>CM076524.1:436295-1036295 GCA_038429875.1 Poecile montanus | reverse complement strand
ACCGCACGGCCCCACGCGGCCGCTGTCACCCCCCCGTGCCACCTCCCCACTGATGTCCCCCCGTGGCTTCCTGTGTCACCTGTGTCACCTGTGTGCCACCCACGGTGTCACTGACACCGACTGTCCCCTGTGGTGACAGTGTCCCCTGTGGTGACAGTGTCCCCTTTGGTCACGGGTGTCCCGGGTGGGCTCCAGCAGCACCCCTGGCCTGGGGTGTCCCCCCGGGGCTCGGGTGTCCCCAATGTCCCCAATGTCCCCAATGTCCCCAATGTCCCCAGTGTCCCCTGAGCCCTCCAGTGCCCCAATGTCCCCAATGTCCCCAATGTCCCCAATGTCCTCTGAGCCCTCCAGTGCCCCAATGTCCCCAATGTCCCCAGTGTCCCCTGAGCCCCCTGAGCCCCCAGGTGTCCCCAATGTCCCCAATGTCCCCAGTGTCCCCTGAGCCCCCTGAGCCCCCTGAGCCCCCTGAGCCCCCAGGTGTCCCCAATGTCCCAGGTGCCCCCAGGTGTCCCCAATGTCCCCAGTGTCCCCTGAGCCCCCTGAGCCCCCAGGTGTCCCCAATGTCCCAGGTGCCCCCAGGTGTCCCCAATGTCCCCAATGTCCCCAGTGTCCCCTGAGCCCCCACGTGTCCCCAATGTCTCCTGAGCCCCCAGGTGTCCCAGGTGTCCCCTGAGCCCCCTGAGCCCCCAGGTGTCCCCAATGTCCCCGGTGTCCCCAATGTCCCAGGTGTCCCCTGTCACCCTGTGCCGGCGGCTGCCGAAGCCACAAAGCCACAACTGGGACACGGCTCCGCGGCAGGAAACGCGCGGGGCCCGGTGAGCGACTGGGAGCTCCCAGTACGGCCCAGTACGGCCCCAGTATGGCCCCAGTACGGCACTGGGGAGCTCCCAGTACGGCCCAGTACGGCCCCAGTATGGCCCCAGTACGGCACTGGGGAGCTCCCAGTACGGCCCAGTACGGCCCCAGTACGACCCCAGTATGGCGCCAGTACAGCCCCAGTACGGCCCCAGTACAGCCCCAGTATGGCCCAGTACAGCCCAGTACGGCACTGGGGAGTTCCCAGTATGGCCCCAGTACGGCCCCAGTACGACCCCAGTACAGCCCCAGCACAGCCCCAGTATGGCACCAGGGAGCTCCCAGTACAGCCCCAGTACGGCCCCAGTATGGCCCCAGTACAGCCCAGTACAGCCCCAGTACGGCCCAGTACGGCACTGGGAACCAGTGCACACTCGTGGGGCTCCCACGGGCTGTGCACACCCACAGCAGCTCCTCTGCTGCACACGTGTGACACCCCAGACACGTGTGTGACACACCCGGACACGTGTGTGACACAGTCGGACATGCGTGTGACACACTCAGACACGTGTGTGACATACTCGGACACGTGTGTGACACACTCGGACACGTGTGACAGCCCTGCCACACGCGTGTGACACACCCGGACACGTGTGTGACATACTCGAACGTGTGACACCCCGGACACGTGTGGCGCTCCCGGACACGTGTGACACCCGAACGTGTGTGACACACCCGGACACGTGTGACAGCCCTGACACGTGTGTGACACAGCCGGACACGTGTGACACCCCTGGACACCTGTGACACCTCAGACACGTGTGACACCCGGACATGTGTGACACACCCGGACACGTGTGTGACACAGCTGGACACGTGTGACACCCCAAACAGACACGTGTGACCCCCCTGACACGTGTGACACCCCAAACAGACACGTGTGACACCCGGACACGTGTGACACACCCGGACACGTGTGACAGCCCTGCCACACGTGTGTGACCCCCCTGACACGTGTGACCCCCCCGCCCCCCTTTCCTCCCGCCCCAGTTTTTCGGGGCCGGCGCCGCCCGCGCATCCGGCCCGGGGGGGTCCGGGGGGCCCGGGGGGGTCCGGGGGGCCCGGGGGGCCCGGGGGGCCCGGGGGGGTCCGGGGGGGGCCGCGACCCCCGGGGGGACCCCGGGTTTGGGTTTGGGGGCGCTGACTCAGCCCCGCGCCCCGAATTACTCAGCCCGTGCCGGGAAGCGCCGCGGCGGGGCCGCTCCTGCCGGGAACCGGAGAGCGGAGGGCACCGGGGGCACCGGGGACACCCACGGGAACGGGGGCACCGGGAAACTGGGGGGGCACCGGGGGCACCGGGGGCACCCACGGGAACGGGGGCACCGGGAAACTGGGGGGCACCGGGGGCACCGGGGGCACCCACGGGAACGGGGGGGATCGGGGGACACCGGGGGTACCGGGGGCACCCACGGGAACGGGGGCACCGGGAAACTGGGGGGTACCGGGGGGAACCCACGGGAACGGGGGGGATCGGGGGCACCGGGGGTACCGGGGGCACCCACGGGAACGGGGGAATCGGGAAATGGGGACACCTGGGGAACCCACGGGAACGGGGGAATCGGGGGTACCGGGGCCCCCACAGAACCGGGCGGTACCGGGGGCGGTGGGGCCCCCGCCGCAGCCGGGGGTACCGGGGACATCGGGGGCAGTCACCGCACCGGGGGCACCGGGGGAAACCGGAGCTACCGGGGGTGCCCACAGCAGCCGGGGGGACCGGGGACACTGACAAAACCGGGGGGGACCGGGGCACCCGCAGCACCGGGGAACCGGCGGTACCGGGGCACCGAGAACACCGGGGAACCGGCGGTACCGGGACACCGAGAACACCGGGGAACCGGCGGTACCGGGACACCGAGAACACCGGAGAACCGGCGGTACCGGGACACCGAGAACACCGGGGAACCGGCGGTACCGGGGCACCGAGAACACCGGGGAACCGGCGGTACCGGGGCACCGGCGGTACCGGGACACCGGGGAACTGCTGGGTACTGAGACACTGAGAAAACCGGGGAACCGGCGGTAATTCGGTACCGGGGAACCGGCGGTACCGGTTGTACTGGGGCACCGGGAACACCACCGCACCGGGGGCACCGGGGAAATCCGGGGCACCGGGGGCTGCCGGTAACGCGGGCACCTCCGTCCCACCGGCACCCGCCGCACCGGGGGCACCGGGGGAACTGGGAGCACTGGGAGCACTGGGAGCACTGGGGATACTGGGGGAACTGGGGATACTGGGGGAACTGGGGATACTGGGGGAACTGGGGGGTGCGGGAATCCCCACCGGCACCGGCGGCACCCACCGGGAGCGGCACCGGGAAAGCACCGGGACACACCAGTAACGAACTGGGACACGCTGGGACACACCAGTAACAAACTGGCACACACCAGTAAGGCACTGGGGCACACCAGTAACGAACAGGGACACACCAGTAAGGTACTGTGACACACCAGTAAGGCACTGGGACACACCAGTAAAGCACTGGGGCACACCAGTAAGGTACTGTGACACACCAGTAAGGCACTGGGACACACCAGTAAGGCACTGGGGCACACCAGTAACGAACAGGGACACACCAGTAAGGCACTGGGGCACACCAGTAACGAACTGGGACACACCAGTAAAGCACTGGGACACCCCCTCACCCCCCCAGTCCCCCCCAGTCCCGCACCCCGGGGCTCTCACCGGGGCTCTCGATGTCCCCAAGCCCCGGGGACCCCCCCAGGACCCCCCCACAAAACCCGGCCCGGGCACCGCGACACGGGGGGGACACGGAGGGGACAGGAGGGGACACGGAGGGGACAGGAGGGGGACAGGAGGGGACAGGAGGGGACACGGGGGGGACACGGGAAGGGACAGAGAGGGGACAGGAGGGGACACGGGGGGGACACGGGGGGGACACGGGGAGGACAGGAGGGGACACGGAGGGGACAGGAGGGGACACGGGGGGGACAGGAGGGGACAGGAGGGGACACGGGGGGACACGGAGGGGACAGGAGGGGACACGGAGGGGACATGGAAGGGACCGGAGGGGACACGGGGGGACAGGAGGGGACACGGGGGGGAGAGGAGGGGACAGGAGGGGACACGGGAGGGGACAAAGAGGGGACACGGAGGGGACATGGAAGGGACCGGGGGGGGACAGGAGGGGACACGGAGGGGACAGGAGGGGACAAGGAGGGGACAGGAGGGGACAAGGAGGGGACACGGGGGGGACAGGAGGGGACACGGGAGGGGACAGAGAGGGGACACGGAGGGGACAGGAGGGGACAGGAGGGGACAAGGAGGGGACACGGGGGGACAGGAGGGGGACACGGGGGGACAGGAGGGGACAGGAGGGGACACGGAGGGGACAGGAGGGGACACGGGGGGGACAGGAGGGTCCCCAGCACTCGGTGGCGCCCCCGCCTCGTTCCCCGGGGGGGCCGCGGGGGGTGGGGGTGGGGCGGTGCCACCTGCGCGTCCCCAACGCTGTCACCGAGGGGTCCCCGGGGCCCCCCCGCAGCCACATCAAGGGAGGGACCCGCAGGTGCGCGGGGACACCGGGACAGCGACACACGGGGACAACGGGGACACGCGGGGACAGCGGGACCGCGACACACGGGGACAACGGGGACACGCGGGGACAACGGGACAGCGACACACGGGGACAACGGGGACACGCGGGGACAACGGGGACACGCGGGGACAGTGACACGCGGGGACAACGGGGACACGCGGGGACAACGGGGACACGCGGGGGACAGCGGGACAGCGACACGCGGGGACAACAGCGACACGCGGGGACAACGGGGACACACGGGGACACACGGGGACAGCGACAGCGGGGACACACGGGGACAGCGGGGACACGCGGGGACAGCGGGACAGGGACACGCGGGAGTGTGACAGACACAGGGGTGTGACACGCGGGAGTGTGACACACGCGGGGGTGTGACACGCGGGAGTGTGACACTCGCCGCAGGGACCGGGACACAGGTGTGACTCCTGACACACGCGTGTGCAGCTCCCAACACCCATGTGCACCCTGTGACACACCTGTACAGCCCGAAACACGCGTGTGCGACATGTGACACACGTGTGACCCGTGACACGCGTGTGTGACCTGTGACACGCGTGTGTGACCTGTGACACGCGTGTGACACACCCATGTGCACCCTGTGACACACCCGTACAGCCTGAAACACGCGTGTGCGACCTGTGACATGTGTGTGACACAGCCGCGTGCCCCGGGACACACCCGTACAGCTCCAAACACACACCCGTGACCTGTGACACGCGTGTGTGAACTCTGACACGCCTGTGGACACACCTGTGCACACACCCGTGACACAGCCGCGTGCCCCGGGACACACCTGCACACCCCGACACACGCGTGTGACCTGTGACACGCGTGTGACCTGTGACACGTGTGTGACACACAGGTACAGCCCGTGACACACCTGCACACCCCCGACACACGCGTGTGACCTGTGACACGTGTGTGACACACAGGTACAGCCCGTGACACACCCGCGTGCCCCGTGACACACCTGCACACCCCGACCCACGCGTGTGCCCCCGCCCCTTGCACACCCGGCCCCGCTCACACACCTGCCCAACACCCCCGCGCCTCCCTCGCACACCTGGAGGCGCCGCTTGCACACTCACCCTCCCCCCCCTTGCACACTCACCCCCCCCTCCCATCCCCCCCTTGCACACTCACCCTCACTCCCATCCCCCCCTTGCACACTCATCCTCACTCCCATCCCCCCCTTGCACACTCATCCTCACTCCCATCCCCCCCTTGCACACTCATCCTCACTCCCATCCCCCCCCTTGCACACTCACCCTCACTCCCATCCCCCCCTTGCACACTCACCCCCCCCTCCCATCCCCCCCTTGCACACTCACCCCCCCTCCCATCCCCCCCCCTTGCACACTCGCGTGCCCCCGCACCTCTCATGGCTCCGGGTCCCTGCAGCCCCGGCCCGGGCGGGGCCCTTTAAGGGCGCGGGGCCCCCCCCCTCCCCCCCCCTGCCCCTCCCCCATCTCCCCGCCCCTCCCCCCGCCCCTCCCCCCCCGGCATCCTGCCCCACCTCCCCCCCCCCCCCCAAAAACCGCGGGAAAGTTCCGAATCTCCCCCGCAGGGAAACTGAGGCACGGAGGGGTTGGAGGGGGGGGGGGCACCCCCAAATCCTCCCGGACCCCCCCAATGGGAGCTCCGGGCTCAGTTTTGGGGGGCGGGACCCCCCCAAACCCCCCCGGAGTTCCCAGTTGGGGGTGTCCCCACTCAGCCCCCCCCGTGTCCCCCCCGTGTCCCCCCCTTGGGGACCCCGCGGTGGCAGCGGGGGGGACACGGGGGGGGACACGGGGGGGACACGGGGGGGACATTGGGGGGTCCCACCCGACCCCCCCGGACCCAAAATGACACGAGGGACACGAGAGGTGGTGGCAGCGGCTCTGATGGACACGGGGGGGGACACGGGGGGGACACGGGGGGGACACCCAGGGGTGACTGAAGGAGATCCAGGGGGACACGGATGTGACCGAGGGTGACACAGGTGACACTGGTGACACACTGGTGACACACAGGTGACACTCAGTTGTCACTGGTGACACACAGGTGACACACAGGTGACACAGGTGACACAGGTGACACACAGGTGACACACAGGTGACACACAGGTGTCACTGGTGACACACAGGTGACACAGGTGACACACAGGTGACACAGGTGTCACTGGTGACACACAGGTGGCACAGGTGACAGTCACAGGTCACTGTCCCCCGCCCCGCCTTGGGAAGGTCCTGCTGGATGAAGAGCCCTGGGGACAGAGGGGACACCTCAGGTGGGGACCGCGGTGTCCCCAAGCGCGTCCCCAGCCCCCTGAGATTATCCCCGGTGTCCCCAGACTGTCCCCAGCCCCCCGGGATGTCCCCAGCCCTGTCCCCTCTCCCCTCACCCTGGCGTGCAGCGCGTCCCTGGTGTCCCCAGCCCCCCAGTGTCCCCATTATCCCTGCTGTCCCCAGCCCCCCAGTGTCCCTGCTGTCCCCAGCACCCCCCGGTGTCCCCAGGCTGTCCCCAGTGTCCCCTCACCGGTGGCCCTGGCGTGCAGCGTGTCCCCAGTGTCCCCAGGCTGTCCCCAGCCCCCCGGTGTCCCCAGGCTGTCCCCATTGTCCCCATTGTCCCCAGTGTCCCCTCACCGGTGGCCCTGGCGTGCAGCGTGTCCCCAGGCTGTCCCCAGCACCCCCCGGTGTCCCCAGGCTGTCCCCAGTGTCCCCTCACCGGTGGCCCTGGCGTGCAGCGTGTCCCCCTCGGCGTCCCTCAGGTCACAGCCCAGGAAGAGCTTCCGGCCCCTCGCGGCGCTCCAGGAACGCGTCCAGGAGCAGCACCGAGCGCAGGGGGACAGGCCTGGGGACATTGGGGACATTGGGGACATTGGGGACATCATTGGGGACAGCCCTGTCACCTCCAGGAGCAGCACCGAGCGCAGGGGGGACAGGCCTGGGGACATTGGGGACATTGGGGACATCATTGGGGACAGCCCTGTCACCTCCAGGAGCAGCACCGAGCACAGGGGGACAGGCCTGGGGACATTGGGGACATTGGGGACATCACTGGGGACACACAGTGACACCAGGGCCTGGTCACTGCCATGGCCCCCCGGGTCCTCCCCGGTCACCTCAGTGTCCCTTTGTGTCCCCTCCCTGGTCCCCCAGTGCCACCCTGGTCACCCCCATGTCCCTCTCATGCCCCCCTTGGTCACCCCGGTGTCCCCTGGTCCCTCTGGTGTCACCCCAGGTGTGTGTCCCCTCCCCTGGGGACACTCACGCCACCCTTGGGGACATTGAAGACACCCTTGGGGACACCCCTGAGCTTTGAGGACACTCAGACCCTTCTTGGGGACACCCTGAGAGCCCTTGGGGACACCCCGACCTTGGGGACACCCTGAGAGCCCTTGGGGACACCCCAACCTTGGGGACACGGGGACAGTGCCACTCACGCCACGTAGTCGATGCTGAGGGTGGCTGTCACCACCCGCCCGGCCAGCGCCAGCGCCAGCGTCCCCAGGGAGGTGTCGATGAGGGTGGCGATGGCACCGCCATGGGTCAGCCTGGGGACAGTGGGGACATCGGGGACATTGGGGACACTGGGGACAGTGGGGACAGTGGGGACATCGGGGACATCGGGGACATTGGGGACACTGGGGACATCAGGGACATTGGGGACATTGGGGATACTGGGGACAGTGGGGACATTTGGGACATTGGGGACATTGGGGACATTGGGGACATTGGGGACAGTGGGGACATTGGGGACATCGGGGACATCGGGGACGTTGGGGACATTGGGGATGTTGGGGATACTGGGGACATTGGGGACACTGGGGACATCGGGGACATTGGGGACACTGGGGACATCGGGGACAGTGGGGACACCCAGGGGGATGTGAGGGGGACACCAGGGGACATTGGGGTTGTCGTGACAGGGGTGTCACAGAGGTGACAGCAGGTGACAGGGGTGTCCCCATGGGTGTCCCTCCAGGAAGGGCCTGGGCTGGCACAGGTGACAATGGGTGACAATGTGTGACAGGAGGTGGCAGGAGGTGACAATGGATGACAATGAGTGACATTAGGTAACAGTGGGTGACAATGGGTGACAATAGGTGACAGGAGGTGGCAGGAGGTGACAACAGGTGACAGTGGGTGTCACTCGGTGTCACTCACCCCGGGAGTCCCTCCAGGAAGGGCCCGGGCTGGCACAGGTGACAATGGGTGACAGTGGGTGACAGTGGGTGACAATGGGTGACAATGGGTAACAGGAGGTGACAATAGGTGACAGTGGGTGACAGTGGGTGACAGTGGTGACAGTGGGTGACAATAGGTGACAATGGGTGACAATGGGTGTCACTCACCCCGGGTGTCCCTCCAGGAAGGGCCCAGGCTGGCAGAGGTGACAGTGGGTGACAATGGGTGACAGTGGGTGACAGGAGGTGACAATGGGTGACAGGAGGTGACAGTGGGTGACAGTAGGTGACAACAGGTGACAATGGGTGTCACTCGGTGTCACTCACCCCGGGTGTCCCTCCAGGAAGGGCCCGGGCTGGCAGAGGTGACAATGGGTGACAATGGGTGACAATGGGTGACAGGAGGTGACAATGGGTGACAATGGGTGACAGGAGGTGACAGGAGGTGACAGGAGGTGTCACTCAGTGTCACTCACCCCGGGTGTCCCTCCAGGAAGGGCCCGGGCTGGCAGAGGTGACAATGGGTGACAATGGGTGACAATGGGTGACAATGGGTGACAATGGGTGACAATGGGTGACAGGAGGTGACAGGAGGTGTCACTCAGTGTCACTCACCCCGGGTGTCCCTCCAGGAAGGGCCCGGGCTGGCAGAGGCAGCGCAGGCGGCGCTCGGGGACACTGAGGAACATGGCGAACTCAAAGCCGTCCCCGTCCCCCTCGATGGCCCTCGGGAACAGCCGCGTGTCACCGTCACTGTCACCATCACTGTCACCGTCACCATCACCGTCACCATCACCAGCCAGCCCCGGCACCTCTGCGGGAACAGCTGCGTGTCACTGTCACCGTCACCGTCACTGTCACCGTCACCATCACTGTCACCGTCACTGTCACCATCACCGGCCAGCCCCGGCACCTCTGCGGGGACAGCGCTGTCACCGGGCTGGGGGACACTGGGGACACAGCAGGGGGGGACAGGGGCTTTGGTGACCCCCCAGGTGACACTCAGGTGACACAGGTGACACAGGTGACACTTGGGTGACACAGGTGCCAGGTGTCCCAGGTGTGACACAGGTGACACACTCAGGTGACACAGGTGACACTCAGGTGACACACAGGTGCCAGGTGACACTCAGGTGACACTCAGGTGTCCCAGGTGTGACACAGGTGACACACTCAGGTGACACAGGTGACACTCAGGTGACACACAGGTGCCAGGTGACACTCAGGTGACACTCAGGTGCCCCAGGTGTGACGCAGGTGACACAGGTGACACACTCAGGTGACACTCGGGTGTCCCAGGTGTGACACAGGTGACACAGGTGACACACTCAGGTGACACACAGGTGCCCCAGGTGTGACACAGGTGACACTCAGGTGACACTCAGGTGTCCCAGGTGTGACACAGGTGACACTCAGGTGACACTCAGGTGACACTCGGGTGACACAGGTGACACAGGTGACACAGGTGACACTCAGGTGACACACTCAGGTGACACTCAGGTGACACACTCAGATGACACTCAGGTGACACTCAGGTGACACTCAGGTGACACAGGTGACACACTCAGGTGACACTCAGGTGACACAGGTGACACAGGTGACACACTCAGGTGACACTCAGGTGACACTCGGGTGACACTGACGCACGTGTGCGGTGCAGGCGCGCGCGGCGGAAGCTGGGCAGCCGTGTCCAGCCGCGGGCGGTGGCGGTGTCCAGCAGGTGACCGTAGTGCCACCGCATGCGCTCGCTCCAGCCGGGGTTGGGGACAGCCAGGTCCCGCGGGGGACGGTGACGGTGGACAGGTCCTGTGCCCGGGGACGGCGCGCAGGGCCCGGGGCAGCGCCAGGCGGGGCAGCATGGCCGCGGGGACACCTGCGGGGGACGGGCCGTGACGTCACGCCGCTCCGTGACGTCACCGCCCGCGTCACGCGCGGGTAATGACGTCACCGGCGCGGTCGCACCTGGAGCACGGTGGCGCCGAGGACGTCGCGAGCGGTCGGTGACGTCACCGGCGATGTCGCGCGCGGTCGGTGGTGACGTCACACCTGGGGTAATTGGTGATGTCACACGTGGCTGGTGAGGTCACCGCTGACGTCACAGCCGCTCAGTGACGCCGGCCGTGATGTCACACCCGGCGGTGACGTCACGGCCGCTGTCACAGCGGCCCCCGCCTCGCTGCCCGTGACGTCACCTGTCACCCCCCACCCCCAGCCAAGGCCACCCCCGAGCCCGTGTCCCCCCCCCGCCGCCTTTGTCACCCCCGTGTCCCCCCCTGTCCCCCCCAGTGTCCCCCCCCCGTGTCCCCCGCGGGTCCCCCCTGTGTCCCCTCGTGTTCCCCCACCGTGTCCCTCTCGTGTCCCCACACTGTCCCCCCCCGTCCCCCCATTGTCCCCCCTGTGTCCCCGCCGTGTCCCCACACTGTCCCCCCGTGTCTCCCCCCTGTCCCCCCCCGTGTCCCCCCGTGTTCCCCCCGTGTCCCCTCGTGTTCCCCCCCGTGTCCCCTCTGTGTCCCCCCCCGTGTCCCCCCTCATGTCCCCCCATTGTCCCCCCGTGTCCCCACACTGTCCCCCCCCGTGTCCCCCCTCATGTCCCCCCATTGTCCCCCCGTGTCCCCACACTGTCCCCCCCGTGTCCCCCCTCATGTCCCCCCCATTGTCCCCCCATTGTCCCCCCGTGTCCCCCCCGGGTCCCCCCGCCCTGCCCGGACCCGCGCGCGCCCAGGCCCCGCCCACCGCCGTGACGTCACGGGGCTTCCGGGGCTTCCCCGCTTCCGGGGGCGGGGCCTGAGGGGCGGGAACGGAGCCCCATGGAACCCCTATGGAACCCTATGGAACCCTCTAGAACCCCATGGAACCCCTATAGAACCCCATAGAACCCTATGGAACCCTCTAGAACCCCATGGAGCCCCATGGAACCCCTATAGAACCCTATGGAATCCTCTAGAACCCCATGGAGCCCCATGGAACCCCTATGGAACCATATGGAATCCTCTAGAACCCCATGGAACCCCTATAGGACCCTATGGAACCCTCTAGAACCCCATGGAGCCCCTATGGAATCCTATGGAACCCTCTAGAACCCCTGTGGAACCCCTATGGGACCCTATGGAACCCTCTAGAACCCCACAGAGCTCCCCCATAGCCCCAGACGGCCCCGAATGTCCCCAGAGGGACCCCGGGGGGACCTGAAGGGCTCGGGGACCCCAAAGGGATCCCAGAGACCCCAAAGAGACCCCAAAGGGACCCCAAAGGGACCCCAGAGACCCCAAAGGGACCCCAAAGGGATCCCAGAGACCCCAAAGAGACCCCAAAGGGACCCCAAAGGGACCCCAGAGACCCCCAAAGTGACCCCAAAGGGGCCCCGAGAAGGGAGAGCTGCAGTTTCATACAAAAGCCCTTTATTGGGGACCCGGGGCAGCACCCCAGGGTGGGGGCACCCCCTGAGGGGAGGGTGGGGGGCTCCCCCGGGTGGGGGGCGCACCCATGGGTGGGGGGGGGGTCTCAATCCCCCCGGGGGGGGCTCAGAACCACAAAGGGGAATCGAGGCACAGGTTTAGGGTCGGGACAGGATCCGAGGCGGGTTTGGGGTGGCACCCCGGGGTGGGGAGGGGGCACCCTTGGGTGGGTGGGGGGTCTCAATCCCCCCCAGGGGGGGGCTCAGGAGGAGGGGTCAGAACCCCAAGGCAGAGGGGTCGGGACACATTTAGGATTTGGGGACAGGATCCGAGGCGGGTTTGGGGTGAAGCTCAGGTGGGTGGGGGGCACCCCTGGATGGGTGAGGGGCACCCCTGGATGGGTGGGGGGTCTCAATCCCCCCAGGGGGGGTTCAGGAGATCAATAGGAGGGGTCAGAACCACAAGGCAGAGGGGTCGGGGCACATTTAGGATTTGGGGACAGGATCCGAGGCGGGTTTGGGGTGAAGCCTGGGGTGGGTGGGGGGCACCCCATGATGGGTGGGGGGCACCCCTGGGTGGATGGAGGGGGTCTCAATCCCGCCCAGGGGGGGTTCAGGGGTTCAAGAGGAGGGGTCAGAACCACAAGGGGGAATTGAGGCACATGTTTAGGATTTTGGGACAAGATCCAAGGTGGGTTTGGGGTGAAGCCCGGGTGGGTGGGGGGCACCCCTGGATGAGTGAGGGGCACCCCTGGGTGGGTGGGGGGGTCTCAATCCCGCCCAGGGGGAGTTCAGGAGATCAATAGGAGGGGTCAGAACCCCAAGGCAGAGGGGTCGGGGCACACATTTAGGATTTGGGGACAGGATCCGAGGCGGGTTTGGGGTGGCACCCCATGGTGGGTGGGGGGCACCCTTGGATGGGTGAGGGGCACCCCTGGGTGGGTGGGGGGTCTCAATCCCCCCAGGGGGAGTTCAGGAGTTCAGGAGGAGGGGTCAGAACCCCAAGGCAGAGGGGTCAGGGTACATTTAGGATTTGGGGACAGGATCCGAGGCGGGTTTGGGGTGAAGCCTGGGGTGGGTGGGGGGCACCCCGGGATGGGTGAGGGGCACCCCTGGATGGGTGGGGGGTCTCAATCCCCCCAGGGGGGGTTCAGGAGATCAATAGGAGGGGTCAGAACCACAAGGCAGAGGGGTCGGGGCACATTTAGGATTTGGGGACAGGATCCGAGGTGGGTTTGGGGTGAAGCCTGGGGTGGGTGGGGGGCACCCCATGATGGGTGGGGGGCACCCCTGGGTGGATGGAGGGGGTCTCAATCCCGCCCAGGGGGGGTTCAGGGGTTCAAGAGGAGGGGTCAGAACCACAAGGGGGAATTGAGGCACATGTTTAGGATTTTGGGACAAGATCCAAGGTGGGTTTGGGGTGAAGCCCGGGTGGGTGGGGGGCTCCCCGGGGGGGTCCCCTCAGCGGCGGCCGCGCTGTTTCATGTGCAGCACGAAGTAGTCGTTGCAGGCGATGGTCAGCCCGGCCACCAGCGAGAAGAAGCCCTGGAAGCCGACGCGGCCATCGCGGCTCTGCTCCACATCCCGCAGGATCCGATCCAGAGCCTGCGGGTCCCGCTGGTTCTGGGGGAAAACACCGGGAAAAAGGGTCAGAGATCCCACATGGGAATGGGGTCAGATCCCACACGGGAACGGGGTCAGATCCCAAATGGGAATGGGGTCAGATCCCACACGGGAATGGGGTCAGATCCCAAACGGGAATGGGGGTCAGATCCCAAATGGGAATGGGGTCAGATCCCACACGGGAATGGGGTCAGATCCCACATGGGAATGGGGTCAGATCCCACATGGGAATGGGGTCAGATCCCAAATGGGAAAAAGGGTCAGATCCCACATGGGAACGGGGTCAGATCCCACATGGGAATGGGGTGAGATCCCAAATGGGAATGGGGTCAGATCCCACATGGGAATGGGGTCAGATCCCAAATGGGAATGGGGTCAGATCCCAAATGGGAATGGGGTCAGATCCCACATGGGAATGGGGTCAGATCCCAAATGGGAATGGGGTCAGATCCCAAATGGGAATGGGGTCAGATCCCACATGGGAATGGGGTCAGATCCCAAATGGGAATGGGGGAAAGGGAATGGGGGGATCGTTGCCCCCTGATCCTGGGGTTTTATAGGAGCTGATCCCGGGGTCCTGTGGGGTTCTGTCCCAAGGTTCTATGGGATCTAATCCCAGACTTCTATAGGGTTTGATCCGAGGGTTTATGGGATCCCATCCCAAGGTTTATGGGGTCTGATTCTGGGGTTCTATAGGATTTGATCCCAAAGTTAATGGAATCTGATCCGGGGATTTTATGGGATCCAATCCTGGGCTTTGATCCCGGGGTTTTATGGGATCCCATCCCAGGTTTTATGGGATGTGATCCCAAGGTTTGCAGGGTCTGTTCCGGGGTTCTATAGGATTTGATCTCAGGGTTTGTGGGATCTGATCCCAGAGTTTTATGGGATCCAGTCCCAGGGTTCTATCAGGTTTGATCCCAAGGTTTATGAGCTCAGATCCTGGGGTTCTCCAGCTCCTCCTGTCCATCCCATCCCCTCCAGCGCGCCCACCTCGAGGAATCCCGGGAATTCCTTGTCCATGAGCGCCCGCAGGTCCTCCTTGGCCAGGTGCTCCTTGTCCCCCGCGTACTTGTGGAAGGTGAACATCAGCGTCTCCATGGCGTGCTCCAGCTGCGACGGCATCCTGGGTCCTGCAGTGCCCAAATTCCTGCTGGCAACCACAAATTCCCCATGGAAAACCCCAGTTCCCAGTGGGAACATCAAAAATCCCAAAATCCCAATGGGAACATCAAAAATCCCAATGGGAACATCAAAAATCCCAGTGGGAACATCAAAAATCCCAATGGGAAACCCCAATTCCCAATGGGAACATCAAAAATCCCGATGGGAACATCAAAAATCCCAATGGGAAACCCAAATTCCCAATGGGAACATCAAAAATCCCAGTGGGAACCTCAAAAATCCCAAGGGGAACATCAAAAATCCCAATGGGAATGACAAATTCCCAATGGGAAACCCCAATTCCTAAGGAGAAACCCAAATTCCCGATGGGAAATACAAATTCCCGATGGGAAACACAAAATTCCCAATGGGAACCTCAAAATTCCCAATGGGAACCCCAACATTTCCAATGGGAAACCTGAATTCACAATGGGAACCTCAAAATTTCCCTCAGGAACTCCAAATTTCTGACTGGGAATCCCAAATTCCCACGGAGAACCCCAAAATTTTTCCCCCAAGAACTTCAAATTTCCCAATGGGAACATCAAAATTCCCCCTGAGAACCCCAAATTTCCTCCCAGAAACCTCAAAATTCTGCTTGGAAACCCCAAAATTACGACTGAGAATTCCCAATTCCCCATGGGAAACCACAAATTCCCAGTGGGAACTTCAAATTTCCCCCTGGGAACCCCCAAATCCTGCAGGGAACCTCAAATTCCCACAAATTCCCTCCAAAATTCCCTCCTGCCCCCGCCCCCAACTCCATCTGGGACCCCCAAAATCCCCTGGGACCCCCCAAATTTGTCCTGGGAACCCCAAAATTCCCTCCTGGACACCCTAAATTCTCTCTTGGATCCCCAGAATTCCTCCTGAAACCCCCAAATTCCCTCCTGCATCCCTCAAACTCCTCCTGGACCCCCCAAATTCATCCTGGACCCCCCAAATTCCCTCCTGGGATCCCCAAAATTCCTCCTGAACCCCCCAAATTCATCCTGGACCCCAAAATTCCCTCCTGCATCCCTCATGCTCCTCCTGGACATCCCAAATTTCTCCTGGACCCCCCAAATTCCCTCCTGGGATCCCCAAAATTTCTCCTGGACCTCCAAAATTCCCTCCTGCATCCCTCAAACTCCTCCTGGACCCCCAAAATTCCTTCCTGGGATCCCCAAAATTTCTCCTGAACCACCAAAATTCCTCCTGGACCCCCAAAATTCCCTCCTGCATCCCTCAAGCTCCTCCTGGACGTCCCAAATTCATCCTGGACCCCCCCAAAATTCCTCCTGGGACTCCCAAAACTCCTCCTGGACCCCCAAAATTCCTTCCTGGGATCCCCAAAATTTCTCCTGAACCACCAAAATTCCTCCTGGACCCCCAAAATTTCTCCTGGACCACCAAAATTCCCTCCTGCATCCCTGAAACTCCTCCTGGACGTCCCAAATTCATCCTGGACCCCCCCAAAATTCCTCCTGGGACTCCCAAAACTCCTCCTGGACCCCCAAAATTCCCTCCCGGATCCCCCAAATCCCCTCCAGGAGCGCCCAAATCCCCCCCGCTCCGCGGATTCCAGAGCCGCTGGATTTTCCAGGAATGTCCGGGAATGCTCCGGGCGTGACTCAGCGCGGGGGGGACAGGAGGGGGACACGTCCCGAGGGTGTGGCCGCTGTCCCCCCCCCCCTTTGGGGACACCCCGGTGACTCACGGGGGGGGCGGTCCCGTAGCCCCTCCCCAAGGGGGCCCCGCCTCAGTTTCCCCCATCCTTCCCCCCCTAAAAAAAAAAACGTAAAAAAGGAGGAAACTCCCCCAAAAGTGACCGCCGGAAAAAGGGGAACCGCCCCAAAAAACGGGAAACCGCCCCAAAAAGGGAAAAAGCCCGCCACAAAAGGAGAATCCCAAAAATAAGAGGGATCCCCGAAAGAAGGAGGAACTCACAAAATGACCCCCCCCCCCAAAAAAAGGGGGAACCCCCCCAAAAGCGACCGCAAGAAAAGGGGGGCACACCCAAGAAAGGAGATCCCCCCCAAAAAAATGGAGGAACCGTCAGCAAAAGTGACCCCCCAGGAAAGGGGAACCGCCCCAAGAAGGGGGAACCCCCAAAAAAGGAGGAACCGCCCCAAAAGTGAATTTCCCCAAAGGGTGGGACCCCCCCCAAAAGGGGGTTTGGGGTTAAGACCCCCCCAAAGTGCTGGGCAGGGATGGGGTGCCCCAAAGTGATGCTCAAGATTCCTCCCCGCCAAAATCGGGGTGCGGGATCGGGGTCCCCAAATTTGGGGTCAGGATTGATCCTCTCCAAAACGGGGTTTGGCATAGAGACCCCCCCCAAAATCGGGGTGCGGGACGGAGCCCCCCCAAAAACGGGCACCGGGATGGGGTTCCCGGGAGCGGGGCTGGGCAGGGGCGCCCAAAGCGGGATTTAGGGATGGGGTTCCCCCTTTTTGGGGTGCAGGAGTGACCCTCCCCGGTCTCGGCGCCGTCAGGGGGTTCCCCCAGAGCGGGATTTAGGGATGGGGTCCCCCCCTTTTTGGGGTGCAGGAACGAGCTTCCCCCATCAGAACAGAGTGACCCTCCCCGTTCCCGGGGCCGGGCGGGGGTCCCCAAAAGGGGATTTAAGGATGGGGTCCCCCCCTTTTTGGGGTGCAGAAGCGACCCCCCCCACTGCATTCGGGGCCGGGCTGGGGTCCCCCAAAAGGGGATTTAGGGATGGGGTTCCTCGGTTTTGGGGTGCAGGAGCGACCCCGGTTCCGGGGTGCGGCACGCACTCACCGTGCGGGTGCCGGTGCCGGTGTCGGTGCGGGCAGTGCCGGTGGTGCCGGTGCCGGTGTCGGTGCGGGCAGTGCCGGTGGCGGTGCGGGCAGTGGCGGGGCGCGGCCCGGCCCGGGATAGGCACGGCGGGGGCGGGCCGGACCGGGGGGCGCGGGGGGGAGGCTCGGGGCGGCCACCGTGACTCACCGGGACCGCCCGGACACCGCCCGGGCACCGCGCCCCGCCCCGGGACTGCATCCCCCCCCCGACACCGGTACCGGACCGGGACCCCCGGGACACCCCCGGGACACCCCCGGGAGCCTCCGGACCCCCCGCCCCGAGGTCCACCGGACACCGGGGACCACCCGGAAAGCGCCGGCCTGACCCTGGGTAACCCTCCCGTGTCCCCTCCCGGGACACCGGCGACACTCCGGACACCGGGACCCCGCCCAAGACCCCCGGGACCCCCTCCCGGCTCCCCCTTCTCGTTCCCGAGTGACCCCCCCGGACATGGGGACACCCCCAGACCCCCCCGTTGTGCTCCGTGTCCCCTCCGTGTCCCCTCCGTGTCCCCTCCGTGTCCCCTCGGTCCCTCCCGGGGACCCCCCCCCCGGACACCGGGACCCCCCCCCCCCCCCGCCCCCCCCGCAGGGCCCGGCGCCGCGGCGGCGCGTGCCGCGTTAATTACACTAATTACAATTACAATCACTATAATTGGGTGTGGGGCCCCGCGGGCAGAGGCAGCGAACGGGGGGGGAGGGGAGGGGGACACACCCAGGTCACCCCCCCCGTGTCCCCTCCCCGCCCTGGCGCTGCCTCAGTTTCCCCCGGAGCCAGGCAGGGGCAAAGGTGACGCTTTGGGGGGAGGGGGAGGGGACACGCTCGGGCAATGGGGGCACAGGGGGTGGCACCGACCCCTCCCCCATTGTCACCTCCCTGTGGCACCGACCCCTCCCCCATTGTCGCCTCCCTGTGGCACCGACCCCTCCCCCATTGTCGCCTCCCTGTCGCCAGCGTGTCCCCCCCGCCCTCAGCGGGGACTCCTCCCTTGTCCCCACAGCGCCACCTTGTCCCGCATTGTCCCCGTACCCCTCCCATTGTGTTCACCCCCCTCGTCCCCACATTGTCCCCTCATTGTCCCTTCATTGTCCCCACATTGTCCCCACACTGTCCCCACATTGTCCCCTCATTGTCCCCACATCGTCCCCCTCCCCCCCGCGCAGCCCCTCTCAAACAGCCCCACCCCACCCCTCTCCCATTCTCCCAGGAGCCTCCCTGACCCCCATCCCCCCCCCTCCCTCCTCACCCCTTCCCTCAGTCCCCAAAACGCCCCAAAACGCCCCAAAAAAACCCCAAAATTCCCTCAAAACCCCCCCGGGCCCCCCGGCCTGCCCTCAGTTAAGATGGCGGCACCCCCGCCTCACGTTTTCCAAGATGGCGGCCGCGCCGCCACGCGTTCCCGCGCTGCCAGGCTGCCCTCACTCAAGATGGCGCCGACCCCACGTTAACCAATGGCGCTGAAGCCAATGCCAGTAACCCGGATGTAGCCGCCATGTTGCCCTCACCCAACATGGCGCCGCCCTCCCCGTGTTTCCCTATGGACGCGAAGCCGCGGCGGGCGCGCGAGTGCCCGGATGTGGGCGTGGCTTCCCCGCGGGGTGAGGGCGTGGCCTCGGCCTGCCGGAAATTACGTCAGGGCGGAGCCGCCCGCGGGGAGCGGGGAGCGAAGCGGACGGAGCCAAGATGGCGGCGCCGGGGCTGGGCCGGCCCTGAGGGGCCGTGAGGGGCCGGGAGGGGCCCCCGCGCTCGGCGGGCTGGGACGGGCCGCAGGGGGGGCCCCGCCGCTCCCCCCGCCGCTCCTCGCGACGCTGCCGCCGCCGGAGCCTCCCCGGGGCTTGACCGGAGCCTCCCCGGCAGAGAAGCGGGGCCTGCTCGGGGCCTTTTGCGGCCTTACCGGGGCCTCCCCGCGGCCTTACCGGGGCCTCCCCGCCGCCTTTCGGGGCTCGGCGGGGCTGTTTGGGGCCTGCCCGGGGCTCGGTGGAGCCGTTTGAGGCCTGGCCGAGGCTTGAGCGGAGCTTTTTGGGCTCGAGCCGGGCCCTTCCCGAGGCCTCCGGGGCCGAACCGGGGCTTTAACGGCCTTTAACGGGAGGAACCCCCCGGTGCTCCCGGTTTTGGTTTTTTCTCTCCGGAATTTGGAGCCGATTTCAGCCGAAATCGCTGTAAAATCGGAGCTTTTTCGTTTTGTATTTGTCTTATTTAACAGCAGCGCTTTTCCCGTTTTTTTTTCCCCGGGATTTCGGCTCCTCCCAAGGGTCAGAAAATCCCGGGATTTGAGGCGCAGGAGGAGCGGGATGAAATTCCAAGGATTTCTTCACTCCAGCGAGGTTTTTTTGGCTTTTTTACTGCGGTTTTTGCTTTGAGCGAACCCAAATCCGTGTGAAATCCGTGATCCAGGGAATTCCTCCCTCGGGAATGCTGTCCCTGGAACCAGGAATGACTTAAGGGTAACGCCGCACTTGGCTTTTCCTCGATAAATTATTATTTAGGAATTTAAGGAAAAAGAAAAAAGGGTTTTTTTTGGATAAAAATCCGGTGTTTTCCGGCAAGGACTGCCAGCCTTCCCGGCCTCTGGAATTGCGGCCGCCGCTGGAACTTTGGGAGCCTCCGCGGGGGATTTTTGGGGAGTTTTATTTAAAAAAAAAAAAGAATTAAAACAAAAGGAAAAATCCGAGGAGGAGGAAAAAGGGGATCGAAGATTCCTGAGGAACGCTCCCGCTCGGGGTTCCCGGGATCCGGGCGCGGCTGGGATCGCTCCCGGCTGAGGTGAGTGCAGGGATTTGGGATTGCCGGGATCCATCCGGCGAGGGATCCACGGGATCGGGAGGGATCCAGAGGGTCCTGGTGGGTCTGGAGAGGTTCAGGATGGATCCAGAGGGTCCTGATGGATCTGGAGAGGTCTGGGATGGATCCAAGGAAGGTTCAGGATGGATCTGGAGGGGTCTGAGCTGGATCCAGAGGGTCCTGATGGATCTGGAGAGATTTGGGATGGATCCAGGGAAGGTTGGGGTGGATCCAGAGGGTCCTGATGGGTCTGGAGAGGTTCAGGGTGGATCTGGAGAGGTCTGGGATGGATCCAGGGAAGGTTCAGGATGGATCTGGAGGGGTCTGAGATGGATCCAGAGGGTCCTGATGGATCTGGAGAGATTTGGGATGGATCCAGACAGTCCTGGTGGATCTGGAGAGGTTCAGGATGGATCCAAGGAAGGTTGGGGTAGATCCAGGGGAAGTTCAGGATGGATCTGGAGAGGTCTGGGATGGATCTGGTGAGGTTCAGGATGGATCTGGAGGGGTCTGGGATGGATCCAGGGAAGGCTGGGATGGATCCAGAGGGTCCTGATGGATCTGGAGAGGTTCAGGAGGGATCTGGAGGGGTCTGGGATGGATCCAGGGAAGGTTGGGATGGATCCAGAGGGTCCTGATGGATCTGGAGAGGTTCAGGAGGGATCTGGAGAGGTCTGGGATGGATCCAGGGAAGGTTCAGGATGGATCTGGAGGGGTCTGAGATGGATCCAGAGGGTCCTGGTGGATCTGGAGAGGTTCAGGATGGATCCAGGGAAGGTTGGGGTGGATCTAGAGGGTTCTGATGGGTCTGGAGAGGTTCAGGATGGGTCTGGAGAGGTCTGGGATGGATCCAAGGAAGGTTGGGGTGGGTCCAGGGGAAGTTCAGGATGGATCTGGAGAGGTTCAGGGTGGATCCAGAGGGTCCTGATGGATCTGGAGAGATTTGGGATGGATCCAGGGAAGGTTGGGATGGATCCAGAGGGTCCTGGTGGATCTGGAGAGATTTGGGATGGATCCGGACAGTCCTGGTGGATCTGGAGAGGTTCAGGATGGATCCAAGGAAGGTTGGGGTAGATCCAGGGGAAGTTCAGGATGGATCTAGAGAGGTCTGGGATGGATCTGGTGAGGTTCAGGAGGGATCTGGAGGGGTCTGGGATGGATCCAGGGAAGGTTGGGATGGATCCAGAGGGTCCTGATGGATCTGGAGAGGTTCAGGATGGATCTGGAGAGGTCTGGGATGGATCCAGGGAAGGTTGGGATTGATCCAAATGGTCCTGATGGATTCAGGGGAAGTTCAGGATGGATCTGGAGAGGTTCAGGATGGATCCAGAGGGTCCTGATGGATCCAGGGGAGGTTCAGGATGGATCCAGAGGGGTCTGGGATGGATCCCGAGGGTCCTGATGGATCTGGAGAGGTTCAGGAGGGATCTGGAGGGGTCTGGGATGGATCCAGGGAAGGTTGGGGTGGATCCAGAGGGTCCTGGTGGATCTGGAGAGGTCTGGGATGGATCTGGAGAGGTTCAGGATGGGTCTGGAGGGGTCTGGGATGGATCCAGTGGGTCCTGATTGATCCAGGGAAGTTCAGGATGGATCCAGGAAGAGCCAGGATGAATCCAGGGAGGTTCAGGATGGATCTGGAGAGGTCTGGGATGGACCCAGGGAAGTTTGGGATGGATCTGGAGAGGCTCAGGATGGATCCAGGGCAGCTCCAGACGGATCCAGAAGTTTGGGATGGATCCCGAGGAGTTCCCTCCCAGCTTTAACCCCTCCCTGTTCCAGCCAATTATCCCGGCTGGCACTAATTATTCCCACCCTCAGAACCCTGGGAATCCCAGGATTCCGGGAATCCCTTGGAATTTGGGGCTGGAATGATGTTTTGGGATCAACTGGGGATTGTTCAGGAGCCGTGGATTGAAGCTGAACCCGCTCAGGAATAAAATTGCCACATTCCCGGCTGATTCCAGGGGTGGGAATTCCCAAATTCCAGCCCCAAAGAGCCCCTGGAAGAGCCGGTTTTCCATGGGATTCCTTTTCCTTTGGGATATTTTATCAGGAGCTTCCTCCTCTTCCTCCTCCCCAGCCTCTGGAGCTCCTCTTCTTCCTGGAAAATCCAATTTATTTGGGCTGGACGTGGATTTTTGGGAATTCCTGCTGGATTTAGGAGGAAAAAAAGAGGAAAATTCAGGATTGATCCAAATTCTTGTGGTTTTTTATTTTTCCCATTTATTTGGGAATTGTTCCTATCCCTGGGATCCCACCCCTGGCAGAATTCCCACCAGGAATTGAGAGGGAAAAGTTCATCTGGAGTTTCCCTCCCATCCATTTCCCCCTGGAAAATTTGCCCAAAAATTGGGATTTGGGATTTTTCTCCCCAGCCAGGCCAGGATTTTCCGGGATAATTGGGAATTCTGACGGTTTTGGCCTGAATTTAGTGGGAAAAATTCCAAAATATCCGCAGGGATCCCATGGGGGTGAGCCCTGGGAAGCTCCAGGAACTCGTTTTTCCCGTTTATCCCGAAATTATTTGAATGCTCACGGAATTCTCTTCCCAGGGAAAGCCTCTGGAGTGGGGTGGGGGGGATTTTCCGAGGGATCCTTGTTTTTCTCTGGGAGATTTTCCTGCTCCCTTCTGAGGAAAATCCATGAATTTTTGGGATTTCTGTCTCCCATCCCTGCAGATTTTGGGAGCCATGAGAATCTCGGGATCTCCTCCACATGCTTGGAAGTGAATTTAACAAGTTTTGTGGATTTTTTTGGGATATTTAATCCCAAAATTCCCCTTTCCCAGGGGTCAGCACTTCCATAAAACCTCAATTTTCCTGGATTTCTTTGGATTTTCAGGGAGCACGACACCAAATTCCTGCTTTTTTTCTGACTTCTATGGGAAGAAAACAATCCAGGATCATTCCAGGGAAAGAATCCAAGGATTTTTCCCTATTTTTGTTCAATTCAACACCCAGATTTGGAGGAAAGGAGACATTTGAAGGAAAACTCCCTTTAAAAAGCGGGATCACAGCTCCAGGTGCTTCCCATTCCCATTTCCCCCCCTGGAGCCGGGGCCAGGTTGTTTTTTTCCAGGGATTTATTGGGAATTTCCTCCTGGGAGAGGAGCCCGGCCCGGCCGTGCTGGGATTTGGGGATGGGTGGGGGATTCCTGCCCTGATCCCGATGTTTCCCTTTGTTTTGGAGACCGTATCCAGGGAAAGGCCAGGGCTGGGAGCAGGAACAGGGATGGATCCCCATGGAGAATCCCAGGGATTGGGATCCTTATGGAAAAACCCCGGGATTGGGGTCAGGATTCTGCTGGAAAACCCCTGGGATTGGGGTCAGGATTCTGCTGGAAAACCCCCAGGATTGGGGTCAGGATCCCAATGGAAAAACCCCAGGATTGGGGTCAGGATTCTGCTGAAAAACCCCTGGGATTGGGATCCCAATGGAAAACCCCTGGGATTTGGGTTGGGATCCCAATGGAAAATCCTGGGATTGGGGTTGGGATTCTGCTGGAAAACCCCTGGGATTGGGGTTGGGATCCCAATGGAAAATCCTGGGATTGGGGTTGGGATTCTGCTGAAAAACCCCTGGGATTGGGATCCCAATGGAAAACCCCTGGGATTTGGATCGGGATCCCAATGGAAAACCCCTGGGATTGGGGTCAGGATCCCAATGGAAAACCCCTGGGATTGGGGTCGGGATCCCATCCAGCAGCCCCTGATCCCGTGAATTCCCGAGGGCTGGGATTTTTGGGATGCATCCCTGAGGTGTTGGATCCCTCTGGATCCCTCTGGATCCCCATTTCTGGCGGGAAGCCGGTGAATTCCCGGGAAATCCCATCAGGAGGGGGCTGAGCAGAGCAGGGATCCCGGAATGGCTCCGGCTGCGATTCCCGGCGGGTCCCAATCCCTGCTCTGAGGGAATTCCTGCCCCATTCCAGGTGGTTTTGAGGGATTCTTATTCCCATGGGTTGTTTTGGCGGGATGGAGGATTGGGGGCCGATCCAACGGTGCCGCTCTGGCCCCAATCCCGAATTTTTGGGGCAGGAAAGGAGCAGATTTCAGGCTTGGGATTGTGTTGGGGGAATGGAGAGTGGGAATTTTTCCCATATCCTTAGGGAAAGGATTTGTGGGATGGATTTGGGGTGATCCATCAATTTCCTGGGATCCATCCCATCCCTAATTCCTGGTTTTTGGTGTGGGTTGTCCAGGAGAGGAACTGGAGTTGTGTTGTTGGGATGCCAAGTGGGATTTTTATCCCAAATCCACAGGGAAGGGATTTTGGGATGGATTTGGGGGTGATGGATCCATTGGTGTGATGGATCCAATCCCAGATTTTCACTTCTGACGCTGCACGAGCTCATCCAACCCCAGCGGTGCCAGATCCCCCTGACCACACATCCCATATCCCAGCATTCCTAAATCTCATATCCCATATCCCAGCATCCCCAAATCTCATATCCCATATCCCAGCATCCCCAAATCCCTGACCCCAAATCTCATATCCCATATCCCAGCATCCCCAAATCCCATATTCCATATCCCAGCATCCCCAAATCCCTGACCCCAAATCCCAAATCCCATATCCCATATCCCAGCATCCCCAAATCCCATATTCCATATCCCTGCATTCCCAAATCCCTGACCCCAAATCCCATATCCCAGCATCCCCATATTCCATATTCCTGCATTCCCCAACCCCATATCCCAGCATTCCCTGTTCCCCAGTCCCATATCCCTCCATTCCCCAATCCCATATTCCTCCATTCCCCAAACTCTGACCCCATATCCCTCCCTTCCCCAATCCCATATCCCTGCATTCCCCAATCCCCTATCCCATATCCCTTCATTCCCCAGTCCCATATCCCCCCAATCCCCTATCCCATATCCCACATCTTCCATTCCTCAATCCCATATCCCAGCATTTTTCGATCCCTGACCCCGTATCCCTGTATTCCCCAATCCTATATCCCAGCATTCCCCAAACTCTGACCCCATATCCTTCCATCCCCAATCCCTGATCCCATATCCCTGCATTCCCTAATCCCTGATCCCATATCCCTCCATTCCTCAATCCCATATCCCTGTGTTCCCCAATGCCTGACCCCATATCCCTGTATTCCTTAATCCCATATCCCCCAATCCCATATTCTCCATTCCTCATTCCCCAATCCCATATCCTCCATTCCTCAATCCCATATTCCATATCCCTCCATTCCCCAGTCCCATATCCTCCATTCCCCAACCCCTGACCCCATATCCCTCCATTCCCCAACCCCATATCCCTCCATTCCCCAACCCCATATCCCTGTATTCCCCAATCCCTGACCCCATATCCCTGTATTCCTTAACCCCATATCCCCCAATCCCATATCCCTCCATTCCCCAATCCCATATCCTCCATTCCCCAACCCCATATCCCTGTATTCCCCAGCCCCATATCCCCCATATCCCTGTATTCCTTCACCCCATATCCCCCAATCCCATATCCTCCATTCCTCATTCCCCAATCCTATATCCCTCCATTCGTCAATCCTATATCCCATATCCTCCATTCCCCAATCCCATATCCTCCATTCCCCAATCCCTGATCCCATATCCTCCATTCCCCAATCCCAAATCCTCCATTCCCATATCCCCTATCTTCCATTCCCCAACCCCATATCCCTCCATTCCCCAATCCCATATCCTCCATTCCCCAACCCCATATCCCTCCATTCCCCAACCCCATATCCCATATCCTCCATTCCCCAATCCCATATCCCTGTATTCCCCAGCCCCACATCCCCCATATCCCTCACCCCTGACCCCGTGTCCCACCCGCAGGCTCCCATGGCGGGCCGGAAGCGCGGCGCGGTGAGCGGCGCGGGCGCGGTGCCGTGGCCGGAGGAGCCGGGCGAGCGTGAGCAGGGCCTGTACTCGCTGCACCGCATGTTCGACATCGTGGGCGCGCAGCTGACGCACCGCGACGTGCGCGTGCTCTCCTTCCTCTTCGTGGACGTGCTGGACGAGGCCGAGCGCGGCCGCATCCGCTCCGGCCGCGACTTCCTGCTGGCGCTGGAGCGGCAGGGCCGCTGCGACGAGAGCAACCTGCGGCAGCTGCTGCAGCTGCTGCGCATCATCACCCGCCACGACCTGCTGCCCTACGTCAGCCTCAAGCGGCGGCGCCCTGGTGAGTGCCTGTCGCGATATATCGCGATATACGGGGGGTTATTGGGGTATTGGGGTGACATCATCACCCGCCACGACCTGCTGCCCTATGTCAGCCTCAAGCAGCGGCGCCCCAGTGAATGCCTGTCGCGATATATCGCGATATACGGGGGGTTTTGGGGTATTGGGGTGACATCATCACCCGCCACGACCTGCTGCCCTACGTCAGCCTCAAGCGGCGGCGCCCCGGTGAGTGTCTGTCGTGATATATCGCGATATACGGGGGGTTATTGGGGTATTGGGGTGACATCATCACCCGCCACGACCTGCTGCCCTACGTCAGCCTCAAGCGGCGGCGCCCTGGTGAGTGCCTGTCGCGATATATCGCGATATACCGGGGGGTACTGGGGTGACATCATCACCCGCCGGGTACTGGGGTGACATCATCACCTGCCACGACCTGCTGCCTTACGTCCCGGTGAGTGCCTGTCGCGATATATCGCGATATACCGGGGGGTTATTGGGGTATTGGGGTGACATCATCACCCACCACGACCTGCTGCCCTACGTCAGCCTCAAGTGGCGGCGCCCCGGTGAGTGCCTGTCGCGATACATCGCGATATATGGGTGGGTACTGGGGTGATACAGGGGTTATTGGGGTGACATCATCACCTGCCACGACCTGCTGCCCTACGTCCCAGTGAGTGCCTGTCGCGATATATCACAATATACGGGGGGGGTGGTTTGGGGTATTGGGGTGACATCATCACCTGCCATGGTACCGTTCCCTGAGCGACCCCTGAGTGGGGCCTGGGCTGGTGAGTGACCCCTGAGCGGGGCAGGAGCCCCGGACAGGGATCGGGATTGGGATGGGATCAGGGTTGGGATCAGGGTTGGATCAGGGTTGGGATCAGGGTTGGGATTAGGATTGGGTTTAGGGGTGGGGCTGTGGTGACACCCCGAGTGCAGCTGCCAAGATAATCCTGGGATGATCCCTGGGTTTGGAGGCCCCCATGGAATTTTCCTGGCGCCATTCCCAGTGCATTCCCAGTGCATTCCCGGTGCCATTCCTGGTGTGTTCCATTCCCATCCCGTTCCCGTTCCCATCCCATCCCCGTTCCCATCCCGGTGCCGTTCCCGTTCCCAGTGTGCCCGGATCTGGTGGACAAGTACCTGGAGGAGACGTCCATCCGCTACGTCACGCCCCGCGCGCCCGGGGGGGCCCCGCCCGGCCTCGGCCACCCCCACAAATCAGGTACGGCCCGGCTGGGTCCTGTGGGATCATTATCCATCATTTGGGATCGTTATCCATCCTTTGGGATCGTTATCCATCCTTTGGGATCATTATCCATCCTTTGGGATCATTATCCATCCTTTGGGATCATTATCCGTGCTGTGGGATCGTTATCCATCCTTTGGGATCATTATCCATCCTTTGGGATCGTTATCCATGCTGTGGGATCGTTATCCATGCTGTGGGATCATTATCCATGCTGTGGGATCGTTATCCATCCTGTGGGATCGTTATCCATGCTGTGGGATCATTATCCATGCTGTGGGATCATTATCCATTCTTTGGGATTGTTATCCATCCTTTGGGATCGTTATCCATCCTTTGGGATCATTATCCGTGCTGTGGGATCGTTATCCATCCTTTGGGATCATTATCCATCCTGTGGGATCATTATCCATCCTGTGGGATCGTTATCCATCCTTTGGGATCATTATCCATCCTTTGGGATCGTTACCCATCCTTTGGGATCATTATCCATCCTTTGGGATCATTATCCATGCTGTGGGATCGTTATCCATGCTGTGGGATCATTATCCATCCTTTGGGATCGTTATCCATGCTGTGGGATCGTTATCCATCCTTTGGGATCATTATCCATCCTGTGGGATCGTTCTCTGTCCTTTGGGATCATTATCCGTCCTTTGGGATCATTGTGATTCTCCCTGTGGGATCACCACCTCCTCTTTGGGATCATCACCTCCCTTTGGGATCACTGTCACCGTTTGGGATCATTGTCACCCCTTTGGGATCATCCTTCTTCTTTGGGATCATTGTGATCCTCCCTTTGGGATCATCCCAAAGTTCCCCACCTCGGAGCCTCTCGGGGCTCTGGGTTTAGGATCCGTGCCCAGATCAGTGCGGGGGGTTTCAAGGATTTGGGGCAGGAATTGGGGTCACCTTAATGAGGAGGGGAATTTGGGGGTCCCTGGGTTGGGAATTGGGGTCACCCAGGGACCCCCCCCAGGGCATCCCAAAATTCCCACTCCAGAACCCTTGGGGGGCCCTGCCCAGATCTGTGGGGGAATTTATGGGGTCGGGGGGGAACTGGGCTCACCCTTAGCGGGGGGATTGGGGTCCCCCTCAATGGATGGGGGAGATTTGGGGTCCCTGACCCCACTGGGGCCCCGTTCCCCAGTGCCTGCTCCCCACCCATCCCTGTGCTGCTCCCTGGGGTGGGATTTGGGGTCCCTGGGGTGGGATTTGGGATGGATTTGGGCTCCCTGACCCCACTGGTGCCCCGTTCCCCAGTGCCTGCCCCCCACCCGTCCCTGTGCTGCCCCCCGGGGGGGCCCCAGCTGGGCCCGAAGCGCCCGGGCCGGGCCCGGAGCCTCCTCGGGAACCAACGGAAACGCAGGAAGTCAGCGACCCCCGACCCCAAGGAGAAACAGACCTGTGGTGAGAGGGATTGGGAATGGGGGATTGGGAATGGGAATGGGGGAATGGGGGAATGGGAATGGGATCCCAAAGGAGAAACAGACCTGTGGTGAGAGGGATTGGGAATGGGGGATTGGGAATGGGGGAATGGGAATGGGATCCCAAAGGAGAAACAGACCTGTGGTGAGAGGGATTGGGAATGGGGGATTGGGAATGGGACTGGGGGATTGGGAATGGGGGATTGGGATCCCAAAGGAGAAACAGACCTGTGGTGAGAGGGATTGGGAATGGGGGAATGGGAATGGGGGATTGGGAATGGGAATGTGGGAATGGGACTGGGGGATTGGGAATGGGGGATTGGGAATGTGGGAATGGGACTGGGGGATTGGGATCCCAAAGGAGAAACAGACCTGTGGTGAGAGGGATTGGGAATGGGGGATTGGGAATGGGACTGGGGGATTGGGAATGGGGGAATGGGAATGGGATCCCAAAGGAGAAACAGACCTGTGGTGAGAGGGATTGGGAATGGGGGATTGGGAATGGGGGATTTGGAATGGGGGATTGGGAATGGGGGATTTGGAATGGGGGATTGGGATCCCAAAGGAGAAACAGACCTGTGGTGAGCGGGATTGGGAATGGGGGAATGGGAGTGGGGGATTGGATCCCAGAGAGAAACAGACCTGGGTGAGGGAAGGGGGGGAAAACTGGGAATGGAATTGAGGGGGAACTGGGAATGGAGGATTTGGGACTGGGAGGGAACTGGGATGGAAGGGGAATTGGATCTCAAGAGAAAACAGCAGGGTGAGGGGATGGGGGCTGGGATTGGGACTGGAGTCAGGATCGGAGGGATCCTTGGGATTTGGAGGGCTGGGACTGGGGGGATCCAGGGATTGGAGGGAGTTGGGATTGGAGAACTGGGATTGAGGGAGATCCAGGGATTGGGGAGAGTCTGGGACTGGGGGGGAAGTGGAATTGGGGTATCCTTGGGATTGGGGGATCCTTGGGATCGAGGGGAACCAGGGATTGGGGGGATCCAGGGATTGGAGTGAGAACTGGGATTGGGGGGATCCAGGGATTGGGGAGGGTCTGGGACTGGGGGGACTGGGATTGGGGGATCCTTGGGATTTGGAGGGCTGGGGTTTGGGGAGATCCAGGGATTGGGGAGGGTCTGGGATTGGGGGATCCTTGGGATTGGGGGATCCTTGGGATTGGGGGATCCTTGGGATCGAGGGGAACCAGGGATTGGGGGGATCCAGGGATTGGAGTGAGAACTGGGATTGGGGGGATCCAGGGATTGGGGAGGGTCTGGGACTGGGGGGACTGGGATAGGGGGATCCTTGGGATTTGGAGGGCTGAGATTGGGGGGATCCAGGGATTGGAGGGAATTGGGATTGGAGAACTGGGATTGGGGGGATCCAGGGATTGGGGAGGGTCTGGGACTGGGGGGACTGGGATTGGGGGATCCTTGGGATTTGGAGGGCTGGGATTTGGGGAGATCCAGGGATTGGGGAGGGTCTGGGACTGGGGGGGACTGGGATTGGGGGATCCTTGGGATTTGGAGGGCTGGGATTTGGGGAGATCCAGGGATTGGGGAGGGTCTGGGATTGGGGGATCCTTGGGATTGGGGGATCCTTGGGATCGAGGGGAACCAGGAATTGGAGGGATCCAGGGATTGGAGTGAGAACTGGGATTGGGGAGATCCAGGGATTGGGGAGGGTCTGGGATTGGGGGATCCTTGGGATTGGGGGATCCTTGGGATTTGGAGGGCTGGGATTTGGGGAGATCCAGGGATTGGGGAGGGTCTGGGATTGGGGGATCCTTGGGATCAGGGGGGAACCATGGATTGGAGTTATCTGTGACTCACTGCTGGGGAGTTGCGATTGGGGGATCCTGGGATTAGGCGAGACCCTCGGAATTACGCGACATCCCGGGATTTGGGGAATTCTAACTCCCTAAACGCCACATTTCCCCGCGGGCAGACATCCGCCTGCGCGTGCGCGCCGAGTACTGCCAGCACGACTCCGCCCTGCACGGCAACGTCTTCTCCAACAAGCAGGACCCGCTGGAGCGCCAATTCGAGCGCTTCAACCAGGCCAACACCATCCTGAAATCCCGGGATTTGGGCTCCATCATCTGCGACATCAAATTCTCGGAGCTCACCTACCTCGACGCCTTCTGGCGGGATTACATCAACGGCTCCCTCCTGGAGGCCCTCAAGGGCGTCTTCATCACGGACTCGCTCAAACAGGCCGTGGGCCACGAGGCCATCAAGCTGCTGGTCAACGTGGACGAGGAGGATTACGAGCTGGGCCGCCAGAAACTCCTCAGGAACTTGATGCTCCACACGGCTCCCTGAGGGATCCAGCTCCGGTTGTTTTTTTTTTTGGGATCCAGCTCCGGTTGTTTTTTTTTTGTTGTTGTTGTTTTTTTCCCGGGTTTTTCCCGGTTTTTTGTTGTTTTTTTTTCCCGGCTCTTTTTTTCCGCGGAGGTTTTGTTGGCGGAGGTGCCCGAGCGGAGCCCGCTGATGGATTTGGGGAGGGTTGGAAATGTGGGATATTCCGGGATTTGGCGCTTTTTGGGGTTCCTGATGGGTTCTCCTTGTGTTTTCCATGGGTTTTCCCTCCCGTTTTTGATTTTGTATCCATTAAAAATGGCGATGAAAAGGCAAAAATTCCATCGGTGCAGCCCAGTCGGAATTGGGGATTTCAGGTGTGGAATATTCCAGAATTCCTCACTTTTCCTGTCAATTCCCCCTTGTGTTTTCCATGGGTTTTTCCTCTCGTTTTTGATTTTCTATCCATTAAAAATGGCGATGAAAAGGCAAAAATCCCATTGGTGCAACACACTGGGATGTGGGGATTGGGGGTGTGGAATATTCCAGAATTCCTCACTTTTCCTGTCAATTCCTCCTTGTGTTTTCCATGGATTTTCTCTACTTTCTTTTCTATCCATTAAAAATGGTGATAAAAAGGCAAAAAATCCCATTGGTGCAGCCCAGTTGGAATTGGGGGTGTGGAATATTCCAGAATTCCTCACTTTTCCTGTCAATTCCTCCTCGTGTTTTCCATGGATTTTCTCTACTTTCTTTTCTTTTCTATCCATTAAAAACAGCGATGAAAAGGCAAAAATCCCATTGGTGCAGCCCAGTCGGAATTGGGGATTTGAGGTGTGGAAAGCCCTGGAACAATGGAATATTCCAGGTTGGAGCTGTGGGATATTCCGGGATTTGGAGCTTTTTGGGGTCCCTGATGGGTTCTCCTTGTGTTTTCCATGGGTTTTTCCTCCTGTTTTTGATTTTGTATCCATTAAAAATGGCGATGAAAAGGCAAAAATCCCATTGGTGCAGCCCAGTTGGAATTGGGGGTGTGGAATATTCCAGAATTCCTCACTTTTCCTGTCAATTCCTCCTTGTGTTTTCCATGGATTTTCTCTACTTTCTTTTCTTTTCTATCCATTAAAAATGGTGATAAAAAGGCAAAAAATCCCATTGGTGCAGCCCAGTTGGAATTGGGGGTGTGGAATATTCCAGAATTCCTCACTTTTCCTGTCAATTCCTCCTCGTGTTTTCCATGGATTTTCTCTACTTTCTTTTCTTTTCTATCCATTAAAAACAGCGATGAAAAGGCAAAAATCCCATTGGTGCAGCCCATTCGGAATTGGGGATTTGAGGTGTGGAAAGCCCTGGAACAATGGAATATTCCAGGTTGGAGCTGTGGGATATTCCGGGATTTGGAGCTTTTTGGGGTTCCTGATGGGTTCTCCTTGTGTTTTCCATGGGTTTTCCCTCCCATTTTTGATTTTGTATCCATTAAAAATGGCGATGAAAAGGCAAAAATCCCATTGGTGCAGCCCAGTCGGAATTGGGGATTTGAGGTGTGGAATATTCCAGAATTCCTCACTTTTCCTGTCAATTCCTCCTTGTGTTTTTCATGGATTTTCTCTACATTCTTTTCTTTTGTATCCATTAAAAATGGTGATAAAAAGTCAAAAAATCCCATTGGTGCAGCCCAGTCGGAATTGGGGATTTGAGGTGTGGAATATTCCAGAATTCCTCACTTTTTTCCTGTCAAACTCCTCCCTCTTGTGTTTTCCATGACTTTTTCCCTATTTTCTTTCTGTATCCGTTAAAAACAACAGCAAAAAGGCAAAAATCCCATTGGTGCAGCCCAGTTGGAATTGGGGATTTGAGGTGTAGGAAGCATTGGAATAACAGAATATTCCAGAATTCCTCGTTTTTCTCTGTCAAATTCTTCTTTTCCTTGTGTTTTCCACATTTTTTTCCCAATTTTATTTTATATCCATTAAAAACAGTGAGAATCCCGTTGGTGCAGCGCGCTGAGATTTGGGAATTAGAGGTGTGGGAAGCCCTGGAATAATGGAATATTCCAGAATTCCTCATTTTTCTCTGTCAAATTCTCCTTTTTGTGTTTTCCATGATTTTTTCCATTTTCTGTTCTTTTGTATCCATTAAAAACAGCGACAAAAAGGCAAAAATCCCGTTGGAATTGGGGATTCCAGGTGTAGGAAACATTGGAAAAATGGAATATTCCAGAATTCCTCACTTTCCCACATCAATTCTTCTCCTTGTGTTTTCCATGGTTTTTTTTTCCTGTTTTGTATCATTAAAAATGGCCAAAAAAGGGCAAAAATCTCATTTTAAGATCCAGAGGGACATGCTGGGATTTTGGAGTTTTGGAATATTCCAGAATTCCTCATTTTCCTTGTCAAATTCCTCCTTGTATTTTCCATGATTTTCCCCTCGTTTCTCTCTCTTTTATAATTATTAAAATCAACAACAAAAAGCAAATTGCAATTTCCCCCAAAATTCCCATTTTCCTCCCAAAAATCCCTGGTTTTCCCCCCCCAGAAATTCCCATTTTTGCCCCCAAACCAAACAGGGATGGATTTTTTTCCCATTTTCTTTGTTTTTCCCCCCATTCTCACTCAGCACTTGGGGGGGGGGTTCAGGGTCGTCCCCCAGTCCCTCCCATCCCAAAATTCCTCCACACTTTGGGGTGAATTCCTGGGATTTTTGTATTTTTCAAATTTCAATAGAAAGAAATTCCTCCCCCCCACCCCCCAAAACTCCCCAAAAAAGGGGGAACTTCCCCCAAAAAAGGGGAAACTTCCCCCAAAAAAGGGGACATCCCAAAAAAAGGATGTAGGGAGCCCCAAACTGCCCCATTTTGGGGAAAAAAAAGACAGATTTGGGGCAGATTTGGGTAAAAATGTGGAATTTGAGGTGCTGGTGTCACCCTTCAATGATCCCTAAAAATGGGGGAAACCCCAAAAAATTGGGGGGAGCCCAAAATAGGGGGGGACAGATTGGGCTGTTCCAATTTGGGGACAAAAGTGCTGATTTAGTGCAAATTTGGGGCAGATTCAGAGCAGATTTGGGACTCCCCAAAACAAAAGTGGGGGGACACGTTGGGCTGTTTCATTCTGGGGACAAAAAGGTCAATTTTGGAGCAGATTTGGTGTAAATTGGAGCAGATTTGGGACCCCTAAAAAGGAGTGGGAACCCCAAAAACAGCAGGGAGGAAAGATGGTGCCATTTCCCCTCGGGCAAATTTGGGAACCCAAAAAGAGCAGAGGGGGGGTCACATTGTGCTGTTTCATTTTGGGGACAAAAAGGCGGATTTGGGGTGGATTTGGGGATGAATTGATGAAGATTTGGGGCTGATTTGATGCAGATTTGGGGCTCAGTGATGAAGATTTGGAGCTGAATTGATGCAGATTTGGGGCAGATTTGGAGCTGATTTGGGGCAGATTTGGGGCAAATTCAGAGCTGAATTGATGCAGATTTGGGGCACAATTGATGATTTGGGGCTGAATTGATGCAGATTTGGGGCAAATTCAGAGCTGAGTGGAAGCAGATTTGGAGCTGATTTGATGCAGATTTGGAGCTGATTTGATGCAGATTTGAGGCAAATTCGGAGCTGAGTTGATGCAGATTTGGGGCTGAATTGATGAAGATTTGGGGCAGATTTGGAGCTGAACTGATGAAGATTTTGAGCTGAATTGATGCAGATTTGGGGCTCAATTGATGAAGATTTGGGCACATTTGGGGCTGAATTGATGCAGATTTGGGGCAGATTTGGAGCTGAATTGATGCAGATTTGGAGCTGAATTGATGCAGATTTGGGGCAGATTTGGGGCTGAACTGATGAAGATTTGGGGCAGATTTGGGGCTGAATTGATGCAGATTTGGGGCTCAATTGATGAAGATTTGGGGCAGATTTGGGGCTGAACTGATGCACATTTGGGGCTCAATTGAAGATTTGGGGCAGATTTGGAGCTGAATTGATGAAGATTTGGAGCAGATTTGGGGCAGATTTGGAGCTGAATTGATGCAGATTTGGAGCTGATTTGATGCAGATTTGGGCAGATTTGGAGTTGAATTGATGCAGATTTGGGGCAGATTTGGGGCTGAATTGATGCAGATTTGGGGCTCAATTGATGAAGATTTGGGCACATTTGGGGCTGAATTGATGCAGATTTGGGGCAAATTCAGAGCTGATTTGATGCAGATTTGGGCAGATTTGGAGTTGAATTGATGCAGATTTGGGGCAAATTCAGAGCTGAATTGATGCACATTTGGGGCTCAATTGATGCAGATTTGGGGCAGATTTGGAGCTGAACGGATGCAGATTTGGAGTTGAATTGATGCAGATTCGGGGCAGATTTGGGGCTGAACTGATGCACATTTGAACCCCCAAAAAAGAAAGGGGGGCCACATTGTACCATCACACTCTGGGGACAGAGAAGCAAATCCGGTGTGAATTCCGAGCGGATCGAGCCCAAACCCGCTGCGGGTTCCTGTCACGTCCCCGTCACGTCCCCGGTGTCCCCGTCACGTCCCCGGTGTCCCCAGGGCCCCGTAGATGTCCCCGCGGCGGTGGCCGTGCACCGGCAGCTCCCGCCGCACCTGCTCCAGGTAGGCCAGGTCGAGCTGGGCCAGGCACAGCCCCGGCCCCTCCTGGCACTGGGCCACCACCGTGCCCCAGGGATCGGCCACCAGGGAGTGACCCCAGGACGCCCGGCTCGGGTTGTGCCGCCCGGTCTGCGCTGCGGCCACCACGTAGCACTGGCACTCGATGGCACGGGCACGCAGCAGCACCTGAGGGGACAGCAGTGTCACCTAGGGGGGCACAGCAGCACCTGAGGGGACAGTGGTGACACTGAGGGGACCTGGGGGGCACAGGGGACACAGCAGCACCTGAGGGGACAGCAGTGTCACCCAGGGGGGCACAGAGCAGCACCTGAGGGGACAGTGGTGACACTGAGGGGACCTGGGGGGCACAGGGGACACAGCAGCACCTGAGGGGACAGTGGGGACACTGAGAGGGGCACAGGGGGCACGGAGCAGCACCTGAGGGGACAGTGGGGACACTGAGAGGGGCACAGGGGGCACGCAGCAGCACCTGAGGGGACAGTGGGGACACTGAGGGGACCTGGGGGGCACAGGGGGCACAGAGCAGCACCTGAGGGGACAGTGGGGACACTGAGAGGGGCACAGGGGGCACGCAGCAGCACCTGAGGGGACAGCAGTGTCACCCAAGGGGGCACGCAGCAGCACCTGAGGGGACAGTGGGGACACTGAGGGGACCTGGGGGGCACAGGGGGCACATGGAACACTGGGGGCACATAGCAGCACCTGTGGGGACAGTGGGGACACTGAGGGGACCTGGGGGGCACAGGGGACACAGCAGCACCTGAGGGGACAGTGGTGACACTGAGGGGACCTGAGGGGCACAGGGGGCACAGAGCAGCACCTCAGGGGACAGCAGTGTCACCCAGGGGAACACAGGGGGCACAGAGGGCACAGAGCAGCACCTGAGGGGACAGCGGTGTCACCCAGGGATAGAACCAGGTGACAAAGGGGACACAGGGTACATGAGCACCCAGCAGCACCTCAGGGGACAGCAGTGTCACCCGGGGGGCACATGGAGCACTGGGGGCACGCAGCAGCGCCTGTGGGGACAGCAGTGTCACCCAGGGGACAGAACCAGGGGACAAGGGGGACACAGGGGGCAGGAGCACCCAACAGCACCTGAGGGGACAGCGGTGTCACTGGGAAGGGACAGTGGTGTCACCGAGGGGACAGAAAGGGAACACAGGGGGCACCGAAGTCAGGGGACCTGGGGTAGAAAAGGGGACACTGAGGTCACCAAGGGGACAAAAAAGGGGGACACAGGGGACACTTGATGGCCTGGGCATGGATGGACAAGCACTGAGGGGACATGGGGGGGCACCTGGGATGTCCCCAACCCCCTGGGAGTGTCCCCACCTCCTCTGGGAGTGTCCTCAACCTTTTGGAATTGTCCCCAACCCTTTGAGAGTCCCCTCAGCCATTTCCCCAACCCCTCTGGGATTGTCCCCAACGCCCTGGACAGTGTCCCCATCGTCCCTGTGACTGTCCCCAACTCCCATGGGTGTCCCCAGACATCCTGGAAGTGCCCTTAACCTTTGGGGATTGTCCCCAAACCCTCTGTGAGTGTCTGGTCCCCACTTCCAACCCGCTCAAAGTGTCCCCAGTCCCCTGGGACAGTCCCCAACCCCCCTGGGACAATTCCTACTCACCCATAAATGTCCCCAAACCTCTTTGGGAATGTCCCCAAGCCCCCTGTGAGTGTCCCCAAGCCCCCTGTGAGTGTCCCCAAGCCCCCTGTAGGTGTCCCCAAGCCCCTGTGGGTGTCCCCAAGCCCCCTGCGGGTGTCCCCAAGCCCCTCCCAGGTGTCCCCAAGCCCCCCCAGGTGTCCCCAAGCCCCCTGTGCGTGTCCCCAAGCCCCCCCGGGGTGTCCCCAACCCCCTCCCAGGTGTCCCCAAGCCCCCTGTGAGTGTCCCCAAGCCCCCCAGGGTGTCCCCAAGCCCCCTGTGAGTGTCCCCAAGCCCCCTGTGAGTGTCCCCAAGCCCCCTGTGGGTGTCCCCAAGCCCCCCAGGGTGTCCCCAAACCCCCCAGGGTGTCCCCTCACCTCCCAGTGCGCGGCTCCCGTGGGGACGGTGAAGGCCGAGGGGAAGGTCAGGATTTGGGCTCCAGCCCCGCGCAGGGCCTGGGCCAGCTCTGGGAAGCGCAGGTCATAGCACACAGCCAGCCCCAGCTGTGGGAGTGAGGGGTGAGGGGACAGCAGGGACACCATGGGGACAGCTGGGGACACCCTGGGACAGCTAGGGACAATGGGGACACCCCTGGGACAGCCTGGGAACACCCCTGGGACACCCTGGGCCAGCTCTGGGAAGCGCAGGTCATAGCACACAGCCAGCCCCAGCTGTGGGAGTGAGGGGTGAGGGGACAGCAGGGACAGCCCTGGGGACACCCTGGGACAGCCGGGGACAGCCCTGGGACAGCTGGGGACAGCCCTGGGGACAGCCCTGGGGACAGCCCTGGGGACACCCTGGGCCAGCTCTGGGAAGTGCAGGTCATAGCACACAGCCAGCCCCAGCTGCGGGAGAGCAGGGTGAGGGGACAGCGGGGACACCCTGGGACAGCTGGGGACAGCCCTGGGACAGCCCTGGGGACACCCTGGGATGGCTGGGGACAGCCCTGGGACATCAGGGATACCCTGGAGACAGCCCTGAGACAGGTGAGGACAGCCCTGGGACACCCCAGGACATCGAGAGCACCCTGGGGACAGCCCTGGGACAGCTGGGGACAGCCCTGGGACATCAGGGACACCCTGGGACAATAGGGACAGCCCTGGGACAGTCTGGAACACTCACTGGATATTGGGGACACCCTGGGGACAGCCCTGGGACAGCTGGGGACACCCTGGGACATCAGGGACACCCTGGGGACACCCCTGGGACACCCTTGGGACATTGGGGACACCCTGGGACACTCTGGGACAGGTCAGTGAGGGCAGGGGACAGCTGGGGACAGCCCTGGGACACCCCATGGACATTGGGGACACCCTGGGAGAGGTCAGGGAGGGCAGGGGACAGCTGGGGACGTGGCAGGACGTGGCCAGGGCCGTACCTTGCCCACGGGGGTGGCGATGGGTGGCAGCAGCTCCCGGCCGGGGTTGGTGAAGGAGCTCTCGCACAGCGCCGGGGCCCCCGGCAGCGCCGCATCAAACAGGTGCAGCTTCCTGTAGGCAGCCACCAACACACCTGGGGACAGCAGGGACAGCTGGGGACAGCAGGGGACAGCTGGGGACAGCTGGGGACAGCTGGGGACAGCAGGGGACAGCAGGGACAGCAGGGACAGCTGGGGACAGCTGGGGACAGCTGGGACAGCCGGGGACAGCAGGGACAGCCAGGGACAGCAGGGGACAGCAGGGGACAGCCGGGGACAGCAGGGGACAGCCGGGGACAGCAGGGACAGCAGGGACAGCAGGGGACAGCTGGGGACAGCAGGGGACAGCCGGGGACAGCCGGGGACAGCCGGGGACAGCTGGGGACAGCAGGGACAGCTGGGGACAGCAGGGACAGCTGGGGACAGCAGGGACAGCCAGGGACAGCAGGGGACAGCCGGGGACAGCAGGGGACAGCCGGGGACACCTGGGAACAGCAGGGACAGCTGGGGACAGCAGGGGACAGCCGGGGACAGCTGAGGACAGCAGGGGACAGCAGGGGACAGCAGGGACAGCTGGGGACAGATGGGGACAGCTGGGGACAGCCGGGACAGCCGGGGACAGCAGGGACAGCAGGGGACAGCCGGGGACAGCAGGGGACAGCTGGGGACAGCTGGGGACAGCAGGGACAACTGGGGACAGCTGGGGACAGCAGGGACAACTGGGGACAGCTGGGAACAGCAGGGACAGCTGGGGACAGCAGGGGACAGCCGGGGACAGCTGAGGACAGCAGGGGACAGCAGGGGACAGCAGGGACAGCTGGGGACAGATGGGGACAGCTGGGGACAGCCGGGACAGCCGGGGACAGCAGGGACAGCAGGGGACAGCCGGGGACAGCTGGGGACAGCCTGAGCTTGGGGACAGCTGGGGACAGCCGGGGACAGCCGGGGACAGCAGGGACAGCTGGGAACAGCTGGGAACAGCTGGGGACAGCCGGGGACAGCTGGGGACAGCCTGAGCTTGGGGACAGCTGGGGACAGCCCAGGCTTGGGGACAGCTCAGGCTTGGGGACAGCCAGGGACACAGGGACATCTGGAGAGTTGGGAATGTTGGGGACACAGGGATTGGGGACACAGGGGTGACGCAGGGGTGACACAGGGGTGACACAGGGGTGACACAGGGGTCAGGAACGCCGTGTCCCACCAGAGTTGTCCAGCAGCAGGTGACAGTTGTAGATCCGGCCGGTGCTGTCCCAGTCCTGGCCACGCTCATGGAAACCCCCAAGGGAGAGCCACACGTCACATTCCCTGGGGACACACAGTGACATTCCTGGGGACACAGTGACATCCCCTGGGGACACACAGTGACATCCCCTGGGGAGACACATTCCCTGGGGACACACAGTGACATTCCTGGGGACACAGTGACATCCCCTGGGGACACACAGTGACATCCCCTGGGGACACATAGTGACATTCCCTGGGGACACAGTGACATCCCCTGGGGAGACACATTCCCTGGGGACACACAGTGACATTCCCTGGGGACACACAGTGACATCCCCTGGGGACACACATTCCCTGGGGACACAGTGACATCCCCTGAGGACACACAGTGACATCCCCCAGGGACACATAGTGACATTCCCTGGGGACACACAGTGACATGCTCTGGGGACACAGTGACATCCCCTGGGGACACACAGTGACATCCCCTGGGGACACAGTGACATCCGGGACACACAGTCCTGGCACTCCCAGTGTCCCCAGGCATCTCCAGTGTCCCCAGCCACCCTCAGATGTCCCCAGGCACCCCCAGTGTCCCCAGGCACCCCCAGTGTCCCCAGGTGTCCCCAGGCACCCCCAGGTGTCCCCATACCTTGCCAGCTGTTGGTAGCGCCCCACGATGTCCCCGTCGAGTGGCTCTGCCAGCGCCAGGCTCTGCTGGGGACTGTCCCCGATGAAGTCAAAGCCCTCGGGCAGGAACACGGCCCGGGCCCCTCGCGCCGCCGCGCGCCGCACCAGCGCCGAGCACTGCTGCCAGTTGTGCTCCTTGTCTGCCGTGGATGTCACCTGTGCCACTGCCACCAGCCCCCCTGGGGACTCTGCCATGGCTGCGGGGCTGCGGGGAGGGGACATGATGGGGGACACTGCCATGGCTGTGGGGCTGTGGGGAGGGGACATGATGGGGGACACTGCCATGGCTGTGGGGCTGTGGGGAGGGGACATGATGGGGAACACTGCCAGCCCCCCTGGGGACACTGCCATGGCTGCGGGGCTGTGGGGAGGGGACACACTGGGGGACACTGCCATGGCTGCGGGGCTGCAGGGAGGGGACACGATGGGGGACACTGCTGGCCTTAGGGACAGTATGGGGGCTGCAGGGAGGGGACACACTGGGGGACACTGCCGGCCACCCTGGGGACACTGCCATGGCTGCAGGGCTGTGGGGAGGGGACATGATGGGGGACACTGCCATGGCTGCAGGGCTGTGGGGAGGGGACACACTGGGGGACGCTGCCATGGCTGCGGGGCTGCAGGGAGGGGACACGATGGGGGACACTGCTGGCCTTGGGGACACTGCCATGGCTGCGGGGCTGTGGGGAGGGGACACGCTGGGGGACACTGCTGGCCTTGGGGACAGCACCATGGCTGCAGGGAGGGGACACGCTGGGGGACACTGCCAGCGCCCCTGGGGACACTGCCATGGCTGCAGGGAGGGGACACACTGGGGGACACTGCCAGCCCCCCTGGGGACACTGCCATGGCTGTGGGGGCTGCGGGGAGGGGACATGATGGGGGACACTGCTGGCCTTGGGGACACTGCCATGGCTGCAGGGAGGGGACACACTGGGGGACACTGCCAGCCCCCCTGGGGACACTGCCATGGCTGCAGGGAGGGGACACACTGGGGGACCTCAGAGGGACAGGGGGACACTGCCATGGCTGTGGGGACAGCGCTGTGGCCATGGGGCTGCAAGGAGGGCACATTCTGGGGGACACTGCTGGCCCTGGGGACACTGCCATGGCCCTGGGGACACTGCCATGGCCCTGGGGCTGTGCGGAGGGGACACCAAAGGCACCTCATGGGGACTGGGGTCACCCCACAGGGCTGGGGCCTCACCCCATGGGACACCTCAAAGGGACTGGGGTCACCCCACAGGGCTGGGGCTCACCCCATGGGACACCTCAAAGGGACTGGGGTCACCTCAAAGGGACTGGGGTCACCCCACAGGGCTGGGGTTCACCCCATGGGACACCTCAAAGGGACTGGGGTCACCTCAAAGGGACTGGGGTCACCCCATAGGCCACCCCCTTGGGGACAGGGACACCCCTGGGTCACCCCTGGGAACTGAGACACCCCCAGGTGACCCCATGGGGACCAGGGTCACTCTTGAACCGCCACCCTCACCCAGCTGGGGTCACCCCCAGGGTCACTCTCAGTTCCCTCTGGGGTTTTTGGGGTCCCCCCCGGTGTTTTTGGGGTCCCTCCGTACCTGCCCGCAGTGCTGGAGCTGTGGGGGGCTCTCGAGGGTCTTGGGGGGCGGCACAGCAGGGCCCGGGGGGGCACCCTCAGCCTGGGAGGGGGACACCCCAAATTGGGGAGGGGTCACACGGCTGGGGGGGGAGCTGGAACCCCCCCAAACTGCCCTGAATCCCCCAAACTGCCCCAAATACCCCCCAAAAATACCCCCCAAAGTACCCCAGCTGTGACCTCCCAAACGTCCTCAGCTCGCCCCAGCTGCCTCAATTTGGATCCCAAAGTACCCCAGCTCCCAGAAAATGCTCCCAGATCCCCCCAAATTGTCCCCAAATTGTCCCCAAATCGCTCCCAAACTGCCCCAATTTGGACCCCAAAGTATCCAGCCCCCCTAAACTGCCCCGAGAAGCTCCCAACAACCCAAATACCCCCAAAACTGCCCCGATTTGGATCTCAAACTGCCCCAATTTGGATCTCAAAGTACCTCGTCCCCACCAAAACTGCCCCCAGATGCTCCAAAGTGCCCCAAATTCCTCCCAACACACACAAATACCCCTCAAATTACCCCAATTCGGATCCCAAACTACCCCAGCCGCCCCAAGACCCTTCAAACTCACACAAACACCTCCCAAACTGCCCCATATTCCCCCTAAATTACCTCAATTCGGACCCCAAACTACCCCCAGACCCCTTTAAACTGCCCCCAGACCCCCCGAACTGCCCCCAACACCCCTAAATTACCCCGAAAAGCCCCAAACACCCCCAAACTTCCCCAAAACACGCCCCAAACTTCTCCAATTTGGACCCCAAAGTAGCTCGGACCTCCCCAAACTACCCCCAAACCACTTCCCCCGTCACCTCCCACCTGTCCCCAAACCTCCAAAATCCCCAAATTCCCCGCACCCCCGCCCTCCCCTCACCCCCAAAACCCCTCCTCCCTCACACTTTTTCCCCGTTTTTCCCGTTTTTCGCCCCATTCCCGTACATTCCCCGCCGGAGGCAGCGCGGGCAAAGTCCCCCCCTCAGGGCTGCCCTCACCCAAGATGGCGCCGTTCCCGCCTCACCCGCACCTAAGATGGCGGCCGGAAGTGGCGGCGCCGTGCCCGGGGCAGGAACGGAAGAGGCGGTGCCGCGCCGGTAAAGATGGCGGATCCGGTGAAGGGGCGATCGGTAGCCCCGGCCGGGAAAGGGCTGAGCGCTGAGCAGGTCATGAGGGAAACCGGGGATTGGGGAGGGGGCTGGGAACGGGGAGGGGTCCCCGGGAGCTTCGGGGAGGCAGAGGAGTGATGGGGGGAGCGGAGGGGAGGTGGGCCTGGGCGTGAGGGGAAGGTGGGGGGTGAGGGGGGGGGCTGTGGGATCCGGGGCGGTTGGGGAATGGGAGATGGGTCCCTGATAACGGGGAGGGGTCCCTGATAACGGGGAGGTGTCCCTGGTAACGGTGAGGGGTCCCTGATAACGGTGAGGGGTCCCTGATAATGTGGGGGGGTCCCTGATAATGTGGGGGGGTCCCTGATAACAGGGGACGGGTCCCTGATAACGGTGAGGGGTCCCTGGTAACTGTGAGGGGTCCCTGATAACAGGGGAGGGGTCTCTGATAATGGGATGGGGAAATGGAGGGGGAGGCCTGGGCCTGAGGGAAGGTGGGATGGGGGGAGGGGTCTCTGGGACCGGGAGGGGTCTCTGGGACCGGGAGGGGTCTCTGATACCGGGGGAGGTCTCTGGAGGGGGTTGGGGGATGAGGAGGGGTCTCTGGGGGGCTGCTGTGGGGTTGGGGGGATTCTGTTCCTCAGGGGTTCCCCCTCATCCCAGGGCTCTCCTGGTGCCCCCAGTGAGATCCAGTCCCAGAGATCCCATCCTGGGAATCCCAGTCCCAGAGATCCCATCCCGGGGATCCCATCCCAGTCCCAGAGATCCCATCCTGGGGATCCCAGTCCCAGAGATCCCATCCTGGGGATCCCATCCCAGTCCCAGAGATCCCATCCTGGGGATCCCATCCCAGTCCCAGGGATCCCATCCTGGGGATCCCATCCCAGTCCCAGGGATCCCAGTCCCAGAGATCCCATCCCGGGGATCCCATCCCAGAGATCCCATCCTGGGGATCCCATCCCAGTCCCAGAGATCCCATCCCAGGGATCCCAGTCCCAGATATCACATCCTGGTGATCCAAACTTTCCCAGTCCTGTTTTATCCCAACCCAGTCCCATTCCCAGCTCTCCCATCCCGGTTTATCCCAATCCAGTCCCATTCCCAGTTGTTCCCAGTGGATCCCAGTTGATCCCAGTCCATCCCACTCGCAGGTGGTTTCCCGCTTTAACCGCCTGCGGCAGGACCAGCGGGGCTTGGCCTCCAAAGCAGCTGAGCTGGAGCTGGAGCTCAACGAGCACAGGTGGGGTTGGGATTGGGGATTTGGGATTGGGGGATCAGGGATTGGGATGTGGGGTCGGGATTAGGGATTGGGGGATCGGGGATTGGGATTGGGGGGGTTGGGATCGGGGGTCAGGATTGGGGTGTCAGGGATTGGGATGTGGGATCGGGGTCAGAGATTGGGATATGGGGTCAGGATTGGGAATGTGGGGTCGGGATCGGGGATTGGGATTGGGGGATCGGGGATCAGGATGTGGGGTCGGGGATTGGGATGTGGGGTCGGGATCAGGGATTGGGATATGGGGTCAGAATCAGGGATTTGGGGTTGGGATGTGGGGTCAGGATTGAGGGGTCAGGGGTTGGGATTGGGGGATTGGGGATCGGGATGTTGGGTGGGGATTGGGGATTTAGGATTGGGGTATTTGGGATTGGGATGTGGGGTCAGGATTGGGGCTTTGGGATTGGGATCGGGATTTGGGGTCAGGATTTGGAATCGGGGATTGGAATCGGAGGGATTCGGGATTGAGATTTGGGGATTGGGGTTTGGGATTGAGATCGGGGATTTGGGGCCGGGATTGGGGTCAGGATTGGGATCAGGATTTGGGATTGGGATTTGGGGTCAGGATTTGGGATTGGGGATTGGGATTGGAGGGATTCGGGATTGGGGATTAGGGGTCAGGATTGAGACTTGGGGATTGGGGTTCGGGATTGAGATCGGGGATTTGGGGCCGGGATTGGGTTCAGGAGTGGGATCAGGATTTGGGATCGGGATTGGGATTTGGGGTCAGGATTTGGGATTGGAGGGATTTGGGATTGAGATTGGCGATTTGGGGTCAGGACTGGGGGAGGATTTGGGGGATTTTGTGATGCTGACCCCGCTGTTCCCAGCCTGGTGATCGAGACCCTGCGGGAGGTGGATCCCACCCGGAAGTGTTTCCGCATGGTCGGGGGGGTGCTGGTGGAGAGGACGGTCAAGGAGGTGCTGCCCGCGCTGGAGAGCAACCGGGAGCAGGTCTGGGATCCCAGGAACCCGCTGGGATGGCCCCAGAGCCCCTGGGATCCCATAAAAACCCCGCAGAGTGTCCCAAGAGCCAGCGGGGGAACCCTAGAAATCCATTAGGATCCTGGAAATACACACTGGGACAGCCCTGAATCCACTGGGATTGACCTAAATCCATTGGGGGATCACAAAATCCACTGGGACAGCCCTAAATCCATTGGAATTGACCTAAATCCATTGGGATTGCCCTAAATCCATTGGGGGATCACAAAATCCATTGGGACAGCCCTAAATCCATTGGGACAGCCCTAAATCCATTGGGATTGACCTAAATCCATTGGGGGATCACAAAATCCACTGGGACAGCCCTAAATCCATTGGGATTGACCTAAATCCATTGGGATTGACCTAAATCCATTGGGATTGCCCTAAATCCACTGGGACAGCCCTAAATCCATTGGGGGATCCCAAAATCCAATGGGATAGCCCTAAACCCACTGGGATATCCCAAAATCCACTGAGATCCCACAAGCATCTGCTGGGAACCCCTAAAAATCTGCTGGGACCACCCCAAAAAATCCTCTGAAGCTTTTCCCTCTTTTCCCCTCTTTTATCCTTAGTTTATCATCTTTTCCTCCCCCTTTCCCCCCATTTTCTCCCCAGATCTCCAAACTGATCGAGGCTCTCTCTTTTCCCATTTTTCCCGATTTTCCCAATTTTCCCATTTTTTCCCCCCAGATCTCTAAGCTGATCAAGGCTCTCTCTCTTTTCCCAGTTTTCCCAGTTTTCCCAGTTTTCCTGTTTTTCCACCCAGATCTCCAAGCTGATCCAGGCTCTTTTCCCATTTTCTGGGTTTTTCCCCCCAGATCTCCAAGCTGCTTGAGGCTCTTTTCCCAATTTTCCCATTTTTCCCCCCAGATCTCCAAGCTGATCCAGGCTCTCTCTTTTCCCATTTTTCCCGTTTTTCCCCCCAGATCTCCAAGCTGCTTGAGGTTCTTTTCCCAATTTTCCCATTTTTCCCATTTTTCCCCCCAGATCTCCAAGCTGATCCAGGCTCTCTCTTTTCCGATTTTTCCCATTTTTCCCGTTTTTCTCCCCAGATCTCCAAGCTGATCCAGGCTCTCTCTTTTCCCATTTTTCCCGTTTTTCTCCCCAGATCTCCAAGCTGATCCAGGCTCTCTCTTTTCCCAATTTTCCCATTTTTCCCGTTTTTCCCCCCAGATCTCCAAGCTGATCCAGGCTCTCTCTTTTCCCATTTTTCCCATTTTCTGGGTTTTTCTCCCCAGATCTCCAAGCTGATCCAGGCTCTCTCTTTTCCCAATTTTCCCATTTTCTGGGTTTTTCTCCCCAGATCTCCAAGCTGCTCGAGGCTCTCTCTTTTCCCAATTTTCCCAATTTTCCCATTTTTCCCGTTTTCTCCCCCAGATCTCCAAGCTGATCCAGGCTCTCTCTTTTCCGATTTTTCCCATTTTCCCGTTTTTCTCCCCAGATCTCCAAGCTGATTGAGGCTCTTTTCCCAATTTTCCCATTTTCTGGGTTTTTCTCCCCAGATCTCCAAGCTGATCCAGGCTCTCTCTTTTCCCATTTTTCCCGTTTTTCTCCCCAGATCTCCAAGCTGATCCAGGCTCTCTCTTTTCCCATTTTTCCCATTTTCTGGGTTTTTCTCCCCAGATCTCCAAGCTGCTCGAGGCTCTCTCTTTTCCCATTTTTCCCATTTTCTGGGTTATTCTCCCCAGATCTCCAAGCTGATCCAGGCTCTTTTCCCATTTTCTGGGTTTTTCCCCCCAGATCTCCAAGCTGATCCAGGCTCTCTCTTTTCCCGATTTTCCCATTTTTCCCGTTTTTCCCCCCAGATCTCCAAGCTGATCCAGGCTCTCTCTTTTCCCAATTTTCCCATTTTCTGGGTTTTTCTCCCCAGATCTCCAAGCTGATCGAGGCGCTGGCGCAGCAGCTGCAGGCCAAGGGCCGGGAGCTCTCGGAATTCCGGGAACGCCACAACATCCGCCTGGTGGGCGAGGACGACCCCAAAGCCGCGGCCAGGGACGGCCCCGAGGGGAGCAAGGGGGGTCCCGGGGGGGTCCTGGTGTCCTGACCCCCCCCCCCCCCCCCAGAATTCCCAAAGGGATTTGGGGTCGTTTTTTGGAGTGGGAGGGGTTGGGCAATAAACGGGAGTTTGGGACAATCCCCAGGGTTGGTTTTTATGGGAAAGGGGGGAAAAAGGGTTTGGGGTGAGGATGGAGGGGGTGGGAAAAAGGGGGAGACCCCCAAAGAAGGGGGGTTCTAAGGGGGAGAGCAAAAATGAGGGGTGGTACCGCAAAAATGGGGCTGGGACCCCAAAATGGGGGAGCTGCACCATAAAAAGGGAGGATTCTAAATTGAGGAGGGGGATTCAAAAATCGGTGGGGTAAAACCCCAAAATGTGCGAGTGGGGGACCCCAAAATGGGAAGAGAACCCCAAAATGAGGGGGTGAAACCCCAAAATGTGGGAGCTGGGGGACCCCAAATTGGCAGGAGGGGACCCCAAAATGAGGGGGTAAAACCCCAAAATGTGGGAGCTGGGGGACCCCAAACTGCTGAGAAGGAATCCCAAATTGAGGGGGTGGCACCCCCAAACTGGGGCTGTTGTGTCAAGGGGGGGACCCCAAATTGGGAGGTGGGACCCCCAAATGAGGGGGGTGGAGCCCAAAATGGGGCGTTGGGGTCTGGGGGGGATCCCCAAAATTGTGGGGGTGCAGGGGGACCCTAATTTGTGTCGGTGACACCCCGGGGGGGGTCCAGAGGACACCAGGAGGTGACAGGAAGGGGTGACAAGGACATGGGGGGGTGACAAAAGGTGACAAGGATTTGGGGGGGTGACAAAGATGGGGGTGACAAAAGGTGACAAGGATATGGGGGAATGAGAAAAGGTGACAAGGACTTGGGGGTGACAAAGAAGGGGGTGACAAGGACTTAGGGGGGTGACAAGGACATGCGGTGTGACAAAAGGTGACAAGGACTTGGGGGGTGACAAAGAAGGGGGTGACAAGGATATGGGGGGTGACAAGGGGGTGACAAGGACATGGGGGGGTGACAAAAGGTGACAAGGACGTGGGGGGTGACAAAGATGGGGGTGACAAAAGGTGACAAGGACTTGGGGGGTGACAAAGATGGGGGTGACAAAAGGTGACAAGGATGTGGGGGGTGACAAAGAAGGGGGTGACAAGGATATGGGGGGGTGACAAGGGGGATGACAAGGACATGCGGTGTGACAAAAGGTGACAAGGACTTGGGGGGTGACAAAGATGGGGGTGACAAAAGGTGACAAGGACTTGGGGGGTGACAAGGGGGTGACAAGGACGTGGCCAGGAGCTGACAAAGGAAAGGGAAGGCCAGGAGGCGGCCGGGAGGTGACAAGGACACTCGGGCCGTGTCCCCATCAGCCCGAGGCGGGCCCAGCTCGGCGCGTGCCGGTGTCACCCGGTGTCACCCGGTGTCACCCAGGGGAGCGGGCCGCGGCTGTTGACTGCACACAACGCCACACCTGCGGTGGCCCTGTCACCGGAGCCAGCCGCTGTCCCCGGGGGGGTGGGGACACAGCCGCGCACGGTGCCACACCCGCGGTGGCCCTGTCCGGTTGTCACCGGCCCCCGGGGCCATTTAACGGCGGTGCCACCGCGGCGGGGAGGGGACACCATGGAGGGGACCCGGGGGACGCGGCTGGAGGAGGCCGAGAGGGAGAGTCTGGTGGGGGCTGTGCATGGAGTGTCCGGGCCCGGTACGGGGACACCTGGGGACACTCGGGGACAGCTTGGGGACAGCTTGGGGACAGAGGGACAGGCTGGGGACAGAGGGACAGCCGGGCATGGGGACCGTGATGGCGTTTGTGGCGCTAAAATGGGGACAGGAGAGGGGACGATGAGGAGGGAGGACACCCGGGGAGGGTCGTGGGGAGGGGACAGGGTTGGGAACAGGGGGGGACAGCTTGGGGACAGAGGGACAGCCTGGGGACAGAGGGACAGGCTGGGGACAGAGGGACAGCCTGGGGACAGAGGGACAGGCTGGTGACAGAGGGACAGGCTGGGGACAGAGGGACAGCCTGGGGACAGAGGGACAGCCGGGCATGGGGACCACGATGGCGTTTGTGGCGCTAAAATGGGGACAGCGGGGAGGGGACAGTGAAGGGGACAATGGGGAGGAAGCACTCGGGGGGTGACGGTGACCTGGGGACAATCGCGGGGAGGGGACAGAGATGGGGGAGGGGAGGGGACGGGAGAGGACGAGGACCCGGCGACAGGCTTGGGGACAGGAGGGGACAGCGGGGGAAAGTAGCCGGGGGTGGTCGTGGCGAGGGGACAGGGATGGGGACAGAGGGGTCCCGGGTGGGGCGGTGACCGCGGGGCTGGCTTGGGGACAAGGGGGGATGGCGGGGGGTGGTGGCCGCGGGCCGGGGTGACAGCGGAGTGTCCCCGCAGTGGTGACAGCCACACGCATGGCGGGGGCGGCCATGTACGAGCTGGTGCGGGTGGGACACGCGGAGCTCGTGGGGGAGATCATCCGGCTCGATGGGGACATGGCCACGCTCCAGGTGTACGAGGAGACCTGTATCCTGTCCCCGCTGTCCCCTCCCCGCCACCCTTCTGTCCCTCCGACCGCCCCGCGCTGTCCCCAACACCCGTAAGTGTCCCTTCCTCCTGTCCCCTCCCTGCTCCGACCCTCCCTTCTTCCCCTGAGCCTTGTCCCCCATCCTGTCCTGTCCCCAGCCTTGTCCCCTCCCTGTCCTCCCCACCCTCTCTGTCCTGTCCCTGTCCTTCCATCCTGTCCTGTCCCTTCCCTGTCCCCTCCTTGTCCCTTCATCCTGTCCTGTCCCGCTGTCCCCCCACCAGCTCTCCTGGTCCTGTGTCCTCTGTCCCCCGTCCTGTCCTCTGTGTCCTGTCCCCTCCCCGTCCCCCCTTGTCCCACTCATCCTTTCCTGTCCCCCCTGTCCCCGTGTCCCCCTCAGCCCGTCCCGTCCCCGCTGTCCTGTGCCCTCTGTCCCCCGTCCTGTCCCTTCCCTTTCCCCCATCCCCCGTGTCCCCCCATCCCCCGTGTCCCCCCATCCCCCGTGTCCCCCCATCCCCCGTGTCCCCACTGTCCCCCCCATCCCCCGTGTCCCCCCATACCCGGTGTCCCTCCAGCCCGTGCTGTCCCCCCCAGTCCCCGTGTCCCCACTGTCCCCCCCAGTCCCCATGTCCCCACTGTCCCCCCCCACCCCGTGCCGTCCTCACTGTCCCCCCCAGCCCCCGTGTCCCCCCCAGCCCCCGTGTCCCCCCCAGCCCGTGCCACCCCCCTGTCCCCGAGCGCGGTGACATTTCCTGAGCGGCCGCAGCGGGGGTGCAGGTTGGGGACCCGGTTCTTCGCACGGGGACGCCGCTGTCGGTGGAGCTGGGCCCGGGCATCCTGGGCTCCATCTTCGACGGGATCCAGCGGCCGCTGCGCGACATCGCCGAGGCCACGCGCAGCATCTACATCCCGCGGGGCACCAATGTCCCCGCGCTGCCGCGACACCTGGACTGGGACTTTGTCCCCAGCAAGGCCATCCGGGTGCGTGCCACCTCCCTGCCACCCCGTCCTGTCCCTCTGTCCCATCCCTGTCCTGTCCCCCCTTCCCCATCTGTCTTCGCATGCCCTCTGTCACCTTCCTGTCGCCCAGTTCTGTCCCCTCCCAGTGCCTCCATCCCCTTCTTGTCCCCTCATCCTGTCCCCCTGTCCCCTCCCAGCCCCTCCATCTCCTTCTTGTCCCCTCATCTTGTCCCCCTGTCCCTTCCCCGTCCCTTCTCTGTCCCACCCAAACTGTCCTGCCACCCACTGTGTCCCCCTGTCCCCTACCTGTCCCCCTGTCCCTGCCCTGTCCCTTCTGTCCTGTGGCCTCCCTGTCCCCCCCTCCTGTCCCTCTGTCCCCTCCTTGTCCCCCCTGTCCTGTTCCCCGTCCTTTCTCTGTCCCTCTGTCCCCCCTGTCCTGTCCCCTCTGTCCTGTGGCCTCCCTATCCCCTCTGTCTTGTCCCCCTGTCCTTTCCCTGTCCCTCTGTCCCTTCTCTGTCCCCTCTCTGTCCCCCCATTCTGTCCCCCTGTCCTTTCCCTGTCCCTCCTGTCTCCCTCAGACCCTCTGTCCCCTCCCCATCCTGTCCCCCCAGCCCTTCTGTCCCCTTCTTGTCACACTCCTCCTGTTGTCCCCGCTCTTGTCCCCTCCAATCCTTTTGTCCCTCGCTGTCCCCCTCATCCTGCCGTGTCCCCCTCAATCCCTCTGTCCCCCTTTGTCCCCTCCAGACCTGTCCTGTCCCTGTCATCCTCCACTGCCGCCTCCTTCTGTCCTCCCCTGTCCCCTCCCTGTCCCCTGCCAGGGAGGGGACCCCAAAAAGGGGGTGGGGACACACTGACACAGGGGACACAGGAGCAGGGAGGCTGTGGGGACACTCTCAGGGACACGGGGGTCACAGAGCCATGGGGACATTGGGGGACACGGGGACACAGGGGGACACGGGGACACAGGGGACACGGGGACATTGGGGGACACGGGGACACAGGGGACATTGGGGGACACGGGGACACGGGGACACAGGGGACACGGGGACACAGGGAGACACGGGGACAGTGGAGGTCACAGCGATGCGGGGGAAGTGGCGGGGGACACCGGGTACATGAAAGGACACGGGGACAGCACCCGAGTGTCCCTCACGGTGTCGCCGCCGTGTCCCCAGGTCGGGAGCCACGTGACGGGAGGGGACATTTACGGGACGGTGGCGGAGAATTCGCTGCTGCAGCACCGGCTGATGGTCCCGCCCCGCAGCCGCGGCACCGTCACCTACATCGCGCCCCCGGGGCACTACGGCGTGGCGGTGAGCGGGCACCGACCGGCGGCACCGACCGGGGGGATTAACGGGACCGACCGGCGGGATCGACCGGGGGGATTAACGGGACTGACCGGGGGGATTGACCGGGGGGATTAACGGGACCGACCGGCGGGATTGACCGGGGGGATTAACGGGACCGACCGGCGGGATTGACCGGGGGGATTAACGGGACCGACCGGCGGGATTAGCGGCACCGACCGGCGGGATTGACCGGCGGGACTGACCGGCGGGATCAGCTCGCCTGGCCCCCACCCCCCCCCCCGATCCCAATCCCCGTCCCAATCCCTCTGGTGATCCCGATCCCGCTGATCCCGACCTTCCTCCCGCTGATCCCGAGCCCGATGATCCCAATAATCCAAACGATCCTGATCCCGCTGATCCCGGGCCAATCCTGGCCTGATCCCGATCCCGATCCCTCCTGATCCCGGACTGATCCCGCCTGATCCCGGACTGATCCCGCCTGATCCCGGACTGATCCCGACCCTGATCCCGGCTGATCCCGCAGGACGTGGTGCTGGAGCTGGAATTCCAGGGGGTCCGCGAGCCGCTCTCCATGATCCAGGTGTGGCCGGTCCGGCAGGTCCGGCCCGTGGCCGAGAAGCTCCCGGCCAATCACCCCCTGCTGACCGGCCAGAGGGTCCTGGACGCGCTCTTCCCGTAGGGAGCGGGATCGGGATCGGGGGGATGCGCTGTTCCCGTAGGGAATGGGAGCGGAATCGGGATCGGGATTGGGATCGGGATTGGGATTGGGATCGGGAGGATGCGCTGTTCCCGTAGGGATCGGGAGCGGGATCGGGATCGGGATTGGGATCGGGATCGGGATTGGGATCGGGATCGGGGGGACGCGCTCTTCCCGTAGGGATCGGGATTGGGATCGGGATCGGGATCGGGGGGACGCGCTCCTCCCGTAGGGATCGGATTCGGGATCGGGATCGGGGGGACGCGCTCTTCCCATAGGGAATTGGAGCGGGATCGGGATCGGGGCTGGGATCGGGGGGATGCGCTCTTTCCATAGGGATCGGGATCGGAGGGACGCGCTCTTCCCGTAGGGAATTGGAGCGGGATCGGGATCGGGGCTGGGATCGGGGGGATGTGCTCTTTCCATAGGGAATGGGAGCGGGATCGGGATTGGGATCGGGGTGAGGGGTGTGCTGTTCCCGTAGGGAACGGGAGCAGGATTGGGAACGGGAGTGGCGAGTACACTGTTCCCATAAGGAATGAGATCAGGATCGGGGGGGGTGCGTTGTTCCCATAAGGAATGGGATTGGGATCAGGATTTGGGAGTACACTGTTCCCATAAGGAATGGGATCGGGATGGGGGGGTTGCGCTGTTCCCATAAGGAATGGGAACAGGATCAGGACTGGGGAGTACACTGTTCCCATAAGGAATGGGATCGGGATCGGGGGGATGCGCTGTTCCCATAAGGAATGGGATCGGGATCGGGGGGGTGCGCTGTTCCCGTAGGGAATGGGATTGGGATCAGGATTTGGGAGTACACTGTTCCCATAGGGAATGGGATTGGGATCAGGATTTGGGAGTACACAGTTCCCTTAAGGAATGGGATTGGGATCAGGGGGGTGCGCTGTTCCCTTAAGGAATGGGATTGGGATCGGGGGGGTGCGCTGTTCCCATAAGGAATGGGATTGGGATCAGGGGGGTGCGCTGTTCCCGTAGGGAATGGGATCGGGATCAGGATTTGGGAGTACACTGTTCCCATAGGGAATGGGATCGGGATCAGGATTTGGGAGTACACTGTTCCCTTAAGGAATGGGATTGGGATCAGGGGGGTGCGCTGTTCCCGTAAGGAATGGGATTGGGATTAGGATCGGGGGATTGCTGATCCTGTCGGGAGTGGGATTGGGGGATTGCGCTGTTCCCACAGGGATCCGGGGGAGGGAACAGGGGTGGGAGGGATGTGGGACAAAGTGGGGAGGGAGGGACAGGGACAGGGATGGGGACAAGGACAGGGATGGGATTTGGGACAGGGAAAGACAAAGCTGAGGACAGGGATGGGGACAGGGATGGGGACAGGGATGGGGACAGGGATGGGGACAGGGAAACAGGACGGGGATGGGATGGGGACAGGGAGAGGGAAACAGGACAGGATGGGACAGGGACAGGAATGGGGACAGGGATGGGGACAGGGAGAGGGAAACAGGACAGGACGGGACAGGGACAGGAATGGGGACAGGGATGGGGACAGAAATGGGGCAGGGAAACAGGACGGGACAGGGACAGAGACAGGGATGGGGATGGCGATTGGGACAGGGATGGGGACAGGGAAACAGGACGGGACAGGGACAGGGACAGGCACAGGGTGGCGCCGGTGTCCCAGTGCCACCCCCGTGCCGTGTCCCCGTGTCCCCAGGTGTGTCCAGGGGGGCACCACGGCCATCCCGGGCGCGTTCGGCTGCGGGAAGACGGTGATTTCCCAATCCCTGTCCAAGTATTCCAACAGTGACGTCATCGTCTACGTGGGCTGCGGCGAGCGCGGCAATGAAATGTCCGAGGTGCTGCGGGACTTCCCCGAGGTGACACCGCCACACGCGACACGCGGGGACAGCGGGGTGGCAGGGCAGTGACAGGGACACGGGAGTTCATGGAGGGTCCTCAGTGACTTCCCCGAGGTGACACCGCCACACGCGACACGCGGGGACAGCAGGGTGGCAGGGCAGTGACAGGGACACCGATGTTCATGGGGGGTCCTCAATGGCATCCCTGAGGTGACACCGTCACACGGGGGGTGGCAGGGGAGTGACAGGGACACCGATGTTCATGGGGGGCGTCCTCAGTGGCATCCCTGAGGTGACACCGTGACACATGGGGACATCGGGGTGGCAGGGCAGTGACAGTGACACCGGTGTTCATGGGGGCTCCTCAGTGGCGTCCCCGAGGTGACACGGTGACACGGGGGGTGGTAGGGGGGTGACAGTGACACTGGTGTTCATGGGAGGTCCTCAGTGGCATCCCCGAGGTGACACGGTGACACTGGGGTGGCAGGGGGGTGACATGGAGGTGACAGTGCCCAGCTGGCCATGGAGGTTGGTGGCAGGGCTGTCCCATGATGACACAGGGATGGCACAGGGAGGTGGCACGTGGTGACAATGTGGCACCGGTGTCCCCAGCTGACCATGGAGGTTGGTGGCCGCTCCGAGTCCATCATGAAGCGCACGACGCTCGTGGCCAACACATCCAACATGCCGGTGGCCGCCCGAGAGGCCTCCATCTACACCGGTGTGTGACAGGGACACGGGACAGGGACACTGGGGACAGGGACACGGGGGACAGGGACATGTGTGTGTGACAGGGACACGGGACAGGGACACGGGGGACAGGGACACGGGGGGACAGGGACACGGGGGACAGGGACACAGGGGTGTGACAGGGACATGGGGGACAGGGACATGTGTGTGTGACAGGGACACGGGGGTGTGACAGGGACACGGGACAGGGACACTGGGGTGTGACAGGGACACGGGACAGGGACATGTGTGTGTGACAGGGACACCGGTGTGTGACAGGGACATGGGGGACAGGGACACTGGGGACAGGGACACGGGGGTGTGACAGGGACACTGGGGTGTGACAGGGACACTGGGGTGTGACAGGGACACTGGGGACAGGGACACGGGGGACAGGGACACGGGGGACAGGGACACGGGGGTGTGACAGGGACACTGGGGTGTGACAGGGACACTGGGGACAGGGACACGGGGGACAGGGACACAGGGGTGTGACAGGGACATGGGGGACAGGGACACGGGACAGGGACACGGGGGTGTGACAGGGACACGGGGGGACAGGGACATGGGGGACGGGGACACTGGGGACAGGGACGTGTGTGTGACAGGGACACTGGGGTGTGACAGGGACACGGGACAGGGACACGGGGGACAGGGACACTGGGGACAGGGACACGGGGGTGTGACAGGGACATGGGGGACAGGGACATGTGTGTGTGACAGGGACACGGGGGACAGGGACACGGGGGTGTGACAGGGACACTGGGGACAGGGACACTGGGGACAGGGATACTGGGGACAGGGACATGTGTGTGTGACAGGGACACGGGGGTGTGACAGGGACACGGGGGACAGGGACATGTGTGTGTGACAGGGACATGGGGGTGTGACAGGGACACAGGGGGAAAGGGACACGGGTGTGTGACAGGGATAACGCTGTCCTTGTGTGTGTGACAGGAGTGTCACACAGGGATCACGCTGTCCCTCACATATGACACGTGTGACAGTCCTTGCACACTCGTGTGACAGGGATCACGCTGTCCCTCACACGTGTCAGTGTCACACAGGGATCACGCTGTCCCTCACGTGTGACACGTGTGACACTTTGCACACACAGGGATCACGCTGTCCCTCACGTGTGACACGTGTGACACTTTGCACACACAGGGATCACGCTGTCCCTCACGTGTGACACGTGTGACACTTTGCACACACAGGGATCACGCTGTCCCTCATGTGTGACACGTGTGACACTTTGCACACACAGGGATCACGCTCTCCGAGTACTTTCGGGACATGGGCTTGCACAGCTGCCTCCTGGCCGACTCCACCTCGCGCTGGGCCGAGGCGCTCCGGGAGATCTCGGGGCGCCTGGCAGAGATGCCGGCGGGTGAGACCCCAAAATCCCGGGAATTCAGGGCAAAACGGGACCCCAGGGAACGAGGAGGGGTGAGGGACCCCCAAATCCTGGGATTTGAGACCCCAAAATCCCGGGAATTCAGGGCAAATCGGGACCTCGGGGAATGAGGAGGGGTGAGGGACCTCCAAATCCTGGGATTGGGACCCCAAAATCCCGGGAATTGGGGGGTGAAGGGGCCTGAACACACGAGGAGGAGCTGCTGGACCCCCAGAGGGGCCCTGGGGCATGGGGGTGACAGGAGGTGACAGCTGTGTCCCCACGGGGTGACAGCTGTGTCCCCAGGGGTGACAGCAGGTCCTGGAGGTGACAGCAGATCCTGGGGGTGGCAGGAGGTGACAGCCGTGTCCCCAGGGGGGTGACAGCAGGTCCTGGGGGTGACAGCAGGTAGTGGGGGTGGCAGGAGGTGACAGCCGTGTCCCTGGGGAGGTGACAGCCATGCCCCCAGGGGGGGTGACAGCGGTGTCCCCAGGGGTGACAGCCATGTCCCTGTGGGTGACAGCCATGTCCCCAGGGGGGTGACAGCCGTGTCCCCAGGGGGGGTGACAGCGGTGTCCCCAGAGGTGACAGCCGTGTCCCTGTGGGTGACAGCAGTGTCCCCAGGGGGGGTGACAGTGGTGTCCCCAGAGAGGTGACAGCCGTGTCCCCAGGGAGGTGACAGCCGTGTCCCCAGGGGGGTGACAGCGGTGTCCCCAGGGGTGACAGCCATGTCCCTGTGGGTGACAGCCATGTCCCCAGGGAGGTGACAGCCGTGTCCCTGTGGGTGACAGCAGTGTCCCCAGGGGGGTGACAGCCGTGTCCCCAGGGGGGTGACAGCCGTGTCCCCAGGGGTGACAGCTGTGTCCCCAGAGGTGACAGCTGTGTCCCCAGGCGTGACAGCAGTGTCCCCAGGGGGGTGACAGCCGTGTCCCCAGGGGTGACAGCCGTGTCCCCAGGGGTGACAGCAGGTCCTGGGGGTGACAGTTGTGTCCTGGGGGGGTGACAGCCGTGTCCCCAGGGGTGACAGCAGATCCTGGGGGTGGCAGGAGGTGACAGCCGTGTCCCCAGGGGGGTGACAGCCGTGTCCCCAGGGGTGACAGCAGGTCTTGGGGGTGACAGCCGTGTCCCCAGGGGTGACAGCCGTGTCCCCAGGGAGGTGACAGCCGTGTCCCTGTGGGTGACAGCAGTGTCCCCAGGGGTGACAGCCGTGTCCCCAGGGAGGTGACAGTCGTGTCCCTGTGGGTGACAGCCGTGTCCCCAGGGGTGACAGCCGTGTCCCCAGGGAGGTGACAGCAGTGTCCCCAGGGGTGACAGCCATGTCCCCAGAGGTGACAGCCGTGTCCCCAGGGAGGTGACAGCCGTGTCCCCCCGCAGACAGCGGGTACCCCGCGTACCTCGGGGCCCGCCTGGCCTCGTTCTATGAGCGCGCGGGGCGGGCGCGGTGCCTGGGGACCCCCGAGCGCGAGGGCAGCGTCAGCATCGTCGGAGCGTGAGTGTCCCCGTGTCCCCGTGTCACCATGAGTGTCCCCGTGTCACCATGAGTGTCCCCGTGTCCCCGTGTCACCATGAGTGTCCCCGTGTCACCATGAGTGTCCCCGTGTCCCCGTGTCACTGTGAGTGTCCCCGTGTCACCATGAGTGTCCCCGTGTCCCCGTGTCACCATGAGTGTCCCCGTGTCACCATGAGTGTCCCCGTGTCCCTGTGAGTGTCCCCATGTCACCATGAGTGTCACCATGTCACCATGTCCCTGTGTCCCCGTGAGTGTCCCCATGTCCCCGTGTCACCATGAGTGTCCCCATGTCCCTGTGAGTGTCCCCGTGTCCCCGTGTCACCATGAGTGTCCCCATGTCCCCATGAGTGTCCCCATGTCACCATGAGTGTCCCCATGTCCCTGTGAGTGTCCCCGTGTCACCATGAGTGTCCCCATGTCACCATGAGTGTCCCCACGTCCCTGTGAGTGTCCCCATGTCACCATGAGTGTCCCCATGTCACCATGAGTGTCACCATGAGTGTCCCCATGTCACCATGAGTGTCCCCACGTCCCTGTGAGTGTCCCCATGTCACCATGAGTGTCCCCATGTCACCATGTCCCTGTGTCCCCGTGAGTGTCCCCATGTCCCCATGTCACCAGGAGTGTCCCCATGTCACCATGAGTGTCCCCATGTCACCATGTCACCGTGTCCCTGTGTCCCCGTGAGTGTCCCCATGAGTGTCCCCATGTCCCCATGTCACCATGAGTGTCCCCATGAGTGTCCCCATGTCACCATGTCCCCATGTCACCATGTCACCATGAGTGTCACCATGTCCCCATGTCCCCGTGTCCCCATGAGTGTCCCCATGTCACCATGTCCCAGTGAATGTCCCTGTGAGTGTCCCCATGTCCCCATGTCACCAGGAGTGTCCCCTTGTCACCATGTCCCCGTGTCCCCGTGAGTGTCCCCGTGTCCCCGGGGAGGAGACCAGGGCAGGGGGACCCCCCCGTGCACCCCCATCTCACCCGGCCCCCCCGCAGGGTGTCCCCCCCCGGAGGGGACTTCTCGGATCCTGTCACCTCGGCCACGCTGGGGATCGTGCAGGTGAGGGGACAGAGGGGACACGGGGGACACAGGGGACAGAGGGGACACGGGGGACACGGGGGACAGAGGGGACACGGGGGACAAGGGGGACAGAGGGGACATGGGGGACACGGGGGACAGAGGGGACACAGGGGACACAGCGGACACGGGGGACAGAGGGGACATGGGGGACACAGGGGACAGAGGGGACAGAGGGGACACGGGGGACAGAGGGGACACAGGGGACACGGGGGACACAGGGGACAGGGACAGCGTGGCGGGGGAGTGAGTGGGACAGGGACACACCAGGGGAGGGGACATCGGTGGGCACAGGGAAGGGGACAGGGACAGGCTGGGGGACATGGGGGTGACATTGCCGGGTATTCTGGGGGGATAAGAAACTCGGGGACAGGCTGGGTGACCCGGAGGTGACGTTCCCAACCCGGGGGTGACCCGAGGGTGACCCGAGGGTGACACTAGGTGACCTGAGATTGACACTGGGTAACCCGAAGGTGACACTGGGTGACCCTGGGTAACGCGGGGGTGACCCGAGGGTGACCTGGGTGACCCGGGGGTGACCCAGGGGTGACCCTGTGTGACTCTGGGTGCCCCGGCGTGACACTGGGTGACCCGAGGGTGACACTGGGTGAGCTGGGGGTGACACTGGGTGACACTGGGTGACCCGGGGGTGATCCGAGGTGACAGTGGGTGCCCCAGCGTGACACTGGGTGACCCGGGGGTGACACTGGGTGACCCGGTGGTGACACTGGGTGACCCGAGGTTCACACTGGGTGACTTGAAGGTGACACTGGGTGACCCTGGGTGACCCGAGGTGACAGTGGGTGACCCGAGGTGACACTGGGTGGCCCGGAGGTGATCCGAGGTGACCCGGGGGTGACCCGAGGTGACAGTGGGTGACCCGAGGTGACACTGGGTGCCCCGGGGTGACACTGGGTGACCCGGGGGTGACCCGAGGTGACAGTGGGTGACCCGGGGGTGACACTGGGTGACCCTGGGTGCCCCGGGGGTGACAGTGGGTGACCCGAGGTGACACTGGATGGCCCGGGGGTGATCCGAGGTGACCCTGGGTGACACTGGGTGACCCGAGGTGACAGTGGGTGACCCGGGGGTGACCCTGGGTGACCCTGGGTGACCCTGGGTGCCCCAGGGTGACAGTGGGTGACCCGAGGATGACACTGGGTGCCCCGGGGTGACCCTGGGTGACCCGGGGGTGACCCGAGGTGACACTGGGTGACCCGGGGGTGATCCGAGGTGACACTGGGTGACCCGGGGTGACACTGGGTGACCCGAGGTGACACTGGGTGAGCCGGGGGTGACCCTGGGTGACCCTGGGTGACACTGGGTGACCCTGTGTGACCCTGTCAGGTGTTCTGGGGGCTGGACAAGAAGCTGGCCCAGCGCAAACATTTCCCCTCGGTGAACTGGCTCATCTCCTACTCGCGGTACCTGCGGGCGCTGGAGCCGCACTACGAGCGCGCCCACCCCGAGCTGCCCGCGCTGCGCGACCGCGCCCGCCGCATCCTGCAGGAGGAGGAGGAGCTGGCCGAGATCGTGCAGCTCGTGGGGAAAGTGCGATTGGGGTTTGTGGGGTCTGGGATATGGGATATGGGATGTGGGATATGGGATATGGGGTCTGGGATATGGGATATGGGGTCTGGGATATGGGATATGGGGTCTGGGGTCCTGCAGGAGGAGGAGGAGGAGCTGGCTGAGATTGTGCAGCTCATGGGGAAGGTGGGATTTGGGTTTGTGGGGTCTGGGATATGGGGTCTGGGATCCTGCAGGAGGAGGAGGAGCTGGCCGAGATCGTGCAGCTCGTGGGGAACGTGCGATTGGGGGGTTTGTGGCATCTCTGGGGTCAGGGATGTGGGGTTGGGGTCTGGGATATGGGATATGGGGTCTGGGATATGGGATATGGGGTCTGGGATCCTGCAGGAGGAGGAGGAGGAGCTGGCTGAGATTGTGCAGCTCATGGGGAAGGTGGGATTTGGGTTTGTGGGGTCTGGGATATGAGATGTGGGATATGGGATATGGGGTCTGGGATATGGGATATGGGGTCTGGGATCCTGCAGGAGGAGGAGAAGCTGGCCGAGATCGTGCAGCTCGTGGGGAAGGTGCGATTGGGGTTTATGGGGTCTGTGGGGTCAGGGATGCAGGATATGGGATGTGGGATATGAGATATGGGATGTGGGGTTGGGGTCTGGGATCCTGCAGGAGGAGGAGGATCTGTCTGAGATCGTGCAGCTCGTGGGAAAGGTGGGATTGGGATTTATGGGGTCAGGGATGTGGGATACGGGATGTGGGCTCCGGGATGAGGGCTCCGGGAAGGGGTCCTGGTGTGGGCAGTGCCGGGACCCCGCTGTCCCCCGCAGGCGTCGCTGGCCGAAGGTGACAAAGTGACGCTGGAGGTGGCCAAACTGCTCAAGGACGATTTCCTGCAGCAGAACGGATACTCGGCCTACGACCGGTACCGGGACCCCCGGGACCCCCAAACCCTGACCCCAAACCTGACCCCAAACCCTGACCCCAAACCTGACCCCAAACCCTGACCCCAAACCTGACCCCAAATCCTGACCCCAAATCCTGACCCCAAATCCTGACCCCAAATCCTGACCCCCAATCCTGACCCAAAACCCTGACCCCAACCCTGACCCCAACCCTGACCCCAAACCCTGACCCCCAACCCTGACCCCAAACCCTGACCCCAAACTCTGACCCCAAACTCTGACCCCAAACTCTGACCCCAAATCCTGACCCCAACCCTGACCCCAACCCTGACCCCAAATCCTGACCCCAACCCTGACCCCAATCCTTGACCCCAATCCCTGACCCCAACCCTGACCCCAATCCCTGACCCCCAACCCTGACCCCCAACCCTGACCCCAAACCCTGACCCCAAACTCTGACCCCAACCCTGACCCCAAACCCTGACCCCAACCCTGACCCCAACCCTGACCCCAACCCTGACCCCAAACTCTGACCCCAAACTCTGACCCCAACCCTGACCCCAAATCCTCACCCCAACCCTGACCCCAACCCTGACCCCAAACCCTGACCCCAATCCCTGACCCCAAATTCTGACCCCAAACTCTGACCCCCAACCCTGACCCCCAACCCTGACCCCAAACCCTGACCCCAAACCCTGACCCCCAATCCTGACCCAAAACCCTGACCCAAAACCCTGACCCCAACCCTGACCCCAAATCCTGACCCCAAACCCTGACATCAAACCTGACCCCAAACCCTGACCCCAAACCCTGACCCCAAACCCTGACCCCAAACTCTGACCCCAACCCTGACCCCAAACACTGACCCCCAACCCTGACCCCAAATCCTGACCCCAAATCCTGACCCCAACCCTGACCCCAAACCTGACCCCAAACCTGACCCCAAACCCTGACCCCAAACCCTGACCCCAAACCCTGACCCCAAACCCTGACCCCCAACCCTGACCCCAACCCTGACCCCAAACACTGACCTCAAACCCTGACCCCAAATCCTGACCCCAAATCCTGACCCCAAACCCCGACCCCAAACCCCGACCCCAAACCCCGACCCCAAACCCCGACCCCAAATCCCGACCCCAAATCCTGACCCCAAATCCTGACCCCAAACCCCGACCCCAAATCCTGACCCCCAACCCTGACCCCCAACCCTGACCCCAAACCCTGACCCCAAACCCTGACCCCAAATCCTGACCCCAAACCTGATCCCAAACACTGACCCCCAACTCTGACCCCCAAACTCCCTCCTTGAGCCTCCAAATCTCCCACCCTGACCCCCCAAACCCTCCCTGAGCCCCCCAGGACCCCCCAAAGTTCTGCCTCTTCTACAACACCATGGGCATGCTGCACCCTGACCCACCCTAATCCCCCTTAACCCCCTTCTGACCCCCCTAATCCCCACCCTGACCCCCCCAGATCCCCCCAAACCCCCACCCTGACCCCCCCAGACCCTCCCTGAGCCCCCCGGGACCCCCCCCAGGTTCTGTCCGTTCTACAAGACCGTGGGCATGCTGCACCCTGACCCACCCTAATCCCCCTCCTGACCCCCCAAACCCCCCCTAATCCCCTCCCTGACCGCCCAGATCCCCCAAACCCCCCACCCTGACTGCCCAGATCCCCCCTAATCCCCCCCCCTGACCCCCCCAGACCCTCCCTGAGCCCCCTGGGACCCCCCCCCCAGGTTCTGCCTCTTCTACAACACCATGGGCATGCTGCACCCTGACCCACCCTAATCCCCCTTAACTCCCTTCTGACCCCCCTAATCCCCACCCTGACCCACCCTAATCCCCCCAAACCCCCCTCCCTGACCCCCCCAGACCCTCCCTGACCCCCCCGGGACCCCCCCAGGTTCTGCCCATTCTACAAGACCGTGGGCATGCTGCACCCTGACACCCCCAACCCCCTCCTGACCCCCCTAATCCCCCCCTAATCCCCTCCCTGACCCCCCAAATCCCCCCAAACCCCCACCCTGACCCTCCAGATCCCCCCAAACCCGCACCCTGACTGCCCAGATCCCCCCAAACCCCCACCCTGACCCCCCCAGACCCTCCCTGACCCCTCCGGGACCCCCCCCAGGTTCTGCCCGTTCTACAACACCATGGGCATGCTGCACCCTGACACCCCCAACCCCCTCCTGACCCCCCTAATCCCCCCCCAATCCCCACCCTGACCCCCCAGATCCCCCCAAACCCCCACCCTGACCCCCAGACCCTCCCTGAGTCCCCGGGACCCCCCCCAGGTTCTGCCCGTTCTACAAGACCGTGGGCATGCTGCACCCTGACACCCCCAACCCCCTCCTGACCCCCCTAATCCCCACCCTGACCCCCCAGATCCCCCCAAACCCCCCACCCTGACCCCCCCGGACCCTCCCTGACCCCCCCGGGACCCCCCCCAGGTTCTGCCCGTTCTACAAGACCGTGGGCATGCTGCAGAACCTGGTCACCTTCTACGAGCTGGCTCGGGGGGCGGTGGAGGGCGCGGGCCCCGAGGAGCAGCGTGTCACCTGGGCCACCATCCGCGAGGGGCTCGGGGACATCCTGTACCGCCTGAGCGCCATGAAGTTCAAGGTGGGGGGCCCGGGGGGGGCGAGACCCCCGTGGAGGGGTCCTAGGGGAAGGTTAAGGGGGGTGGGGGTCCCACCTGAAGGTTAAAGGGGGGGAAAGGGGTGCGAGACCCCCGCTGGGGGGGTCCCACCTGAAGGTTAAAGGGGGGGAAAGGGGTGCAAGACCCCCGCTGGGGGGCCCACATAAAGCTTAAAGGTGGGGAGGGGGTGTCAGACCCTCCCTGGGGGTCCCACGGGGAGGTTAAAGGTGGGGAGGGGGTGTCAGACCCTCCCTGGGGGTCCCACCTGAAGGTTAAAGGTGGGGAGGGGGTGTCAGACCCTCCCTGGGGGTCCCACGGGGAGGTTAAAGGTGGGGAGGGGGTGTCAGACCCTCCCTGGGGGTCCCACCTGAAGGTTAAAGGTGGGGAGGGGGTGTCAGACCCTCCCTGGGGGTCCCACGGGGAGGTTAAAGGTGGGGAGGGGGTGTCAGACCCTCCCTGGGGGTCCCACGGGGAGGTTAAAGGTGGGGAGGGGGTGTCAGACCCTCCCTGGGGGTCTCACGGGGAGGTTAAAGGTGGGGAGGGGGTGTCAGACCCTCCCTGGGGGTCCCACATAAAGATTAAAGGTGGGGAGGGGGTGTCAGACCCTCCCTGGGGGTCCCACGGGGAGGTTAAAAGTGGGGAGGGGGGCGAGACCCCCACTGGGGGGGACCTAGGGGAAAGTTAAAGGGGGGGGAAAGTGGGGCAGAGACCCCCGTGGGGGGGTCCTGGGTGGGTCACGGGGGGGCGAGACCCCCATTGGGGAGGGGTCCCGTGTGAAGGTCGGGGTGGGGGAAGGGGGGACACCCCTGGGGGGGGACAGGGGGTGACCCCGCTGTGTCCCCGTGTCCCTTGTGACGGGTGCGGGGGGGCCGTGACCCCATTTGGGGGTCCCGCAATAAACCCCGGGTGGATTTTTGGGGTGGGGGTGCCCCGGGGGGTGTCCGGGGTGACCCCCGGGGTGACCCCCGCGTGTCCCCCGTGTCGCCAGGACCCGGTGAAGGACGGCGAGGAGCAGATCCTGGCTTCCTACGCGCAGCTCCAGGAGGAGATGGTGGCGGCCTTCCGAAACCTGGGGGACTGAGGGGACACCGGGGGGACTGAGGGGGGACAGGAGAGGGGACACCGGGGGGACTGAGGGGGACACCGGGGGACACCGGGGGGACTGAGGGGGGACAGGAGAGGGGACACCGGGGGGACTGAGGGGGACACCGGGGGGACAGGAGTGGGGACACCGGGGGGACTGAGGGGGACACCGGGGGGACAGAGGGGGGACACCGTGGGGGAGGATCAGGACAGGACTGGGGGGTCCCCCCGGGGTCCCGAATAAAGGGCCGGTGGTGGCACTTGAGCTCCAGGTGTGGCTTTCGCGAGAACGGCGGGAGCGCCCGGTGTCACCCCCCGGGCGGGTGACACTGAGGGGGTGGCACTGGGGGGGTGACATTGAGGGGGTGACATCGAGGGGGTGACATCGAGGAGGTGACGTTGAGGAGGTGACATTGAGGGCGTGGCACTGGGGGGGTGACATCGAGGGGGTGGCACTGGGGGGTGGCACTGGGGGGGGTGACATCGAGGAGGTGACATTGAGGGGGTGGCACTGGGGGGTCCCTTCCTGCGCCGGGGGGTCCGGGGGTGGTGATGGGGTGGGGGTGGGGTTGGGCTGTTGCGACATCGGGGGACAGGAACACCCTGAGAGGGTGGGGGGGGCACACCCTGGGGGGGGACAGGGACACCCTGGGGAGGGGGGACACAAACAGGGGGCACACGGGGGTGACAGGGACACCCTGGATGGGACATGGGGACACCTCGTGTGGGACACGGGGGTGACAGGGACACCCTGGGGGTCCGGGGGGCACTGGGGGCTCACAGGGTGCAGAATTTGGGGTGCCGGGGGGGCCGCGGGACTCGGAGCTGTGGCAGATGTCGCTGTCCCCTCCCTTGTCCCCTCCCTTGTCCCCACCCCTGTCCGGAGCTGCGCTGGGGACTGTCCCCGAGTGTCCCTCGGTGGCCACTCCACGGTGACCGTCCCCGCGGTGTCCCCGGGGGCTCTGCAGGATTTGGGGGTGCAGCCCCCCCCTCTCCCCCCCAAGGTACCCCCTGCAGCCCCCCCTGCTCCGGCATCGTCATCATTGTCACCTTCATTGTCACCGTCATTGTCACCGTCATTGTCACCACTGTCCTCCTGCTGCCACCGGCCCGCGGGCACTGACACCTGTGTGGGTCCTCAGTGTCCCCAGTGTCCCCAGGCTGTCCCCAGTGTCCCCAGTGTCCTCCCGCCCCCGGTGTCCCCTTTGTCCTCCACATCCCAGTGTCCCCATGTCCCCAATGTCCCCGGTGTCCCTGTCCCCTTGACCCCAATGTCTCCAGTGTCCCCTCTGTCCCCCACGTCCCCAGTGTCCCATCCCAGTGTCCCCGCTGTCCCCATGTCCCCTCTCCAGCCGGGTCCGGGCTGGCCCTGCCCGCGGGGATGTCACCCGCTGTCCCCAAGGCGCTGTCGGGACCCGTCTGTGTGGCTGTCCCCCCTCCCCCTCGGTGTCACCCGGCTGGGGACAAGCTCGTGCCACCTCGCTCGTGCCACCTCAGCAGCCACCCAGAGCCTTCCCCCTTTGTGTCCCCAACAATGGCAGGGCCACGTGCCAGGGGCCCTGTCCCCTCCCGGGGGACAGCGCGGGGACACGGGGGGGGACAGGTGGCGATGGGGCAGCGACACAGCGGCTGCTGAAGGCGGGTGAGTGCCGGGGGGGGATGTCCCCAATGTCCCCGATGTCACTGATGTCCCCCGATACTTCCAATGTCCCCGATGTCCCCACCCCTGGGTCCCCTTTCCGGTGTCCCCCTCCTCTGCAGAGGGTCCCCGTGTCCCCAGAGGTGCCACCCCCGTGTAGCCCCTAACCCCAGGAATGTCCCCATGGGTGTCCCCAGCATCCCCCGGAGATGCCACCCCCACGTAGCCCCAAGGATGGTCCCACGGCTGTCCCCACGCTGTCCCCGTGCCCCTCAGAGATGTCCCCAGGGCTGTCCCCGCGTTCCCCAGAGATGTCCCCACTCCTGTCCTCGTGTCCCTGCCGCTGTCCCCGTGTCCCCACCGCTGTCCCCGTGTCCCCACTGCTGTCCCTGCCGCTGTCCCCGTGTTCCCACACTGTCCCCACGTTGTCCCCGTGTCCCCACTGCTGTCCCCGTGTCCCCACGCTGTCCCCACGCTGTCCCCACGCTGTCCCCACGCTGTCCCCACGCTGTCCCCACGCTGTCCCCGTGTCCCCGCAGGGATGCCGGTGGCCGGGGGGCTGCTGTGCGGGGCCAGTGGCCTGGCCCTGCTGGTGGCCGCCACCGCCACCCATTTCTGGGTGCAGCGCCGGGCTCCGGGGGGCACGGCCAGCCTGGGGCTGTGGCACGGCTGCCTCGGGGGACAGTGCCACCCCCACGCCACCACCCCAGGTACGCCCGGGGGCTCCAGCAGGGCGGGAATTTGGGGAGGGGTCCATCCCTGCACTGAGCTGTCCTCAGAGTCCCCACCCCGCGGTGTCCCCTGGGGGTGTCCCCGGTGTCCCCTCCCCTCCAGAGGGTCCCACCCGCGAGTAACCCGCGACCCCAGAGCTGTCCCCACGGGTGTCCCCACGCAGGGTGGGCATTTGGGGGGGGTCACCCCGCGTGTCCCCGCGGTGTCCCCAAGCCGTGTCCCCCTCCCCAGCCCTCCTGGAGGCCACGCGGGTGCTGATGCTGCTCTCGGTGGTCGCCGCCGCCGCCGGTCTCGCCCTGGGCGTGTCCGTGGGGACCGGCGGGGGCCGGCGGGCGCGGACACGAGTGGCCGGGGCCACCCTGCTGCTGGCGGGTACGTGGGGACACAGGGGACACCCGTGGGGGTTTGGGGACTGTCCCCGGGCACGGGGCTCGGCTGGGTGAGCGGAGCCCCCCGGGCTGAGCCCCCCGCGCCCCCCAGGGCTGCTGGCGCTGCTGGGGCTCGGGCTGGGCTCGGGGGGGGCCCTGGCGCTGCTGGGGCCGCTCCGCAGCTCCTGGAGCTTCTCCTGGTCCTTCATGCTGGGCTGGGCCGGAGCGGCGCTGCTGGGCTCGGCAGGTACCGGGGAAACGGGGTGCGGGATGGGGGTGCGGGATGGGGGTCAGGGGGATTGGGGTGCGGGATTTGGGGTACGGGATTGGGGTGCGGGATGGGGGTGCGGGATGGGGGTGCGGGATGGGGGTGAGGGATGGGGGTCAGGGGGATTGGGGTGCGGGATGGGGGTGCGGGATTGGGGTCAGGGGGATTGGGGTCAGGGGGATTGGGGTGCAGGATGGAGGTGCGGGATTGGGGTCAGGGGGATTGGGGTGCGGGATTTGGGGTGCGGGATTTGGGGTACGGGATTGGGGGTGCGGGATTGGGGGTGCGGGATTGGGGTACGGGATTGGGGTACGGGATTGGGGTCGGGGGATTGGGGTCAGGGGGATTGGGGGGCTCACTAGAATGTGGGGGGGCAGGGGGTTTGCAGGAGGGCACGGGGATTTGGGGTACAGGGATTGCAGGGGGGCTCACGGGAATTTGGGGTCGGGGGATCGGTGGGGTCAGGGGGATTGGGGGGATGGGGGGTGTCAGGGGGATTGGGGGTCGGGGGATCGGGGGGATCAGGGGATGGGGGGTGTCACAGGAATTGGGGGTCAGGGGAATTGGGGGTCAGGGGGATTGGGGGTCGGGGGATCGGGGGGATCAGGATATTGGGGGTGTCACGGGAATTTGGGGTCAGGGGGATTGGGGGGTTCAGGATATTGGGGGGTGTCACGGGAATTGGGGGTCACGGGGATTGGGGGTCGGGGGATCGGGGGGTTCAGGGGATGGGGGGGATCAGGGGAATTGGGGGTCGGGGGATCGGGGGGTTCAGGATATTGGGGGGTGTCACGGGAATTGGGGGCTCCATCCCTGCGCTGAGCTGTGCTCGGGCTCTGCAGTGGGTGGGATTTCGCCTCCCCCTCCCCATTTTTTTGGGGGTAATTTCGGGGTTCCCAAATCCCTTCCTCACCCCCCTAAGCCCCCCCATTTTACCCACCCCCCAACCCCCAGGGCTTTTCCACCTCTGTGCCGCTTCCAAGGATCCGTCCCCGCAGAGCTCCGAAGTTGGGGAGTCCTGAGGGGTCCTGGGAGGGGGGTCCCCGTTTCCCCCCTCAATTTTGGGGTTCCCCGGGTGTGGTCACTGCTGTGCTGAGCTGGCTCCGGCCTCTGCTGATCCCTCTCCCTCCCCTTTCCCGTTTTTCCCCCTTTTTCACCAATTTTGCTGTGCCAATAAATGCCGCCCACCCCCAAAACTCCCCGTGGGTTTCCCTGTGGGGTCCGGGGGAATTTGGGGATCCCAAAACTTTTGGGGTGTCGGTGACAGCCCCAGCCCCCCCTCCCCAGGTGTGGGAAGGAACCGGGATATGGTGGGGGGCACTGGGCAGGATGGGAAGGATTTGGGGGGCACTGGGAGCACTGGTGAGGGGCGAGAATGGACTGGGAGGGATACGAGAGGCACTGGGAGCACTGGGGGTGCCATGGGGGGGTCACTGGGAGCACTGGGAGGACATGGGGGGGTCACTGGGAGCACTGGGAGGACATGGGGGGTGTCACTGGGAGCACTGGGAGCACTGGGAGAGGCATGGGGCATCACTGGGAGCACTGGCGGTTCCATGGGGGGGTCACCGTGAGCACTGGGAGGGACATGGGGGGGTCACTGGGAGCACTGGGAGGGACATGGGGGGGGTCACTGGGGGTGCCATGGGGGGGGTCACTAGGAGAGACATGGCGGGAGCACTGGGAGCACTGAGGGTGCCATGGGGGGGTTACTGGGAGCACTGGGGGCACTGGGAGCACTGGTGGTTCCATGGGGGGGTCACCGGGAGCACTGGGAGGACATGGGGGGGTCACTGGGAGCACTGGGAGCACTGGGGGTGCCATGGGGGGATCACTGGGAGCACTGGGAGGGACATGGGGGTGTCACTGGGAGAGACATGGCGGGGGCACTGGGAGCACTGGGAGAGACATGGCAGGGGCACTGGGGGCACTGGGAGCACTGGGAGCACTGGGAGAGACATGGGGGGGGTCACTGGGAGCACTGGGGGTGCCATGGGGGGGTCACCGGGAGCACTGGGGAGCACTGGGTGCACTGGGAGAGACATGGCAGGGGCACTGGGGGCACTGGGGGCACTGGGGGCACTGGGAGCACTGGGAGCACTGGGAGCACTGGGAGCGCCCCCGCCGTCCCCGCTCCCCCCGTGCCGGGTGTGGCCCCACCGCTCCCCCCGCGGCCATCGCCGCTTTAAGGCCGCGCCCTCGGCCCCGCCCCCGGCCGGACCTGCCGGACCGGTCCGCCCCGCCCTGCCCCGCCCCCACCCGCCCCGGGCCCCGCCCCCGGCCCCGCCCCGGCCCCCCTGTCCCGTCCCGCACCGAGCGGCACCGGCCCCTCCGCCGCCACCGGCCCGGCTCGGCCCGATCCGCCCCGGTCCCGCCCGGTCCCGCCCGGCGCGGCCCGGCCAGGCTCAGCCCGGAGTCCCCCGGTGCGTCCCGGTGGCTGCCGGTGGCTCCCGGTTCCGCCCGGTACCGCCCGGAGGGACCCGCGGAGGCTCTGCCCGGGCTGTCCCGGGGTGTCCCGGTGGGTGCCGGTGGGGCCCGGTCCGGCCCGGATGGTGCTGGCCGGGGGCCGAGGCGCGCCGTGAGCCCGGAGCGCTCCGCATGGACCCCCGCGGGATGCGGCCCGGGGCGCCCGTCCTCCTCCTCACCTTCCTCCTCGGCGTTACCGGTAAGGCCCGGGCGGGACACGGGGGGACCGGCACCGGCACCGGCACCGGGACAGGCACCGGGACCGGGACACGGACAGACACCGGGACCGGGACACGGACAGGCACCGGCTGTCCCGGCTGCCGGTCGGGACGGGGGTGGGGATGGCAGCGGCGGCACCGGCTCCAATGGGCGGGGGGGAACCGGCACCGCGGGTCGGGAGGGGACCGGGGACAGCCAGGGGCAAGTCCCGGGGGACACCGGCAGCCCCCGGAGGGGCGAACCGGGACCGGGGGGGCAGCGGCTCCCACGGGGCGGGGTGGGGGGGGGGTGGGGGTGAAACCGGGGCGGTGAGAGCGAAACCGGGACAGGGATAAAGAAACCGGGACCGGGATAAGGAAACCGGGACGGGGATAAGGAAACCGGGACCGGGAGCAACGGCGAGACCTGGGGGGGGAACCCACGGGAGGCGAGGGCGCGCGCACACGCGTGTTCAGGTGTGCGTGTGCAGGTGTGTGTTCAGGTGTGTGTTCAGGTGCGTGTTCAGGTGTGTGTTCAGGTGTGCAGGTGTGCGTGTGCGTGTGCAGGTGTGTGTGTGCATGTGCAGGTGTGTGTTCAGGTGTGTGAGTGTGTGTGTGTTCAGGTGTGTGTTCAGGTGTGTGTTCAGGTGTGTGAGTGTGTGTGTGTTCAGGTGTGTGTTCAGGTGTGTGTTCAGGTGTGTGTTCAGGTGTGTTCAGGTGTGTGTTCAGGTGTGTGTTCAGGTGTGTGTTCAGGTGTGTGAGTGTGTGTGTGTTCAGGTGTGTGTTCAGGTGTGTGTGCGTGTGCGCGCTCGTGCGCGCTCGGTTGTGCACCTGCGGCCCCGCGCACCTGCGGGCTCCGGGTGTCCGCGGGCGCGTTCCCGAGTGGCCGCGGGCGCGTTCCCGAGTGGCCGCGGGCGCGCTCCCGCTCCTCTCTGCGTGGGATCCGCTCCCCCACCCCCCGTTTAGGGGCGCGGACCCCCCTGGGGAGGGACGGACCGTGGGAACAGCGACACCGGGGTGCCCTGGGGGGGGTCCCGCCCCTCCCCCATTGTCCCCAAACCCCCCCCCCCCCTTTTTGGGGGTCCCCTCCGCGAGCTGTTCCACGCAGGATGGGAGGGGGGATCCCCTGCTCTGCGCCTCTCGCCGTGCCTCAGTTTCCCCTCGGGAGCCGTGGGAACGGGCTGGGGACCACCCCCCACCCCCGCGGGTCACTCTGGGGGATGCCGCCCCCTCCCCACTCCCCACGCGGGACTCGCACCCCACGTTGGGGGCTCGGGGGGGTCCCCGCGGCCGCCGCCGCCCCCGGAGCCCCGCGGGGGCGTGGGGTTCCCACGGGTGCTCGAGGGGTTCCCACGCGCGCCTGAGCGATTTTTTGGGTTGGGGGGTGTGTGGGGGGGTCCGTCCGTCCGTCCGTCCGTGTGTCCCCCCCCTCTCCCCCCCCCCACGCGAGGGGTGAGGGGACAGGGGGTGACCCCGCACGTGCGCGCGCGTCCCCGTGGGAAACAACCGCACCTCGGGGACCCCCGGGGGAGTTATGGGGGACCCCCCCCCCACCCCGGGACCCCCCTCCCAGCACTCGGGACCCCCCCGGGACCCCCCCCGGTCCCGGTTGCCGGGGCTGTTTTGCCCCCCCCGCTCCCTCCCCGCGCGGCCGGGGCGTGGGGGCCGCGGGGCCGGTTCAGCCGGTTCCCCGCGCCGGTTCCCACGCGCCCGGGCCCCGCTGGGTGGGGACGCCCCGAGGGGGGAACCTCCCCACGGAACCCCGGAACCGCCCCCCGGCCCCGCCGCTGCCGCCGCGACCCCCGCGGGACCCCCCGGACCCCTCCAGGGACCCCGCCATCCCCCCCCAACCTCCCCGTTGGCTCTGCGAGCGCTCTGGGGGAAACTGAGGCACGCGCGGGCGGCGGGCGCAATTAATGAAGGGGCTAATGAGGCTAATGAAGCTAATGAGGCTAATGAGTCGGGGGGTCCTTGGGGGGGTGGTTGGGATGGTGGAGGGGATTTTGGGGATCCCCCGGGGGGCTCTGCGGGGGCGGCAGCGCGGGATCTGTCCCGGCCGGTTGGGCTGGACGGGCCGGCCCGGCCGCTTCTGGCGGCGACGGCGGGGCGGGACACGCCCCCAAAGCTGCGGGACACGCCCCCTCCCCAAAAAATGCAACCCCAAAAATGCAACCCCAAAAATGCACCCCCAAAAATGCACCCCCAAAAATGCAACCCCAGAACTTCACCCCCAAAAATGGACCCCCAAAAAATGCAACCCCAAAAATGCAACCCCAAAAATGCACCCCCAGAACTCCATCCCTAAAACTGCACCCCCAAAAATGCACCTCCAACCCCAGGATCAGCCAGCCCCCAAATCCTGCACCTTAAATCCCGAACCCAAATCCCGCACCCCAAACACGGCACCCCCAAATCCCGCACCCCAAACACGGCACCCCCAAATCCTGCACCCCAAATCCTGCTCCTCCAATCCCACAATCAGCCAGCCCCCAGCATCTGCACCCCAAATCCTGCACTCCAAACACCTCACCCCAAATCCCAAATCCTGCACCCCAAATCCTGCACCCCAAATCCTGCACCCCAAACCCTGCACCCGAAATCCCGTACCCCAAATCCTGCACTCCAAACATGGCACCCCAAATCCCGCACCCCAAATCCCGCACCCCAAATCCTGCACCCCAAACCCTGCACCCCAAACTTCCAGCCAACCCCCCAACCTGAACCCCAAATCCTGCTGGTGTGCCCAGGTGTGCCCAGGTGTGTGTGAGTGTGCCAGGTGTGCCCAGGTGTGCCCAGGTGTGCCCAGGTGTGTGTGAGTGTGCCCAGGTGTGCCCAGGTGTGTGTGAGTGTGCCCAGGTGTGCCCAGGTGTGCCCAGGTGTGTGTGAGTGTGCCCAGGTGTGCCCAGGTGTGCCCAGGTGTGCCCAGGTGTGTGTGAGTGTGCCAGGTGTGCCAGGTGTGCCAGGTGTGCCAGGTGTGCCCGAGCCCCGTGCAGGTGTGCCCAGGTGTGCCCAGGTGTGTGTGAGTGTGCCCAGGTGTGCCCAGGTGTGCCCAGGTGTGCCAGGTGTGCCTGAGCCCCGTGCAGGTGTGCCCAGGTGTGCCCAGGTGTGCCCAGGTGTGGTCTCACACCCTCGCTATCACACCTGGTGCCCACAGGTGACACAGGGGCCACACTGAGGTCCCCTCATGTCCCCCCATGTCCTGCAGGTGGGGGCCACGTGGAGGTGCCTGTACCCATGTACAGGTGTCACACTCGGGTGTCCCAGGTGTCCCACCGAGGTGTCCCAGGTGTCCCTCTCAGGTGTCCCAGGTGTCACTCCCAGGTGTCCCAGGTGTCCCAGGTGTCCCATCCAGGTGTCCCAGGTGTCCCTCTCAGGTGTCCCAGGTGTCCCTCTCAGGTGTCCCAGGTGTCCCTCTCAGGTGTCCCAGGTGTCCCATCCAGGTGTCCCAGGTGTCCCATCCAGGTGTCCCAGGTGTCCCTCTCAGGTGTCCCAGGTGTCCCTCTCAGGTGTCCCAGGTGTCCCAGGTGTCCCAGGTGTCCCTCTCAGCTGTCCCAGGTGTCCCATCCAGGTGTCCCAGGTGTCCCAGCTGTCCCAGGTGTCCCATCCAGGTGTCCCAGGTGTCCCAGGTGTCCCTCTCAGGTGTCCCTCGTCCCGCAGGTGGGGGCCGCGTGGAGGTGCCGCGCAGCGTGACGGCGGTGCTGGGTCAGGACGTGGTGCTGCCGTGCCGGTACCGGGCGCAGGAGCAGGAGCAGGTGGTGCAGGTGACGTGGCTGAAGCGCGGCCCGGGCGCGGGGGCCGAGGTGGCCGTGCTGAACCCGCAGCACGGCGAGCACGTCCAGGAGCCCTTCGCTGGCCGCGTCCTGCGCCACGGCCACGGCGGCCTGGAGGACGGGGACATCCTCCTGCGCAACGCCGTGCAGGGCGACGAGGGCGACTACGAGTGCCACCTCATCACCTTCCCCATGGGCAACTTCGAGGGACGGCTCACCCTCAGGGTGCTGGGTGAGCTGGGGACACGGGGACAGGGGCACAGGGGGACAGGGACACGGGGACAGCTGGGGACTGGGATATGGGGACAGGGACATGGGGACACGGGGACAGGGGGACAGCGGGGACAGGGGGACATGGGGACAGGGGGATGGGGACACGGGGACAGGGGGGACAGGGACATGGGGACAGGGACATGGGGACACAGGGACATGGGGACAGTGGGGACAGGGACGTGGGGACAGGGTCATGGGGACACGGGGACACGGGGACAGCTGGGGACAGGGACACGGGGACAGCGGGGACAGGGACATGGGGACAGCGGGGGACGGGGACACGGGGACAGGGACATGGGGATGGGGGACAGGGACATGGGGACAGCTGAGACAGGGACGCGGGGACAGCTGGGAACAGGGACATGGGGACAGCAGGGGACGAGGACACGGGGACAGGGATGTGGGGATGGGGACATAGGGGACAGGGGGATGGGGACAGGGGGATGAGGACAGGGGACACAGGGACAGGGACACGGGGGACAGGGACATGGGGATGGGGGACAGGGACACAGGGACAGCGGGCGGGGGACGGGGGACAGTGGGTGGGGGTCGCGGGGGACAGGGACACGAGGACAAGGACACGGGGACAGGGACACGGGGATAGCTGGTGGGGGACAGGGGACACAGGGGACATGGGAGACACGGGGAACAGGGGACATGGAGGACATGGGGCATAGGGGACGCAGGGCACTTTGAGGACACGATGGGCGTTGGGGATGGGACACTCTGGGGACATGGGGGACACTGGGGATGAGACACTTTGGGGACATGGGGGACACTGGGGATGGGACACTTTGGGGACACGATGGACACTGGGGATGGGACACTTTGGGGACTTGGGGGACACTGGGGATGGGACACTTTAGGGACATGGGGGACACTGGGGATGGGGCACTTTAGGGACATGGGGGACACTGGGGATGGGACACTTTAGGGACATGGGGGACACTGGGGATGGGGCAATTTGGGGACACGATTTGCATTGGGGATGGGACATTTTGGGGACATGGGGGACGCTGGGGACATGCAGTGAGTGGAGGGGACACAACGGGCACTGGTGCCATGGGGGCCATCGAAGGCCCACAAAGGACACAGCACACACCTGGTGCCACACTGCCCGCTCTGTCACCATCACCGACGTCCCCACCGCCCTGTCCCCTCCGCAGTGCCACCGCTGCCCATCCTGAACCCGGGCCCGCCGCTGGAGGAGGGCCAGGGCCGGACGCTGGCGGCGTCGTGCACGGCCGAGGGCAGCCCGGTGCCGTCGGTGCGCTGGGAGACCGAGGTGCGCGGCACCAACGCCACGCGGCGCTCGGCCCACGCGCGCTCGGCCTCCGTCACCAGCGAGTTCTTCCTGGTGCCCGGGCGCAGCATGAACGGCAAGAGCCTCACCTGCGTGGTGGCACACCCCGGCCTGCGCCACGAGAAGAGGATCACGCACCTGCTCAGCGTCGCCTGTGCGCCACCGGGCACCGCGGGGGGACACGGGGGGTGTGGGGGGTGTGGGTGGTGTGGGTGGCATTGGGGACATGGAGGGTGTTGGGGACATGGAGGGTGTTGGGGACACAGAGGACCCTGGGGACATGGAAGGCACTGGGGACATGGAGGGCACTGGGGACATGGAGGGTGTTGGGGGGACATGGAGGGCGTTGGGGACATGGAGGGTGTTGGGGACATGGAGGACCCTGGGGACATGGAGGGCACTGGGGACATGGAGGGCATTGGGGACATGGAGGGTGTTGGGGGGACATGGAGGGTGTTGGGGACATGGGTGGCATTGGGGACATGGAGGGTGTTGGGGACATGGGGAGTGTGGAGAGCATGAGGGACGTGGGGTGGCATTGGGGACATGGGGGGTGGCAGGGGACATGGGGTGTGATGGGTGTTTGGGACATGGGGGGTGGCTGGGGGTGTGGGGGGAGCTGGGGGTGAGGGTGGCATTGGGGACATGAAGGGTGTTGGGGACACAGAGGGTATGGAGAGCACGAGGGACATGGGGTGGCACTGGGGACGTGGAGGGTGGCAGGGGACATGGGGAGTGATGGGTGTTTGGGACGTGGAGGGTGTTGGGGACATGAAGGGTGTTGGGGACAGAGGGAGTGTTGGGGACATGGGGTCTGTGGAGGACAATGGGGACATGGAGGGTGTTGGGGACATGGAGGACGCTGGGGACACGGAGGGTGTTGGGGACATCCTGGGTTCAGGGGACATGGAGGGTGAGGGGGGCATTGGGGACATGGGGGGGAGCTGAGGGACATTGGGGACATGGTGGGGAGCTGAGGGACATGGGGGACATTGGGGACATTGGGGACACTGGGCAGCTGGAGGGTGCTGGGGACATGGATGACACAGGTGACACTGAGGGACGCTGCCATGGAGGACCTTGGGGACACTGAGGGTGGCACATTGGGCATGGGGAGGATGAAGGACTCGGGGGGGACACGGGGGCCACAGGGGGCACAGTGGGGCCGCAGGACCTTGTCCCCTGACTCTCCCCTGACTGTCCCCTGACTGTCCCCTGGGTGTCCCCTGGGTGTCCCCTGGGTGTCCCCTGACTGTCCCCTCGGTGTCCCCATGTCCCCCAGACCTGTCGGACGCGTCGGTGCTGGGTCACACGGCCGAGTGGCAGGAGGGGATGGAGGGGGCGGCGCTGACCTGCCTGGGGGATGGCAACCCCCCCCCGACCTACAACTGGACACGGTGAGGCCACTGTCACCTCCTGTCACCTCCTGTCACCCCCACCATGACACCCTGCCCTGGGTCCCCTCGCCTGTGTCCCCCTGTGTCCCCAGAGCATGGCTGTGTCACCGCCAGGGTCTGGAGCGTGTTCGTGTCCTTGTGGTGTCCCCCGCCCCAGCTTTGTCCCCACTGTGTCCCCCTGACTGTGCCCATGTCCTGGCCATGTCCCACGGCCCTGCTGTGTCCCTACCGTGTCCCCTGTCCCTGCCGTGTCCCCCTGTCCCTGCCCTGTCCCCCTGTCCCTGCCACATCCGCCTGCTCCTGGGCCGTGTCCCCCATGTCCCTGCCGTGTCCCCCTGTCCCTGCCCTGTCCCCCTGTCCCTACCGTGTCCCCTGTCCCTGCCGTGTCCCCTGTCCCTGCCGTGTCCCCCTGTCCCTGCCACATCCCCTGTCCCTGCCACATCCTCCTGCTCCTGGGCCGTGTCCCCCATGTCCCTACAGTGTCCCCTGTCCCTGGTGTGTCCCCCAGTCCCTGCCACATCCTCCTGCTCCTGGGCCATGTCCTCATGCCCATGTCCCTGCCGTGTCCCCCTGTCCCTGCCACATCCCCTTTCCCTGCCACATCCGCCTGCTCCTGGGCCGTGTCCCCGTGCCCATGTCCCCCCTGTCCCTGTTGTGTCCCCATGTCCCTGCCACATCTCCCCACCGCCCAAATCCCTCGCCCCCGCCCGTCCCCCCGGTGTCCCCGCTCGTCCCCCCGGTGTCCCCGCCCGTCCCCCCGTGTCCCCCCCATGTCCCCGCCCGTCCCCCCCGTGTCCCTGTCCCCGCCCGTGCCCCCCCGTGTCGCTGTCCCCGCCCGTCCCCCCGGTGTCCCCGCCCGTCCCCGGTGCCGCCGTGGCTGTGCCCGGCAGTGCCGCGTGCCCGGACAGGTCCCGCGGTGCCCGGCTGGGCGTCACCCGTGGGAACCGGCACCGCCGCCTTTGATGCCACCGCCGCCACCGCCAGCAGCCCGCACCCGCACGGGCAGGCAGCGGCTGTCACCGGGGGTGTCACCGAGGGTGTGACCGGGGGTGTGACCGGGGGTGTGACCGGGGACTGACACCGGGGGCTATCACCGGGGACTGTGACCGGGAGCTGTGACCGGGGGCTGTCCCCAGGAGCTGTCCCTGGGGGCTGTGATCGGGAGCTGTGACCGGGGACTGTGACTGGGGGCTGTCACCGGGAGCTGTCACCAGGGGCTGTGACTGGGAGCTGTCCCCAGGAGCTGTCCCCAGGGTCTGTCACTGGGGGCTGTGACCGGGGACTGTCCCTGGAGGCTGTGACCGGGGGCTGTCCCCAGGAGCTGTCACCGGGAGCTGTCCCCAGGAGCTGTCCCCAGGGTCTGTCCCCAGGGTGTGACCGCAGGGTGTCCCCGCAGGGTGGACGCTCCGCTGCCCGCGGGGGTCAGGGCCAAGGGGGACACGCTGCTTTTCCAGCGGCCCCTGGCCGTGGCCGATGCCGGTGACTACGTGTGCCGAGTGTCCAACCGCGTGGCCGCCAAGGAGGCCCGGGCCAACGTCAGCATCCGGGGACGAGCCACAGGTGGGGACAGGGACAGTGGGGACACCGCCGAGGGCTGGGGGTGGCAGAAGGGAGAGGGTGTGGTGAGGGGAATGCTGGGCTTGGTTTCTCCATCTGTGTGTCCGTCTGTCTGTCTGTTCATCCGACCATCCACTTGCCCATCCACTCATCTGTCCATCTGTCTGTCCACTCATCTGTCCACTCATCTGTCCACCCATCCATCCACCCACCCATTCATTCATCTGCTTGTCCACCCGTCTGTCCATTCATCCACCTGTCCCTCTGTCCATCCACCCATCCGTCCCTCCCTCCTGCACTCCTCCCACCCTGTGCCCGTCCCACCCACGTCCATCCCTCATCCACGCCCGTCCACTCATCGTGTGCTCATCCACCCCTGCTTTACTCACTGCCTGCTCACCCGCCCTTCCGTCCCCTCACCTGTCCTTCTGTCCCCTCACCCGTCCTTCCGTCCTGTCACCTGTCGTTCTGTCCCCTCACCTGTCCTTCCGTCCTGTCACCTGTCCTTCCGTCCCCTCACCTGTCCCTCTGTCCCCTCACCCGTCCTTCCGTCCTGTCACCTGTCCCTCTGTCCCCTCACCTGTCCTTCTGTCCCCTCACCTGTCCTTCTGTCCCCTCACCTGCCCCTGTGTCCCCTCACCCACCCTTCCGTCCTGTCACCTGTCCTTCTGTCCCCTCACCTGTCCCTCTGTCCCCTCACCCGCCCTTCCGTCCTGTCACCTGTCCTTCTGTCCCCTCACCCACCCTTCTGTCCCCTCACCTGTCCTTCTGTCCCCTCACCCGCCCTTCTGTCCCCTCACCCACCTTTCCATCCTGTCACCTGTCCTTCCATCCCCTCACCTGTGCCTCTGTCCCCTCACCCGCCCCTCTGTCCCCTCACCTGTCCTTCCGTCCCCTCACCTGCCCCTGTGTCCCCTCACCTGTCCTTCTGTCCCCTCACCCCCTCACCTGTCCTTCTGTCCCCTCACCCGCCCCTCTGTCCCCTCACCTGTCCTTCCGTCCCCTCACCTGCCCCTGTGTCCCCTCACCTGTCCTTCTGTCCCCTCACCTGTCCTTCCGTCCCCTCACCTGCCCCTGTGTCCCCTCACCCGCCCCTCTGTCCCCTCACCTGTCCCTCTGTCCCCTCACCCACCCTCTGACCCTCTTTGGGGTGTCCCCCTGACCCCTTTTGGGATTTCCCCTTCCTTTGGGGGATCCCCTGACCTTCTTTGGGGCGTTTCCCGCTTTTGAGGTCTCCCCTCTATTCGAGGTGTCCCGTGACCCTCTTTGGGGTGTCCCCCCTGGTTTGGGGCGTCCCCCTTGGTTTGGGGTGTCCCCTGACCCCAACCCCTTTGGGGTCTCCTTCTTTTGGGGTGTCCCCTGACCCCCATGGGGTGTCCCCCTTGGTTTGGGGTGTCCCCCTGGTTTGGGGTGTCCCCCTGGTTTGGGGTGTCCCCCCGGTTTGGGGTGTCCCCTGACCCCCATGGGGTGTCCCCCGGGTTTGGGGTGTCCCCTGACCCCATGGGGTGTCCCCTGGTTTGGGGTGTCCCCTGACCCCCATGGGGTGTCCCCCTTGGTTTGGGGTGTCCCCCCTGGTTTGGGGTGTCCCCCCGGTTTGGGGTGTCCCCCCTGGTTTGGGGTGTCCCCTGGTTTGGGGTGTCCCCTGACCCCATGGGGTGTCCCCTGGTTTGGGGTGTCCCCTGACCCCTTGGGGTGTCCCCCCGGTTTGGGGTGTCCCCTGACCCCGTGGGGTGCCCGCAGAGGACCCCGTGCGCCGCGTGGACCTGGTGTCGGCCTCGGTGGTGGTGGTCGGGGTGATCGCCGCCGTCCTGCTCTGCGTCCTCGTCATCGTCGTCGTGGTCATGACCCTGTACCACAAACGCAAGACACAGCGCATCTCCGAGAAGTAGTAAGGGAGGGGACACGGGGGGACATGGGGGGACATGGGGACATGGGGGACATAGGGGACAGAGGGGACAAGGGTCAGTGGGAGACAGGATGGACATGGGGTCACGGGGACACAGAGGGACATGGGGACATAGGGACATGGGGACATGGAGGGACATGGAGGGACATGAGGGACAAGGTCAGTGGGAGACAGGATGGACACAGGGACATGGGGACACGGGGGGACATGAGGGACATGGGGGACAAGGGTCAGTGGGAGGATGGACACAGGGACATGAGGGACAAGGGTCAGTGGGAGACAGGATGGACACAGGGACATGGGGGACACATGGGGACGTAGGGGGCACGATGGGGACATGGGATAGACATGGAGGACATGGCAGGACGTGAGGGACAAGGGGGACACAGGGGACAAGGGGGACACAGGGGACAAGGGGGACACAGGGGACACAGGGGATATGGAACACAAAGGGGGCCATGAGGGGACATGGCAGAGACACAGAAGGACACAGCAGGACACGTGGGGACACAGAGGGGACATGGGGACCCTGCTGAGTGTCCCCCGTGTCCCCAGCGAGGAGGAGCTGACGCTGACCCGGGAAAATTCCATCCGGAGGCTCCACTCCAGCCACAGCAGTGACCCCCGGGCACAGGTGGGGACACCGACATTGGGGTCCTGGGGGGGCCCCATGGGACGGGGCTTGGGGGGCTGGGACTTGGTCTTGGGCTGGACTGTGGGGTGTCCATGGGGTGTCCGTGGGGTGTCCATGGGGTGTCCGTGGGGTGTCCATGGGGTCAGATTGTGGGATGTCCATGTGATGTCCATGTGATGTCCATGGGATGTCCACGTGGTGTCCATGGGGTGTCTGTGGGGTGTCCATGGGGTCAGACTCTGGGATGTCCATGTTGTGTCCATGTTGTGTCCATGTTGTGTCCATGGCATGTCCCTGTGATGTCCCTGTGATGTCCATGGGGTGTCCATGGGGTGTCCCTGTGATGTCCACGGGGTGTCCATGTGATGTCCATGTTGTGTCCATGGGGTGTCCGGGTGGTGTCCATGTTGTGTCCATGATGTGTCCATGGGGTGTCCATGTTGTGTCCATGAGGTGTCCATGTTGTGTCCATGTTGTGTCCATGGGATGTCCATGTTGTGTCCATGTTGTGTCCATGTTGTGTCCATGGGATGTCCGTGGGGTGTCCGGGTGGTGTCCGGGGGTTGTCCAGGGGTGTCCTGGGTGCTGACCAGACTGTCCCAGCTGGAGGAGACGTTGCAGCTGCGGACGGAGAGTCGCCAGGGCAGCCTGCGAGGGGACAGCCTGCGAGGGGACAGCCTGCGAGGGGACAGCCTCAGAGGGGACAGCCTCAGAGGGGACAGCCTGCGTGGCACCAGCATCTGCTCTGCCATGGTGAGACACGGGGGACACCAAGGGTCACCATGTTCCTGGAGGTGTCCCTGTGCCCAGTGACACTCCTGTCCCCCACACTGCCCGTGGCACTGGTGGTGCTCATGTCCCCACTGGTCCCTGTGTCCCTATTGGTCCCTATGTCCCCAGCAGTACTGGTGTCCCCATGGGTCCCCATGTCCCCACTGGTCCCCATGGTCCCCATGTCCCCATGTCCCCATGTCCCCATGGTGCTCATGTCCCCACTGGTCCCCATGGTCCCCATGTCCCCATGTCCCCCGTGGGTCCCTATTGGTCCCTATGTCCCCACAGTGCTCGTGTCCCCACTGGTCCCTGTGTCCCCACTGGTGCTCATGTTCCCATGGGTCCCCAGCAGTGCCTGTGTCCCCATGGGTCCCCATGTCCCCTGTGGTGCTCATGTCCCCACTGGTCCCCATGTCCCCATCAGTCCCCATGTCCCCACGGTGCTCATGTCCCCACGGTGCTCATGTCCCCATTGGTCCCCATGGTCCCCATGGTGCTCATGTCCCCACAGTGCTCATGTCCCCACGGTCCCCATGTCCCCATTGGTCCCCATGGTCCCCATGGTGCTCATGTCCCCACGGTCCCCATGTCCCCATGGTCCCCATGTCCCCATCAGTCCCCATGTCCCCATGGTCTCCATGTCCCCACGGTCCCCATGTCCCCACTGGTCCCCATGTCCCCATGGGTCCCCATGTCCCCATGGTCTCCATGTCCCCACTGGTCCCTGTGTCCCCACGGTCCCCATGTCCCCATGGTCTCCATGTCCCCACGGTCTCCATGTCCCCATGGTGCTCATGTCCCCACTGGTCCCCATGGTCCCCACGGTGCTCATGTCCCCACGTGTCCCCGTGTCCCCACCAATCCCGGTGGCACCCCTGACGCGTCCCTTGTCCCCAGAGCGAGGAGCCCGAGGGCCGCAGTTACTCCACGCTCTCCACGGTGCGGGAGATCGAGACGCAGACGGATGTCCCCGTTGTCCCCGTTGTGTCGGCGCCACCGCCGCCAGCCCCCGGCGGGAAGGAGCCCAAGGAGGAGGAGGAGGAAGGGGGCGGCGGGGGGGACCCCATCAAGCAGGCCATGACGCACTTCGTGCAGGAGAACGGGATGCTGCAGGCCAAACCCAGCTCCAACGGCATCTACATCAACGGCCGCGGCCACCTGGTGTGAGCCAGGCACCGAGGGGACACCTGGGGACAGCCAGGGGACACAGCCAGCACCCCCCGCGCCCGCCCGGCTCTGCCCCCGCCGCTCCGGTCCCCCGGTGTCACCTCGCTGCTGGTGTGGGGTTGGGGACAAGGACAGTGCCCCAGGACTGTCACCTCGCTGCTTATGTGGGGTCAAGGATGGACTTCAGTCCCCAGGTGTCACCTCGCTGCTGGTGTGGGGCTGGGGACAAGGACAGTGCCCCAGGACTGGCTGCGGTCCCTGGGTGTCACCTCGCTGCTGGTGTGGGGTCAAGCAAAGACTCTGGTCCCCAAGTGTCACCTTCCTGCTGGCACATGGAGTTGGGGACACCTCCAAGCCCCAGGACATTCTTCGGTCCCCAAGTGTCACCTTGCTGCTGGCACAGGCTTGGGGACACACATGGCACCCCTGGACGTGCTCTGGTCCCCAGGTGCCACCTCCCTGATGGCACATGGAGCTGGGGACACCACCAGGTGCCAGGACATGCTCTGGTCCTCAAATGTCACCTCCCTCCTTGTGTGGGGTCAAGGACCAGCTTCGGTCCCCAGGTGTCACCTTGCTGCTGGCACAGGCCTGGGGACAGCACTGAGCTCCAGGACATGCTCCTGTCCCCAGGTGTCCCCTCCCTTGTGGTGTGGGGTCAGGGGTGGACTCTGGTCCCCAAGTGCCACCTCCCTGCCATCACAGGCCCGGGGACAAACCCCAGGACAAGCTCCTGTCCCCAGATACCACTTCCCTGCTGTCACTGGCTTGGGGACACCGCTGAGCTCCAGGACATGCTCCTGTCCCCAGGTGTCCCCTCCCTGCTGCTGTGGGGTCAAGGATGGACTCTGGTCCCCAAGTGCCACCTCGCTGCCATCACAGGCTTGAGGACATCATCAAACCCCAGGACAAACTCCTGTCCCCAGGTGCCACCCAACCCCGGGCTGGGGACACTCGTGGTGACATCGGGGACCCCCCAGGACTCCCCAAACCTCCCAGGACCGAGCGGGGCAGGAGCCCCCGGGTCCCCCCGACCCCCCCGGGACTGTGGTGGCAGTGGGGACAGCCGTGTCCCCTCCCCCCCGGGCTGGGGGAGGGGCTGTACAGCCGTGTATAGACCCTGTAAATAAACGACCCGCGGGGCTGGGCACGCGTGTGACAGCTTGGGGACACTGGGGACACGGGGGACACGGGGGGGACACGGGGGGGACACTGAGAAGACATGAAGGGGACACGGGGGTGAGACAGGTGGCACAGTGGTGACACTGAGACGTGTAGGTGATACGGGTAACGTGCAGTGACACGGGGGTGACACTGAGACACGGGGGTGGCACACAGGTGACACGGAGACACACGGGTGACACAGGGGTGACAGGTGAGTGACAAGTGGGTGACACGGAGGTGACATGGAGGTGACACGGGGGTGGCACTGTGGGTGCAAGGGTGGAGCGCCTGGGGCGGGGCTGGGGGTGCAGGTGAGCCGGAGGGGCAGGGGAGTGTGCAAGGGCGGGAACGAGCGTGCAAGGGGGCGTGCAAGGGTGAACAGGGGTGTGCAAACCATGCCAGGAGTGTGCAAATGTGACCAGGGGTGTGCAAATGTGAACAGGAGTGTGCAAGGAGGTGTGCAAGGGTGAACAGGGGTGTGCAAACCGCACTAGGAGTGTGCAAAGGTGAAGGGGAATACTCCTGTGTGTGCAAGGGGGTGTGCAAGGGTGGCCAGGAATGTGCAAATGACACCAGGAGTGTGCAAAGGTGAACAGGAGTGTGCAAACCACACCAGGAGTGTGCAAGGGGGCGTGCAAACCACCACGGCTGCCCACGAGGGAGCGCAAGGGAGGGTGAGGAAGTGTGCGAGAGCGCTCGGGGCCCTGTGAAAGGGCGTGCAAAGGCGTGTGCAACGGCCGGTGAGCATGTGGCGAGTGTGCGAGCGCGGGTGTGAACCCCAGGGTGTGTGCAGGGCGCGTGTGAGCGTGAACGAGGGTGTGTGAGCGTGAACGAGGGTGTGTGAGTGTGAACGAGGGCGTGTGTGAGTGTGAACGAGGGTGTGTGAGTGTGAACGAGGGTGTGAGTGTGAACGAGAGCGTGTGTGAGTGTGAACGAGGGTGTGTGAGTGTGAACGAGAGCGTGTGAGTGTGAACGAGGGTGTGTGAGTGTGAACGAGGGTGTGTGAGTGTGAACGAGGGTATGTGTGAGTGTGAACGAGGGCATGTGTGAGTGTGAACGAGGGCGTGAGTGTGAACGAGAGCGTGTGTGAGTGTGAACGAGAGCGTGTGAGTGTGAACAAGGGGTGTGTGAGTGTGAACGAGGGCGTGAGTGTGAACGAGAGCGTGTGAGTGTGAACGAGGGTGTGTGAGTGTGAACGAGGGTGTGTGAGTGTGAACGAGGGCGTGTGAGTGTAAACGAGGGTGAGTGTGAACGAGGGGTGTGTGAGTGTGCGCAGGGGCGTGCCAGCCTCGCACACGCGTGTGTCCCCAGCCTCCTCTCGCATGGGCGTGTCCCCTTGCACGTGTGTGTGTCCCTGTGTCCCCAGGGTGTGTCCCTTGCACACTCACATGTCCCCGTGTCCCCAGGGCGTGTCCCTTGCACACTCACATATCCCCAGGGTGTGTCCCTTGCACACTCACATGTCCCCATGTCCCCAGGGTGTGTCCCTTGTACACTCACATGTCCCCAGGGTGTGTCCCTTGCACACTCACATGTCCCCGTGTCCCCAGGGCGTGTCCCTTGCACACTCACGTGTCCCCATGTCCCCAGGGTGTGTCCCTTGCACACGCGTGTGCGCAGGCGTCCCCGCCCTCGCCGCGGTTTCGTGGCCGTGGGGAGCAGGAAGCGCCTCGAGCGCGGCCTCCGCCTTCCTGTGCCACCCCCGCGGGGACAGCGCTGGGACCCCCCTGGCGTGTCCCCCGTGTCCCCTGGCGTGTCCCCAGCGCTGTCCCCGGCCGTGTCCCTGTCCCCATGTCCCTGGCGCTCAAGGCCCGGCAGCGGGCGAGGCGCAAGGGCGGCTCCCGGGAGCGGCTCTTCGGCTGCGACCTCCTGGAGCATCTCCAGCGCTCGGGGCAGGACGGTGAGTGCCACCCCCCCAGGACACCCCCCGAGCCCCCCGGGGCCACCGGGGCCACCGGGGCCACCCACGGAAGCGGGGAAGGGGCCCCGGAGGGGACTCGAGGGGGACTTGCGCCACACGTTGCGTCACCGGGGCTCCAGGAAGCGCCGCGGCCACCGAGGCTCGGCCGGGATTTGGGGGGGACTGGAGCTTGGTCGGGCTCCGATCTCAGGGGGTCGGCCCTGAGGGGTTGGGTGGTCTGATCCTTGGAGTTGGTGGCTTCATCCTTTGGGATTTGGTGGCCTCATCCCCATGGATTTGGTGGCCCTTTTCCTTGGGATTTGGTGGCCTCATCCCGGTGGAGTTGGTGTCCTCATTCCTTTGGGATTTGGTGCTCTGATCCTGTGGGGTCGGTGACTTCATCCTTTGGGATTTGGTGGCTCCATCCCTGTGGATTTTGTGCTCCCATCCTTTGGCCTTTGTGGCCTCGTTCCTGTGGGACCGGTGACCCTGATGTGGGCTCAGTGGCCCCATCCCTGCAGGGTCAGTGGCCCCATCCCTGCAGGGTCAGTGTGGGCTCAGTGGCCCCATCCTTGTGGGCTCAGTGGCCTCGTTCCTGGCCAGTCTGTGCCCTTGTCCCCAAGGAGCCGATGGCCCCGCTGCGGCTCCGTCCTTGAGGAGTTGGTGGCCCAAGACAGGTGCAGGGACCCTGTGGAGATGTCCAGGGGGTGTTGGCCAAGGTCCTCCCCATCCCTGGTGCCGGTGGGGCTGGGTCCAGGCCCAGGTGGGCGATGCCGGATCTGGAATTCAGGTTTGGGTTCAGGTGGGTGATGCTGGATCCAGAACCCAGGTTTGGGTTCAGGTGGGCGATGCTGGATCTGGAATTCAGGTTTGGGTTCAGGTGGGTGATGCTGGATCCGGGATCTGGGTCCAGGCCCAGGTGGGCGATGCTGGATCCAGGATCTGGGTCCAGGCTCAGGTGGGTGATGCTGGATCCAGAACCCAGGTTTGGGTTCAGGTGGGTGATGCTGGATCCGGGATCTGGGTCCAGGCTCAGGTGGGCGATGCTGGATCCAGGATTCGGTTTTGGGTCCAGGTGGGTGTTGGTGGATCCAGATCTGGAGCTGGGCTGGCAGGCAGTGAAGGATCCAGGATCGGTTGGGCTCTGGTGGATCCAGGATCAGTTGAACTCTGATCCAGGATCAGTGGGACCCTGTTGGATCTGGAATCAGCTGGGCTCTGGTTGATCCGGGATCAGTCAGACCCTTGTGGGATCCAGGATCAGTGGGATCCTGTCAAGTCTGGCCTCAGTCAGGCTCTGGTGGATCCAGGATCCCTCAGATCCTGCAGGATCCAGGCTTGCTGGGATCCTGTCAGGTCCAGGATCAGTCAGGCTCTGGTGGATCCAGGATCAGTGGGACTCTGCAGGATCCGGGATCAGCGGGACCCCATCGGATCTGGGATCAGCAGGACCCTGCAGGATCCAGGATCAGTGGGGGATCCTGCAGGATCCGGGATCAGCAGGGCCCTGTGGATCCAGGATCAGTGGGATCCTGCAGGATCCAGGATCAGTGGGACCCTGTGGATCTGGGATCAGTGGGATCCCATGGGATCCGGGATCAGCAGGATCCTGCAGGATCTGGGATCAGTGGGACCCTGCAGGATCCAGGATCAGTGGGATCCCATGGGATCCAGGATCAGTGGGACCCTGAGGGATTTGGGATCAGCGGGACCCCATAGATCTGGGATCAGTGGGGCCCTGTGGATCCAGGATCAGTGGGATCCCATGGGATCCGGGATCAGGAGGACCCTGAAGGATCTGGGATCAGCGGGATCCCATGGGATCTGGGATCATCAGGACCCTGAGGGATCCGGGATCAGTGGGATCCCATGGGATCTGGGATCAGCGGGACCCTGAGGGTCTGGGATCAGTGGGATCCCATGGGATCCGGGATCAGCAGGACCCTGCAGGATCCAGGATCAGTGGGACCCTGAGGGATCCGGGATCAGTGGGACCCTGAGGGATCTGGGATCAGTGGGACCCTGTGGATCCGGGATCAGTGGGATCCCAGGGGATCTGGGATCAGCAGGACCCTGCAGGATCCAGGATCAGTGGGACCCTGAGGGATCCGGGATCAGTGGGACCCTGTGGATCTGGGATCAGTGGGATCCCAGGGGATCTGGGATCAGCAGGACCCTGAGGGATCCAGGATCAGTGGGATCCCACAGGGTCCAGGATCAGTGGGACCCTGAGGGATCCGGGATCAGTGGGACCCTGTGGATCCGGGATCAGTGGGATCCCATGGGATCCGGGATCAGCAGGACCCTGAGGGATCGCGGTCCGTGTCCCGCAGTGCCGCAGGTGCTCCGGAGCTGCACGGAGTTCGTGGAGCAGCACGGGGTGGTCGATGGCATCTACCGCCTGTCCGGGGTGTCCTCCAACATCCAGCGGCTGCGGTCAGCGGGGACCGGGACCTGCGGGACAGGGAATGGGATGGGAACGGGATGGGAATGGGACAGGGAATGGGACAGGGATGGGGATGGGAACGGGACAGGGATCACAATGGGACAGGGATTGGGATCGGGATGGAGCAGGGATTGGGGTGGGATTGAGGCGGGACTGGGATGGGAACAGGGTGGGATCGGGACAAGGACGGAGGGGGGGATCAGGATTGGGATGGGAACGGGGCGGGGAATCGGGATCAGGATGAGGATGAGGATGGAGTGGGGCGGGATGGAGCAGAGGTCAGGATCGGGATGGGGATGGGGGGGATATCGGGATGGGGATATCGGGATCGATGGGATGGGGGTGGAGTCTGGAGGCTGCTGGGACTGAGAGGGAGGGAGGGGACGGGAATGGGATGAGAAAAGGTGGGAGCAGGGATGGGACCGGACTCGGGGTGACAGGGGCGGGGGGGATGGGCCACAAAACCACACCCCCCCCCCAGTCCCCCCTCCCCCCACCCCCTGCCGAGCTGCCGGATCCAGCCCCCATCCCCCATCCCCCGGCCCCTTCCCCCCATCCCGCTCCGGTCCCCCTTCCTCCGCTCCTTTCCTTCCCTTTTTCCCTCTTTATTGGTTTGGAGTTTCCCCTGCCCCTTCTCTTTCACTCTCCCCGGTTTTGGGGCAGTTTTTCTCCTCTTTTGTTTCTTTTCCCGAGTTATTTTCTCCGCTGTTCCTGGGGGAACCCAGAATTGCCGGTGTCTCCCGTGTCCCCGAAATCCCCGTGTCCCCAAAAGCCCCGTGTCCCCCTGTCCCCAGGATCCTCCTATCCCATCATTCCCCACATCCTCAGTGTCCCTGGCACATCCCCCTGTCCCTGCCACCCCTGTCCCCACCATCCCCCTGTCCCCAATCCCCGCCTTTTCCTGTCACCTCAGTGTCCCCACCATTCCAACCCCAGGGCCGCATCCCATCCCATCCCATGGATCCCATCCCATCCCATGGATCCCATCCCATGGATCCCATCCCATCCCTTCCCATCCCATGGATCCCATCCCATGGATCCCATCCCATGGATCCCATCCCATCCCATCCCATCCCATCCCATCCCATCCCATCCCATCCCATCCCATCCCATCCCATCCCATGGATCCCATGGATCCCATCCCATCCCATCCCATCCCACCCCATCCCATGGATCCCATCCCATGGATCCCATCCCATCCTTGCAGGGATGATGACCCTGCCATTCCCCTGTCCCATGTCCCATTTTCTCACACGTTCCCATGTCCCCCCTTGTATTCCCATATCCCCATGTCCCTGTGTCCCCATGGCTCCATGAGTGTCCCACACTCACACCCCATATCCCACACTCACACCCCATATCCCACACCCCACATCCCACACCCCATATCCCACACCCCATATCCCACACCCCTTATCCCACACCCCATATCTCATATCCCACACCCCATATCCCACACCCCATATCTCATATCCCACACCCCATATCTCATATCCCACACCCCATATCCCACACCCCATATCCCACACCCCATATCCCCATCCCCGTAACCCCACATCTCCAATCCCAGTCCAGGGATCCCAATCTCCCAGTTCAAGTTCAAGGTGCAGCCCAGACCCCAATCCCAAATCCCAATCCCACATTCCCAAATCCCAATCCCAAATCCCAAACCCCACTCCCAGGGAGGAGTTTGAGGCTCAGCCCAAATCCCAATCCCAAATCCCAATTCCAACCCCAATCCAAATCCCCACTCCCAGTCAGGAGTTCGAGGCGCAGTCCAGACCCCATTCCCACATTCCCAAATCCCAAATCCCCATTCCCAAATCCCAAATTCCAATCCCAATCCCAATCCCAATCCCCGCTCCCAGACAGGAGTTTGAGGCGCAGTGCAGACCCCAATCCCATATTCCCAGATCCCATATTCCCAAATCCCAATCCCAAATCCCCAGTCCCATTCCCAATCCCGCTCCCAGACAGGAGTTTGAGGCGCAGCACAGACCCCAATCCCAAATCCCAAATCCCAATCCCAATCCCAAATCCCAATCCCAATCCCAATCCCAGGCAGGAGTTGGAGGCGCAGCGCAGACCCCATTCCCACATTCCCAAATCCCCAATCCCAATCCCATTCCCAACCCCGCTCCCAGGCAGGAGTTTGAGGTGCAGCACAGCCCCCAATCCCATATTCCCAAATCCCAATCCCAATCCCAAATCCCAATCCCAATCCCAGGCAGGAGTTCGAGGCGCAGCACAGACCCCAATCCCAAATCCCCAATCCCAATCCCAATCCCAAATCCCAATCCCAAATCCCAATCCCAATCCCGCTCCCAGGCAGGAGTTCAAGGCGCAGCCCAGACCCCAATCCCAAATCCCCAATCCCAAATCCCAATCCCAATCCCAATCCCAATCCCAATCCCAATCCCAATCCCAATCCCATATTCCCAAATCCCAATCCCAATCCCAATCCCAATCCCGCTCCCAGGCAGGAGTTCGAGGCGCAGCGCAGACCCCAATCCCAAATCCCAATCCCAATCCCAATCCCAATCCCAATCCCAATCCCAATCCCAGGCAGGAGTTCGAGGCGCAGCGCAGCCCGGACCTGTCGCGGGACGTTTACCTGCAGGACGTTCACTGCGTCAGTTCCCTGTGCAAGGCCTACTGCCGCGAGCTGCCCAACCCCCTGCTCACCTACCAGCTCTACGACAAGTTCGCCGTGAGTCCCTGTCCCCAGGTGTCCCCAGATGTCCCCAGGTGTCCCCAGATGTCCCCGGATGTCCCCGGATGTCCCCAAAGCGTCCCCAGCGCCGCGGGTGGCCGTGTCACCGCGCTGTCCCCGCAGGACGCCGTGGCCATCCAGATGGAGGAGGCTCGGCTGGTGAAGATCAAGGAGGTGCTCAAGGAGCTGCCGGTGCCCCACTACAGGTGAAGGGGGGTGGGGACGTCCCCACGGCGCCGGTGGTGTCCCCTTGGGGGTGTCCCCTGGGCAGTGTCCTCTCGGTGGTATCCCCTCACGGTGTCCCCTCGTGGTGTCCCCTCGCGGAGTCCCCTCACAGTGTCCCCTCACAGTGTCCCCTCGCAGTGTCCCCTCGTGGAGTCCCCTCACGGAGTCCCCTCACGGTGTCCCCTCACGGTGTCCCCTGGGGCGGTGTCCCCTGGATGGTGTCCCCTCACGGTGTCCCCTCGTGGTGTCCCCTCACGGTGTCCTCTCAGGGTGTCTCCTCGTGGTGTCCCCTCGTGGTGTCCCCTCACGGTGTCCTCTCAGGGTGTCTCCTCGTGGTGTCCCCTCACGGTGTCCCCTCACGGTGTCCCCTCGCGGTGTCCCTGGGCAGTGTCCCCTCACGGTGTCCCCTCATGGTGTCCCCTCACGGTGTCCCCTGGGTGGTGTCCCCTCACGGTGTCCCCTCGCGGTGTCCCTGGGCAGTGTCCCCTCACGGTGTCCCCTCACGGTGTCCCCTCGCGGTATCCCCTGGGTGGTGTCCCCTCGCGGTGTCCCCTCGCGGTGTCCCCTCGCGGTGTCCCTGGGCAGTGTCCCCTCACAGTGTCCCCTCGCGGTGTCCCCTCGCGGTGTCCCTGTGCGGGTGGCAGTGGTGGCTGAGGTGTCGCGGCTGTCGCAGGACTCTGGAGTTCCTGATGCGTCACCTGCTGCGCATGGCCGGCCACAGCGGCCGCACCAACATGCACGCGCGGAACCTGGCCATCGTGTGGGCCCCCAACCTGCTGCGGTGAGCGCCAGCGGGGCCGGGGCCGGCGAGGCTGGCACTGTCAGACCTGTCACTGTCAGTCCTGTCACTGTCACTGTCACTGTCACCATCAGTCCTGGCACTGTCATCCCTGTCACTGTCACCCTCAGACCTGGCACTGTCAGTCCTGTCACTGTCAGCCCTGTCACTGTCAGTCCTGGCACCGTCGGTCCTGGCACTGTCACCCTCAGACCTGGCACTGTCACCCTCAGACCTGTCACCATCAGCCCTGTCACCATCAGTCCTGTCACCATCAGTCCTGGCACCGTCACCCTCAGCCCTGTCGCTGTCAGTCCTGTCACCCTCAGCCCTGTCACCGTCAGTCCTGTCACTGTCACCCTCAGCCCTGTCACCGTCAGTCCTGTCACTGTCACCCTCAGACCTGGCACTGTCACCCTCAGACCTGTCAACCTCAGCCCTGTCACCCTCAGCCCTGTCACCGTCAGTCCTGTCACCGTCAGTCCTGTCACTGTCACCCTCAGTCCTGGCACTGTCATTCCCGGCACCCTCAGCCCTGGCCATCCCTCTGTTCCCATTCCCCTGTCCCTGCCAAACTTGTCACCACCCCCCAGATGTCCCCAGTATCTCCCTTGTCCCTACGATTCCCCTGTCCCCATCATCACTCTGATCCCATTTCCCTGTCCCCTTCCTGATCCCATTCCTGTCCCCTTCCCCATTCCCTGTCCCCATTCCCCCATTCCCCCATGTCCATCACCCCGCTGTCCCCTCCACCCCGAGGTGACCCCGCTGTCCCCCACCCTGAGGTGACCCCACTGTCCCTCACCCTGAGGTGACCCCGCTGTCCCCCACCCTGAGGTGACCCCACTGTCCCCTCATCCCGAGGTGACCCCGCTGTCCCCCACCCTGAGGTGACCCCACTGTCCCCCGGCTCGAGGTGACCCTGCTGTCCCTCACCCCGAGGTGACCCCCCTGTCCCCCCGCTGTCCCCCACCCTGAGGTGACCCCGCTGTCCCCCACCCCGAGGTGACCCCGCTGTCCCCCACCCCGAGGTGACCCCGCTGTCCCCCAGCTCGAGGTGACCCCGCTGTCCCCCAGCTCGAGGTGACCCCACTGTCCCTCATCCCGGGGTGACCACCCTGTCCCCTCATCCCGAGGTGACCCAGCTGTCCCCCCGCTCTCCCCCACCCCGAGGTGACCCCACTGTCCCCCAGCTCGAGGTGACCCCGCTGTCCCCCCGCTGTCCCCCACCCCGAGGTGACCCTACATGTCCCCCTCACCCCGAGGTGACCCCGCTGTCCCCTCACCCTGAGGTGACCCCGCTGTCTCCCCGCTGTCCCCTCACCCCGAGGTGACCCCACTGTCCCCCAGCTCGAGGGACATCGAGGTGTCCGGTTTTAACGGCACGGCGGCGTTCATGGAGGTGCGGGTTCAGTCCATCGTGGTGGAGTTCATCCTCACCCACGTGGAGCAGCTCTTCGGGGACGCCCCGCTCCGAGGTACCCGGGGGGGACACGGGGGGACACCGGGGGGACACGGGGGGACACCGGGGGGACACCAACACCCCAATCTGGGGGTCTCCAGATGGAGAATCCCCCCAACATTCCCTGATCCCAGGCTGGGGGTTCCTGGTGGGACACCCACACTTTTTTTTGGGGTCTTCAGGTGGGGATTGCCCCTGACATTCCCTGATCCTCCCTGAGGGGACATTGGGGGACATTGGGGGGTCCCAGAGGGACATTGACACCCCATTTTGGGGTCTCCAGGTGGGGAATCCCCTGAACATTCCCTGATCCATGGGTGATATGAACACCCCATTTTGGGGGTCTCCAGATGAGGAATCCCCCCATCATTCCCAATCCCATGGGGATATGAACACCCCATTTTGGGGGTCTCCAGGTGGGGAATCCCCCCAACATTCCCTGATCCAGGGGGGGGGATATGAACCCCCCATTTTGGGGGTCTCCAGGTGGGGAATCCCCCCGACATTCCCGATCCCAGGCTGGGCTTTCTGGGGTGACCCTGTGACGTTTTTGGGGTCCCAGGTGGGGACTGTCCCCGTCGCTCGCTGCTCCTGTCCGGGGGGGCTCCCCCTCTGCACGTCCCGGCCGTGCTGGGTGATGGCCCCCCCCAGATGAGACCCTACCACACCATCATCGAGCTCGGCGAGCACAGGTACGGCTCACCTGGCACAGGTGGGACAGGTGACACCCTCACCCCACCCCAGGGACTCCCAGGGACCCCCAAACCCCGGGCCTGGCTCAGGTGGTCCCGACTGACTGTGAGCCAGGTGTCCCCACACCTGGGGTGTGCCCAGGTGTCCCCCAGGTGTCCCCCAGGTGTGCTCAGGTGTCCCCCAGGTGTCCCCCAGGTGTGCTCAGGTGAGCTCAGATGTCCCTCAGGTATGCCCAGGTGTGTCCCAGGTGTGTCCCAGGTGCCCCCAGGTGTCTCCAGGTGTATCCCAGGTGTCTCCAGGTGCCTCCAGCTGTATCCCAGGTACCCCCAGGTGTATCCCAGGTGTCCCCAGGTGTATCCCAGGTGTCCCCACAGGAGCAAGGGCTCCCTGAAGGCCAAGAAGTGGAGATCCATCTTCAACCTGGGCCGCTCCGGGCACGAGGCCAAGCGGAAGCCGGGGAAGGCGGAGGAGAAAGGTGGGAATTCCGGGGGGATCCCATGGACTGGGGGGACGTGTCCCCAAATCCCCCCAATCCCCTCTTCCTGCCCCATTCCAGACAAGTGTGAGAAGGTCGGTCTGCGGCCGGCCAAGAGCATGGACTCGCTCAGCTCCGGCCCCTCCGGACCCCCAGGTAAGAGGGACCCTCTGACCCCTTGGGATTATCCCTCCAATCTCTTGGGAATTGTCCCCCTGACCCTTTGGAATTGTCCCTCCAATTCCTTGGGAGTCCCCGACACCAGGGAGGGACTGTCCCATCCCTTGGGATTGTCCCTGAGCCCGAGGTGGGATCTGGGCCAGAGCAGGAACGGGGGAAGTGGAGCTGGGATGGGATGGGATCCATGGGATCCATGGGATGGGATCCATGGGATGGGATGGGATGGGATGAGATCCATGGGATGGGATCCATGGGATGGGATGGGATGGGATGGGATGGGATGGGATGGGATGGGATGGGATGGGATGGGATGGGATGGGATGGGATGGGATGGGATGGGATGGGATGGGATGGGATGGGATGGGATCCATGGGATGGGATGGGATCCATGGGATGGGATGGGATGGGATGGGATGGGATGGGATGGGATGGGATGGGATGGGATGGGATCCATGGGATGGGATGGGATCCATGGGATGGGATCCATGGGATGGGATCCATGGGATGGGATCCATGGGATGGGATGGGATGGGATGGGATCCATGGGATGGGATCCATGGGATGGGATGGGATGGGATGGGATGGGATGGGATGGGATGGGATGGGATGGGATGGGATCCATGGGATGGGATGGGATGGGATCCATGGGATGGGATGGGATGGGATGGGATGGGATGGGATCCATGGGATGGGATCCATAGGATAGGATCCATGGGATGGGATGGGACTCTGGGATCCCACAGGGACCCTGACCCTCCCTCGGGGTTCTGGGATCTCCTCCTGTCCCTGACTCTTCCTCTTGACCCCGGGATCCCCCCCGCACCCCGCGATCCCCCGGGATCCCCCGGATCCCGCTCAGCCCGGGCCCGCTCCGGACTCTCCCCTCCGCAGGCGCGGACTCTGCCCGGCTGCTGCCGAAGCTGTCGATGAAGCTGCGGCCGCAGCGGCAGCACAGCTCGGACTCTGCCTCCGCTCCCCCGGAACCGCACCCGGAGCTGGACGAGAGCCTGGAGGAGCCCCTGGAAGCGGCGGCCGAGAGCAGCACCAAGTCGGAGCCCACCACCCCCAAAGCCCCCCGGGCGGGGCCGGGGGTCTGCGGCCGCTCCCGCGCCGAGAAATGCGCGGGGCTGCACATCTCGGGCCCCTTCTCGGTCACCGTCCCCTTCCACATCACCTCCAACCTGTCCCGCCTCACCCGGGGGCTCCCCTGCCCCGCGCTGGAACGGGAAACTCCCCCCGGCAGCGCCCCCGAGCCCGCCCGGGACCCCCGGCCCCGCTCCGGTGAGACCCCGGCGTGGGACCCCCGCGGGATCCGGGGGACACCGGGAGAGAGGGGAAACCGGGAGAGAGGGGACACCGGGAGAGAGGGGGGACACCGGGAGAGAGGGGACACCGGGATCAGGGGGACACCGGGAGAGAGGGGAAACCGGGAGAGAGGGGAAACCGGGAGAGAGGGACACAGGGAGAGGGGGGACACCGGGACAGGGGGACACCGGGAGAGAGGGGACACCGGGATCGGGGAGATAACGGGATCAGGGGGACACCGGGATCAGGGGGACACCGGGAGAGGGGGGACAGCAGAATTATCGTGACACCGGGATCGGGGACACACCGGGATCGGGAGGACAGGAGGGTCTGCGGAACACCGGGATCAGGGATTCAGCGGGATTGGGAGACCCTCGGATCGGGGGAACACTGGGATGAGGAGGATCGGGAGGACCCCGGGATTGGGGGGACACTGGGATTGGGAGGATCCCGGGATTGGGGGGACACTGGGATTGGGAGGATCCCGGGATCGAGTGGGATCCCGGGATCCACCGCTCCCGGTTTTGCCCGCAGGAGATGCGGAGCAGACGCGGCTCTCCCTGGAGCTCCGCGATTCCTTCGCCTTCCTGGACGGCCCCGAGACGTGGCTGGAGGGCGGCGGGGACACGGAGGCGGCGGCGCGGAGTCCCGGGATCGAGGATGGGACCCCCGGGATCGAGGATTGGACACCCGGGATCGAGGATGGAACCCCGGGGATCGAGGATGAGACCCCCGGGATCGAGGATGGAACCCCCGGGATCGAGGATGGAACCCCGGGGATCGAGGATGAGACCCCCGGGATCGAGGATGAGACTCCCGGGATCGAGGATGAGACTCCCGGGATAGGGGATGAGACCCCCGGGATCGAGGATTGGACCCCCGGGATCGAGGATGGGACCCCCGGGATAGGGGAAGTGTTCCCGGCCGTGGAGGAGGGGATGGAGAGCGGGTTCATGAACGTGAGCAACCGGCGGCATTCCCGGGATTTGGGGATGGGGTGGGACCGGTGGGAGGAGGGTGTGGGATGGGATGGGATCCATGGGATGGGATGGGATGGGATGGGATCCATGGGATGGGATGGGATGGGATGGGATGGGATGGGATCCATGGGATGGGATGGGATCCGTGGGATGGGATGGGATCAGTGGGATGGGATGGGATGGGAATGGGGATGGGATGGGATGGGATGGGATGGGATGGGATGGGATGGGATGGGATGGGATGGGATGGGATGGGATGGGATCCATGGGATGGGATCCATGGGATGGGATGGGATGGGAATGGGGATGGGATGGGGATGGGATGAACGGGGGGGACACGGTGACATTCCCGGGGTGCCATCCCTGTGTCCCTACCCGCAGCCAGGTGAGCGCTGGCCGGAGCAGCCGGACAGTTACCTGTCCATCGAGGAGTGCACGGAGCAGGACATGTTCTTCCTGGCCCCCGGAGCCTCCGACCCCGACTCCGACCCCGAGGAAATCTTCCTGAGCGCCCACGACGAGCTCAGCCCGCTGGGGACTGCCCCGGACACCCCCGAGGGACCCCTGGGCACGGGGACAGCCCCGGAGATCCCGGAGATCCCAGAGATCCCGGAGATCCCAGAGATCCCAGAGATCCTGGAGATCCCAGAGATCCTGGCCCAAACAGCCCTGGAAAAGGATGGTCCGGGAGTGCGGGACCCCCCCCGTGGGGAAGGGGGTGGAGGGGAGGGGGCTGCAGAGGGAGATTCCAGCCCCAGGGCTGGGTTTTGGGGTGGGGGAGGAGAGCTCGGGGGTCCCGCTGGGAACGGGGGAGCGGACGGAGCTGGATCCCAGCCCCTCATCCCGGGGGAGGGCGATTCCCGGGATTTAGGGGGGTCTCCTCCGGCCCCGCCCCTGGCAGAGCCCCCCGAGCCCCCCGGGGCTGTCCCAGAAGCTGCCGATGTCACCCCCGGGGTCACCCCGACCTCTCCCCCTGCCCTGGCCCCTGGAGCGGCCCCCAAACCCCTGGAGCTGATCCAGGACGAGCACCCCGAATTCCCGGAGCCCCCCAGGCCCTCAGAGACCCCCGGACCACAGGAGCTGATCCAAGATGAGTCCCCGAGACCCATAAAGTCAATCCAGGATGAGCCCCCCAAAAACCTGGAGCCCATCTCTGCTGACCCCCCGAAATCCCTGGAGCTCCCTGGAGCCCTGGAGCTGATCCAGGACGAGCCCCCCAAATCCATGGGGCCGATCTGGGATGAGCCCCCCAGATCCCTGGAGCCCCCCAAATTCCCAGAGGCTCCCAGGCCTCCAGAGCTGATCCAGGGTGACCCCCCTGGATCTCTGCAGCTGATCCAGGATGAGGCCCCCAAATCCCTGGAGCCCCCCAAATCCCTGGAGCTGACCCTGGCTGAGCACCCCAAATCCCTGGAGCCCCCCGAATCCCTGGAGCTGACCCTGGCTGAGCACCCCAAATCCCTGGAGCCCCCCAAATCCCTGGAGCTGATCCAGGATGAGCCCCCCAGAGCCCTGGATCTGATCTGGGGTGAGCCCCCCAAATCGTGGGACCCTCCTGGACCCCTGGAGCTGATGTGGGATGAGAGCCTCAAACCCCTGGAGCCGATCCCAGCCGAGCCCCCCAAATTCTGGGACCCCCCCAAATCCCTGGGGCTGATCCTGGCTGAGACCCCCAAACCCTGGGACCCTCACAGAGCCCCAAAGCCAATCTGGGACGAGCACCCCAAATCCCTGGAGCTGATCCAAGACAAGTCCCCCAATTCCTGGGACCCCCCCAAATCCCTGGAGCCGATTCCAGCCGAGCCCCCCAAATCCTGGGACCCCCCCAAATCCCTGGGGCTGATCCTGGCTGAGACCCCCAAACCCTGGGACACTCCTGGACCCCCAAATCTGACCCGGGATGAGCGCCCCAAATCCCTGGAGCCGATCCTGGCTGAGTCCCCCAAATCCCAGGACCCCCTGGGACCCCCAAATCTGATCCGGGACAGGCGCCCCAAATCGCTGGGGCCGTTCCCGGCCGAGCCCCCCCGGCTCCCCCCGCGCAGTTCCCGCCGCCCCCTCCCCATTTTGGGGGCGCGGGTGCTGCTGGCCCGGGCCGTGCCCGTGGTGCCCCCCAAGCCCCACTTCGCCTGTGCCCTGCCGGGACCCCCCAAATCCCCCTGGGACAACCCCAAATCCCCCTGGGACAACCCCAAATCCCCCTGGGACAACCCCAAATCCACCTGGGACAACCCCAAATCCCCCTGGGACCCCCCGGGGTCCCCCCCAAATCCCCCTGGGACAACCCCAAATCCCCCTGGGACCCCCCCAAATCCCCCTGTGACCCCCCGGGACCCCCGAGTGCAGCCCTGGGGGGAGGCGAGCGCTGAGCGTGGACAGGGCCCCCCCAGGGCTGAGTGCAAATAAATGGTGATAAAATGATAATAAAATGATAATAAAATGATAATAAAATGATAATAAAATGATAATAATGACAAAAACAAGGTGATGATTCCAGTGCGAGAGATGCTGGTTGGTTGTTGGTGTTTATTTATGCATTTTGTTTATATATTTATTTATATCACATTGTACTTTTTAATATTATGTTTATTTTATGTTATTATTTATAGGTTTTTATTTATTTTATTATTAATTTTTATTTTATTACGTTTATGATATATATTTATTTTACTTATATATTTATTTTACTTATATATTTATTTTACTTAATTTTATTTTGTTTTATTTTATTTTATTTTATTTTATTTTTATTATATATAATGTAACAACAAAATATAATATAATATAATATAATATAATATAATATAATATAATATAATATAATATAATATAATATAATATAATATAATATAATATAATATAATATAATATAATATAATATAATATAATATAATATAAATATTTATTATTTAAATGATTCAGATATAATCCCTAACAACACAATATAGTCACATAGATATTTATTATTTATGTGCCAATTTCATTCTATATTTTTAATATCTTTTTGCTTATTATTTCAGATTTTGGTTGCCAAATCCAACCCAGAACTACATAATCATTTTACTATTTTTAATTAAGAGATTATTTATAAGTAGTACCATTATATGCAAATATATGCAAATACACAAATTAAATACCATGCATAACAACTACATAATAAATTGAAGTACAAACACATATTGTTTCATATCTACACACAAATAATATTATTAAATATTTATAATAATATTTAATTATTTTATTATTATTATTAAATATTGTTTAAGGTGATTAGATACAGCAATATGATTTACATCTAATTAACAACTGACCTTTAACGAGGCCCAGAATTGGATTTTTCCAGCCCCCGGACGTCTCTCAGAGATGCAAAGATCAAACACCAAAAATGGATTTTTTTAATGGAAATTTTGCCGTATTTGGGGACATTTGGGGACATTGGGGACATTGGGAACATTGGGGACATTGGGGACATTGGGACAGGGAACCGTTGGGGATAAAGAACATGGGGACAAGGGGATATTGGGGACAACAGGGCTTTGAGGACATTGGGGACATTGGGGACATTTGGGACATTGGGACACTGGGATAGGGAGACATGGGGGCATTGGGGACATTGGGGACATTTGGGACATTGGGGACAGGGGGACATTGGGGACATTGGGGACACTGGGGACATTGGGGACACTGGGGACATTGGGGACATTGACACAGGGAGAAATGGGAACATGGGGACCTGGGTACACGGAGATAAAAGGACATTGGGGACACTGGGACAGGGGGACACTGGGATGGGAGACATGGGGACATTGGGAGCATTGGGGACATTTGGGACATTGGGGACATTGGGGACATTGGGGACATTGGGGACATTGGGATGGGGAGACATGGGGACACTGATATGGGGACAGCAGCACGTGTGGCTATGGGGACTCGGCTACACAGATCTACAGGGACATGAAGACACACGGGGACAGGGGGACACTGAGGGGACACTGAGGGGACACTGAGGGGACACTGAGGGGATGCTGAGGGGACACTGAGGAGACACTGAGGGGACACTGAGGGGACATTGAGGGGACATTGAGGGGACACTGAGGGGATGCTGAGGGGACGCTGAGGTGACGCTGAGGGGACAGGGGGACACTGAGGGGACACTGAGGGGACACTGAGGGGACATTGAGGGGACACTGAGGGGACACTGAGGGGACACTGAGGGGACACTGAGGGGACATTGAGGGGACATTGAGGGGACACTGAGGGGACACTGAGGGGACGCTGAGGGGATGCTGAGGGGACACTGAGGGGACATTGAGGGGACATTGAGGGGACACTGAGGGGACATTGAGGGGACGCTGAGAGGACGCTGAGGGGACACTGAGGCGACACAAGGCCAGCAATAAACCCCGGCCTTTGTTTACACCGCCGCCATCTTTGCCTCAACATGGCGGCGCCCGCATCGCCCTCACGACGGGGGCGGGCCGGGATCTCCGGGCGCAGCTCCCAAACCCCTCGGGTACCGATGGGTCGGGCGGTGAATCCGCACCCCCGGGAAGGTCCGGCCCCGTCCCCGCTCCCCCATCACGGCCCTCACCGAGCGCCGCCCGCTTCCAACATGGCGCCGCCCTCACCCAAGATGGCGGCGGGGCGGCGGAAGCGCCGCGGGCCTCGCCGTGTAAGATGGCGCCGCGCGCGGCCCCGCGCGCTAAGATGGCGGCCGGCCGTGAGGGCGGCCGTGCCCGGCGCCAAGATGGCGGCGCGGCGCTGCGCGGAGCGGCGCCCCGGCCCAAGATGGCGGCGCGAAGCCGGGCCGGGGCCGCGTGAGGGGGGAACTTCCGCCCGCGGCCAAGATGGCGGCGCGGCGGCGCCGTGCGCATGTGCGGGGCCCATGGCGAGACAAGGGGCCGAAGGCGCGCAGGGCCCGAGGCCGAGAGGTACCGGGGGCGGCCCGGGGGGGCCCCGCGGGGCGAACCTCGCCGGGAACGGGACACCGCGACCCCGGGACGGCCCCGGCCGTGGGGAAGGAGCGGCCGCGCCCGCCGGGCCCGCGGGGTGGGGCGGGGGGGGGGGGGGCGGAGAGGGTGACCCCCCCCTCAGGCGCGCGCAGCGGGTTGTCACTGTCACCCCTCGGTGGTGTCCCCTCCCCCCGCCGTGTGTCGGTGTCAACCCCTCCCCTCCCCCCACTTTGTCACCGTTTCGGGTCTCGCCGCCCTGCCCCCTCCCCCCCCCCGCTGTGGCAGTGTCGCCCACGCTGTGCCCCCCCTCCCTCCTCCCCATTTTGTCACCCCTTTTGTGTCCCCTCCCCTCTCCTGGCGCCCCCCGCCCCGTGGCGGTGTCCCCGTTCTGTCGCTGTCACCCCTTTGGTGTCCACCCCTCACTTTGTCACCCTCCCTCCTTCCGTGTCCGCCCCCGGGTCTGTCACCCCCCCCTTGGTGTCACCCCCGCTCCGTTACTGTCACCCCCCTTTGGTGTCACCCCCCTTTGTGTGTTCCCACTCTGTCACCCCCTTCCTGCCCCCCCAGCTCTGGCACTGTCACCGCCCCTCCAGTTTTGTCACCCTCCCTTCCTGTACCCCCCCCCGCCTTGTGTCGCTCCCCTGGCTCTGTCACTGTCACCCCCCCCTCACGCGTGTCCCCCCGGTCGCTGTCACACCCCTTGGTGTCCCCCCCTTCTCTGTCACCCCAATAAATGTCCCTCCCGCGGTGTCACTGTCTGTCCTCACTCTGTCCCCACCCCTCATTCATGTCCCCGAATCTGTCACCCCCCCTCAGTGACCCCCAGCTTGTCACCTCCTCCAGTGTCCCCCCACCCCCATTTCCCTCATCCTGGGGGAGGTGACAAGGGACAACCCCCAGGGAGGGGGGACACAGTGTCACTGCCACTGTTCGGGGTGTCCCCAGCCCAGGTGACACTGGGGACACTCACTGAGGGTGTCCCCACTGGGGGGAGGTTATGGCCAGCGTGGGGACCCCAGAGTGTCACCCTGGGCCAGCTGGTGGGTTTGGGGACAAATTGTTTGGGTTTGGGGACATGTCACCTGGGATGGAGTGGGGACGTGGGGGGACACCTGGAAATCTCACAGGTGTCCCTTGGCCAGTGGTCAGTTGTGGTGGCCGGTGGCTGGTCACAGTGGCCAGTGTCCCATCACGGTGGCTGTTTGTGGTGGCCGGTGTCCCTTGTGGTGGCCAGTGGCCCATGCTGGTGGTCTGGTCAGGTTGGCCGGTGTCCCCTCCCAGTGTCCCCTCCCTGTGTCCCCTCCCAGTGTCCCATCCCAGTGTCCCCTCCCAGTGTCCCCATCCCCGTGTCCCATCCCCGTGTCCCCTCCCAGTATCCCCATCCCTGTGTCCCCTCCCAGTGTCCCATCCCAGTGTCCCCATCCCCGTGTCCCATCCCCATGTCCCCTCCCAGTGTCCCCATCCCAGTGTCCCCTCCAGTGTCCCCTCCAGTGTCCCATCCCAGTGTCCCCATCCCAGTGTCCCATCCCAGTGTCCTCTCCTGGTGTCCCCTCCTGATGTCCCATCCTGGTGTCCCCCGTGTCCCTGTCCTGTCCCCATCCCCATGTCCCTGTTCCCATCCTTGTATTCCTGTGTCCCTGTCCCCACCCCTGTCCCTGTCCCCATCCCTGGGTCTCTGTCCCCATGTCCCTGTCCCCCTGTGTGTCTTTATCCCTGTATCCCTGTGTCCCCATGTCCCTGACCCCGGTGTCCCCATATCCCAGTGTCCCCAGCCCCATTGTGCCCGTGTCCTGGTGTCCCTGTACCCCCATGTCCCTGACCCCAGTGTCCCCAAGCCCATTGTGCCTGTGTCCTGGTGTCCCTGTACCCCCATATCCCTTGTCCCCATGTCCCTGACCCCAGTGTCCCCATATCCCGGTGTTCCCTGTGTCCCCATGTCCCTGACCCCAATGTCCCTATACCCTGGTGTCCCTAACCCCAGTGTTCCCATATCCTGGTGTCCCCATATCCCAATGTCCCTATATCCTGGTGTCCCTGTATCCCGGTGTCCGTGTGTCCCTGTGTCCTGTTGTCCCCATGTCCTGCTGCCCCTGTGTGCTGGTGTCCCTGTCTCCCAACATCCCTGACCCTGCTGTCCCTCATCCCCATGTCCCCTGTGTCCCTTTGTCCCTAACCCCATTGTCTGCAGTGTCCCCATGTCCTGCTGTCCCCGTGTCCTGGTGTTCCTGACCCTGCTGTGTTGCTGTCCCCATGTCCCTGACCCTGCTGTCCCTCTGTCCCCGTGTCCCTCTGTCCCCATGTCCCCCTGTCCCTCTGTGCCTCTGCCCCCATGTCCTGGTGTCCCTGACCCCGCTGTGTTGCTGTCCCCATGGCCTCATGTCCCCCTGTCCCCATGTCCCTGACCCTGCTGTCCCCGTGTCCCCCTGCCCCCATGTCCTGGTGTCCCTGACCTCGCTGTGTTGCTGTCCCCATGTCCCTGACCCCGCTGTCCTTCTGTCCCCCTGTCCCTCTGTCCCCGTGTCCCCATGTTCCTGACCCTGCTGTCCCCCTGACCCTCTGTCCCCCTGTCCCTCTGTCCCCATGTCCCTGACCCCGCTGTCCCTCTGTCCCCATGTCCCTCTGTCCCCATGTCCCCATGTCCCCCTGTCCCTCTGTCCCCCTGTCCCTCTGTCCCTGTGTCCCCATGTCCCTGACCCCGTTGTCCCCCTGTCCCTCTGTCCCCCTGTCCCTCTGTCCCCATGTCCCCGTGTCCCTCTGTCCCCATGCCCTCGTGTCCCCGTGTCCCTGACCCCGCTGTCCCCGCAGGGCTCTGAAAGCCGTGAGGCTCCTCCGCTCCCGCCCCGCTGATGCCCGAGGGAGCCGAGCCATGAAGGGGTGAGTGGGACCCCAAAACTCACCTGGGACCCCAAAATCTACTCTGGGACCCCCAAAATCCAACCTGGCATCCCCAAAACTCACCTGGGACCCCAAAATCCAACCTGGCATCCCCAAAACTCACCTGGGACCCCAAAATCTGCTCTGGGACCCCTCAAAATGACCCAGGACCCTCCAAAAGTGACCAGAGACCCCCCCCTAAAATGGCCCCAGACCCCCAAAGCCACCCTAGGACACCCCAAATCCAATCTGGAACTCCCAAAATGGCTCCAGGACCCCCTAGAACTGCCCCAGGACCCCCCCAAAGTGCCCCATGGGTGGGATACACGAGGGGTGGGTGATTTGGGAGGGTCCTTGATTTGGGGTTCGTTGGGTTTGGGGGTTCAGGGACCCCCCCTCACTTTGGGGTCCCGCCACCCTCAGGCAGCAAAAAGCAGCCGAGACGGAGGAGGGAACAGTGCAGATCCAGGAAGGTGAGGGGGGACCCTGAAATGGGGGTTTGGGGGGGATTTGGGGAGGTTTTGGGGTCTTTGGGGGAGTTTTGGGGGGGCTGTGATGGGATTATGGGGTTTTTTTTGGAGGGTTTTGTGGTTTATGGGGGGGTTCAGGGGGGGTTTGGGGTATGTGGGGTGCTGTGGGGTCTGTGGGGTGTTATGGGGGGGTTCTGGGGGGGTTTTGGGGGGCTGGGGGGTGTTTGGAGAATGGGGGGGGGCTATGAAGGGGTTGGGGGGAGGGGAATGCCCCCCTGCTGTGCTGCCCCCTCCCCAGTTCAGAATGCTCCCTCCCCCCCAGTTTGGGGCACCCCCTCCCCACTTTTAGTTCCCCCCAATTTGAGGTGCCCCCTTCCCAATTTTGGGGTGCTCCCCTCCCCCAGTTTGGGGTGCTGCAACCCCCAGTTTGGAGAGCTCCCCCCAGTTTGGGGTGCTCCACCCCCAGTTTGGGGTGCTCCCCTCCCCCAGTTTGGGGTGCTCCCCTCCCCCAGTTCGGGGTGCTCCAACCCCCCCAGTTTGGGGTGCTCCAACCCCCCCAGTTTGGGGTGCTCCCCTCCCCCAGTTCGGGGTGTTCCCCCCAGTTTGGAGAGCTCCCCCCCTGGTTCGGGGTGCTCCCCCCAGTTCGGGGTGCTCCAACCCCCCCAGTTTGGGGTGCTCCCCTCCCCCAGTTCGGGGTGTTCTCCCCAGTTTGGGGTGCTCCCCCCCTGGTTCGGGGTGCTCCACCCCCCCAGTTTGGGGTGCTCACCCCCCCAGTTTGGGGTGCTCCACCCCCAGTTTGGGGTGCTCCCCCCCTGGTTTGGGGTGCTCCACCCCCCCAGTTTGGGGTGCTCCCCCCAGTTTGGGGTGCTCCACCCCCCCAGTTTGGGGTGCTCCACCCCCCCAGTTTGGGGTGCTCCACTCCCCAGTTTGGGGTGCTCCCCCCAGTTTGGGGTGCTCCCCCCAGTTTGGAGGGCTCCCCCCCCAGGTTGGGGTGCTCCCCCCAGTTTGGGGTGCTCCCCCCCCATTTTGGGGTGCCCCTCCCCACTCTGGCTGTCCCCAGGCTCGGTGGCCACCGGGGAGGACCCCACGAGCGTGGCCATCGCCAGCATCCAATCGGCCGCCACCTTCCCCGACCCCGGCGTCAAGTATGTGTTCAGGACCGAGGGCGGCGGCACACAGGTACCACACCTGGGCACACCTGGGGACACCTGGGGACAGCTGGAGTACACCTGGGGACACCTGGGGACACCTGGGGGGCACCTGAATACATCTGGAGGCACCTGGCATACACCTGGGGATACCTGGGCACACCTGGGGGCAGCTGGAGTACACGTGGCACACCTGGCATACACCTGGGCACACCTGGAGTATACCTGGGGACACCTGGGTACACCTGGGGATACGTGGGCACACCTGGGATACATCTGGAGGGCATCTGGGAACACCTGGGTACACCTGGGATATACCTGGACACACCTGGGCACACCTGGGCACACCTGGGATACACCTGGGATACACCTGGGCACACCTGGGATACACCTGGGCACACCTGGGATTCACCTGGACACACCTGGGGCACACCTGGAGTATACCTGGACACACCTGGAGATACCTGGGCACACCTGGGATACATCTGGAGGGCATCTGGGAACACCTGGACACACCTGGGATATACCTGGACACACCTGGACACACCTGGGCACACCTGGGATACACCTGGGATACACCTGGGATACACCTGGGATACACCTGGACACACCTGGGCACACCTGGGCACACCTGGGATACACCTGGGCACACCTGGGATACACCTGGGATACACCTGGGCACACCTGGGCACACCTGGACACACCTGGGGAGGCTTGGATATACTTGGGGAGGAACCTGGGTACACCTGTGATGCACCTGGATACAGGTGGGGATATCTGGGTATGCCTGGGGCCACCTGAACACACCTGAGATACACCTGGGGTGACCTTGGGGGGCTTTGGTTCCACCCCAAGAGCAGGTGTGGCACACCTGGGGACACCTGTGGGACACTGTGGGGTGGCACACCTGTGGCAGGTGATGTTCCAGGTGGTGACACCAGGGCATTCAGGGGACACTGGGAATGGGTTTGGGGTCTGTGTCTCACCTGTCCCACCTGTCCCAGGTGAGGTTCTGGGTGATCCAGGTGGTGACACTGAGGTGTTTGGGGTCTCTGTCTCACCTGTCCCAGGTGAGGTTCTGGGTGATCCAGGTGGTGACACTGAGGTGTTTGGGGTCTCTGTCTCACCTGTCCCAGGTGAAGTTCTGGGTGATCCAGGTGGTGACACTGGAGGGTTTGGGGTCTGTGTCTCACCTGTCCCACCTGTCCCAGGTGATGTTCTGGGTGATCCAGGTGGTGACACTGAGGGGTTTGGGGTCTCTGTCTCACCTGTCCCAGGTGATGTTCTGGGTGATCCAGGTGGTGGCACTGAGGGGTTTGGGGTCTCTGTCTCACCTGAGTGTCCCACCTTCTCCCAGGTGATGTACCGGGTGATCCAGGTGGCTGACGGGCAGCTGGACGCGCAGACCGAGGGCACCAGCGCCATCAGCGGCTACCCAGCCACCCAGTCCATGACACAGGTGTGTCACCTGGCCACGCCCACTGCCACACCCCCTGTCCCCATCCCACCTGTGCCACACCCAGTCCATGACACAGGTGTGTCACCTGGCCACACCCACTGCCACACCCCCCTTTGTCACCTCTGCCACACCCAGTCCATGACACAGGTGTGTCACCTGGCCATGCCCACTGCCACACCCACTGTCCCATCCCACCTGTGCCACACCTACTGTCCCATCCCACCTGTGCCACACCCAGTCCATGTGACAGGTGTGTCACCTGGCCACGCCCACTGTCCCCATCCCACCTGCGCCACACCCAGTCCATGTGACAGGTGTGGTACCTGTGCCACACCCACTATCCCCATCCCATCTGTGCCACACCCAGTCCATGACACAGGTGTGGCACCTGGCCACGCCCACTGCCACACCCCCTGTCCCCATCCCACCTGTGCCACACCCACTGTCCCCATCCCACCTGTGCCACACCCACTGTCCCCATCCCACCTGTGCCACACCCAGTCCATGACACGGGTGTGTCATCTGGCCACGCCCACTGCCACACCCACTGTCCCATCCCACCTCTGCCACACCCAGTCCATGACACAGGTGTGTCACCTGGCCACGCCCACTGCCACACCCACTGTCCCATCCCACCTGTGCCACACCCACTGTCCCCATCCCACCTGTGCCACACCCAGTCCATGTGACAGGTATGACACCTGGCCACGCCCACTGCCACACCCACTGTCCCCATCCCACCTGTGCCACACCCAGTCCATGACACAGGTGTGGCACCTGGCCACACCCACTGCCACACCCCCCTTTGTCACCTCTGCCACACCCAGTCCATGTGACAGGTGTGGCACCTGGCCACGCCCACTGCCACACCCCCCTTTGTCACCTGTGCCACACCCAGTCCATGTGACAGGTGTGGCACCTGGCCACGCCCATGCCACCGCCCTGCACCTCCCCTGTGCCCCACCCAGTCCAGGTGTGGCACAGGGTCACACCCCCCTGTTCCCCTGTCTCACCTGTGCCCCCTGTTCCTCGCCTGTGTCACTTGTGCCCCGCCCAGGTGGTGACCCAGGTGTGTCACGGGGCCACACACCGGTCCCTCACCTGTGCCTCACCTGTCCCACCTGTGTCCTGTGTCTCACCTGGGCCTCACCTGGCCCACCTGTGTCCTGTGTCTCACCTGGGCCTCACCTGTCCCACCTGTGTCCTGTGTCTCACCTGGGCCTCACCTGTCCCACCTGTGTCCTGTGTCTCACCTGGGCCTCACCTGTCCCACCTGTGTCCTGTGTCTCACCTGGGCCTCACCTGTCCCACCTGTGTCCTGTGTCTCACCTGTGCCTCACCTGTCCCACCTGTGTCCTGTGTCTCACCTGGGCCTCACCTGTGCCTCACCTGTCCCACCTGTGTCCTGTGTCTCACCTGGGCCTCACCTGCTTCACCTGTACCTCACATGTGCTTCACTTGTCTCACCTGTGTCCCACCTGTGTCCCACATGTCTCACCTGTGCCTCACCTGTCCCTCATCTGTCTCACCTGTGCCTCATCTGTGCTTCACCCATGCCTCACGTGTCTCACCTGTCCCCATTGTGTCCCACCTGTATCCCTCACCTGCCCCTCACTTGTCCCCCATCCTTCAATTGTCCCACCTGTATCCCACCTGTGTCCCATCTGTATGTCACCTGTCTCATTTGTTTCACCTGTTCTTCATCTGCCCCCCCCGTCCCCCCCGTGTCTCACCTGTCCCCCCCGTGTGCCCCCCATGTCTCACCTGTCCCTGGTGTCTCACCTGTCCCCCATGTCTCACCTGTCCCTGGTGTCTCACCTGTCCCCGGTGTCTCACCTGTCCCTGGTGTCTCACCTGTCCCTGGTGTCTCACCTGTCCCCCTGGTGTCTCACCTGTCCCCCATGTCTCACCTGTCCCCCCCATGTCTCACCTGTCCCCCCATGTCTCACCTGTCCCCCATGTCTCACCTGTCCCCGGTGTCTCACCTGTCCCTGGTGTCTCACCTGTCCCTGGTGTCTCACCTGTCCCCGGTGTCTCACCTGTCCCTGGTGTCTCACCTGTCCCCCATGTCTCACCTGTCCCCCCATGTCTCACCTGTCCCCCATGTCTCACCTGTCCCCGGTGTCTCACCTGTCCCCCATGTCTCACCTGTCCCTGGTGTCTCACCTGTCCCCCCATGTCTCACCTGTCCCCGGTGTCTCACCTGTCCCCGGTGTCCCCCCTGTCCCCCATGTCTCACCTGTTCCCCCATGTCTCACCTGTCCCCCATGTCTCACCTGTCCCCGGTGTCTCACCTGTCCCCGGTGTCCCCCCTGTCCCCCATGTCTCACCTGTCCCTGGTGTCTCACCTGTCCCCCCATGTCTCACCTGTCCCCGGTGTCTCACCTGTCCCCCATGTCTCACCTGTCCCCGGTGTCTCACCTGTCCCTGGTGTCTCACCTGTCCCCCATGTCTCACCTGTCCCCGGTGTCTCACCTGTCCCCCATGTCTCACCTGTCCCCCATGTCTCACCTGTCCCCGGTGTCCCCCCTGTCCCCGGTGTCTCACCTGTCCCCCATGTCTCACCTGTCCCCGGTGTCTCACCTGTCCCCGGTGTCTCACCTGTCCCCGGTGTCTCACCTGTCCCCCATGTCTCACCCGTCCCCCATGTCTCACCTGTCCCCGGTGTCTCACCTGTCCCCGCGCAGGCGGTGATCCAGGGCGCGTTCACGAGCGAGGACGCGGTGGATTCGGAGGCGGCGCCCAGCGAGACGCACTACACCTACTTCCCTGCCGCGGGCGTGGCCGACGGCGCCGCCGCCACCGCCGCCACCGCCGCCACCGCCGTGGTCACCACGCAGAGCTCCGAGGCGCTGCTGGGCCAGCCCACGCCCACAGGTGAGCCATGGTGGCACCTGGGTGAGGTTTGGGGTCACCTGGGCAGGTTTGGGGTCATCTGGAAAGGGTTTGGGGTCACCTGGGTGGGGTTTGGGGTCACCTGGGTGGGGTTTGGGGTCACCTGGGTGGGTTTGGGGTCATCTGGACAAGGTTTGGGGTTACCTGGGCGGGTTTGGGGTCACCTGGGTGGGTTTGGGGTCATCTGGACAAGGTTTGGGGTCACCTGGGTGGGTTTGGGGTCACCTGGGTGGGTTTGGGGTCACCTGGACAAGGTTTGGGGTCACCTGGGCAGGTTTGAGGTCATCTGGGCAAGGTTTGGGGTCATCTGGATGGGGTTTGGTATCACCTGGTTGGGTTTGGGGTTACCTGGTTGGGTTTGGGGTCACCTGGACAGGGTTTGGGGTCATCTGGTTGGGTTTGGGGTTACCTGGTTGGGTTTGGGGTCACCTGGACAAGGTTTGGGGTTACCTGGTTGGGTTTGGGGTCACCTGGACAGGGTTTGGGGTTACCTGGTTGGGTTTGGGGTCACCTGGACAAGGTTTGGGGTCACCTGGTTGGGTTTGGGGTCGCCTGGGTGGGTTTGGGGTCACCTGGATAGGGTTTGGGGTCGCCTGGTTGGGTTTGGGGTCACCTGGTTGGGTTTGGGGTCACCTGGGTGGGTTTGGGGTCACCTAGGTTGGGTTTGGTGTCACCTGGATGAGTTTGGACTCACCTGGGTTGGGTTGGGACTCACCTGGACAAGGTTTGGGGTCACCTGGATTGGGTTAGGGTCACGTGGTTGGGGGTTGGGGTCACGTGGATGCATTTGGGGTCTCACCTGTGGGTTTGGGGTCTCACCTGTGGGTTTGGGGTCTCACCTGTGGGGTTTTGGGTCTCTCCTGTGGGGTTTGGGGTCTCACCTGTGGGATTGGAGTCTCACCTGTGGCTCTGGTCTCTCAGGGCAGTTTTTCGTGATGATGTCACCACAGGAGGTGCTCCCGGGGGGAGCCCAGCGCTCCATCGCCCCCCGCGCCCACCCCTACTCCCCGTGAGTACCTGGGGACACCTGGGGGCACCTGGGGGCACCTGGGATACACCTGGGGGCACCTGGATACACCTGGGGGTACCTGGGATACACCTGGGATACACCTGGGATACACCTGGGGGTACCTGGGATACACCTGGGGGCACCTGGGGGTACCTGGGATACACCTGGGGGTACCTGGGATACACCTGGGGGCACCTGGGGGTACCTGGGATACACCTGGGATACACCTGGGGGTACCTGGGATACACCTGGGATACACCTGGATATACCTGGGATACACCTGGGGGTACCTGGGGGTACCTGGGGGCACCTGGATACACCTGGGGGCACCTGGATACACCTGGGGCATACCAGAGGTACACTCAGACATACCTGTACCCACCTGTACCCACCTGTTCTCACGTGTACCCACCTGTCCTCACCTGTTCTCACCTGTACCCACCTGTACCCACCTGTTCTCACCTGTTCTCACCTGTCCTCACCTGTTCTCACCTGTTCTCACCTGTCCTCACCTGTACCCACCTGTTCTCACCTGTCCTCACCTGTCCTCACCTGTCCTCACCTGTTCTCACCTGTCCTCACCTGTTCTCACCTGTTCTCACCTGTACCCACCTGTTCTCACCTGTTCTCACCTGTTCTCACCTGTACCCACCTGTTCCCACCTGTTCTCACCTGTTCTCACCTGTACCCACCTGTTCTCACCTGTTCTCACCTGTTCTCACCTGTTCTCACCTGTTCTCACCTGTTCCCACCTGTACCCACCTGTTCTCACCTGTCCTCACCTGTTCTCACCTGTTCTCACCTGTTCCCACCTGTACCCACCTGTTCTCACCTGTCCTCACCTGTTCTCACCTGTCCTCACCTGTACCCACCTGTCCTCACCTGTTCTCACCTGTTCTCACCTGTTCTCACCTGTTCTCACCTGTTCTCACCTGTACCCACCTGTACCCACCTGTCCTCACCTGTCCTCACCTGTCCTCACCTGTTCTCACCTGTTCTCACCTGTTCTCACCTGTACCCACCTGTCCTCACCTGTCCTCACCTGTTCTCACCTGTCCTCACCTGTTCTCACCTGTTCTCACCTGTCCTCACCTGTCCTCACCTGTCCTCACCTGTACCCACCTGTTCTCACCTGTTCTCACCTGTTCTCACCTGTTCTCACCTGTTCTCACCTGTTCTCACCTGTTCTCACCTGTTCTCACCTGTCCTCACCTGTACCCACCTGTACCCACCTGTTCTCACCTGTTCTCACCTGTTCTCACCTGTACCCACCTGTTCTCACCTGTTCTCACCTGTACCCACCTGTACCCACCTGTTCTCACCTGTTCTCACCTGTTCTCATCTGTTCTCACCTGTCCTCACCTGTTCTCACCTGTCCTCACCTGTTCTCACCTGTTCTCACCTGTACCCACCTGTTCTCACCTGTTCTCACCTGTACCCACCTGTACCCACCTGTTCTCACCTGTTCTCACCTGTTCTCACCTGTACCCACCTGTTCTCACCTGTTCTCACCTGTTCTCACCTGTTCTCACCTGTTCTCACCTGTTCTCACCTGTTCTCACCTGTTCTCACCTGTTCTCACCTGTTCTCACCTGTTCTCACCTGTTCCCCTCCCCGCAGGAAGTCGGAGGCTCCCCGAGCCACGCGGGACGAGAAGCGCCGGGCACAGCACAACGAAGGTACCGGGGCCGATCCCGATCCCGATCCCCATCCCAATCCCCCATTCCCATGGGAATTCCCATTCCCAGTCCCCCATTCCCACTGGGAATTCCTGTTCCCAATCCCCCATTCCCAATCCCTCATTCCCATGGGAATTCCCAATTCCCCAATCCCCCATTCCCACGGGAATTCCCATTCCCAATCCCCCATTCCCAATCCCCCATTCCCATGGGAATTCCCGTTCCCAATTCCCCATTCCCAATCCCCCATTCCCACGGGAATTCCCATTCCCAATCCCCCATTCCCAATCCCCCATTCCCATGGGAATTCCCGTTCCCAATTCCCCATTCCCAATCCCCCATTCCCACTGGGAATTCCCAATCCCCCATTCCCACGGGAATTCCCATTCTCAATCCCCCATTCCCAATCCCCCATTCCCATGGGAATTCCCGTTCCCAATCCCCCATTCCCATGGGAATTCCCATTCCCAATCCCCCATTCCCATGGGAATTCCCATTCCCAATCCCCCATTCCCATGGGAATTCCCGTTCCCAATCCCTCATTCCCATGGGAATTCCCATTCCCAATCCCCCATTCCCAATCCCCCATTCCCATGGGAATTCCCATTCCCAATTCCCCATTCCCAATCCCCCATTCCCATGGGAATTCCCGTTCCCAATCCCCCATTCCCACGGGAATTCCCATTCCCATTCCCCCATTCCCAATCCCCCATTCCCACGGGAATTCCCAGTCCCCATTCCCATTCCCAATTCCCACTGGGAATTCCCAATCCCCCATTCCCACGGGAATTCCCGTTCCCAATCCCCCATTCCCAATCCCCCATTCCCACGGGAATTCCCATTCCCAATCCCCCATTCCCAATCCCCCATTCCCATGGGAATTCCCATTCCCAATCCCCCATTCCCAATCCCCCATTCCCAATCCCCCATTCCCACGGGAATTCCCATTCCCAATTCCCCAATCCCAATCCCCCGTTCCCATGGGAATTCCCATTCCCAATCCCCCATTCCCATGGGAATTCCCATTCCCAATCCCCCATTCCCACGGGAATTCCCGTTCCCAGTGGAGCGCCGGCGCCGGGACAAGATCAACAACTGGATCGTGCAGCTCTCCAAGATCATCCCCGACTGCTCCATGGAAAACACCAAATCCGGACAGGTCCCAGCCCTCCCCTCCCCCCCAGTCATGGATTTGGGATTTCGGGATCCCCGAATTCCCGAGCTGACCCCGGAACCCCGGAATTCCCAGAGCAAGGGCGGGATCCTGTCCAAGGCCTGCGATTACATCCAGGAGCTGCGGCAGAGCAACCTGCGGCTGAGCGAGGAGCTGCAGGGCCTGGACCAGCTGCAGATGGACAACGAGGTCCTGCGCCAGCAGGTGGGACTGGGAGCACTGGGAGCAACTGGGAATGGGACTGGGATGGGACTGGGATGGGATTGGGATCATTGGGATTGTGGCTGGACCAGCTGCAGATGGACAACGAGGTCCTGCGCCAGCAGGTGAGACTGGGAGCACTGGGAGCACTGGGAATGGGACTGGGATGGGGCTGGGAGCACTGGGAGCACTGGGAATGGGGCTGGGATGGGACTGGGGACACTGGGAGCACTGGGAGCACTGGGAATGGGGCTGGGATGGGACTGGGAGCACTGGGATGGGTTTGGGATCGATGGGATTGGGGCTGGACCAGCTGCAGATGGACAACGAGGTCCTGCGCCAGCAGGTGGGACTGGGAGCACTGGGAGCACTGGGAATGGGGCTGGGATGGGACTGGGAGCACTGGGAGCACTGGGAGCACTGGGAGCACTGGGAATGGGACTGGGATGGGGCTGGGATCATTGGGATGGGATCGGGATCGATGAGATTGGGGCTGGACCAGCTGCAGATGGACAACGAGGTCCTGCGCCAGTAGGTGAGACTGGGAGCAACTGGGAGCACTGGGAATGGGACTGGGATGGGGCTGGGATCATTGGGATGGGACTGGGATCAATGGGATTGGGATCAATGGGATTGGGATCAATGGGATTGGGATTGATGGGATTGGGACTGGACCAGCTGCAGATGGACAACGAGGTCCTGCGCCAGCAGGTGGGACTGGGAGCACTGGGAGCACTGGGAGCACTGGGAATGGGGCTGGGATGGGGCTGGGAGCACTGGGAGCACTGGGAGCACTGGGAGCACTGGGAATGGGACCGGGATGGGACTGGGATCATTGGGATGGGATCGGGATCGATGGGATTGGGGCTGGACCAGCTGCAGATGGACAACGAGGTCCTGCACCAGCAGGTGAGACTGGGAGCACTGGGAGCACTGGGAATGGGGCTGGGATGGGACTGGGATGGGATTGGGATCAATGGGATTGGGATCGATGGGATGGGACTGGACCAGCTGCAGATGGACGAGGTCCTGCACCAGCAGGTGGGGCTGGGAATACTGGGAGCACTGGGAATGGGGCTGGGATGGGGCTGGGATCATTGGGATGGGACTGGGATGGGATTGGGATCATTAGGATGGGATTGGGGACACTGGGATGGGACTGGGATCACTGGGATGGGTTTGGGATCGATGGGATTGGGGCTGGACCAGCTGCAGATGGACAACGAGGTCCTGCGCCAGCAGGTAAGACTGGGAGCAACTGGGAGCACTGGGAATGGGACTGGGATGGGACTGGGATGGGATTGGGGACACTGGGATGGGATTGGGATGGGACTGGGATCATTGGGATGGGATCGGGATCGATGGGATGGGGCTGGACCAGCTGCAGATGGACAACGAAGTCCTGAGCCAGCAGGTGGGACTGGGAACACTGGGAGCACTGGGAATGGGGCTGGGATGGGACTGGGATGGGATTGGGATCAATGGGTTTGGGATCGATGGGATGGGGCCGGACCAGCTGCAGATGGACAACGAGGTCCTGCACCAGCAGGTGAGACTGGGAGCACTGGGAGCACTGGGAATGGGGCTGGGATGGGACTGGGGACACTGGGATAGGATTGGGGACACTGGGATGGGACTGGGATCATTGGGATGGGACTGGGATCATTGGGATGGTGTCAGGATCGATGGGATTGGGGCTGGACCAGCTGCAGATGGACAACGAGGTCCTGAGCCAGCAGGTGGGACTGGGAGCACTGGGAGCACTGGGAGCACTGGGAGCACTGGGAATGGGGCTGGGATGGGACTGGGATGGGATTGGGATCAATGGGTTTGGGATCGATGGGATGGGACTGGACCAGCTGCAGATGGACGAGGTCCTGCGCCAGCAGGTGGGACTGGGAGCACTGGGAGCACTGGGAATCGGACTGGGATGGGATTGGGGACACTGGGATGGGACTGGGATCATTGGGATGGGGTTGGGGACACTGGGATGGGGTTGGGATGGGACTGGGATGGGATTGGGATCACTGGGATGGGGCTGGGATGGGATTGGGGACACTGGGATGGTACTGGGATCATTGGGATGGGGCTGGGATGGGACTGGGATCATTGGGATGGGACTGGAGCCTCGAGCAGCTCAATGGACATTGAGGTCCTGCAGCAGCAGGTGGGACTGGGAGCACTGGGGTGGGACTGGGATGGGACTGGGGACACTGGGATGGGACTGGGGACACTGGGATGGGACTGGGGACACTGGGATGGAATTGGGGACACTGGGATGGAACTGGGAGCACCGGGATGGGATTGGGGACACTGGGATGGGATTGGGGTCATTGGGATGGGACTGGGAGCACTGGGATGGGACTGGGATCGTTGGGATGGGATTGGGATGGGACTGGGGACACTGGGATGGGACTGGGATGGGACTGGGATGGGACTGGGAGCACTGGGATGGGACTGGGATCGTTGGGATGGGATTGGGATGGGACTGGGAGCACTGGGATGGGACTGGGATGGGACTGGGAGCACTGGGATGGCACTGGGATCGTTGGGATGGGACTGGAGCCTCGGCCGGCTCCACGAACAATGAGGCAGCAGGTGGGGAACTGGGAGTTACTGGGAGCACTGGGGAGGGATTTGGGGTCACTGGGCGGGTATTTTGGGGTCCTGGGGGATATTTTGGGATCCCTGGGGGTGTCTGACCCCCCGAAAACCCCCCGGGACCCCCCCAACCCCCCCCCAGGACCCCCCAAATTCAGGTGGAGGAGCTGAAGAACAAGAACCTGTTGCTGTGGCTTTGGGTTACTGGGAGCACTGGGCTGTACTGGGAGAGTACTGGGGAGGTGTTTTGGGGTCCTGGAGGATATTTTGGGGTGTCTGACCCTCCAAAACCCCCCCGGGACCCCCCAAACCCCCCTGGGACCCCCCCAAACCCCCCTGGGACCCCCCAAATTCAGATGGAGGAGCTGAGGAACAAGAACCTCAGTTACTGAGGGTTACTGGGAGCACTGGGCTGTACTGGGAGCGTACTGGGGAGGTGTTTTGGGGTCCTGGAGGATATTTTGGGGTGTCTGACCCCCCAAACCCCCCCGGGACCCCCCCAAACCCCCCTGGGACCCCCCAAATTCACCCAAAGCTGAGGAACAGGAACCTGTTGCTGTAGTTTTGGGTTACTGGGAGCACTGGGCTGTACTGGGAGCGTACTGGGGAGGTGTTTTGGGGTCCTGGAGGATATTTTGGGGTGTCTGAACCCCCAAAACCCCCCCGGGACCCCCCCAAGCCCCCCTGGGACCCCCCAAATTCACCCAAAGCTGAGGAACAGGAACCTGTTGCTGTAGTTTTGGGTTACTGGGAGCACTGGGCTGTACTGGGAGCATACTGGGGAGGTGTTTTGGGGTCCTGGAGGATATTTTGGGGTGTCTGACCCCCCCAAACCCCCCCGGGACCCCCCCAAATTCAGGTGGAGGAGCTGAAGAACAAGAACCTGCTGCTGCGGGCGCAGCTGCGCCAGCACGGGCTGGAGATCGTCATCAAAAACGACACCCACTGACCCCCAAACCCCCCCGGGACCCCCAAAAACCCCCCCCAAATCCACCCCCCCGCACCCCAACCCCCCCCCCGGGACCCCCAAACCCTCCCCAGGGACCCCCAAAACCCCCCCAAATTCACCCTCCCACCCCAAAATCCCACCCTGGAATCTCCCCCTCCCCCCGCACTCGGTTCTGCCCCTCCCCCACCCAATCATGACCGTGTGGCCCCTCCCCCACCCCCTCCCGCGTGGTCTCGGGGGGCTCCGAGACCCCCCCTTCACCCCCAAAAATTCCCAAAATCCCCCAAATTCCCCCCAAAATCCCTTCAAATGTCCCCCCCTCCCCCCCAAAATTCACCCCCCACGCTCTCGGCCCGGTGGGCCCCTCCCCCACCCCACCCCCAAAATTTTGGGACCCCTCCCCCTCCCCCCCCCCTAAAATTTGGGACCCCTCCCCCCCCAAAAAAGGGGATTTGGGGTCTCCCCTCCCCCCCCCGCGGGGTTTTGGGGTTGGGGGAGGGGATTTGGGGGGGTTTGGGGGTGTTGGGACCCTCACGCCCCTCCCCCACCCCCCCCTTTTTACCCCTCCCCCACCCCCCACCCCTCCCCCCACCCCTCCCCCCCCTCGCGGGGTTTTGGGATTTTTTTTTTTTTTTTTTAAAACTCTCGGAATTGCAAAAAAAACAAAAAAACACAAAAATTCCAAGGAAAAAAAAAAAAAAAGAAAAGAAAAGCGGAAAAGAAATAAAAATAGGGATTTGTTTTTTTTAGGTCCTCCAGGTTCTTCCCAACCCCCCACCCACGAGGGACCCCAAAATTCCTCTGGATCCATCCAGGGGAACCCCAAAATTCTCCCAAATTCATTCAGAAATCCTAAAATAATTCCTGATTTTATCCAGGAACCACAAAACTTCCAAGAATTCCCCAAAAAGACCCCAAAATTCTCCCAAACTTCTTCAGGAATCCTAAAAAAATTCCTGATTTTATCCAGAAATCCCAAAAAGACCCCAAAATTCTCATGAATTAATTCAGGAACCCTAAAAAAAATCCTGATTTTATCCAGAAACCCCAAAACTTCCAAGAATTCCCAAAAAAAGACCCCAAAATTCTCATGAATTCATTCAGAAATCCTAAAAAAATTCCTGATTTTATCCAGAAAGCCCAAAACTTCCAGGAATTCCCACCAAAATAATCCAAAATTCTCATGAATTCCTTCAGGGATCCTAAAAAAAATCCTGATTTTATCCAGAAATCCCAAAAAGACCCCAAAATTCTCCCAAATTCATTCAGAAATCCTAAAAAAATTCCTGATTTTATCCAGGAACCCCAAAACTTCCAAGAATTCCCCCAAAAAGACACCAAAATTCTCACAAATTCCTTCAGGGACCCTAAAAAAATCCAGATTTTATCCAGAAACCACAAAATTGCCAGGAATTCCCCCAAAAGGAGCCCAAAATTCTCACGAATTCATTCAGAAATCCTAAAATAATTCCTGATTTTATCCAGGAACCACAAAACTTCCAAGAATTCCCAAAAAAAGACCCCAAAATTCTCATGAATTCATTCAGGGATCCTAAAAAATTCCTGATTTTATCCAGAAACCCCCAAACTTCCATGAATTCCCTAAAAACACCCCAGAATTCTGACAAATTCATTCAGGAACTCTTAAAAAATTCCTGATTTTATCCAGGAACCCCAAAAAGACCCGAAAGTTTTCATGAATTCATTCAGGGACCTTAAAAAAAATCCTGATTTTATCCAGGAACCACAAAACTTCCAAGAATTCCCCCAAAAGGAGCCCAAAATTCTCATGAATTCATTCAGAAATCCTAAAATAATTCCTGATTTTATCCAGGAACCCCAAAACTTCCAAGAATTCCCAAAAAAAGACCCCAAAATTACCATGAATTCATTCAGAAATCCTAAAAAAATTCCTGATTTTATCCAGGAACCCCAAAACTTCCAAGAATTCCCCCAAAATTCCCCCAAATTCTCCCAAATTCCTTCAGGGACCCAAAAAAATCCAGATTTTATCCAGAAACCACAAAATTACCAGGAATTCCCCCAAAAGGAGCCCAAAATTCTCATGAATTCATTCAGGGATCCTAAAAAAATTCCTGATTCCATCAAGGAACCTCAAAACTTCCAAGAATTCCCCCAAATGACCCCAAAATTCTCAGTAATTCCTTCAGGCATCCTAAAAAAATTCCTGATTTTATCCAGAAACCCCAAAAAGACCCCGAAATTCTCACAAATTAATTCAGGAACCCTAAAAAAAATCCTGATTTTATCCAGGAACCCCAAAACTTCCAAGAATTCCCCCAAAAGGCCCCAAAATTCTCATGAATTTATTCAGGGACCCTTAAAAAAAATTCCTGATTTATCCAGGAACCCCAAAACTTCCAGGATTTCCCCCAAAATTCTCCTGAATCCACCCAGGGAACCTCAAATTCTCCTGCCCCCACCAGTGACCCCTCACTGGGAGGGGACTGGGTTGTACTGGGGGCACTGGGGGGGCACTGGGGGGGCACTGGTCTGAACTGGGGGGGTCACTGGTGGTCACTGGGGGTCACTGGGGGGTTACTGGGGGGGCACTGGTCTGAACTGGGAGGTTACTGGGGGTCACTGGTCTGAACTGGGGGGGTCACTGGGGGTCACTGGTCTGAACTGGGGGGGTCACTGGGGGTCACTGGTCTGAACTGGGGGGTCACTGGGGGGACACTGGGGGTCACTGGTGGTCACTGGTCTGAACTGGGGGGGTCACTGGTGGTCACTGGTGGTCACTGGTCCGAACTGGGGGTCACTGGTGGTCACTGGGGGGTCACTGGGGGTCACTGGTCTGAACTGGTGGTCACTGGAGGTCACTGGGGGGTCACTGAAGGTCACTGGGGGGTCACTGGTCTGAACTGGGGGGGCACTGGGGGGACACTGGGGGTCACTGGGGGGTCACTGGTCTGAACTGGGGGTCACTGGGGGGTCACTGGGAGTCACTGGGCGTCACTGGTCTGAACTGGGGGGTCACTGGGAGGTCACTGGGGGTCACTGGGGGTCACTGGTCTGAACTGGGGGGGCACTGGGGGGTCACTGGGGGTCACTGGGGGGTCACTGGGGGGGTCACTGGGGGACACTGGTCTGTACTGGGGGGATCACTGGGGGATCACTGGGGGACACTGGGGGGTCACTGGGGGTCACTGGTGGTCACTGGTCCGAACTGGGGGGTCACTGGTGGCCACTGGTCTGAACTGGGGGGGGTCACTGGGGGTCACTGGGGGTCACTGGGGGTCACTGGTCTGAACTGGGGGGGTCACTGGGGGGTCACTGGAGGTCACTGGGGGACACTGGTCTGTACTGGGGGGTCACTGGGGGATCACTGGGTTCACTGGGGGGTCACTGGTGGTCACTGGTCTGAACTGGGGGGGTCACTGGGGGTCACTGGGGGTCACTGGGGGGTCACTGGTCTGAACTGGGGGGGTCACTGGTGGTCACTGGTGGTCACTGGTCTGAACTGGGGGGGTCACTGGGAGGTCACTGGGGGTCACTGGGGGTCACTGGGGGTCACTGGGGGATCACTGGGGGGTCACTGGTGGTCACTGGTCTGAACTGGGGGGGTCACTGGTGGTCACTGGTGGTCACTGGTCCGAACTGGGGGGTCACTGGAGGTCACTGGGGGGTCACTGAGGGTCACTGGGGGGTCACTGGTCTGTACTGGGGGGATCACTGGGGGTCACTGGGGGGTCACTGGTGGTCACTGGGGGGTTACTGGGGGTCACTGGTGGCCACTGGTCTGAACTGGGGGTCACTGGGGTCACTGGGGGACACTGGGGGTCACTGGGGGACACTGGGGATCACTGGGGGGGTCACTGGGGGACACTGGTCTGTACTGGGGGGATCACTGGGGGATCACTGGGGGACACTGGGGGGTCACTGGGGGTCACTGGTGGTCACTGGTCCGAACTGGGGGGTCACTGGGGTTCACTGGTGGTCACTGGGGGATCACTGGGGGGTCACTGGTGGTCACTGGGGGTCACTGGGGGTCACTGGGGGGTCACTGGGGGGTCACTGGTGGCCACTGGTCCGAACTGGGGGGTCACTGGGGGACACTGGGGGGTCACTGGGGGATCACTGGTGGTCACTGGTGGTCACTGGGGGTTCACTGGTGGTCACTGGTCCGAACTGGGGGGTCACTGGGGTTCACTGGGGGGTCACTGGTGGTCACTGGGGGGTCACTGGTGGTCACTGGGGGTCACTGGGGGTCACTGGGGGGTCACTGGTGGTCACTGGGGGGTCACTGGGGGGTCACTGGTGGTCACTGGTCCGAACTGGGGGGTCACTGGGGGTCACTGGGGGGGTCACTGGTGGTCACTGGGGGTCACTGGGGGGGTCACTGGTGGTCACTGGTGGTCACTGGTGGTCACTGGGGGGTCACTGGTGGTCACTGGTCCGAACTGGGAGCCCCGGCCGGGGCAATGTTGCCATGGCAACTCCAGGCCCCGCCCCCCGCGCGCTCCCATTGGCCAGAAGTTGCAGCGCGTTCTCCCATTGGCCGCCGCTCCCCGCCCTTCCCACGCCCGTCCTCTCAGCCAATCAAACCACAGAGGCGGGACCCTCCCGGCCAATCAGCGAGCAGCGCTTTAAACTGACAGTCAGGACAACCAATAACAGCGCGGAGGGGGCGGGGCCTCGCGGCACCTGGCGGGGAAGGCGTGGCCGGCCCGCCCGGTGGGCGCGGCGGGGGCGGGGCCGGTGGGGGCGGGGCGGGGCCGGTGGGGGCGGGGCGGGGCCGGTGGGGGCGGGGCGGGGCCGGTGAGGGCGGGGCGGGGCCGGTGGGGGCGGGGCGGGGCCGGTGAGGGCGGGGCGGGGCCGGTGGGGGCGGGGCGGGCGCACCTGGCGCGGGGCGGCGGCGCCATGGCGGGAGCGGAGCGGGGCCGGGACCCCCGGGACCACCGGGGCCACCGGGGCTACCGGGACCCGCACCCCGGGAGCGGCCTGGGGCTGCTGCTGCTGCTGCTGGGGGGGCTCGGTGAGCTGGGGAGGGGGCCATGGGAACCGGGGGGGAATTGGGGAGGGGGCGATGGGAACCGGAGGGGGCCGGGAATTGGGGAGGGGTCCTGGGGGGAGTTGGGGAGGGGGCGATGGGAACCGGGGGGGAATTGGGGAGGGGGCTCGGGGAACCGGAGGGGAGCGGGAATTGGGGAGGGGGCTCGGAGGAACCGGGGGAGGCGGGAATTGGGGAGGGGGCGATGGGGGAACCGGGGGGGAATTGGGGAGGGGGCTCGGAGGAACCGGGGGGGGCGGGAGATGGGGAGGGGGCTCCAGAAAGGAGGGGGGAAGAAAATGGGGGCTCCGCTGGGGGTCGGTGGGTACCGGCGAGGGCCGGGGCCGGTACCGGGGAGCACGTGGGGACCGGGGTCGGTACCGGGGAGCACGTGGGGACCGGGGTCGGTACCGGGGAGCACGTGGGGACCGGGGTCGGTACCGGGGAGCACGTGGGGACCGGGGTCGGTACCGGGGTCGGGGTCTGGGAACGAGCGGGATCGGCCCGGGGTGGGGGGGGGGGGGGGGGCCAGGACCGGGCCGGGGTCACCGGAGGGGGGTTCGGGCAGGGGGGGGTCCCTCGGATCGGTCCCGGTGCCGGTCCCGGGGGGTCCTCACGGACCGTGTTGGTACCGGGGAGGGTTTGGGGGGGCGCCCGGGCCGGTCCCGGTACCGAGAGGCGATGGGGACCCCCCGGTCTCCCCCAGCCGGTACCGGGGGGGTCTCGGTGTTTCCGCCCCGGGAGCGTTCCCGGTTCGTACCGGGGTGGGAGGTGCCGATACCGGGACCGGGGACCCCCCGGGACCCCCCGAATTCCCGGGGAGCACCGGGATGAGCCGGTCCCGAACCCTCCGGGCCCCCCAAATCCCGGGAATTCGGGGGGTTCCGGCGGCGCAGCCGGACCGGAGGCACCGGGACCGGCCCCGGGAGTGGCGGGGGTGCCTTTCCTGTCCCTCCATTGTGTTCAACAATCCCGGGATTAACCCGATCCCGGCCGGGCTGGACCCGGCCTGAGTCGGGATTAACCCGATCCCAAATGATTTCATCTAAACCAGACTGGGATTAACCCGATCCCGGTTTATTTGGACCCAAATCGGGTCGGGATTAACCCGATCCCGGTTTATTTGGACCCAAATCGGGTCGGGTTTAACCCGATCCCGGTTTATTTGGACCCAAAACCGGTCGGGATTAACCCGATCCCGGTTTATTTGGACCCAAAACCGGTCGGGATTAACCCGATCCCGGTTTATTTGGACCCAGAACAGGTCGGGATTAACCCGATCCCGGTTGATTTGGACCCAAAACCGGTCGGGATTAACCCGATCCCGGTTGATTTGGACCCAAAACCGGTCGGGATTAACCCGATCCCGGTTTATTTGGACCCAAATCGGGTCGGGATTAACCCGATCCCGGTTTATTTGGACCCAAACCAGGTCGGGATTAACCCGATCCCGGTTGATTTGGACCCAAAACCGGTCGGGATTAACCCGATCCCGGTTTATTTGGACCCAAATCGGGTCGGGATTAACCCGATCCAGGCGGATTTAGACCCGGTCCTGGCAGGCCCCGACTCCCTCCCGCTGTCCCCATCCCACGGGATATTCCCATCCTTTGTTTATTCCCCAAATCCATCCAAACACCCCCAAAATTCCATCCCCTCTCCCCCGATCCACTCCAGGCCGGGTTTCCACGCCATTCCCACACCCCAAATCCCTATTTTTCCACCCTTTTTTCCCCCCAAAACCCGATTTTCCTCCACTAAATCCCAATTTTCGCACTCCAGATTCCTATTTCTGCACCCCAAATCCCGATTTTTATCCCCCAATTTCCGATTTTCCCCCAAAATCCCGATTTTTTACCCCACAAATCCCGATTTTTCCCCCACAAAATCCCGATTTTTTCCCCCTAAATCCCGGTTTTTCCCCCCCAGATCCCGGTTTTTCCCCCCCAGATCCCGGTTTTTCCTCCCCAGATCCCGGTTTTTCCCCCACAAATCCCGGTTTTTCCCCCTAAATCCCGGTTTTTCCCCCCCAAATCCCCATTTTCCCTCCCGGGTTTCACTTGGCAGCGGCTCGGGGTGCAAAGGTGGTGCAGGAGGGTGGCGGCCGAGCCGAGGTGACATCACCCGGTGGCATTCCCGGTGACATTCCCGGTGACATTCCCGCTTGGAATGAGTCAACAGCGCCAAAGCGGCACCGGGGATGTCCCGGCTGCAGGGATGGGACACGGGGGTGACACGGGGGTGACACGGGGGGACACGGGGGTGACACAGGGGGACACGGGGGGGACACGGGGGGACACGGGGGGGACACGGGGGGGACACGGGGGTGTCCCCACGCCGAGCTGGGGGAATTGCGCCATTCCCGGCCTCTTTCCTGCGAAACTGGGCAGAAACTGGGCAGGGCCGGAGGTGCCCGGACGGGATTTTCCGGCTCCCGGGCCGTGCCCGGTGACCGTGCCCGGGGCTCTCGGTGACCTCCCGGTGCCTCAGCCCCGATTTCCCTCGGCAGCCGCGCTGGGCACGGCCCAGGTGACATCGGAGGACAAGGAAGTGCCGGAGCACAAACGTGAGTGTCCCCAAGGTCCCCGCGGTGTCACCGGCCCCGTCACCCCAGGGGACACCCCCGAGCCAGGGGGGAGGTTTGGGGTCAGCCTGGTTTGGGTGGTCCCAGTTTGGGGTGGTCCCAGTTTGGGGTGATCCCGGTTCTGGCTGACCCCGGTTCTGGGCTGATCCCGGTTCTGGGCTGATCCCAGTTCTGGCTGATCCTGGTTCTGGGCTGATCCCGGTTCTGGCTGATCCCGGTTCTGGGCTGATCCCGGTTCTGGCTGATCCCGGTTCTGGCTGATCCCGGTTCTGACTGATCCCCGTTCTGACTGATCCCCGTTCTGGCTGATCCCGGTTCTGGCTGATCCCGGTTCTGGGCTGATCCCGGTTTGGGCTGATCCCAGTTCTGGGTCAATCCCAGTTCTGGCTGATCCCGGTTCTGGCTGATCCCAGTTCTGGGTCAATCCCAGTTCTGGCTGATCCCAGTTCTGGCTGACCCCGGTTCTGGCTGACCCCGGTTCTGGCTGATCCCGGTTCTGGCTGATCCCGGTTCTGGCTGATCCCGGTTCTGGGCTGATCCCGGTTTGGGCTGATCCCAGTTCTGGGTCAATCCCAGTTCTGGCTGATCCCGGTTCTGGCTGATCCCAGTTCTGGGTCAATCCCAGTTCTGGCTGATCCCGGTTCTGGCTGATCCCGGTTCTGGGCTGATCCCGGTTCTGGCTGATCCCGGTTCTGGCTGATCCCGGTTCTGGCTGATCCCGGTTCTGGGCTGATCCCGGTTCTGGCTGATCCCGGTTCTGGGCTGATCCCGGTTCTGGCTGATCCCGGTTCTGGCTGATCCCGGTTCTGTTCCCTGCAGCCGTGGACATTCCCTGCGCCGCGTTCCGCTCCAGCGGGAGCAACCCCCGGATCGAGTGGAAGTTCCAGAAAGGCTCTTCCCTGGTGCTCATCTTCTACGAGGGGAAGCTCACAGGTACCGGGGACACCGGGGGGACACCGGGGGGACATCAGGGGGACACCGGGGGACACTGGGGGGACATCGGGGGACACCGGGGGGACATCGGGGGACACGGGGGGGACACCATCGAGGGGACATCGGGGGGACACCGGGGGGACACCGGGGGGACATCGGGGGGACATCGGGGGACATCGGGGGGCCCTGAGCCTGTGGGGCTGTGGGGGTCCCTGTAGGGTGTCCCTGGTGGGGCTGTGGGGGTCCCTGGGGTGTCCCTGTGGGGTGTCCCTGGGCTGTCCCTGTGGGGCTGTGGGGGTCCCTGGTGGGTCCCTGGGGTGTCCCTGGTGGGGTGTCCCTGGGCTGTCCCTATGGGGCTGTGGGGGTCCCTGTGGGTCTGTGGGGTGTCCCTGGGGTGTTCCTGTGGGTCTGTGGGGGTCCCTGTGGGGCTCCTTCTGGGGTGTCGGTGCCATGTCCCAGTCTGGTGTCCCCCAGAGCCGTACTGGGGTGTCCCTGTGGGTGTGTGGGGGTCCCTGTGGGTCTGTGGGGGTCCCTCTGGGTTGTCCCTGTGGGGTGTCCCTGGGCTGTCCCTGTGGGGGTCCCTGGTGGGTCTGTGGGGGTCCCTCTGGGGGTCCCTCTGGGGGTCCCTCTGGGGGTCCCTCTGGGGGTCCCTGTGGGTCTGTGGGGGTCCCTGTGGGGGTCCCTGGTGGGTCTGTGGGGGTCCCTGTGGGGGTCCCTGTGGGGTGTTGGTGCCAGGTCCCAGCCCGGTGTCCCCCAGATTCGTACCGGGACCGGGTCCAGTTCTCCCGCACGTCGATCCGGTTCCAGTCGGTGACGCGGGAGGACAGCGGGAAGTACATCTGCGAGGTGGTGGGGGATGGCAGCCACATCACCAAGTCCGAGGTCAACCTCATCGTCCAAGGTGAGGCCACCCCCTGTCCCCATCCCTGTCCCCATCCCTGTCCCTGTCCCCTGGCTGGGTGGCTCTGGGCACTGCTGTCCCTGTCCCTTGGTTACTGTCCCTGTCCCCAGGGTGACTCAGGGCAGTGCTGTCCCTGTCCCCATCCCTGTCCCCGGGGAGGCTCCAGGCAGTGCTATCACTGTCCCCATCCCTGTCCCCATCCCTGTCCCCGTTCCTGTCCCTGTCCCCTGGCTGGGTGGCTCTGGGCACTGTTGTCCCTGTCCCTTGGTTACTGTCCCTGTCCCCAGGGTGACTCAGGGCAGTGCTGTCCCTGTCCCTGGGGTGGCTCCAGGAGGTCCTGTCACTGTCCCTGTCCCCATCCCCATCCTTGTCCTGGGGGTGGCTCCAGGAGGTCCTGTCCCTGTCCCCAGGGTGGCTCCAGGCAGTGCTGTCCCTGTCCCCATCCCTGTCCCTGGGGTGGCTCCAGGGGGTCCTGTCCCTGTCCCCATCCCTGTCCCCATCCCTGTCCCTGTCCCCACCCCTGTCCCCATGTCTGTCCCTGTCCCCATGTCTGTCCCCATGTCTGTCCCTGTCCCCGTCCCTGTCCCCATCCCTGTCCCCATGGCTGTCCCCACATCTGTCCCCATGGCTGTCCCTGTCCCCATGTCTGTCCCCATGGCTGTCCCTGTCCCCATGGCTGTCCCTGTGTCTGTCCCTGTCCCCACCCCTGTCCCCATGTCTGTCCGCAGTGCCCCCCGGGAAGCCGCTTGCTCACGTTCCCAGCTCAGCCACGGTTGGTTCCCGGGCCGTGCTGCGCTGCTCCGAGGCTCAGGGCTCGCCCCCTCCCACCTTCCGCTGGTACAAGGACGGCACCGAGCTGCCCGCGGACCCCAAATCCAGCCCCGCCTTCCGCAACTCCTCCTACAGCCTGGACCCGCGCACCGGGGAGCTGGTCAGTGCTGGGGGCGCTCCTGCCCTTCTCCTGCCCCTTTGCCCTGGTTTCCTCTCCCTTTGCCCTGTTTTCCTCTCCCTTTTCCCTGGTTTCCTCTCCCTTTTCCCTGGTTTCCTCTCCCTTTGCCCTGTTTTCCTCTCCCTTTTCCCTGTTTTCTCTCCTTTTCCCTGGTTTCCTCTCCCTTTTCCCTGTTTTCTCTCCTTTTCCCTGGTTTCCTCTCCCTTTTCCCTGTTTTCCTCTCCCTTTTCCCTGTTTTTCTCTCCCTTTTCCCAGTTTTCTCTCCTTTTCTCTCTTTTCCTCTCCCTTTTCCCTGTTTTCTCTCCTTTTCCCTGTTTTCTCTCCTTTTCCCTGGTTTCCTCTCCCTTTTCCCTGTTTTCTCTCCTTTTCTCTCTTTTCCTCTCCCTTTTCCCTGTTTTCCTCTCCCTTTTCCCTGTTTTTCTCTCCCTTTTCCCTGTTTTCTCTCCTTTTCCCTGGTTTCCTCTCCCTTTTCCCAGTTTTCTCTCCTTTTCTCCCTCTTCCTGCCCCTTTTCCCCTGTTTTCCTGTCCTTTTTCCCTGTTTTCTCTTCTTTTTTCTCTTTTCCTGTCCCTTTTCCCTGTTTTCCTCTCCCTTTTCCGATGTTTTCCTCTCCCTTTTCCCTGGTTTCTCTCCTTTTCCCTGTTTTTGTGTCCCTTTTCCCTGTTTTCTCTTTTTTTTCTCCCTTTTCCTTATTTTCCTCTCTCTTCCCCCCTTTTCCTGCCCCTTTTACTGTTTTCTCTTTTTTTCTTCCTTTTCCTGTCCCTTTTCCCTGTTTCCTCTCTCTTCCTCCCTTTTCCTGCCCCTTTTCTCCCTTTTCCTGCCCCTTTTCCTTGTTTTCCTCTCTCTTTCCCCCTTTTCCTGCCCCTTTTACTGTTTTCTCTCCTTTTCTCCCTTTTTCTGTCCCTTTTTCCCTCTTTTCCTGTCCCTTTTCTCTGTTTTCTCTCCTTTTCCCTGTTTTCCTGCCCCTTTTCCCTATTTTCCTCTCCCTTCCCCCCTTTTTCTGTCCCTTTTCCCTGTTTTCCTCTCCCTTTTCCCTGTTTTCCTGTCCCTTTTCCCTATTTTCTCTCCTTTTCCCTCTTTTTCTGTCCCTTTTCCCGTGTTTTCCTGTCCATTTTCCCTATTTTCCTCTCTCTTTCCCCCTTTTCCTGTCCCTTTTCCTGTTTCCTCTCCATTTCCCCCCCTTTCTCTCCCGTTTTCCCCCCTTTTCCCTGATCCCTGCCCCGTTCCAGGTTTTTGAGCCGGTGGGGGGCTGGGACACGGGCGATTATCACTGCGAGGCCTCCAACAACGTGGGGACCCCCCAGAAATCCGACGTGTTCCGCATGGAAGCCAGTAAGGAGCGATCCCCATCCCATTCCTGATCCCAATCCCAATCCCGATCCCATCCCCGATCCCATCCTTGATCCCATTCCCGATCCCATCCCCATCCCATTCCTGATCCCATTCCCATCCCTGATCCCATCCCTGATCCCATCCCCGATCCCATCCCCGATCCCATCCCCGATCCCGATCCCATCCCCGATCCCATCCCCGATCCCATTCCCATCCTTGATCCCATCCCCGATCCCATCCCCGATCCCATCCCCGATCCCATCCCCGATCCCATTCCCATCCTTGATCCCATTCCCGATCCCATCCCTGATCCCATTCCCATCCCCGATCCCATCCCCGATCCCATCCCCGATCCCATTCCCATCCTTGATCCCATCCCCGATCCCATCCCTGATCCCATCCCCGATCCCATCCCCGATCCCATCCCCGATCCCATCCCCGATCCCATCCCCGATCCCGATCCCATCCCCGATCCCATCCCCGATCCCATTCCCATCCTTGATCCCATTCCCGATCCCATCCCCGATCCCATTCCCATCCCCGATCCCATCCCCGATCCCATCCCCGATCCCATTCCCATCCTTGATCCCATTCCCGATCCCATCCCCGATCCCATTCCCATCCCCAATCCCATCCCCAATCCCATCCCCGATCCCATCCCCGATCCCATTCCCGATCCCATTCCCAATCCCATTCCCGATCCCATTCCCATCCCCGATCCCATTCCCATCCCCGATCCCATTCCCGATCCCATTCCCGATCCCATTCCCGATCCCATTCCCGATCCCATTCCCGATCCCATCCCCGATCCCATTCCCGATCCCATTCCCATCCCTGATCCCATCCCCGATCCCATCCCCGATCCCATCCCCGATCCCATCCCCGATCCCATCCCTGATCCCATCCCCGATCCCATCCCCGATCCCATTCCCATCCCCGATCCCATCCCCGATCCCATCCCCGATCCCATCCCCGATCCCATTCCCATCCCCGATCCCATCCCCGATCCCATCCCCGATCCCATCCCCGATCCCATTCCCGATCCCATTCCCGATCCCATTCCCGATCCCATTCCCGATCCCATCCCCGATCCCATCCCCGATCCCATCCCCGATCCCATCCCCGATCCCATCCCTGATCCCATCCCCGATCCCATCCCCGATCCCATTCCCGATCCCATCCCCGATCCCATTCCCGGCCCTTTTCCAGGCCCCGCTGGGTTTTGGAGCAGCCCAACCCTCGTTATCACCTCATTAATTATGTTAATGAGCCCCGGCATAGCGGGAGTGTGGGGATGAGGGAGGAACCGCAGCGGATCCCACAGGGAATGGGAGCCAGGCTGGATCCCAGCCCAGCCAGGGGTGGGAATCCTGGAATTCCTGCTGGGATCCACTCCCTGCCACTCTCCAGCTGGATCCAACCCCAATCCCAGCCCCACTTGGAGTCAGGAACCCCAGAATTCCCGCTGGGATCTGCTCCCTGTTGGGATCCAGCTCCTCTCCAATTGGATCTGACCCCAATCCCTGCTCCATTTGTAGCTGGAAACCCCAAAATTCCCTCTGGGATCCCCCTCCCTGCTGGGATCCATCCCCAATCCCGGCCTTATTTGGAGCTGAGCACCCCAAAATCTCCCCCGTCTGTGCTGGGATGCCTCCTGATCCCGTGGGATCCCTCCTGATCCTGTGGGATTCTTCCTGATCCTGTGGGATCCCTCCCGATCCCGTGGGATCCCTCCTGATCCTGTGGGATTCTTCCTGATCCTGTGGGATCCCTCCCGATCCTGTGGGATCCCTCCTGATCCCATGGGGTCCCTCCTGATCCTGTGGGGTTCTTCCTGATCCTGTGGGGTTCCTACCTGATCCTGTGGGATCCCTCCTCATCCTGTGGGGTCCCTCCTGATCCCGTGGGATCCCTCCTGATCCTGTGGGGTCCCTCTCAATCCCTTCGGATCCCTCCCAATCCCGTGGGATCTCTCTCGATCCCATGGGATCCCTCCCGATCCCGTTTTCCCTCCTGATCCCATGGGATCCCTCCCGATCCCGTTTTCCCTCCTGATCCCATGGGATCTCTCTCGATCCCTTCGGATCCTTCCCGTTCCCGTGGGATCCCTCCTGTTCCCGTTTTCCCTCCCGATCCCGTGGGATCCCTCCCGATCCCGTGGGATCCCTCCCGTTCCCGTTTTCCCTCCCGTTCCCGTTTTCCCTCCTGATCCTGTGGGATCCCTCCCGTTCCCGTTTTCCCTCCCGTTCCCGTTTTCCCTCCTGATCCTGTGGGATCCCTCCCGTTCCCGTTTTCCCTCCCGTTCCCGTTTTCCCTCCTGATCCTGTGGGATCCCTCCCGTTCCCGTTTTCCCTCCCGGTCCCGTTTTCCCGCAGGTGAGGTGAACGTGGGTGGGATCGTGGCCGCCGTGGTGCTGCTGCTCCTGGTCCTGGCGCTCGCCGGCTTCGGGATCTGGTTCGCCCACAGGCGCGGCTACTTCGGGAGTGAGTGACTGGGAACGGACTGGGACGGACTGGGAATGGACTGGGAGGGACTGGGAGGGACTGGGAGGGACTGGGAGGGACTGGGAATGGACTGGGAATGGAATGGGAATGGACTGGGAATGGACTGGGAATGGACTGGGAATGGAATGGGAACGGACTGGGAATGGAATGGGAATGGACTGGGAATGGACTGGGAATGGACTGGGAATGGAATGGGAACGGACTGGGAGGGACTGGGAACGGACTGGGACGGACTGGGACGGACTGGGAATGGACTGGGATGGACTGGGATGGACTGGGAGGGACTGGGAGGGACTGGGAATGAACTGGGAATGGAATGTGAATGGACTGGGAATGGAATGGGAATGGACTGGGATGGACGGAATGGAATGGGAATGGACTGGGGATGGACTGGGATGGACTGGGATGGACTGGGATGGACTGGGAATGGAATGGGAATGGAATGGGAACGGACTGGGATGGACTGGGAATGGAATAGGATTGACTGGGAATGGACTGGGATGGACTGGGAATGGAATGGGATGGACTGGGATGGACTGGGATGGTTTGGGATGGACTGGGATGGACTGGGAATGGAATGGGATGGTTTGGGATGGACTGGGAATGGAATGGGATGGACTGGGATGGACTGGGAATGGACTGGGAGGGACTGGGAATGGAATAGGATGGTTTGGGATGGACTGGGATGGACTGGGAGGGACTGGGAATGGAATGGGAATGGCCCCATGGCCCCAGGAATGGCCTGAGGATGGCCTGGGACTGGTCTGGGAACGGCCCCGTGTCCCTGGATGTGTCCCCATGAATGTCCCCGTGTCCTGATCATGTCCCCCCTGTGTCCCCTCCCCCCTGTGTCCCCTCCCCCCCGTGTCCCCTCCCCCCCCGTGTCCCCTCCCCCCCCGTGTCCTGTCCCCCCCGTGTCCCCTCCCCCCCGTGTCCCCTCCCCTCCGTGTCCCCTCCCCCCCCGTGTCCCCTCCCCCCCGTGTCCCCTCCCCCCCCGTGTCCCCTCCCCCCCGTGTCCCCTCCCCCCGTGTCCCCTCCCCCCCGTGTCCCCTCCCCTGATCCCTGATTTATTTTTTTTTTCCCTTTTTTCCAGAAAAAGCAGAGTGAGTGACACCGGAGCCACCTCCTCATCCTGGGCGGTCCCACCCCCCTGGTGTCCCCTTGGTGCCACCCAGGTGTCCCCCTGGTCCCTTGGGGTGTCCCGTGGTGGGGACAGAGGGGACACAGAGGGGGTGGCACGTCCCAATCCCGATTTTCTCACAGTGCCGGCGGGAAGAAGGTGATTTACAGCCAGCCCTCGCGGCGCAGCGAGGTGAGGACATGGGGACACCCTGGGGACACCCTGGGGACACCCTGGGGACACTGTGGGGACACCCTGGGGACACCCTGGGGACACCACGGGGACACCACGGGGACACCACAGGGACAGCACGGGGACACCATGGGGACACCAGGACCTGCCACCGCCCAGGAGGGTCACAGTGGGGACACCCCAGTGTCCCTTGGCAGGAGGGGGTGGGGATGGGGGGTGATGGTGTCCCCATTGATGTCCCCACTGATGTCCCCATTGATGTCCCCACTGATGTCCCCACTGATGTCCCGGTGTCCCTGGGGATGGTGGGGGAAGGGAGGGGGCTCATGGGTTTCCCTGTCCCCACTGGTGCTCCCATGGCTGTCCCCGTGTCCCCATGGCTGTCCCCATGTCCCCATGGCTGTCCCCATGTCCCCATCCCTGTCCCCATGGCTGTCCCAATGTCCCCATGGCTGTCCCCTTGTCCCCATGTCTGTCCCCATGTCCCCAAACCTGTCCCCATGGCTGTCCCAATGTCCCCATGTCCCCATGGCTGTCTCCGTGTCCCTGTCCCCGTGTCCCCATGGCTGTCCCCATGTCCCCATGACTGTCCCCCTGTCCCCATGGCTGTCCCCATGGCTGTCCCCAAACCTGTCCCCATGGCTGTCCCCGTGTCCCCATGGCTGTCCCCATGTCCCCATGTCTATCCCTGTGTCCCCATGGCTGTCCCCCTGTCCCTATCCCGTGTCCCCATAGCTGTCCCCATGTCCCCATGGCTGTCCCCATGTCCCCATGCTGTCCCCCTGTCTCTATCCCATGTCCCCATGCTGTCCCCGTGTCCCTATCCCGTGTCCCCATGCTGTCCCCATCCCTGTCCCTATCCCATGTCCCCATGGCTGTCCCCATGTCCCCATGCTGTCCCCGTGTCCCTATCCCATGTCCCCATGCTGTCCCCCTGTCCCTATCCCATGTCCCCATGCTGTCCCTGTGTCCCTATCCCGTGTCCCCATCCCTGTCCCCATGTCCCCATGGCTGTCCCCGTGTCCCTATCCCGTGTCCCCATGGCTGTCCCCATGTCCCCATAGCTGTCCCCATCCCTGTCCCCATGTCCCCATGCTGTCCCCCTGTCCCTATCCCATGTCCCCATGCTGTCCCCATGTCCCCATGGCTGTCCCCCTGTCCCTATCCCATGTCCCCATGCTGTCCCCATGTCCCCATGCTGTCCCTGTGTCCCTATCCCGTGTCCCCATCCCTGTCCCCATGTCCCCATGCTGTCCCCGTGTCCCCACAGGGTGAGTTCAAGCAGACCTCCTCGTTCCTGGTGTGACGTGGCGCTCCCTGCGCCCCCCGGACTCTTTTTCCCGATTCCCGGAATTCCGGCGGGATTTTCGCTGTGGTTTTTGTAAAGCCTCACCCGGTGCCTTCGCTGCCACCGCTGCCTCTGGGACTTGGGGGGTCCCCGTGTCCCCACTTCCTTCACCTCCCGCTTCTGTCCCCTCTTTGTGCCCCCCTTTGTCACCTCTTGTCCCCCTATTGTCCCCTTCCTTTGTCCCTCATCGTCCTCCCTTGTCCTCCACTCTTGTCCCCCCCACCTTGTCCCCCTTTTTGTCCCCCCAACCTTGTCCCCCCTTCCTTGTCCCCTCCTTGTCCCTTTTTGTCCCCCCTTGTTCCCCCCTTGTCCCCTCCTTGTCCCCTTTTGTTCCCCCCTTGTCCCCCCCTTGTCCCCTCTTTGTCCCCTCTTTGTCCCCTCTCTGTCCCCGGGGGCTCTGGAAGGGGGCAGGGCTGGTGCCACCAGGTGGGGACTCGTGTCCCACTGGTCCCAGTGGCCCCCCTGTACTGGGAGGGTGGGGGAGGGTACTGGAAATAAACCTGTGTCCTTTACCCGGCCTGGTGACACTGGGGGGGGACACTGGGGACATTGGGGGGGACCCTGGGGGGTCTCTGGGGACATTGAAGGGACACTGGGGGGTCTCTGGGGACATTGAGGGGACCCTGGGGACACTGGGAGGACACTGTGGGGTCACTGGGGGGACCCTGGGAGGTCTCTGGGGACATTGAGGGGACATTGGTGGATCCCTGGGGACATTGAGGGGACACTGGGAGCTCCCTGGGGACACTGGGGGGATCTCTGAGGACATTAGGGAGTCACTGGGGACATTGGGAGGACATTGGGGGGGTCCCTGGGGACACTGAGGGGACCCTGGGGAGTCTCTGGGGACATTGAAGGGACATTGGTGGATCCCTGGGGACAATGAGAAGGCATTTTGGGGACATTGTGGTGTCCCTGGGGACACTGGGGGGTCTCTGGGGACATTGGGGGGACCCTGGGGACACTGGGGGGTCTCTGGGGACATTGAGGGGACCCTGGGGACATTGGGAGGACATTGAGGGGACCCTGGGGACATTGGGGGGACCCTGGGGGCTGAAGGAGACCCTGAGAGACGCTGGGATGGGACCTTGGTGACATTGGGAGACCCTTTGGGGGGGGGGGGGGACATTTGGAACCCTCTGGGGACATTGTGGGGGGTCCCTGGGGGCTGAGGGGACATCGGGGACACTGTGGGGACATTGGGGACACTGCGGGGACATTGGGGACACTGCGGGGACATCGGGGACACCCCCCACCATCGACGTCACCTTTATTGAACTCCTGCCCCTCCCCCCCCGCCCCCAAACCGAGCCCCCCCGCTGGGAGGGGGGGAGGGGCAGCTTTGGGGGGGGTCCCGTGGGGGGGGTCCCGCTCCTTCCTCATTACCGACACCTTTAATTAGTGGCACTAATTGCCCCGGCACGGGGGGGCCGCGTTAATTGCGGGGTCTACGTTAAGCAGCAGCGACGGGCGGGGGGGGGGACCCCGGCCCGGGGGGGGAGGGGACACGGTGGCCGATTATCGGTGACACCCCGGGGGGACCCCCCGACACTGCCCGGAGTGGGGTGGGGTGGGAAGGGGGTCCAGCGCTTGAGGGGGGGGTTGGGGGGGGGGGGTCTCCTGCCTCAGTTTCCCCTGGGAGGGAAGGGGGGGAGCAGCAGCAGCCCCCTGGGGATTGGTGACATCTCCAGGGGTTGGTGACACTTTTGGGGTGGTGGCACCTCCGGAGGGGTTGGTGGCAATTCTAGACATTGGTGGCACTTCGGGGCTGATGTTGCCTCCAGGGGATGGTGGCACTTTGGGCCACCAGGGACCGGTGGCACTTCCAGGGACTGGTGCCATTCTGGGGCTCGTGGCACTTCCAGGTGTTGGTGGCACCTCCAGATGTTGGTGGCACTTTGGGACTGGTGGCACCTCCAGGGTTTGGTGATGCTTTCAGGCATTGGTGGCACTTTGAGGCTGGTGTCATCTCCAGGACTTGGTGGCATCTCCAGGGGTTGGTGGCACATCGGGGCTGGTGTCACTTCCAGGTACTGGTGGCACTTCCAGGCATTGCTGGCACTTTGGGGTTGGTGGCACCTCCATGTGTTGGTGACACCTCCAGATGGTGGCACTTCCAGGGGTCAGTGACATTTCCAGGCATTGGTGGCAACTCCAGGCACTGGTGGAATCTTGGCTGGTGGCTCTTCTGGGCATTGGTGACACTTTTAGAGACTGGTGGCACCTCAGGGCTGGTGGCACTTCCAGGCACTGGTGGTACTTTGGGGCTGGTGGCACTTCCAGATGTTGGTGACACCTCCAGATGTTGGTGACACCTCCAGTGGTTGGTGACACCTCCAGGCATTGGTGGCATTTCCAGTTGTTGGTGACACTTTGGGGCTGGTGGCACCTCCAGGACCTGGTAGCACCTCCTGGCTTTGATGGCATCTTGGGACCGGGGGCACTCCCAGATGTTGGTGACACTTCCAGGCATTGGTGACACTTTAGGACTGTGTCTCCTCAGGGCTGGTGTCACCTGCAGGCGTTGGTGGCACCTCCAGGGGCTTGTGGTACCTTGGGGACACCCCGGGGGACTGGAGGATTTGTGGCACCTGCAGGCACTGGTGGCACTTTGGGGCTGGTGTCACCTCCAGATGTTGGTGACACCTCCAAGGACTGGTGACACCACCAGGGCTGGTGACATCTCAGCACCAGTGACATTTGGGGACTGGTGGCTTCTTTAGACACTTATATCCCCTTGGGGGTGGTGGCATCTCCAGGGCTGGTGACACCTCCAGATGTGGTGACACCTCCAGATGTGGTGACACTTCGGGGCTGGTGGCACCTCCAGACATTCGTGTCCCCTTGGGGCTGGTGGCACCTCTAGGGCTGGTGACACCTCCAGACATTGGTTTGCTCTTGGGGCTGGTGGTGGAACCTCCAGACTTGGTGCCACCTCCAGATGTTGGTGACACTTCCAGGAGTTGGTGGCAGTTCTGGGGCTGGTGGCACCTCCACGCATTGGTGACACTTTGGGGCTAATGGCACCTCCAGACATTGGTGGCCCATTAAAACTGGTGAAAACTCCAAACTTGGTGACACTTCCAGACTTGGTGACACTCTGAGGGTGGTGGTACCTCCAGGTGCTGGTGACACCTCCAGATGCTGGTGACATTCTGAAGCTGGTGGCACCTCTAGGGCTGGTGACACTCTGAGGCTGGTAACAGGCATTGGTGACACCTCCAGACTTGATGACACCTCCAGGGCTGGTGACACCTCCAGTTGTCGGTGTCCCTTTGGGGCTGGTGGCACCTCCAGGGCTGGTGACACCTCCAATTGTCGGTGTCCCTTTGGGGCTGGTGGCACCTCCAGGGCTGGTGACATTCTGAAGCTGGTGGCACCTCCAGGGCTGGTGACACCTCCAGATGTTGGCGTCCCCTTGCATCTGGTGATACCTCCAGACACGGCGACACCTCCAGCACCTGCCACCACCCCCTTGCTCTGGTGCCACCCAGGGCCCGCTGCCACCCCTTGCTCCGGTGCCACCGGTGCCGATGTCACCTCCGTGTCCCCCCTCAGACATTGCTGATGCGGACGCTGAGCGGGGCCCCCTCCCCCTCCCGCTCCGCCTCCCTCAGCGACTCCTCCAACTTCACCTTCTCGGGGTCCCCGAACCGGACGGCCTCGTGGTGACAGCAGGGCGCGGCCACCTTCACCACGCGGTCGAAGAGGCTGAAGTCGGCCACGTACTTGCCGCTGGCCGACAGCGAGATGGCCGGCGTGAACTCGTAGCCCCACAGGATCTCCTCGGGCAGGTAGGACGTGCGCACCTGGCACGTGGCGCTCGTCGACTCCACGGTGCCGCTCAGGATGACCACGAGCTCGAAGTCGCCGTCCCCCGAGCGCAGGGACACGTCCCGCAGCGGGCTGGCCTCGTCCACCACGTGGTAGAAGGTCAGCGGCAGGATGAGGAAGGGGCTGTCCGAGGACGTGTCCACCTGGAAGTCCACGTTGAGCTGGTTGAGCCGGACGCTCTCGCCCTCCTTGGTGAGGTGGGTCTGCAGCAGCTTCCCGGTGACCTGGCAGCCGATCAGGAGGCTCTTCCTCATGTTGGCCACGCGGATCATCAGGCAGGTCTTGCCGTCGTGCTGCGCCACCACCGCGTTCTGGCTGAACTTGATGGTCTCGGCGCGCTTCTTGGGCCGCGCGATCTTGGCCAGGAAGGTGCCGGTGATGAAGATCTCCAGGATGGTGGTGAGCACCAGCTGGGTGATGAGCAGCACGATGGCCAGCGGACACTCCTCGCTGATGTAGCGGAAGCCGTAGCCGATGGTGGTCTGGGACTCGAGGGAGAAGAGGAAGGCGCCGGTCAGCGTGTGCACCTGCATCACGCACGGCGTGTGGTTGGCGGGCGGCTCGAACTCCAGCAGGTCGCCGTGTGCCGCGGCCACGAGGTACCAGACCACGCCGAAGGCAAACCAGGTGCCGGCGAAGGTGGCGGAGAAGAGCAGGAGCTTGTAGCGCCACTGGAGGTCGATGAAGGTGGTCCACAGGTCCTTGAGGTACAGGAAGCGCTTGTCCGAGATGTGCTCCATGCGCACGTTGCTGCGGCCGTCCTTGGTCAGCACCCGGCGCCGCCGCAGCCCCGGCCCCATCAGCGGGCGGCTGTCGGTCTGCGTGGTCTGGCTGTAGTACACCTTGGTGGAGGACGTCATCTGCAGGGACACGTGAGGGGACAGGTGAGGGACAGGTGGAGGTCATCAAAGGGACATGGGGACAGGTGAGGGACAGGAGAGGGACATGGGGACAGGTGAGGGACAGATGAGGGACAGGTGGAGGGGGTCATCAAAGGGACATGGGGATAGGTGAGGGACAGGTGAGGGACATGGGAACAGGTGAGGGACAGGAGAGGGACATGGGAACAGGTGAGGGACAGGAGAGGGACATGGGAACAGGTGAGGGACACCCCCTCCCTCCCTGGTGTGGGCTGAGGCTGGACGGACTCATCTCACCTTGGAGAGGGAACTGGGGGTCATCCCCGTAACTGTCCATCCCTCCATCCCTCTGTCCATCCCTCTGTCCATCCCCTCATCCCTCTGTCCATCCCTCTGTCCATCCCCTCATCCCTCTGTCCATCCCCTCATCCCTCTGTCCATCCCCCTGTCCATCCCTCTGTCCATCCCTCTGTCCATCCCTCTGTCCATCCTCTCATCCCTCTGTCCATCCCTCTGTCCATCCCTCTGTCCATCCCTGTATCCCTCTGTCCCTCCCTCTGTCCATCCCCTCATCCCTCTGTCCATCCCTCTGTCCCTCCCCATATCCCTCTGTCCATCCCTCTGTCCATCCCTCTGTCCATCCCCTCATCCCTCTGTCCATCCCTCTGTCCCTCCATCCCTCCACGTGCTCCACCCCCATTCCCAAATCCCTCCGTGTCCCCTCCGTGTCCCCTCCGTGTCCCCTCCGTGTCCCCTCCGTGTCCCCCCCGCCCGTGTCCTCCCCTGTCCCCTGGCAGCTCCGGTGGCCGTGGAAGTGTCCCGGGCGTCCGGGAGGAAGAGGAAGGGGATGAATGGGAGGTGACAGGGACAAATGGCCGGGGGCAGCGCCAGGCGCCTCCCCGGTGTCCCCGGTGTCCCCGGTGTCCCCGTGTCCCCATCCCAAAAAAGGCCCTTTCAGCCCCCGCCAGCCTCTGGCCCCGCCACCGTTTCCGCCGCGGAAGGGCAGCGTGCCGGGGACACGGGGACACCGGGAGGTCTCCTTGGAGCCTGGTGTCCCTGTGCCGGCCAAAGCTGGGGGACACGGGTGGCACTGCCACTGTCCTGGCTGCGCCGTGTCCCCGCACAGAGAAAGGTCCTGGAAGGGATGGTGACAGCCAGGACAGAGGGGACACCGGTGTCCCCAAAGAGAGGACACGGAGCTGCTCCTTCCGTGATGGGCTGTTAGGACAGAGTGTCCCCACAGAGCCATTGGGTGTCCCCAAAGCCACGACCTGGAGCTGCTGGGGGTCCCCAGAACCCCTCATGTCTGCAGAGACCTCCATGTCCCCAAACACCCCCATGTCCCTGGAGCCACTGTGTCCCCAAGAGCCACTGTGTCCCCAGAGCCACTGTGTCCCCAAGAGCCACTGTGTCCCCAAGAGCCACTGTGTCCCCAGAGCCCCCCATGTCCCTGGAGCCACTGTGTCCCCAAGAGCCACTGTGTCCCCAGAGCCACTGTGTCCCCAAGAGCCACTGTGTCCCCAGAGCCCCCCATGTCCCTGGAGCCACTGTGTCCCCAGAGCCACTGTGTCCCCCAAGAGTCCCCCATGTCCCTGGAGCCACTGTGTCCCCAAGAGCCACTGTGTCCCCAGAGCCCCCCACGTCCTGGGGGTCCCCAGAGCCCCGAGGTGTCCCCAAGGCCACACCGTGTCCTCAAGCTCCCAGGGTTGCCCAGGGCCTCCCATGTCCCTGAAGTCATTGTGCCCCCTAAAGGCCCCTCCATGTCCCCAAAACCACCGTGTCCCCAAAGCCACCGTGTCCCCAAAGCCACCATTCCCCCCACCCCCTGCTTTGGGGGTCTCTGCACACCCCAGGCTCCCCTGCCCCCCTCTAGGGTGGTTCTGACCCCCCTCTTTGGGGCTCTGCCTCTCTTCTTTTGGCTCCTGACGCCCCCTCCCCTTTCTGCTCCCCGCACCCTTTTTTTGGTGTCCCCACCCCTTCCCCGCCTCATTTTTGGGGTCGCCACCCCCTCCGAGGGCCCCTCGGGGGCCGCGTGCCCCCCGTGGCCCCCGGCCGTGCTCCGGTGGCCGGACACGGCTCGGGACAAGCCGCAGCTTGTTCCCGGTGCCCGCGGCACAACCGGTTACCCATTAACCCCCCCGACACACCCCCCCCGTGCCTCAGTTTCCCCTCGGGGGGTTCTGGTTACTTTGGGGGTGACCGCAGAGGCCCGGCCCTACATGGGGGGTCCAAGCGGGTTTGGGGGTGGGGAGGGGGGGGTGGCCCAAGGGACGCGTCCCCGTTCCCTGCGTCCCGCTGGCACCGGCGGCGCGGGCACCGTTCCCACGCCACGGCGGTGCCAGGCGTGCCCGGGCTCCCCGCCAGCCGCGCCCCCCCCGCCCCCGAACTGGGGCGCGGGGGCTGCTCCGTACTGGGGTAACTGGGATTTAGGGGGGGGGCTGGGTTGGGGACGGGCCCCCCAACCCCACGGCGGGGTCCCCCAGTTGAGGAGGGGGACGCGGGGTGGGTGCGGCGTGGTTGGCGCGGGGGGTGGCGGTGGGGTGGCCGTGGCGGGGGGGGGACAGGGACTGGGACAGGGGACAGTGGGGCCATTGTGCGGCCGGAGCCGAGGTTTCAATGGGGCTGGCGGGGGGACAAAGGCGCTTTGACGGAGCCCTCGTTAAGATGCAGAGCCCCGCGCGCCCGCCACCGCCAGCGCGGGGGTCCCGGGGGGCCCGCGACACCGTCAGGGCCACCGAGGGGGACACAGGGACCCCCATCGTTACTGCCACTGCCACCGAGGGGGACACAGGGACCCCCATCGTTACTGCCACTGTCACTGAGAGGGACACGGGGACCCCCATTGTCACCGAGGGGGACACAGGGACCCCCATCGTTATTGTCACTGTCACTGAGAGGGACACGGGGACCCCCATTGTCACCGAGGGGGACACAGGGACCCCCATTGCCACCCAGAGGGACACGGGAACCCCCATCGTTATTGTCACTGTCACTGAGAGGGACACGGGGACCCCCACTGCCACCGAGGGGGACACAGGGACCCCCATCGTTATTGTCACTGTCACCGAGGGGGACACAGGGACCCCCATTGTCACCGAGAGGGACACAGGGACCCCCATCATTACTGCAACTGTCACCGAGGGGAACACAAGGACCCCCATCGTTATTGTCACTGTCACTGAGAGGGACACAGGGACCCCCATTGCCACCCAGAGGGACACGGGAACCCCCATCGTTATTGTCACTGTCACAGAGGGGGACACAGGGACCCCCATCGTTATTGCCACTGTCACCGAGGGGGACACAGGGACCCCCATTGTTATTGCCACTGTCACCGAGGGGGACACAGGGACCCTCATTGCCACCAAGAGGGACACAGGGACCCCCACTGCCACCGAAAGGGACAAAGGAACCCCCACTGCCACCACCACCGGGCCCTGAGGTGCTCCCGACACCACCAGGGCCACCAAGAGTGGCACAGAGACCCCACTGTCACTGCCACTGCCACCGAGGGGGGCACAGGGACCCTCCTCATTACTGTCACTGTCACCACAGAGGTACAGGGACCTACATGAGCAGAGCCAGCGTGGGGGGCACCAGGACCGCCATCGTTAACGCCACTGTCACCACGGGGGTCCCCTGACACTGCCATGGCCCCCGTGGGGGCACAGGGACCCCCTGTCACTGTCATGGTCACCATGGGGGGTCCCAGGGGTCCCCTGTCACTGTCAATGCCACCACGGGGGTCCCAGGGGTCCCCTGTCACTGTCAATGCCACCACGGGGGTCCCAGGGGTCCCCTGTCACTGTCATGGTCACCATGGGGGGTCCCAGGGGTCCCCTGTCACTGTCAATGCCACCACGGGGGTCCCAGGTCCCCGCTCTGGCCCTTCTGTGTGTCCTGGGGGACCCCTGTCCCCACCATGGCCCCACTGGGGGTCCTGGGGGATGCCCCCCATCCCCATGGTGACCCCGGGGGTGCCCCCCAGGATGGGGGTCCTGGGACCCCCCTCACATCACCGGGATGACCCTAAAATTATATCCAGGATAAAGAATGCCTGGATAACCCAGATCCAGGATAACCCAAACCTGAGATAATCCACACCTGGGATAACCCACACCTGGAATAACCCACACCCAGGATATTCTACACCTGGAATAACCCACACCCGGAATAACCCACACCTGGAATAACCCACACCCGGGATATCCTACACCTGGAATAACCCACACTTGGAATAACCCACACCTGGGATAACCCACACCCGGAATAACCCACAACTGGAATAACCCACACCTGGAATAACCCACACCTGGAATAACCCACACCCGGAATTACCCACACCTGGGATAACCCACACCTGGGATAACCCACACCTGGGATAACCCACACCTGGGATCATTCACACACCTGGGATCATTCACACACCTGGGATCATTCACACCCAAGATAATCCACACCTGCAATAACTCACACCCAGGATAACCCACAACTGGAATAACCCACAACCGGGATATCCCACACCTGGAATAACCCACACCCGGGATATCCCACACCTGGGATCATTCGCACCCAAGATAACCCACACCTGCAATAACCCACACCTGCAATAACCCACACCTGCAATAACCCACACCTGAGATATCCCACACCCGGGATAACTCACACCTGGGATAACCCACACCAGGGGTAATTCACACCCAGGATAAATCACACCCGGGATATCCCACATCCAGGATATCCCACACCTGGAATAACCCACACCTGGAATAACCCACACCTGGAATAACCCACACCCGGAATAACCCACACCCGGGATATTCTACACCTGGAATAACCCACACCTGGAATAACCCACACCTGCAATAACCCACACCTGGGATAACCCACACCTGGGATAATTCACACCTGATAACCCAGGATAACCCACTCCTGGGATAATCCACAGCCATGATAATCCACACCCAGGATAATTCTACAGCCGGGATAACCCACACCCGGGGTAATCCACATCCGGGATAACCCACTTTGGGATAACTCACACCTGGAATAACCCACACCTGGAATAATCCACATCCCAGGATAATCCACACCTGGGATAATCCACACCTGGGATAACCTACATCCAGGGTAATCCACATCTGGGATAACTCATACATGGGATAACCTGGACTCAGGATAATCCACACCTGGGATAACTCATGCCAGGGATAACCCACAGCTGGGATAAACCACACTTGGGATAACTCAGACCCAGGAAAATTCATACCTGGGGTAACCCACAGCTGGGATAACCCAAATTCCAGGATAACCCAAACACCTGGGATGAGCCACATTCCGGGATAAACCTCACCTGGAATAACCCACATCCTGGGATATCCCACACCTGGGACACTCAGAATAACCCACACCTGGGATAACCCAAACTCCGGGATAACCCACACCTGGGATAACCCAAACTCCGGGATAACCCACACCTGGGATAACCCAAACTCCGGGATAACCCACACCTGGGATAACCCAAACTCCGGGATAACCCACACCTGGGATAACCCAAACTCCAGGATAACCCACACCTGGGATAACCCAAATTCTGGGATAACCCACACCTGGGATAACCCAAATTCTGGGATAATCCACACCTGGGATAACCCAAACTCCGGGATAACCCACACCTGGGATAACCCAAACTCCGGGATAACCCACACCTGGAACACTTGGAATAACCCATACTCAGGATAACCCACACCTGGGATAACCCAAACTCTGGGATAACCCACACCTGGAATAACCCATACTCAGGATAACCCACACCTGGGGTAACCCAAATTCTGGGATAACCCACACCTGGAACACTTGGAATAACCCATACTCAGGATAACCCACACCTGGGATAACCCAAACTCCGGGATAACCCACATCCCAGTTCAGCTGGGGGAGGGGCCACCCCAGCCAGGCCTGGGGGAGAATCAAGGGGGTCTGGGGGTTGCTGTGTGTCCCCTCCCCCCATCCATTGTCCCCCCAGGTCCCTGCACCGGGAGAGGGGAGGAACCACAGGGAATGGGAACAGTGGGATGGGGGGGACACAAGGATTCGGGGACATGGGGAGGGGGGATGTGGGGACACAGGGACAGGGGATAAAAGAGTGGAGGGACATGGGGATAAAGGGACAGGGGCCTTGGCGACATAGGACATGGGGATATGTGACATGGGGACATGGGATGGGGATGTGGGACACAGGGATGAGGGACATGGGGATGTGGGACACAAGGATGAGGGACATGGGGATGTGGGACACAGGGATGAGGGACATGGGATGGGGATGTGGGGCACAGGGGACACAGGGATGAGGGACATGGGGATGGAGGACACAGGGATGAGGGACATGGAGATGTGGGACACAGGGATGAGGGACATGGGGGTGGAGAACACAGGGATGAGGGACATGGGATGGGGATGTGGGACACAGGGGACACAGGGATGAGGGACATGGGATGGGGATGTGGGACACAGGGATGAGGGACATGGGGATGTGGGACACAAGGATGAGGGACATGGGATGGGGATGTGGGGCACAGGGGACACAGGGATGAGGGACATGGGGATGGAGGACACAGGGACATGGGATATGGAGACAGGGGCCTTGGGGACATAGGACCAGGGTATGGGACATGGAGACATGGAGATGTGGGGATGGGGGACGTGGGGCACAGGGTGTTGGGGACATGGGAGAGGGACACAGAGGAACGGGGACACATCGCTGTGGGGCACAGGGACATGGGGACATGGTGATAGGGGAACAGGACACGGGGATATGGGGACACTGGGATATGTGGGAACATGGGACACAGGTGGTACGTGACATGGGGACATCAGGACATGGGGACACGGGAATAGAGAGAAATGAGGATATGGGAATGTGGGACACAAAGGTTTGGGGGTGAAGGACTTGGGGACACGGGGATGTGGGGACACAGGGATGGATGGACACAGGGACACAGGGACACACGGACGTGGCCTCACGGAGCCACAGGGTTGTGGGGTGATGGCAACACAGAGATGTGGACAACGGGGGTGCGGTGCCACCGGTGGGGGGACAAGGGGGCACGGGACTCCCCTCTGCAGTGCCGGTGCCATCCCAGCACCACCGGCCGGTGCCCGCAGCCCTCGGGACCCCCCGGGAGGGAACGGGAGACCCCCAAGGACCCCCCCCGGCCGCCCTTACCTTGCTGGGGGGGTCGCGGGTCCTGCCGTGCTCAGCCCGGCCGGCTCCCCATGGGCTTTATGGCTCGGCGGGGCCGCGGCGGCGGGACGGGTCCCCCCCCCCCCGCCGTGGAACCGGGGGGGCCCGGGGCGGGGAGGAGCCGCCGGGGGCGGGCCGGGGGTTAATGGGGTGGAAAAGGAGCCGGCCGGCACCGGGTCACGTTACCGGGCACGGGGCGGGGGGGGGCCGGGGGACCCCGCCCGCCGGCACCGGCACCCAATGGGGGTCCCGGCGGGGCAACCGGGGGGAATGAAGGGATGTCCGGGCATCGAGACGGGCGCTGGGGGTCCCGGTGGGGGCACCGGGGGGGACCCTGGGGGATGTCCAGAAATGGCCACCGACACCCGGGGTCCTGGCGGTGTCCCCCGGGCACTGCCACCGGCGTTGGGGGTCCCGGCAGGGGCACCGGGGGATTCGGGAAGGGTCCCCCGGGTACCGGCACCGGCACTTGGGGTCCCGGTGGGGCTGTCCAGGCATTGGCACTTGCCCTGGGGGTCCCAACGGGGTCACCGGAGAGTCCCGGTGGGGTTGTGCGGGCACCGGCGCTGTCACTTGGGGACCCAACGGGGACACTGGGGGGCTCGGCTGGGTCCCCCGGGCACCGGCACCTGTAAGGGTGTCCGTGGTCAGTGTCCGTGGGTGGCTGGTCAGTGTGTCCGTGTGTCCGTGTGTCCGTGTGTCCGTGGGTCAATTGGTCAGTGTGTCCGTGTGTCCGTGTGTCCGTGTGTCCGTGGGTCAATTGGTCAGTGTGTCCGTGTGTCCGTGTGTCCGTGGGTGGCTGGTCAGTGTGTCCGTGTGTCCGTGGGTCAATTGGTCAGTGTGTCCGTGTGTCCGTGTGTCCGTGGGTGGCTGGTCAGTGTGTCCGTGTGTCCGTGGGTCAATTGGTCAGTGTGTCCGTGTGCCCGTGTGTCCGTGTGTCCGTGGGTGGCTGGTCAGTGTGTCCGTGTGTCCGTGGGTGGCTGCTCAGTGTGTCCGTGTGTCCGTGTGTCCGTGTGTCCGTGTGTCCGTGGGTGGCTGCTCAGTGTGTCCGTGTGTCCGTGGGTCAATTGGTCAGTGTGTCCGTGTGTCCGTGTGTCCGTGTGTCCGTAGGTCAATTGGTCAGTGTGTCCGTGTGTCCGTGGGTGGCTGGTCAGTGTGTCCGTGTGTCCGTGTGTCCGTGTGTCCGTGTGTCCGTGGCAGCCCCACGCCAGGCCCTGTCCCGGCCGGTCCGGAGGCACAAAGAGCCTTTGTCCGCCCGGGGGGGAGGGGCGGGCGAGTGACCGCGGGGCCGGGGCTACCGGGGGGGGGCGGGGCCGGGCCTATGGGGGGGGGGCACTGGGCTAGTGGGGGGTGGGGCTGGGCAACTGGGCCGGACCCCTGGGCTAGTGATGAGTCCTGGGCCAGTGCGGGGGGTTGGCTAACGGTGGGGGGCGTTGGGCTAGCAATGGGGACTCCTTGGCTAGTGGGGACATTGGGCTAGTTGAGGGGCTTGGCTAATGGTGGGGTGCTCTGGGCTAGCAATGGGGATCCTTGGCTAATGAGGGGGAGCTCTGGGCTAGTGATGGGGGAGGTGGGCTAGTAAAGGGGGCTGGGCTAGCTATGGGGAGCCCTGGGCTAGTGATGACGGGTTGGGCTAATGATGTGGGGGTCTGGGCTAGTGGGGGAATGAGCTAATGGGGAGAACTGGGCAATTGAGGAGGACCCCTCGGCTACTGACAGAGGGGGGGTCTGGGCTAATGATGGAGATGCGTGGGCTACTGATGGGGGGACCCAAGCCGGGGGCTAATGACGGGCACCCCCGGGCTAACGGTGTAGGGGGGCTGGGCTAGTTCTGGAGACCCCGGGGCTAGCGATGCGGGGAGGGCGGGGCTGAGCCGGGGTGGGGGCTGGGCTAATGACGGGCACCCCCAGGCTAATTATGGGGGAAGGGGTGGGGGCTGAGCCGGGGGAACTGGGCTAGCGAACGGCAGCCCTGGGCTAGTGCAGGGGTGGCTAGGCTAATGAAGGAGACCCCTGGGCTAATGATGGGGTGGGGGCTTGAGCCGGGGGCGGCTGTGATAATTCTGGGGGTGTAGCTGAGCCCTGGGGCAGGGGGAGGTGGGGGCTGGGCAAGCTCTGGCCACAGCCGGGCTAGTGATGAGGGGGATGAGCCCCGGGGGGGGGGGAGGGGGGGGCTGGACTAATGAGATGCATTAAAATGGAGGGGGGGGGGGTAATTATAGGGTTTTGTGCTGATGATGAGGACGGAACCGATCCCGAGGGGGGGCTGGGCTAGCGCTGGCCACCCCCGGGCCAGTTGTCCGTGCGGTTTGGGGGGGGGCGGGGGCTCCCGGTATTTTTATCCGCGCGCCGCCGTTGCCGGGGAACGGGGCGGGGGGGGGGGGGGGGGGCCCGGAGCGTGCGGAGCGAGCGGGGGCTGCGGCAGCGGTGAGAGCGGGCGGGGGGCGCGGGGAGGGGGGGGGAGCCCCGGAACTCCCCCGGGGGCAGCGGCGACACCGGGGGGAGCCCCCAAACCCGGCTGGGCCCCCCCCGCTGCTTCCCCCGCCAGCGGGATCGGGGGGGGGAGGCGGGGACGGGGGGGATGTGTGGGGGATGTGTCGCAGGGACCCCCCCCCGACACCCCCCCCCAAAACACCCCCCGGGGCACACGAGTGTGCAAGGGATGGGCGGGGGGGTCGTGGGCGCGCTCGTGACCCGGCTGCGCGTGCAGTTCGCGTGCACGCGCGGGGGTGAGTGTGCAAAGGGGGGAGCCCAGCGCGTGCGCGAGAGCCGGTGGGGCGCACACGCGTGTGTTTGAGTGTGCAATGATGTGTTCACATCTGACCCCTGCACACGCGTGTGTTCGTGAGTGTGCAATGTGTTCACATGTGACCCCTGCACACGCATGTGTTTGTGAGTGTGCAATGTGTTCACATGTGACCCCTGCACACGCGTGTGTTCGTGTGTGAGTGTGCAATGTGTTCACATGTGACCCCTGCACACGCGTGTGTTCGTGTGTGAGTGTGCAATGTGTTCACATGTGACCCCCTGCACACGCGTGTGTTTGTTTGTGTGAGTGTGCAATGTGCGTGTGTTCACATCTGACCCCTGCACATGCGTGTGTTCTTGTGTGTGTGCAACGCGCGTGTGTTCACATGTGACCCCTGCACACGCGTGTGTTTGTGTGAGTGTGCAATGTGTTCACGTGTGTGACCCCTGCACACGCGTGTGTTTGTGTGAGGTGTGCAATGTGCGTGTGCTTGCGTGTTTTCGTGTCTGAGTGTGCAATGTGTTCACGTGTGTGACCCCTGCACACGCGCGTTCATTCACGTGTTCACACGTGTGACCCAGCCCCCTGTGCACACACACGCATGTGTTCATTTGTGTGTCAGTGTGCAATGTGTTCACGTGTGTGACCCCTGCACACGCATGTTTTCGTGTGTTCACACATGACCCTGTGCACACACACACGTGTCTGTGCCCGTGTTCGTGTGCACACGCAGGGATGAGTGTGCAAGGGGGAGCCCAGCACGTGTGCGAGGCCCGGAAGGGGTCGAACACGCGGGTGTCAATGCGAGTGTGCACACACACGTACGTGTGTGTGTGTGTGTACACGTGTGTGTGTGTGCGTGTGTGTGTGTGTTCACACGTGTGTGTGTGTGCACATGTGTGTGTGTGTGTGTGCACGTGTGTGTGTGTGTGTTCACACGTGGTCCAGTTTGGGGTGACCCACAGCCTTCCCAGTTCTCCCAGTTTGGGGAGGTGATGGACCCCACTCCACCCAGTTTGGGGTGACTCACACCCTTCTCAGTCCTCCAGTTTGGGCCTCCTCTCTTCCCAGTATCCCCAGTTTGGTGGGACCATGACCATCCCAGTCCCACCAGTTTGGGGATGCAATGTCACTATCACCCCTTTCCCAGTCCCCCCAGTTTGGCACCTCCATCCCCCCATTCCTCCCTCCCAGTCCCCCCAGTTTGGCACCTCCATCCTCCCATTCCCCCATCCCAGTCCCTCCAGTTTGGCACCTCCATCCCCCCATTCCTCCCTCCCAATTTTCCCCAGTTTGGCACCTCCATCCCCCCATTCCTCCATCCCAGTCCCCCCAGTTTGGCACCTCCATCCCCCCATTCCTCCCTCCCAATTTCCCCAGTTTGGCACCTCCATCCCCCCATTCCCCCATCCCAGTCCTCCCAGTTTGGCACCTCCATCCCCCCATTCCCCATCCCAGTCCCCCCAGTTTGGCACCTCCATCCCCGCATTCCTCCCTCCAATTTCCCCAGTTTGGCACTTCCATCCTCCCACTCCCCCCATCCCAGTCCTCCCAGTTTGGCACCTCTATCCCCCCCATTCCCCCATCCCAGTCTCCCCAGTTTGGCACCTCTATCCCCCCCATTCCCCCATCCCAGTCTCCCAGTTTGGCACCTCCATCCTCCCACTCCCCCCATCCCAGTCCCCCCCAGTTTGGCACCTCTATCCCCCCCATTCCTCCCTCCCAGTCCTCCCAGTTTGGCACCTCCATCCCCCCATTCCCCCATCCCAGTCCCCCCAGTCCCCCCAGTCCTCACCTCCCCTCTCCCGTCCCCCCACAGCCGCCACCGATGGCTCAGGACAACGCCGCCTTCTGCGGGGTTCCCGAGGGGGTCCCCACGGGGGTCCCCGCCGAGGCCAAACCCCCTCCCCCACCCCTGCAAGCCCCCAAACGCCGCCCGTGGGGGGCCGGGGGGGGTTCGGTGGCCCGGAAGCGCCAGCGCTACGTGGAGAAGGACGGAAGTGCAACGTCCAGCACGGCAACGTGCGCGAGACCTACCGCTACCTGACCGACATCTTCACCACCTTGGTGGACCTCAAGTGGCGCTTCAGCCTCCTCATCTTCATCCTGGCCTACGCCCTCACCTGGCTCTTCTTTGGCCTCATCTGGTGGGTCATCGCCTACAGCCGCGGCGACCTGGAGCACCTGGGCGACCACAGCTGGACGCCGTGCGTCAACAACCTCAACGGCTTCGTGTCCGCCTTCCTCTTCTCCATCGAGACCGAGACCACCATCGGCTACGGCCACCGCGTCATCACGGACACATGTCCCGAGGGCATCGTGCTGCTGCTGCTGCAGGCCATCCTGGGCTCCATGGTCAACGCCTTCATGGTGGGCTGCATGTTCGTCAAGATCTCGCAGCCCAACAAGCGCGCCGAGACCTTGGTGTTCTCCTCGCACGCCGTGGTCTCGCTGCGCGACGACCGCCTCTGCCTGATGTTCCGCGTGGGCGACCTGCGCGACTCGCACATCGTGGAGGCCTCCATCCGCGCCAAGCTCATCCAGTCCAAGCAGACGCAGGAGGGCGAGTTCATTCCCGCTGGACCAGACCGACCTGAGCGTGGGCTTCGAGACGGGCGACGATCGGCTCTTCCTGGTGTCGCCGCTCAATCATCAGCCATGAGATCGACGAGCGCAGCCCCTTCTGGGACGTGTCGCGGGGGCAGCTGGAGAGGGACGACTTCGAGATCGTCGTCATCCTCGAGGGCATGGTGGAGGCCACAGGTAAACGGGGCGGGGGTGTCTCAGTGCTGTGAGGGACATCTCGTCATCTTTGGGGGGATGCTTTATGTTCTTGGGACACATCATCTTCATGGGGACACGTCTGTGAGGACACATCTTCACTGTGGGACACATCCATGGGGACACCTCCGTGAGGATGCAGCATCTTCACGGAGACATCTCATCTCCATGGGGACATCATCTTCTTGGGACTCATCACCTTCGCGGGGACACCTCCATGGGGACACATCATCTCCATGGGGACACATTGTCTCCTTGGGGACACCTCCATGGGGACACATCATCTCCATGGGGACACATTGTCTCCTTGGGGACACCTCCATGGGGACACATTGTCTCCATGGGGACACATTGTCTCCTTGGGGACACCTCATCTCCATGGGGACACTTCATCTCTGTAGGACACATCTGTGGGGACACCTCCATGGGGACACATCATCTCCATGGGGACACATTGTCTCCTTGGGGACACATTGTCTCCTTGGGGACACCTCCATGGGGACATATCATCTCCACGGGGACACTTCATCTCTGTAGGACACCTCCATGGGGACACATCTCCATGGGGACATCATCTTCTTGGGACCCATCGCCTTCACAGGGAGACCTCCATGAGGATACATCATCTCCATAGGGACACCTCCATGGGGACACATCACATCCATGGGGACACCTCATCTTCTTTGGGGACACCAACATAGGGACAGATAATGTCCATGGGGACACATTGTGTCCATGGGGACATTTCATCTCTGTGGGGACATCTTATCTCCATGGGGACGCACCCATGGGGATACATCTTCTTCTTGGGGACACCTCACCTCCATGGGGACATCTCACCTCCATGGGGACACTTCATCTCCGTGGGGATATCTCATCTCCATGGAGACACCTCACCTCCATGGGGACATCTCATCCTTTGGGGACATCTCATCTCCATGGGGACACCTGAGTGGGGACACCTCACCTCCATGGGGACACCTGAGTGGGGACACCTCACCTCCATGGGGACATCTCTGCTGGGAGTTTCACAGCCCCCTCTGCCAGATGTGGGGTCCCCCCATACCCAGCCCAGACCCTCCAGGAGAGCTCAGGTTGCTCCGTGCCCCGGGGGCTTCAGGATTTGGGGTGTCCCATATGCCCAAGGTGCAGCTCAGACCCCCAGTTACCAGATTTGGGGTCCTCCTTGCTCTGGGTGCTTCACTTTTTGGGGTGTCCTCTCTCTGGGTTCTTCACTTTTTGGGGTGTCTCTCTTGCCCTGGTCCCCGCGCCCCCCCAGGGATGACGTGCCAGGTGTGTCGCTCGTACCTGGGGACAAGGTGCACCCCCAAGGGGTTGGGGGGGCTTCAGGTATTGGGGTACCCCAAGCCCTGAGGGTTTCACAGACCCCTCCTACCAGATTTGGGGTGCCCCATGTCCTGGATTCTTCAGGTATTGGGGTCTGAGTGATTCAGGTATTGGGGTACCCCAAGCCCTGAGGGTTTCACGGACCCCTCCTACCAGATTTGGGGTGCCCCATGTCCTGGATTCTTCAGCTATCGGGCTCTGAGTGATTCAGGTATTGGGGTGCCCCAAACCCTGAGGGTTTCACAGACCCCTTCTACCGGATTTGGGGTGCCCCATGTCCTGGATTCTTCAGGTATCGGGGTCTGAGTGATTTGGGTATTGGGGTGCCCCTCACCCCTCCCATCTGGGGACACCCCTGACCCCCCGTGTCCGCCCAGGGATGACGTGCCAGGCTCGCAGCTCGTACCTGGCGGACGAGGTGTTGTGGGGTCACCGCTTCACGCCGCTGCTCAGCCTCGAGGAGGGCTTCTACGAGGTGGACTACGGGGGCTTCCACCACACCGTGCCCGTGCCCACCCCGGCCTGCAGCGCCCGCCAGCTGGCCGCCGCCGCCGCCCGCCGCGATGCCCACCTCTACTGGTCCATCCCCAGCCGCCTGGACGAGGCGGCGGCGGCGGGGGAAGAGGGGGACCCCGAAATGTCCCCCCGCGAAAGCAACGGGACCTTGGCCAGCCCCGAGTCGCGGTGATGCCACCAAAATCTGGGTGCGTGGAATGGAAATTCCGCTCCCCTCCCCGCCCGTTGTGGTGGTGGTGGTGGGTTTGGGGGTGTCCCCTGGGTTTTTTGGGGTGTCCCTTGGGCTCGGGGGAAAAGGGGACCTCAAAATCTCTCAGGAGAGCAACGGGACCTTGGCCAAGTTGTGGTGATGCCACCAAAATCTGGGTATCTGTAATAAAAATCCCTCCCCACCCCGTTCTAATGGTGGTGGTGGGTTCGGGGTGTCCCTGGGTCTGTGGGGGCGAGGGGGACCCCAAAACCTCTCAGGAGAGCAACGGGACCTTGGCCAGCCCCGAGTGGCAGTGATGGTTCCAACACATGAACCTATTTAATAAATATCCCCCCGGTTATGATGGTGGTGGTGGTTTTGGGGTGTGAGTGGCGGTTTTGGGGTGTCCCTGGGTTTGTGGGGCGATGGGGACCCCAAAATTCCTGGAGAGAGCAACAGGACCTTGGCCAGCCCCAGCAGGCACCAAAATGTGGTTGTGTTGAATAAAACAAAAATCCCCCGTTATGATGGTGGTGCTGTTTTTGGGGTGCGTGAGATGGATTTGGGGTGTCCCTGGCTTTGGGGTGGGGGGGGGAGGAGACGGGGGGGCAACCCAGGGGGTCCAGTGAGGAATTTGGGGTGAAATAGGGGTGGGCAGAGCGGCCTCACCCCAGTTCTTACAGGGGTGGCAGAGAGGGGTCAGTGCCACCCCTTCAAGGATCTGGGACCCCCAGGGTGAGCGGGGGGGTCTCCAAGGACATGGGGACCCCCAGGGCGGACGAGGGGCATCGAGACCCCCGTGACAGCACGGGCCGGGGGTCACTGAGGTGGGAGAGGACACGGAGACCCCCCCTCATTGTCCCCACCCTCCCCCCAATGTCCCCAAGGGATCCCCCCCAGCCTGGGGGGGGCGGTGCTCGGGGATGCGGAACCGAGCGGGGCCGAAAGAGGCCGAGCGGGGCCGAAAGGAGCCGAGCCGGACCGAAAGGAGCCGAGCGAAGCCGAGCCAGACGGAGCCGAGGCAGAGCGGGGCCGAACGGATCCGAAAGGATCCGAAAGGAGCCGAAAGGAGCCGACTGAAGCCGAGCCGAGGCTGAGCCAAGCCGAGCGCAGCCGAACGGAACCGAAAGGAGCCGAAAGGAGCCGAAAGGAGCCGACTGAAGCCGAGCCGAGGCTGAGCGAAGCCGAGCGCAGCCGATCGGAGCCGATTGGAGCCGAGCCGACTCGGACGGAGCCGAACCGAACCGATCGGGGGCTGAGCGCCACCAAGACCCCGCCCACCCCCTGGCCCCGCCCCCTCCCCCGCCGCGCGTGGGGGGGTGGGGGGGGCAGGGGTGACGACCCCCCCAAAACCAGCGGCACCGGGGGCCACAGGGCCCCCCCGGGCCCCCACGCGTGTCCTGTGTGTGTGACACGCGTGTCCTGTGTGTGACACGCGTGTCCTGTGTGTGACACGCGTGTCCTGTGTGTGTGACACGCGTGTCCTGTGTGTGACACGCGTGTTGTCCCCCCCGTGTCCCCGTGTACCCCCGGCTGTCACATTCCTGCCGCCCACGGGCAGCAGCTGCGCGGGGCGGGGGGCGGCGGGGCACGGGCAGGGGACTGGGAGGGACTGGGGGGGACTGGGAGGGACTGGGAGGGACTGGGGGTGGTTGGCTGGGAGAACTGGGCAGGTTGGGAAGACTGGGGGAACTGGGAGGGACTGGGGGGGAACTGGGAGGGACTGGGGGAGGGCTGGAGTGGAGAGGCTGGGAGGACTGGGAGAACTGGGGGGGACTGGGAGGGACTGGGAGGGACTGGGGGAGGGCTGGAGTGGAGGGGCTGGGGGGACTGGGAGGGACTGGGGGGGACTGGGAGGGAGTGGAGGGGCTGGGGGGACTGGGAGGACTGGGGGGGACTGGGGGGGACTGGGGGCGCTGGGTGAACTGGGGGGAGTGGGAGAGACTGGGGATTAGGAGGACTGGGGCGAGTGGGAGGGACTGGAAGGACTGGGAGGGATTGCGGAGTACTGGGGGGACTGGGATGGACTGGGATGGACCGGGGGGACTGGGAATAGACAGCTTAGAGGACTGGGTGGACTGGGAAGGACTGGGGGGACTTGGGGGGGACTGGAAGACCGGGGGTCACTGGAAGGACTGGGAGGACTGGTGGAACTGGAAGGATTGGGGGGACTGGGAGGACTGGGGGGGGACTGGGGAGTATTAGGGGGACTGGGATGGACTGGGGGGACTGGGATGGACTGGGGGGGACTGGGGGGGATTGGGATGGACTGGGGGGGACTGGGGAGTGTTAGGGGGACTGGGATGGACTGGGAGGGGCTGGGGGGGGACTGGGATGGACTGGGAGGGGCTGGGGGGGGACTGGGCTGGACTGGGAGGGGCTGGGGGGGACTGGGATGGACTGGGATGGACTGGGGGGGACTGGGATGGACTGGGATGGACTGGGAGGGGCTGGGGGGGACTGGGATGGACTGGGATGGACTGGGCTGGACTGGGAGGGGCTGGGGGGAACTGGGGGGGACTGGGGAGTGTTAGGGGGACTGGGATGGACTGGGGGGGATTGGGATGGACTGGGATGGACTGGGCTGGACTGGGAGGGGCTGGGGGAGGGCTGTGGGCCGGGGGGAGGGTTGGGGACGCGTGGGGCGGTCCCCAGGTCCCCCGTGGGGACGGTCCCGGCACGTGGCCCCCGCTCCCGCGTCATCGCTGTTTGTTCAGCTTGGGGGGCAGCGGGGGGGGACAGCGGGGGGGACAGCGGGGGACGGGGGGACAGCGGCGGGGACTGGGGGGGCCAGGGGGGACAACGAACGGACAGACAGGGGACAGAGGGGGACAGTGGATGGACAAGGGGTGGCAGGACCAGGGTAACTGGCCACGGCTGGGGTGGACTGGAGGCACTGGGGGGACTGGGGGAACTGGGACAGACGGGGGAACTGGGAGGAACTGGGATTGACCGGGACACTGGGATGGACCGGGACACTGGGATGGACTGGGACAGACTAGGGGAACTGGGAAGGAGTGGAGGCACTGGGATGAACTGGAACAGACTGGGGGAACTGGGAGGCACTGGGAAGGAGTGGAGGCACTGGGATGAACTGGAACAGACTGGGAGAACTGGGACAGACGGGGGAACTGGGAGGACTGGGACAGACTGGGGGCACTGGGGAATTGGGAAGACTGGGAGCTGGAAGGACTGGGAGAGGTTGAAGGGACTGGGATGGACTGGGGGCACTGGGAAGAGTAGCACAGGGGGGACTAGGGGGCACTGGGACAGACTGGGAGGACTGGGAAGTGCTGGGATAGGCTGGGATGGACAGGGAGCTGCTGGGGACAATGGGCAGACTGGGAAGTACTGGGACAGACTGGGGGGCCACTAGGGCAGACTGGGAGGTCCTGGGGGTGCTGGTCCGGACTTGGGGGGCGGGGGGCACTGGTCCGTACTGGGAGGATACTGGTCTGCACTGGGGGTGCAGATCTGGACGGGGAGCGCCGGGAGGAGGCTCCCAGTCCGTACTGGGAGGATACTGGTCTGCACTGGGGGTGCAGATCTGGACGGGGAGCGCCGGGAGGAGACTCCCAGTCCGTACTGGGAGGATACTGGTCTGCACTGGGGGTGCAGATCTGGACGGGGAGCGCCGGGAGGAGACTCCCAGTCCGTACTGGGAGGATACTGGTCTGCACTGGGGGTGCAGATCTGGACGGGGAGCGCCGGGAGGAGGCTCCCAGTCCGTACTGGGAGGATACTGGTCTGCACTGGGGGTGCAGATCTGGACGGGGAGCGCCGGGAGGAGGCTCCCAGTCCGTACTGGGAGGATACTGGTCTGCACTGGGGGTGCAGATCTGGACGGGGAGCGCCGGGAGGAGGCTCCCAGTCCGTACTGGGAGGATACTGGTCTGCACTGGAGGGCGCGGCCGGCGCGGGGAGCAGAGCCGCGGGCTGGGGGAGCCGATAACTGGTGCGGACTGGTGTCACTGGTGCGGGGCCCCAGGGCCGGGCCCCCCTCCCCGCTCTTGAGCTGCCCTTGGCGGTTGCCATGGAGATAAAGCCCGGAGGGGGGGGGTACTGGGAGGGGATCTTGGCGCGGGACTGGGGACACTGGGGGGGTGGGATGGGGACGGGGAGGGGGGGGGACAGGAACAGCCGGAGTTTGGGAACAGCCGGAGTTCGGGAACAGCCGGAGTTTGGGAACAGCCGGAGTTTGGGAACACCGGGAGAGCGGGAACAGCCGGACACCGGGAACAGCCCCATGGGCACAACCAGACCCCGGGAACAGCCGCAGCCTGGGAATAACGGGATCCAGGGAACAGCCAGAGCCCGGGAACAATCAGACAGCAGGAATCAACCTGTCAGTGGGGGTGGGAATAACCGGGACGGGCACAGCCTGATCCTGGGAACAGCTGGATGCCAGGAACAGTCGGACTTCGCCACAGGCGGTCCCTGGGAACAGCTGGACCCTGGGAACAGTCGGAGCCTGGGAACAGTCGGAGCCTGGGGAACAGCTGGATCCTGGGGAACAGTCAGACCCTGGGAACAGCCAGACCCTGGGAACAGTTGGATCCCTGGGAACAGCTGGATCCTGGGGAACAGTCAGACCCTGGGAACAGCCAGACCCTGGGAACAGTTGGATCCCTGGGAACAGCCGGATCCTGGGGAACAGTTGGATCCCTGGGAACAGTTGGATCCCTGGGAACAGTCAGACCCTGGGAACAGCCGTGTCCCCAGGTACAGGCAGTCTTGGGGCACCGTAGTTCCCCTGGGCACAGCTGTTCCCTGGGAACAGTCGGACCCTGGGAACAGTCGGACTCCTGGCACAGCCCCCCAGTTCCCCCCCCCGGTGTCCCCCCAACTCTCAGCCATTCCAGGGCTAATTTTAGCCCCCGGCCGCATTCCCGGGCCCTTCCCGCTGCCAGGCGGGATCGGACTGGGAGCACTGGGCACACACCAGTGTAGGGACCCCCCCCCAAAATAAACAACACCCCCCCCTCAAAAGGAACACCCCCCGGGGTCACCCCCTGCTCTGGGGGGGGTCCGCAGCCTTCGCCCCTCCCCATAATGAGCCGCCCCCTCTCAAAGCTGAGCCGTGGGGGGTCCGGATGTCGGGGTCCCCCTGGATTTGGGGGGGTCAGGAAGGGTCACCCCCTCCCCTCCCCGCACACCTGCGTTCCCAGCGCCCCCCTGAGACCCCCCACCCCCTCCGCGAGGCCGGGGGGAGCGGCGGGGGTTGGGGTGGGGGGGCGGGGTGGGGGCGGGGGGGGCCGGCCCGGGCGGGGCCCGCTGGGTTTTTCTCGGCCGCTGTCGCCGCGCCCCCCCCAAAAGTGTCCCGGGCTGGGAAGGAGGACGGCAGCGCCATGGGCAGAGGGGTGAGTAGGGGCGGCCCGGGGCGCCCACGCGGGGCACGGACCCACGCGGGGCACGGACCCACGCGGGGCACCCAAAAAATCCCCCCCCCCCACCTTTCCCAAACCCCCCTCCCCTCTCCCCCCGAGAGCCCACCCACCATGCCGGGCACCCCCAGGCGCGGAGCTCACCCACGCGAGACACCCCAAACCCACTTAGGGCACCCCAAAAGCACTCGTGGCACCCCAAAAGCACGCGGGACACCCCCAAAGACCCCCCCACCCACCCACCCGGTGCGCCCACTCCGCGCCCCCCACCCCATGCGGGAAACCCCCCCCCCGGGACCCCTTCTCAGGGCTGGCACCCACGCGTGGCACCCCCCGCGACACTCAGAGACCCCCCGCGACTCAACCGGGCCCCCCCCATTCGGGACCCCCACCCCTACGACCCCCAAAATCACACCCCCTCCCCAGCCGGACCATCCCCCCCCCCCCCCCCCGTGGGCACCGACCCACGCGGGACCCCCAGAAGTTCACCCCTCCCCACCCGAGACACCCCCCGTGGGCGCTCCCCCCTCCCCAAATTATCCCCGCGGTGCCCCCAAAAACCCCCCAAAATGCCCCCACGGGGGTCCCACCGCGTCCCCCCCCCTCCCCAAAAGGAGAAACACGCGTGGGCTGCAGACCCCCCCCCCCCTGAGGAGGGGGTCTTTATTTGAGGGGGGCGTGGGGGGCTCAAACTCGTCCCCTCCCGCTCTGTAAATCGCGAGTCCGGTGGGCGGGACCCCCGGGACCCCCCATCACGGGCGGGACCCCCCCCCCACGGGCGGGACCCCCCCCCCCCGGCGTGGCGCGGTGCCCGCGGCTGCCCCGAGCCCCGGGCTCGGTGCCCTGGCAACGCCCGCGGGGGGGCCCCGAGCGCCGCTGGCCCCACGCCCAACCCCCCCCCGGTATCCCCCGGGGACCCCCCCGCCCCAATCCACCCCCCCCCCACCAACCCCGGGCACCCACCCAAAAGTGGGGGGACCCCGCAGGATGTGGGTTCCCCCCTCCCCCCCCCTCGCGGGTGTCCCCTTGGCGCTGTCCCCAAGGGGGGGGGGACACGCGCGACACCCGACACCCCCCCCCCCGTCACACCCCCCTAAATGCGGGGGGGTCCCTCAGGTGGGTTCCCCCCAGTGTGGAGCCACAATTGGGGTGTCCCGTGTTGGGAGGTGGGGCAGAGACCCCCCCGGGGGGTGTTGGGGGGGTTGGGGGGGTTGGGGTACCCCCGTGTCCCCCCCCCCCCCGGTAACTCGAGCCCCCCCCCCGGCCCCCCCCAGCTCCCGGTGTCGGTTTTGGCTCCCGGAGCTTTTCCATGACACCGGCCCCACCCCCGGCCGGGCCACCGGGGGACCCCTGGGGACAGGGGGTGACACTGCCACCCCCCCCAAAGGCAGGGAGGACCCCGCTCCCCCCCCCGCCCTGGGGGGGCTTTTCCTCTGCCCGGCTTGTGGGGACCCCCCCATGGTCCTGGGGACCCCCCTGTGGTGACAGTGACACCGCCATGGCCCAGGGGACCCCTCCCAGCCACAGTGACCGCCCCGTGACCTTGGGGACACCCCCGTGGTCCTGGTGACCCCCCCATGATGGGCCTGGGGGTCTCCCATGGTCACGGCGACCCCCCCATGGCCACAGTGACCAGTGATGGCCGCAGTGACCAGTGATGGCCAGAGTGACCGGTGATGACCACAGTGACCACCCCCCATGGCCAAAGTGACCCCCGATGGCCGCAGTGACACCCGATGGCCACAGTGACCAGTGATGGCCACAGTGACCACCCCCCCATGGCCACAGTGACCAGTGATGGCCACAGTGACCAGTGATGGCCATAGTGACCCCCCGATGGCCACAGTGACCAGTGATGGCCACAGCGACCCCCCCCCCATGGTCAGAGTGACCAGTGATGGCCACAGTGACCCCCCCCATGGTCAGAGTGACCAGTGATGGCCACAGTGACCCCCGATGGCCACAGTGACCAGTGATGGCCACAGTGACCCCCCCCCATAGCCACAGTGCCACTTTGCATGACCACAGTGCCACCCCCCTGGCCAGCCCTGGGGACACCCCAGTGGCCACCCCCATGGCCGCAAAGCCACCGTGGTGACCACAGTGGCCCCTCCTCAGACCACAGCGCCACCACGGTGACCACAGTGCCACCTCTGTCACCAAAGTGACGCCCCCAGGGCCACAATAATTGTCCAGTGACCACAGTGACCCCCTGGTGGCCACAGTGACCCCCTGGTGGCCACAGTGACACCCTGGTGGCCACAGTGACACCCTGGTGACCAGTGACTCCCCTATGGCCACAGGGCCACTTTGGTGACCCCGCCATGGCCACAGTGACCCCCCCATGGCCACAGGGCCACTTTGGTGACCACCCCATGGCCACAGTGACCCCCTCGTGGCCACAATGAGCCTCCCATAGCCACAAGGCCACCCTAGTGACCACAGTGACCCCTTGGTGACCACAGTGACCCCCTGGTGACCAGTGACCCCCCCCATGGCCACAGGGCCACTTTGGTGGCCACCCCGTGGCCACAATGACCTCCCCCATGGCCACAGGGCCACTTTGGTGACCCCCCATGGCCACAGTGACCCCCCCATGACCGCAGTGACCCCCCCGTGGCCACAGGGCCGCTTTGGCGACCACCCCACGGCCACAGGGCCATCTGTCACCGTGACTCCCCCAATGACTTCAATGTCACCCTGATGACCCCGCCCCCCCCCAGTGACCCCGCTGACCCCCCCGTGCCCCCCCCGCGGTGCCCCCCCCGCCCACGGCCGCCCGGTGCCCGCCGCCCCCTCCCCACGCCGACGATGCCGGTGGCCACGGTGACGCCGGTGCTGGCCGTGACCTCCACGCCCATGGTAATGGCCCCTGGCCCGGGGCTGGCAGGGGGGGCGGGGGTGGCACTGGGGGGGTCGGGGGGGGGTCACCTGCCCGCCGGGGGGGTCCCCGTGCCCACCCGGGGGTGTCCCCGCAGGCCGGCCGTGAGTACTCGCCCGCGGCCACCACGTCCGAGAATGGCGGCGGGAAGAGGAAGCAGAAGGAGAAGGAGCTGGACGAGCTCAAGAAGGAGGTGAACCTGGTGAGTGGGGACATGGGGACAGGGATGGGGACAGGGACAGGGACAGGGACAGGGACAGGGAGACGGGGACAGGGACAGGGGGACAGGGACAGGGACAGGGGGACAGGGACAGGGACAGGGGGACAGGGACAGGGGGACAGGGACAGGGGGACATGGGGGACATGAGGGACATGGGACCATGGGGATGGTGGCTGTGTCATTGCATCCATGGGGACATGGGGGACATGGGTGACATGGGGACATGAGACACATGAGGGATGTGGGACAGTGGGGACAGTGGCCATGCCACCGTGGCTGGGGGACATGGGGGACGTGAGTCATATGGGTGACACGGGACTGTGGGGACAGGTGGCCATGCCACCCCATTCAGGGGGACGTGGGTGGAATGGGACCATGGGGACATGGGGACAGCTGAGCAGGTCACCCCAGACGGGGTGACACAGTGACACGGGTGACATGGGACTCCGGGGACAGCTGGCTGTGTCATCCCATCCAGAGGGACACGGGGACATGGGTGACATGGGGACACGCCACCCTGCTGGGGTGACTTGGGGTCATGGGGACAGCTGGCCATGTCACCCAGCTGAGGTGACACGGTGACAGGCGTAACGTGGGGGATGTGGGACTCTGGGGACACGGCTGTGCCGTGCCACCCCATCGAGGGGGACACGGGTGACATGGGACACAGTGGCCACACCGGCCTGGCTGGGGGGACACACGTGACGTGGGTGACCAGGGGACAGCGGGCCACCCCCTCTGGATGGGGAACACGGGTGACAGGGGACGGTGGGGACAGCGCCACCCTGGCTGAGGGGACACGGTGACAGGGGTGACATTTGTCCCTCAGGATGACCACAAACTGTCCCTGGATGAGCTGGGCAGGAAGTACCAGGTGGACCTGTCCCGGGTGAGATGTCCCCTTGTCCCCATGTCCCCTTGTCCCCATGTCCCCATGTCCCCGTGTCCCTGTGTCCTCACATCCCTCTATCCCCATGCTCCCCTTCACCCCCATGTCCCCAATGTCCCCAGTGTCCCCAATATCCCCAGTGTCCCCAATGTCCCCAATGTCCCCAATATCCCCAGTGTCCCTGATGTCCCCAATGACCCCTGCCCATGTCCCCCATGTCCCCAATGTCCTCAATGTCCCCTGCTTGTGTCCCCTGTACCCAATGTCTCCAGTGTCCCCTGCCTATATCCTCATCACCCCCAATGTCCCCAATGTCCCCTGCCCATGTCCCCAATGTCCCCAATGTTCCCTGCCCATGTCCCTCATCACCCCCATGTCCCCAATGCCCCCGATGTCCCCTGTCCATGTCCCCAGTGTCCCCTGACTATGTCCCCAACGTCCCTTGTTAATGTCCCCAATGTCCCCTGACCGTGTCCCCAGTGTCCCCTGTTAATGTCCCCAATGTCTCCTGTCTGTGTCTCCAATGTCCCCAATGTCCCCTGACCGTGTCCCCAATGCCTCCAGTGTCCCCCATGTCCCCAATGTCCCCAGTGTCCCCAATGTCCCCAGTGTCCCCAGTGTCCCCAGTGTCCCCAATGTCCCCAGTGTCCCCAGTGTCCCCAGTGTCCCCAATGTCCCCAGTGTCCCCAGTGTCCCCAATGTCCCCAGTGTCCCCAGTGTCCCCAATGTCCCCAATGTCCCTAATGTCCCCAGTGTCCCCAGTGTCCCCAGTGTCCCCAATGTCCCCAATGTCCCCAATGTCCCCAATGCCCCCAGTGTCCCCTGTCCATGTCCCCAGTGTCCCCAGTGTCCCCAGTGTCCCCAATGTCCCCAGTGTCCCCAGTGTCCCCTGTCCATGTTCCCAATGTCCCCAGTGTCCCCAGTGTCCCCAGTGTCCCCAGTGTCCCCAATGTCCCCAGTGTCCCCAGTGTCCCCAGTGTCCCCAGTGTCCCCTGCCCCCCGTCCCCCCTACACCCCCGCGGTGTCCCCGGTGTCACCGTGTCCCCTGTGCAGGGCCTGACCAACGCGCGGGCGGCCGAGATCCTGGTGCAGGACGGTCCCAACGCGCTGACGCCCCCTCCCACCACCCCCGAGTGGGTGAAGTTCTGCCGGCAGCTCTTCGGGGGCTTCTCCATCCTGCTCTGGATCGGCGCCATCCTCTGCTTCCTGGCCTACGGCATCCAGGCTGCCATGGAGGACGAGCCCGCCAACGACAACGTGAGGGGACACGGGGACACGGGGGGCATGAGGGACATGGGGACATGGGGACATGGGGACATGGGCATGGGGACACGGGGACACGGGGGGCATGGGGACATGGGGACATGGGGACATGGGGACACGGGGACACGGGGGGCATGGGGACATGGGGACATGGGGGACACGGGGGGCGTGGGGACATGGGGGACATGGAGGACACGGGGGGACATGGGGGGGCATGGGGACATGGGGGACACGGGGGACATGGGGGACATGGGGGACATGGGGACATGGGGACATGGGGACATGGGGGACATGGGCATGGGGGACACGGGGACACGGGGGGCATGGGGACATGGGGACATGGGGACACTGGGGACGTGGGGGCACTGGGGGACATGGGGACATGGGGACATGGGGACATGGGCATGGGGACACGGGGACACGGGGACACAGGGACACGGGGACACGGGGGGCATGGGGGACATGGGGACATGGGGACACGGGGACATGGGCATGGGGGACGTGGGGGCACTGGGGGACATGGGGACATGGGGACATGGGGACATGGGGACACAGGGACACGGGGGGCATGGGGACATGGGGGACATGGGGACAATGGGGACATGGGGACATGGGGACATGGGGGACATGGGCATGGGGGACACGGGGACATGGGGGACATGGGGGACACGGGGACATGGGGACATGGGGACATGGGGACACGGGGACACGGGGACATGGGGACACGGGGGGCACAGGGGGGACATGGGGGACATGGGGGACATGGGGGGCATGGGGGACATGGGGACATGGGGGACATGGGGGACATGGGGACATGGGGGACATGGGGGACATGGGGACATGGGGGACATGGGGGACATGGGGGGCATGGGGAGACATTGGGGGGGCATGGGGGGGCATGGGGACATGGGGGACACAGGGACACTGGGGGCACGGGGGGCATGGGGACAGGGACATTGATCGAGGTAGGGACATCATGGGGACAGGGGTGTCATGGGGACGGGGATTGAGAGAGGGATGGGGACATCACGGGGGACATGGGGGACAAGGGCAGTGAAGGGGGATGGGGACATTGTGGGGACATCATGGAGGGACTTGAGGGTGTCATGGGTGCCATGGTGACAGGGACCTTGAGGGGGACAGGGGCACCGTGGTGGCACCAGAGGCACGGCAGTGAGGGGGGACAGGGGCGTTGTGGGGACAGGGACATCGAGGGAGGTGGGGACATCACGGGGACAGGGGTGTCATGGGGACAGGGACATCGAGGGAGGCACAGGCACTGGTTGGGTGGGACAGGTGCCATGAGGATGGTGGCACTGGGGACAGTGCTGTGGGGACAGTGGCATTGGGGGTGGCACAAACTGGTGGCCCCCTGTCCCCTCTGCGCCCCGTGCCAGCTCCCGAGGGGCCCAGCGGGTGTGAGGGGGATGTCACCTCACCCTGGCTGGCACTCAGGGTGTCCCCTGCCTGTCACCCTGCCCCGAGGGTCCCTGGGGGGGTCACCTCACCCTGGCTGGCACTCAGGGTGTCCCCTGCCTGTCACCCTGCCCCGAGGGTCCCTGGGGGGGTCACCTCACCCTGACTGGCACTCAGGGTGTCCCCTGCCTGTCACCCTGCCCCGAGGGTCCCTGGGGGGGGTCCCACGGTGCCGCCCCCGGTGCTGAGGATCCCCCCCTCCTCACCAGCTGTACTTGGGGGTGGTCCTGGCCGCCGTCGTCATCGTCACCGGCTGCTTCTCCTACTACCAAGAGGCCAAGAGCTCCAAGATCATGGACTCCTTCAAGAACATGGTGCCCCAGGTGGGCAGCGGGGGCGCAGCCGGGGGGGTCCCGGGGGGGTGGGCACCCCCTGAGGTGCCCGGTGCTCCCCCAGCAAGCGCTGGTGATCCGCGAGGGCGAGAAGATCCAGATCAACGCCGAGAACGTCGTGGTCGGGGACCTGGTGGAGGTGAAGGGAGGGGACAGGGTGCCCGCAGACATGAGGATCATCTCCTCCCATGGCTGCAAGGTGGGCACTGGGGGGCACAGGGGACATTGGGGACACTGGGGACATTGGGCAGGGACAGGGTACCCACAGACATGAGGATCATCTCCTCCCACGGCTGCAAGGTGGGCACTGGGGGACATTGGGGACACTGGGGACACTGGGTGGGGACAGGGTGCCCGCAGACATGAGGATCATCTCCTCCCACGGGGGCACAGGGGGGACACTGGGGACATTGGGTGGGGACAGGGTGATCATCTCCGAGGGGGGCATGAGGGGCACCCCCATTTCCCACCCAGTCCCACCCCTACACACCCATCCCTCCTGCACACCTTCATTCCATCTGTTCCCACCTGAACCCACCCATATCCCCCAACCCCACCCACACCCCCTCATTTCCACCCCATAACCACCCAATCCCACCCAATCCCCCGTACCCCAATTCCCACTGAATCCCCCAAATCTCCCCCATTCCCACCCAATCCCCCATACCCCAATTCCCACTGAATCCCCAAACCCACCCACACCCCCGTACCCCAATTCCCACTGAATCCCCCAAATCTCCCCCATTCCAAACCAATCCCCCGTGTGCCCATCCCTTCCCACCCAATTCCCACCGAATCCCCAATCCCACCCACACCCCCCCATTTCCACCCCATAACCACCCAATCCCACCCACACCCCCGTACCCCAATTCCCACCGAATCCCCCAAATCTCCCCAATTCCCATCGAATCCCCAAACCCACCCACACCTCCCATATCCCAGTTCCCACTGAATCCCCCAATTCTCCGTTTCCACTTATTCCCACCTTTATCCCCCCAATTCCCACCCAATCCACCATGTGCCCACCCATTCCCACCCAATTCCCACCCAATCCCCAAACCCACCCAATTCCCACCCAATCCCCTCGTGTGCCCACCCATTCCCACTCAATTCCCACCCAATCCCCAATTCCCACCCACACCCCCTGTACCCCAATTCCCACCGAATCCCCCAATTCTCCCCAATTCCCACCCAATCCCCAAACCCACCCAATTCCCACCCAATCCCCAATTCCCACCCACACCCCCGTACCCCAATTCCCACCCAATCCCCCAATTCTCCCCCATTCCCACCCAATCCCCTCGTGTGCCCACCCATTCCCACCCAATCCCTGAACCCACCCCCACCTCCTGTACCCCAATTCCCACCAAATCCCCCAATTCTCCCCCATTCCCACCCAATCCCCCGTGTGCCCACCCATTCCCACCCAATTCCCACCCAATCCCCAATTCCCACCCACACCCCCTGTACCCCAATTCCCACCCAATCCCCCAATTCTCCCCCATTCCCACCCAATCCCCCGTGTGCCCACCCATTCCCACCCATTCCCACCCAATCCCCAAACCCACCCACACCCCCTGTACCCCAATTCCCACCCAATCCCCAATTCCCACCCACACCTCCTGTACCCCAATTCCCACCCAATCCCCAAACCCACCCACACCTCCTGTACCCCAATTCCCACCCAATTCCCCCCAATCCCCCCTCTGCGCCCCCCGTTTCCCCCCCAAGGTGGACAATTCCTCGCTGACGGGGGAGTCGGAGCCGCAGACGCGCTCCCCGGAGTTCACGCACGAGAACCCCCTGGAGACGCGCAACATCTGCTTCTTCTCCACCAACTGCGTGGAAGGTGGGCACCCAACATCCCCTCCTCCCCGGCCGTGTCCCTGGGCTCTTTGTCACCCTCGTGTCACCCCAGGGACCGCGCGGGGCATCGTCATCTCCACCGGGGACCGGACGGTGATGGGCAGGATCGCGTCGCTGGCCTCGGGGCTGGAGGTGGGGCGGACGCCCATCGCGATGGAGATCGAGCACTTCATCCGCCTCATCACCGGCGTGGCCGTGTTCCTCGGCCTCTCCTTCTTCATCCTCTCCCTCATCCTCGGCTACACCTGGCTGGAGGCCGTCATCTTCCTCATCGGCATCATCGTGGCCAATGTGCCCGAGGGGCTGCTGGCCACCGTCACGGTGAGGGGCTGGAAGCACTGGGAGGGAACTGGGAGGGAACTGGGAGGGCACTGGGAGGGCACTGGGAGGGAACTGGGAGGGAAATACAGCGCAGTGGGGGCACTGTTGGGGGGGCTCCACCATCATCTTCCTCATGGGCATCATTGTGGCTAGCGTGCCCCAGGGGCTGCTGGCCACCCTCACAGTGAGAGGGGGCAATGGGAGTACTGGGAGGGAACTGGGAGGGAACTGGGAGGGAACTGGGAGCACTGGGAGGGCGATAGAGGCATTACTGGGGGGCTCCACCATCATCTTCCTCATGGGCATCATCATGGCTAGCGTGCCCCAGGGGCTGCTGGCCACCCTCACAGTGAGAGGAGGCAATGGGAGTACTGGGAGGGAACTGGGAGGGAACTGGGAGGGAACTGGGAGCACTGGGAGGGCGATAGAGGCATTACTGGGGGGCTCCACCATCATCTTCCTCATGGGCATCATCGTGGCTAGCGTGCCCCAGGGGCTGCTGGCCACCGCCACGGTGGGAGGGGGCACTGGAAGGGGGATATGGGGCACTGGGCTCAGTTTTGGGGTGCTGTGGGGGGTCCACAGACCCCATACCGGGGGTCCCACCCCCCGTGACACCCCAGGGTGCCCCCCAGGTGCGCCTGACCCTGATGACCAGGTGATCACCACTGGGGGTCCGGGCATTGAGGGTGCATTGTGGGGGTTCTGGTGCCAGTTTTGGGGTCGGGGGTATTCTGTGCACCCCATACCGGGGGTCCCACCCCCCGTGACACCCCGGGGTGCCCCCCAGGTGTGCCTGACCCTGACTGCCAAGCGCATGGCGCGGAAGAACTGCCTGGTGAAGAACCTGGAGGCCGTGGAGACCCTGGGCTCCACCTCCACCATCTGCTCGGACAAGACGGGGACGCTGACCCAGAACCGCATGACCGTGGCCCACATGTGGTTCGACAACCAGATCCACGAGGCCGACACCACCGAGGACCAGTCGGGTGTGTGGGGGGCACCCCAAAATTCCCAGTGCCTCCAGCACCCCAATCCTGTGAAACAGCAATGCCCTGGGACCTCAGTATCCAAACCCCCTGGAAGCCCGATTCCCTGGAACCCAAATCCCCTGGAACCCCAAACTCCCAACACCCCAATGCCTGGAACCCCAATCCCCTGGAACCCCGATCCCCTGGAACCCCAAACCCCCAACACCCCAATCCCCTGGAACCCAAATCCCCTGGAACCCCGATCCCCTGGAAAACCGATCCCCTGGAACCCCAAACTCCCAACACCCAAATCCCCTGGAACCCAAATCCCCTGGAACCCCGATCCCCTGGAACCCCAAACCCCCAACACCCCAATCCCCTGGAACCCAAATCCCCTGGAACCCCAATCCCCTGGAACCCCAAACCCCCTGGAACCCAAACCCCCTGGAATTCTGACCCCCCAGCATCCCAATCCCTGGAACCCCAATCCCTGGAACCCAAATCCCCTGGAACCCCGACCCCCGACACCCCAATCCCTGGAACCCCAATCCCCTGGAACCCCAAACCCTGGAACCCAAACCCCCAATACCCCAATCCCTGGAACCCAAAATCCCCCAGAACCCCAATCCCTGGAACCCCAATCCCCCGACACTTCAGTCTCCTGGAGCTCCAATCCCCTGGAATCCTGTTCCCTCGCCATCCTGGTGGTCAGTGGGTGACACCAGAGTGGTCAGTGGGTGACACCAAGGTGGTCAATGGGTGACACTGGTGACACCAGGGGGGTCAGTGGGTGACATCAGAGTGGTCAGTGGGTGACACCAGGGTGGTCAGTGGGTGACACTGGTGACACCAGAGTGGTCAGTGAGTGACACCAGGGTGGTCAGTGGGTGACACTGGTGACATCAGGGGGGTCAGTGGGTGACACCAGAGTGGTCAATGGGTGACACTGGTGACACCAGAGTGGTCAATGGGTGACACCAGGGCGGTCAATGGGTGGCCCTGGTGACACCAGAGTGGTCAATGGGTGACACCAGGGCGGTCAATGGGTGACACCAGGGCGGTCAATGGGTGACTCTGGTGACACCAGGGTGGTCAATGGGTGACACCAGGGTGGTCAATGGGTGGCCCTGGTGACACCAGAGTGGTCAGTGGGTGACACCAGGGCGGTCAATGGGTGACTCTGGTGACACCAGAGTGGTCAGTGGGTGACACCAGGGTGGTCAATGGGTGGCCCTGGTGACACCAGAGTGGTCAGTGGGTGACACCAGGGCGGTCAATGGGTGACTCTGGTGACACCAGGGCGGTCAATGGGTGACTCTGGTGACACCAGGGCGGTCAATGGGTGGCCCTGGTGACACCCTGACAGTGGCCGATGTCCCCAGGTGCCACCTTCGACAAGCGCTCGCCCACGTGGGCGGCCCTGGCGCGCATCGCGGGGCTCTGTAACCGCGCCGTCTTCAAGCCGGGCCAGGAGAACATCTCCATCTCCAAGGTCAGGAGAGGTCCCCAAGGCCCCAGGGGAGGGGACACGGCCCCCCCGAGCCCCCGGTGACACCATGGTGTCCCCACCCGCAGCGGGACACGGCCGGGGACGCGTCGGAGTCGGCGCTGCTCAAGTGCATCCAACTGTCCTGCGGCTCCGTCAAGAGAATGCGCGACCGCAACCCCAAAGTCACCGAGATCCCCTTCAACTCCACCAACAAGTACCAGGTGCTGGGACGGGGCACTGGGGGCACTGGGAGCACTGGGAGCACTGGGACAGGGCACTGGGGGCACTGGGGGCACTGGGAGCACTGGGAGCACTGGGATGGGGCACTGGGGGCACTGGGAGCACTGGGATGGGGCACTGGGGGCACTGGGATGGGGCACTGGGGGCACTGGGAGCACTGGAATGGGGCACTGGGAGCACTGGGAGCACTGGAATGGGGCACTGGAGGCACTGGGGGCACTGGAGGTACTGAGATGGGGCACTGGGATGGGGCACTGGGGGCATTGGAGGCACTGGGAGCACTGGGATGGGGCACTGGGGGCACTGGGATGGGGCACTGGGATGGGGCACTGGGGGCACTGGGAGCACTGGGAGCACTGGGATGGGGCACTGGGAGCACTGGGAGCACTGGGATGGGGCACTGGGAGCACTGGGATGGGGCACTGGGGGCACTGGGAGCACTGGGATGGGGCACTGGGGGTATTGGGAGCACTGGGAGCACTGGGATGGGGCACTGGGAGCACTGGGAGCACTGGGATGGGGCACTGGGGGCACTGGGATGGGGCACTGGGGGCACTGGGAGCACTGGGAGCACTGGGATGGGGCACTGGGGGCACTGGGATGGGGCACTGGGAGCACTGGGAGCACTGGGATGGGGCACTGGGGGCACTGGGAGCACTGGGATGGGGCACTGGGGGCACTGGGAGCACTGGGATGGGGCACTGGGGGTATTGGGAGCACTGGGGGCACTGGGATGGGGCACTGGGAGCACTGGGGAGTGTGTGTGCGTGACCCTGGGGTGACACTGGACAGCATGTGTGTGACACCAGTGACACCGATGGGTGACACTGGTAACTCTGGGAAGGGTGGGTGACACTGGGCAGTGTGTTGGTGACACCAGTGACACTGATGTGTGACACCGATGGGTGACACGGGGCAGCGTGTGGGTGCCATGGGTGCCACCGATGGGTGCCACAGATAGGTGACACCGGGCAGCGTGTGGGTGACACCGATGGGTGACACCGATGGGTGACACCGGGCAGCGTGTGGGTGCCACGGGTGACACCGATGGGTGACACCAATGGGTGCCACTGATAGGTGACACCGGGCAGCGTGTTGGTGACACCGATGGGTGACACCGGGCAGCGTGTTGGTGACACCGATGGGTGACACCGGGCAGCGTGTGGGTGACACTGGGAAGCATGTGGGTGACACAGGTGACACTGATGGGTGACACCGGGCAGCGTGTGGGTGCCATGGGTGACACCGATGGGTGACACCAATGGGTGCCACTGATAGGTGACACCGGGCAGCGTGTGTGTGACACTGGGAAGCATGTGGGTGACACCAGTGACACCGACGGGTGACACGGATGGGTGCCACCGATGGGTGCCACCGGGCAGCGTGTGACACCGCTGTCCCCGTGTCCAGCTGTCCATCCACGAGCGCGAGGACGACCCCCAGGGTCACCTGCTGGTGATGAAGGGAGCCCCCGAGCGCATCCTGGACCGCTGCTCCCGCATCCTCCTGCAGGGCCAGGAGCAGCCGCTGGACCAGGAGATGCGCGAGGCCTTCCAGAACGCCTACCTGGAGCTGGGGGGGCTCGGGGAGAGGGTCCTGGGTACGCCCGGGGGGTCCTGGGGGCGTCCCCGGGGGGATTTGGGGGTCTGGAAGGAGATCCAGAGGGGATTTAGGGGGAGAAGACCCTGGATGAGAACATGGAAGAATCTTCCAGAACGCCTACCTGGAGCTGGGGGGGCTCGGGGAGAGGGTCCTGGGTATGCCCGGGGGGTCCTGGGGGGGAATTTGGGGGTCCCCGGGGGGATTTGGGGGTCCCTGGGGTACTGGAAGGAGATCCAGAGGGGATTTGGGGGAGCACTACTTGGATTAGGACAAGGAGGAGTTGTTAAGCTCCCTACCTGGAGCTGGGGGGGCTCGGGGAGAGGGTCCTGGGTACAGCCGGGGGGTCCTGGGGGGGTCCCCGGGGGGATTTGGGGGGATTTGGGGGTCCCCAGGGTACTGGAAGGAGATCCAGAGGGGATTTAGGGGGAGGAGAACCTGGATAAGAACATGGAAGAATCTTCCAGAACGCCTACCTGGAGCTGGGGGGGCTCGGGGAGAGGGTCCTGGGTACGCCCGGGGGGTCCTGGGGGGGTCCCCGGGGGAATTTGGGGGTCTGGAAGGAGATCCAGAGGGGATTTAGGGGGAGGAGACCCTGGATAAGAACATGGAAGAATCTTCCAGAACGCCTACCTGGAGCTGGGGGGGCTCGGGGAGAGGGTCCTGGGTATGCCCGGGGGGTCCTGGGGGGGTCCCCAGGGGGATTTGGGGGGATTTGGGGGTCCCCGGGGTACTGGAAGGAGATCCAGAGGGGATCTGGGGGAGCACTACTTGGATTAGGACAAGGAGGAGTTGTTAAGCTCCCTACCTGGAGCTGGGGGGGCTCGGGGAGAGGGTCCTGGGTATGCCCAGGGGGGTCCTGGGGGTCTTGAGGGGGTCTCTTGGGGGATTTGGGGGTCCCCGGGGTACTGGAAGGAGATCCAGAGGGGATTTGGGGGGAGAAGACCCTGGATAAGAACATGGAAGAATCTTCCAGAACGCCTACCTGGAGCTGGGGGGGCTCGGGGAGAGGGTCCTGGGTACGCCCGGGGGGTCCTGGGGGGGAATTTGGGGGTCCCCGGGGGGATTTGGGGGTCCCTGGGGTACTGGAAGGAGATCCAGAGGGGATCTGGGGGAGCACTACTTGGATTAGGACAAGGAGGAGTTGTTAAGTTCCCTACCTGGAGCTGGGGGGATCGGGGAGAGGGTCCTGGGTACAGCCGGGGGGTCCTGGGGGGGTCCCCGGGGGGATTTGGGGGGATTTGGGGGTCCCCAGGGTACTGGAAGGAGATCCAGAGGGGATTTAGGGGGAGGAGAACCTGGATAAGAACATGGAAGAATCTTCCAGAACGCCTACCTGGAGCTGGGGGGGCTCGGGGAGAGGGTCCTGGGTACGCCCGGGGGGTCCTGGGGGGGTCCCCGGGGGAATTTGGGGGTCTGGAAGGAGATCCAGAGGGGATTTAGGGGGAGGAGACCCTGGATAAGAACATGGAAGAATCTTCCAGAACGCCTACCTGGAGCTGGGGGGGCTCGGGGAGAGGGTCCTGGGTATGCCCAGGGGGGTCCTGGGGGGGTCCTGAGGGGGTCCAGGAGGGATTTGGGGGTCCCCGGGGGGGATTTGGGGAGCAGCACCTGCACGAGGAGAAGAAGGAGTCACCCAGAGCCCTTACCTGGAGCTGGGGCGGGGCTCGGGGTCGGGTCCTGAGGAGTCCTGGGTACACCTGGGGGGGTCCTGGGTACACCTGGGGGTGTTCTGGTGGTCCCTGGGGGTGTTCTGGTGGTCCCTGGGGGTGTTCTGGTGGTCCCTGGGGTGGTCCTGGTGGTTTCTGGGGGGGGTCCTGGTGGTCCCTGGGGGTGTCCGGGTGGTCCCTGCGGGGGTCTGGGTGGTCCCTGGGGGGGTCCTGGTGGTCCCTGGGAGTGTTCTGGTGGTCCCTGGGGGTGTTCTGGTGGTCCCTGGGGGTGTCCGGGTGGTCCCTGTGGGGGTCTGGGTGGTCCCCGGGGGGTGTCCTGGTGGTCCCTGCGGGGGTCCGGGTGGTCCCTGGGGGTGTCCGGGTGGTCCCCGGGGGTGTCCTGGTGGTCCCTGGGGGGGTCCTGGTGGTCCCTGGGGGTGTCCGGGTAGTCCCTGCGGGGGTCCGGGTGGTCCCCGGGTGGGGTCCTGGTGGTCCCTGGGGGTGTCCTGGTGGTCCCCGGGGGTGTCCTGGTGGTCCCCGGGGGGGTCCTGGTGGTCCCTGGGGGTGTCCTGGTGGTCCCCGGGGGGGTCCGGGTGGTCCCTGGGGGTGTCCGCGGGGTCTCAGGGTCCCCTGGCGGTGTCCCCAGGGTTCTGTCACCTGTACCTGCCCCCGGACAAGTTTCCCCGCGGGTTCCGCTTCGACGCGGACGAGGTGAATTTCCCCACGAGCGACCTTTGCTTCGTGGGGCTCATGTCCATGATCGACCCCCCCCGCGCCGCCGTGCCCGACGCCGTCGGCAAGTGCCGGAGCGCCGGCATCAAGGTGGGACCCCCGCCCTGCACCCCAAAACCCGCGGGACCCCACTCGAGCCCCCCCAAAATCCCCCCTGAGTCTACCCGGACCCCAATCCCCCTGCCCCGGGACTCCAAAACAGCCCCTGACCCCACCCAAAACCCCAAACCCCTCCCCCCTGACCCCACCCGGGACTCCAAAATCCCCCCTGATCCTGCATGGGACCCCAAAACACCCCCCGAGCCCACCCGGCATCCCCAAAACCCGCGGGACCCCACTCGAGCCCCCCAAAATCCCCCCTGAGTCTACCCAGACCCCAGTCCCCCTGCCCCGGGACTCCAAAACAGCCCCTGACCCCACCCGGGACCCCAAACCCCTCCCCACGGAGCCCACCCGGGACCCCAAAACTCCCGGGACCCCACCCAGGACCCCAAGCACCCCCCGAGCCCACCCGGGACCCCAAAACCCCCGGGACCCCACTCGAGCCCCAAAATCCCCCCTGAGTCTACCCAGACCCCAATCCCCCTGCCCCGGGACTCCAAAACCCCCCTGATCCCGCATGGAACCCCAAAACACCCCCCGAGCCCACCCGGGACCCCAAACCCCTCCCCCAGGTGTCCCCCGTGTGTCCCCAGGTGTCCCCCAGGTGTCCCCCAGGTGTCCCAGGTGTCCCCCAGGTGTCCCCCAGGTGTCCCCAGGTGTCCCCCGGATGTCCCCAGGTGTCCCCCAGGTGTCCCCCACGTGTCCCCAGGTGTCCCCCAGGTGTCCCCCACGTGTCCCCAGGTGTCCCCCAGGTGTCCCCCACGTGTCCCCAGGTGTCCCCCAGGTGTCCCCCAGGTGTCCCAGGTGTCCCCCAGGTGTCCCCCAGGTGTCCCCAGGTGTCCCCCGGATGTCCCCAGGTGTCCTCCAGGTGTCCCAGGTGTCCCCCAGGTGTCCCCCAAGGTGTCCCCAGGTGTCCCCCAGGTGTCCCCAGGTGTCCTGCGGCTGTCCCCCAGGTGTCCCCCAGGTGTCCCCCAGGTGTCCCCCAGGTGTCCTCCAGGTGTCCCCAGGTGTCCCCAAGTGTCCCCCGGGTGTCCCTTGGGTGTCCCCCAGGTGTCCCCCAGGTGTCCTCCAGGTGTCCCCAGGTGTCCCAGGTGTCCCCCAGGTGTCCCCCAGGTATCCCCAGGTGTCCCAGGTGTCCCCCAGGTGTCCCCTGGGGGTCCCCAGGTGTCCCCCAGGTGTCCCAGCTGTCCTCAGGTGTCCCCCAGGTGTCCCCAGGTGTCCCCAGGTGTCCCCATGTGTCCCCCAGGTGTCCCCCACGTGTCCCCAGGTGTCCCCCAGGTGTCCCCAGGTGTCCCCAGGTGTCCCAGGTGTCCCCCGGATGTCCCCCAGGTGTCCCCAGGTGTCCCCCAGGTGCTGACGGTGCCCCCGGTGCCCCCCAGGTGATCATGGTGACCGGGGACCACCCGATCACGGCCAAGGCCATCGCCAAAGGTGTCGGGATCATCTCCGAGGGCAACGAGACCGTGGAGGACATCGCGGCCCGGCTCAACATCCCCGTCAGCCAGGTGAACCCCAGGTGAGCCAGAGGAACCCCAGGTGAACCTCAGGTGAGCCTCAGGTGAACCCCAGGTGAGCCAGAGGAACCCCAGGTGAGCCTCAGGTGAGCCTCAGGTGAGCCTCAGGTGAGCCAGGTGAACCCCAGGTGAGCCAGAGGAACCCCAGGTGAACCCCAGGTGAGCCAGGGGAGCCCCAGGTGAGCCAGGTGAACCCCAGGTGAGCCAGGGGAACCCCAGGTGAACCCCAGGTGAGCCTCAGGTGAGCCAGAGAAACCCCAGGTGAGCCAGGGGAACCCCAGGTGAGCCTCAGGTGAGCCTCAGGTGAGCCTCAGGTGAACCCCAGGTGAGCCAGAGGAACCCCAGGTGAACCCCAGGTGAGCCTCAGGTGAGCCCCAGGTGAGCCAGAGGAACCCCAGGTGAGCCAGGGGAACCCCAGGTGAGCCTCAGGTGAACCCCAGGTGAGCCAGGGGAGCCCCAGGTGAGCCCCAGGTGAGCCAGAGGAACCCCAGGTGAGCCAGGGGAGCCCCAGGTGAGCCTCAGGTGAGCCAGGACAACCCCAGGTGAGCCAGGGGAGCCCCCAGGGGAGCCTCAGGTGAGACTCAGGTGAGACTGGGGAACCCCAGGTGAGCCAGATGGGGGAAATTGAGGGGATTTGGGGGTCCCAGGGGGGGGTTTCCAGTAATTTTGGGGTGCTGGAGCAGATTTTGGGGTTGTGACCTCCCCGTGACCCCCTCAGGGAGTCCAGGGCATGGGTGGTGCACGGCTCAGACCTGAAGGACACGGGATGGGAGCAGCTGGGGAGGGGATCTGGGGGGATCCAGTGGGGAGCCCAGGGATGATCCCGGGGATTTGGGGATCCTGGGGGGGTCTTCCGAGGAGTTTTGGGGTTGTGACCTCCCCGTGACCCCTCAGGGAGGCCAAGGCGTGCGTGGTGCACGGCTCGGACCTGAAGGACATGAGCTCGGAGCAGCTGGATGAGATCCTGCGCAACCACACCGAGATCGTCTTCGCCCGCACGTCCCCCCAGCAGAAACTCATCATCGTCGAGGGCTGCCAGAGACAGGTGACACCGCCCTGTCCCTGTCACCTGTGTCACCGGTGTCACCCGTGTCACCTGTGTCACCTGTGTCATCTGTGTCACCCGTGTCACCCGTGTCACCTGTGTCACCTGTGTTACCTGTATCACCCGTGTCACCTGTGTCACCTGTGTCACCCATGTCACCTGTGTCACCGGTGTCACCTGTGTCACCCGTGTCACCCGTGTCACCCGTGTTACCTGTGTCACCCATGTCACCTGTGTCACCTGTGTCACCTGTGTCACCTGTGTCATCTGTGTCACCCGTGTCACCTGTGTCACCCATGTCACCTGTGTCACCTGTGTCATCTGTGTCACCCGTGTCACCCGTGTCACCTGTGTTACCTGTGTCACCCGTGTCACCTGTGTCACCCGTGTTACCTGTGTCACCTGTGTCACCCGTGTCACCCGTGTCACCCGTGTTACCTGTGTCACCTGTGTCACCCGTGTCACCCATGTCACCTGTATCACCTGTGTCACCCATGTCACCCGTGTCACCTGTGTCACCCATGTCACCTGTGTCACCTGAGTGTCACCTGTGTCACCTGTGTCATCTGTGTCATCTGTGTCACCCGTGTCACCTGTGCCACCTGTCACCTGTGTCACCCGTGTCACCTGTGTCACCTGTGTCACCTGTGTCACCCGTGTTACCTGTGTCACCCGTGTCACCCGTGTCACCCGTGTCACCTGTGTCACCTGTCACCTGTGTCGCCTGTCTCCATATCCCCTTATCCCAATATCCCTTCTCCTTTGTCCTGTTTCCTGTCACCTGTCCTTTGTCACCTGTCCCCTGTCATCCCTGTCCCTTGCTGCTCCCAGTCCCATGTCCCACGGTGTCCCCAAACCCACGACCCCTGGTATTGCCATCGTCATGTCCCACGGTGTCCCCACCCCTCTGTCCCACGGTGTCCCCACCCCTCTGTCCCACAGTGTCCCCAAACTCATGTCCATGGTGTCCCCATCCTCATGTCCATGGTGTCCCCACCCCTCTGTCCCAGTGTCCCCAAACTCATGTCCCACGATGTCCCCATCCTCATGTCCATGGTGTCCCCAAACTCATGTCCATGGTGTCCCCAAGCCCACATCCCCTGGGATTGCCACACCCCACAGTGTCCCAAACCATGTCCCTGTCCCTTTGCCCTGTGATGTCCCCACTGGTGCCCAGTGACCCCCATGTCCCCCAATGTCCCAAATGTCCCCAATGTCCCCAATGCCCCACAGTGACCCCAATGTCCCATATGTCCCCAATGTCCCCAATGCCCCACAGTGACCCCAATGTCCCCAGTGTCCCCAATGTCCCCAATGTCCCCAATGTCCCCAATACCCCCAATGTCCCCAATGTCCCCAATACTCCCAATGTCCCCAATGTCCCCAATGTCCCCAATGTCCCCAGTGTCCCAATACCCCCAATGTCCCCAATGTCCCCAATACCCCCAATGTCCCCAATGTCCTCAGTGCCCCCAGTGTCCCCAACGTCCCCAATGTCCCCAATGTCCCCAGTGACCTTAATGTCCTCAGTGCCCCCAATGCCCTCAATGTCCCAATACCCCCAATACCCCCAATGTCCCCAATACCCCCAATGTCCCCAATACCCCCAATGTCCCCAATGTCCCCAACATCCCCAGGGCGCCATCGTGGCGGTAACGGGTGACGGTGTCAACGACTCTCCGGCGCTGAAGAAGGCGGACATCGGGATTGCCATGGGCATCGCCGGCTCCGACGTGTCCAAGCAGGCGGCCGACATGATCCTGCTGGACGACAACTTCGCCTCCATCGTCACCGGCGTCGAGGAAGGTCGGGGACAGACACAGGGGTCTGGGGACATTGGGGACATTGGGGGGTATTGGGGATGTTGGAGGTGTTGGGGACAGTGGGGACATTGGGGACTTTGGGGGTATTGGGGACATTGGGGACATTGGGGGTATTGGGGATGTTGGAGGAATTGGGGGAATTAAGGACAGTGGAGTTGTCGGAGAATTTGGGGATATTGGGGGACTTTGGGGACATTGGGGACATTGGGGACATTGGGGCCACTCGGGACATTGGGGACATTGGGGGACATTAGGGACACTGGGGACATTGGGGGCATTGGGGGACATTGGGGACACTGGGGCATTGGGGACACTGGGGCATTGGGGACACTGGGGACATTGGGGGCATTGGGGACATTGGGGACATTGGGGACATTGGGGCATGGAGGACACTGGGGACTTTGGGGATATTAGGGACATTGGGGATACTGGGGACATTTGGGTTATTTGGGACATTGGAGACACTGGGGACATTGGGGCCACTGGGGCCACTGGGGCCACTGGGGCCACTGGGGACATTGGGGATATTTGGGATATTGGGAGCATTGCAGACATTGGGGACATTGGGGACATTGGGGACATTGGGGACACTGGGGTCACTGGGGACATTTGGGACATTGGGGATATTTGGGATTTTGGGGGAATTGGTGACACTGGGGATTTTTGGGGTCACCGCTGTCCCCTCGCAGGCCGCCTGATCTTCGATAACCTGAAGAAGTCGATCGCCTACACGCTGACCAGCAACATCCCCGAGATCACCCCGTTCCTGCTCTTCATCATCGCCAACATCCCGCTGCCCCTGGGCACCGTCACCATCCTCTGCATCGACCTGGGCACCGACATGGTGAGCGACGGCCCCAAAGCCATCCCAGGGACAGCAAATCCGTCCCAAATCCATCCCAGGGACACCAAATCCATCCCAAATCCACCCCAAATCCATCCCAAAGACACCCCAAATCCATCCCAGGGACACCAAATCCATCCCAAATCCATCCCAGGGACACCAAATCCATCCCAAATCCACCCCAAATCCATCCCAAAGACACCCCAAATCCATCCCAGGGACACCAAATCCATCCCAAAGCCATCCCAGGGGCACCAAATCCATCCCAGGGACACCAAATCCATCCCAGGGACACCAAATCCCGTCCCAGGGACACCAAATCCCGTCCCAAATCCATCCCAGGGACACCAAATCCATCCCAAATCCACCCCAAATCCATCCCAAATCCATCCCAAAGACACCAAATCCATCCCAAAGACACCCCAAATCCATCCCAAATCCATCCCAGATCCATCCCAAATCCATCCCAAATCCATCCCAAATCCATCCCAGGGACACCAAATCCATCCCAAATCCATCCCAAATCCATCCCAAATCCATCCCAGGGATCCCAAATCCACCGCAGAGATCCCAAATCCTCCTGCCCCTGGGCGCTGCCACCATCCCATGACGTGTGACAGTGGGTGCCACCAGGGTGTCATTGAGTGCCACCAGGGTGTCATTGAGTGCCACCAGGGTGTCACTGAGTGCCACCTGGCTGTCATTGAGTGCCACCAGGGTGTCATTGGGTGCCACCAGGGTGTCATTGAGTGCCACCAGGGTGTCACTGAGTGCCACCAGGGTGACAGTGGGTGCCACCAGGGTGTCATTGGGTGCCACCAGGGTGTCATTGGGTGCCACCAGGGTGTCACTGAGTGCCACCAGGGTGTCATTGAGTGCCACCAGGGTGTCATTGGGTGCCACCTGGCTGTCATTGGGTGCCACCAGGGTGTCATTGGGTGCCACCAGGGTGACGATGGGTGACAGGGAGGTGACACTGTGTGACTCAGGGTGACGGTAGAGTGGCAGGCAATGACACAGGGGTGACACTGGGGTGCCATGGGGTGACATTGGGTGGCACGGGCGTGTCACAGGCTGGCAGTGGGTGACGCTGGGTGACACAGGGGTATCACCATCAAGGGGTGACATTGGGGTGACATCAGGTGCCGCGGGTGTGACGCTGGGTGACGCTGGGTGACACAGGGGTATCACTAGGTCAAAGTGGGATGACATTGGGGTGACATTGGGTGCCACGGGTGTGACGCTGGGTGACTTTGAACGGCAGAGGGTGACAGCGGGTGACACGAGGTGACACTGGGTGACACCGCTGTCCCCTCAGGTCCCCGCCATCTCGCTGGCCTACGAGGCGGCCGAGAGCGACATCATGAAACGGCAACCGCGGAACCCCCGCAGCGACAAACTGGTCAACGAGCGGCTGATCAGCATGGCCTACGGCCAGATCGGTCAGTGGTCACCCAGGGGTCACTCAGGGGTCACCCAGGGGTCACCCAGGGGTCACTCAGGGGTCACTCAGGGGTCACTCAGGGTCATCAGCATGGCCTACGGCCAGATCGGTCAGTGGTCACCCAGGGGTCACTCAGGGGTCACCCAGGGGTCACTCAGGGTCATCAGCATGGCCTACGGCCAGATCGGTCAGTGGTCACCCAGGGGTCACTCAGGGGTCACTCGGGGTCACTCAGGGGTCACCCAGGGGTCACTCAGGGTCACTCAGGGTCAGTCAGGGTCACTCAGGGTCACTCAGGACCATCAGCATGGCCTACAGCCAGATCGGTCAGTGGTCACCCAGGGGTCACTCAGGGCCACTCGGGGTCACTGAGGTCAGTCACGGGTCACTCAGGGTCACTCAGGGGTCACTCAGGGGTCACTCAGGGTCATCAGCATGGCCTGTGGCCAGATCGGTCAGTGGTCACCCAGGGGTCACTCAGGGGTCACTCAGGGGTCACTCAGGGGTCACTCAGGACCATCAGCATGGCCTACAGCCAGATCGGTCAGTGCAGGGTCATGGAGTGATCCCAAATCCAAGGATCCTGGTCCTTGGATGCTGATCCAAATCCCATGGCTCTGATCCCGCTCCCAATCCCAGTCCCATTCCCATGGCTCTGATCCTGATCCCATTCCCAATTCCATGGCTCTGATCCCCATCCTGATTCCGATCCCCATCCCAATCCCATGGCTCTGATCCTGATCCCATTCCCGATCCCATTCCCGATCCCATGGCTCTGATCCCGATCCCATGGCTCTGATCCTGATCCCCATCCCAATCCCATTCCCGATCCCATGGCTCTGATCCCGATCCCGATCCCATGGCTCTGATCCCGATCCCATGGCTCTGATCCCATTCCTGATCCCATGGCTCTGATCCCATGGCTCTGATCCCATTCCTGATCCCATGGCTCTGATCCCGATCCCGATCCCATGGTTCTGATCCCGATCCCGCAGGGATGATCCAGGCTCTGGGCGGGTTCTTCACCTACTTTGTGATCCTGGCGGAGAACGGTTTCCTGCCGGGGACGCTGCTGGGGATCCGCCTGGCCTGGGACGATCGCTCCAAGAACGACCTGGAGGATTCCTACGGACAGGAGTGGGTGAGGGACCCTGAAACTGCCCCTGCACAGCCCTTACACAGCCCTTACACACCTGTTACACAGCCCTTACACAGCCCTTACACAGCCCTTACACACCCCTTACACAGCCCTTACACAGCCCTTACACACCTGTTACACAGCCCTTACACAGCCCTTACACACCCCTTACACAGCCCTTACACACCCTTTACACAGCCCTTACACAGCCCTTACACAGCCCTTACACACCCCTTACACAGCCTTTACACAGCCCTTACACAGCCCTTACACAACCCTTACACAGCCCTTACACAGCCCTTACACAGCCCTTACACAGCCCTTACACAGCCCTTACACAACCCTTACACACCCCTTACACACCCTTTACACAGCCCTTACACAGCCCTTACACACCCCTTACACAGCCTTTACACAGCCCTTACACAGCCCTTACACAGCCCTTACACACCTGTTACACAGCCCTTACACAGCCCTTACACAGCCCTTACACAGCCCTTACACAGCCTTTACACAGCCCTTACACAGCCCTTACACACCTGTTACACAGCCCTTACACAGCCCTTACACAGCCTTTACACAGCCCTTACACAGCCCTTACACACCCCTTACACACCTGTTACACACCTGTTACACAGCCATTACACAGCCCTTACACACCCTTTACACAGCCCTTACACAGCCCTTACACAGCCCTTACACAGCCCTTACACACCCTTTACACAGCCCTTACACAGCCCTTACACAGCCCTTACACAGCCCTTACACAGCCCTTACACAGCCTTTACACAGCCCTTACACACCCTTTACACAGCCCTTACACAGCCCTTACACACCTGTTACACAGCCCTTACACAGCCCTTACACAGCCCTTACACAGCCCAGTCACACCCCAGTTACACTCCAGTTACACAACAGCTACACACCCCTTACACACCAGTTACACACCAGTTACACACCAGTTACATACCAGTCACACACCCATTGCACCCCAGTTACACACCCGTTACACACCAGTCACACACCAGTCACACACCAGTTACACCCCAGTTACACACCAGTTACACCCCGGTTACACACCCGTTACACACCAGTCACACACCAGTTACACCCCAGTTACACACCAGTTACACACCAGTTACACACCAGTTACACCCCAGTTACACACCAGTTACACACCAGTTACACACCAGTTACTCCCCAGTTACACACCAGTTACACACCAGTTACACACCCATTACACCCCAGTTACACACCAGTTACACCCCAGTTACACCCCAGTTACACCCCAGTTACACCCTGGTTACACACCAGTTACACACCAGTCATACACCAGTTACACCCCAGTTACTCCCCACTCACACCCCAGTTACTCCCCAGTTACACCCCAGTCACACCCCAGTTACACCCCAGTTACACCCCAGTTACACACCAGTTACACACCCGTTACACCCCAGTTACACCCCAGTTACACCCTGGTTACACACCAGTTACACCCCAGTTACACTCCTGTTACACACCAGTTACACCCCAGTCACACACCAGTTACTCCCCAGTTACACCCCAGTCACACACCCATTACACCCCAGTTACACACCAGTTACACACCAGTCACACCCCAGTTACACCCCAGTTACACCCCAGTTACACCCCAGTTACACACCAGTCACACCCCAGTTACACCCCAGTTACACCCCAGTTACACACCAGTCACACCCCAGTTACACCCCAGTTACACACCCGTTACACACCAGTCACACACCCATTGCACCCCAGTTACACACCAGTTACACCCCAGTTACACACCCGTTACACCCCAGTTACACCCCAGTTACACACCCGTTACACCCCAGTTACACCCCAGTTACACACCAGTTACACCCCAGTTACACACCCATTACACCCCAGTTACACCCCAGTTACACCCCAGTTACACACCCATTACACCCCAGTTACACTCCGGTTACACCAGTCACACACCCATTTCCATCCCATTTCCACTCTCATTTCCCCCCCGTTTCCTCCCGGTTTCCTCCCGGTTTCCTCCCCGTTTACTCCCCATTTCCCCCCCGTTTACTCCCGGTTTCCTCCTGGTTTACTCCCGGTTTCCTCCTGGTTTCCTCCTGCTCGTGGCAGACGTACGAGCAGCGCAAGGTGGTGGAGTTCACGTGTCACACGGCGTTCTTCGCCAGCATCGTGGTGGTGCAGTGGGCGGATCTCATCATCTGCAAGACCCGGCGCAACTCCGTCTTCCAGCAGGGCATGAAGTGAGGGAAAACACCCCAAAAATGCCCCAAAACACCCCAAAAACATCCAAAACACCCCAAAATCATCCAAAACACCCCAAAAACATCCCAAAAACATCCCAAAAATATCCCAAAAACACCCCAAAAACATCCAAATCATCCCAAAACCTCCAGAACCTGTCCCAACTCCGTCTTCCAGCAGGGCATGAAGTGAGGGAAAACACCCCAAAAATGCCCCAAAACACCCCAAAAACATCCCAAAATCACCCCAAAAACATCCAAATCATCCCAAAAATATCCCAAATCACCCCAAAAACATCCCAAACACCCCAAAAACATCCCAAAATCACCCCAAAAACATCCAGAACCTGTCCCAACTCCGTCTTCCAGCAGGGCATGAAGTGAGGGAAAACACCCCAAAAATGCCCCAAAACGCCCCAAAACATCCCAAACACCCCAAAAACATCCCAAAATCACCCCAAAAATGCCCCAAAACACCCCAAAAACATCCCAAACACCCCAAAAATATCCCAAAATGCCCCAAAAACATCCCAAACACCCCAAAAATATCCCAAAATGCCCCAAAAACATCCCAAACACCCCAAAAACATCCCAAAAACCTCCAAAACCTGTCCCAGCTCCGTCTTCCAGCAGGGCATGAAGTGAGGGAAAACACCCCAAAAACATCCCAAAAACATCCAAAACAGCCCAAAAACACCCCAAAATCACCCCAAACACCCCAAAAACATCCCAAAAACATCCAAAACAGCCCCAAAACATCCCAAAATCACCCCAAAATCCCACCTCAAACCCAGCCCAAAATCTCACCCAAACACCTCCAAAACCTGACCCAACTCCATCTTCCAGCAGGGCATGAAGTGAGGACAAAACACCACAAAAACATCCAAAACACCCCAAAACATCCCAAAAACACCCCAAAAACATCCCAAAAACATCCCAAAAATATCCCAAAAACATCCCAAAATCACCCCAAAAATATCCCAAAATCACCCCAAAAACATCCCAAAAACATCCCAAAAATATCCCAAAAACATCCCAAAATCACCCCAAAAATATCCCAAAATCACCCCTCGTGTACTGGGATGGACTGGGATGGACTGGGAGGGGTGGGGGAGGGGGAGGGGGAGAGACCCCCCCTCGTGTCCTCGGTGTCCCCAGCACCCCACGGACCCCCCCGGGTCACCCCAAATTCTCCAGATCCCACCCAGAGCCTCCATGAACCCCCAAATTCCCCCCGAATTTCTCCCCGAATCCCCCCCGAATCCCCCCCGAATTTCCTCCCGAATTTCCCTCAAATTTCCTCCAAATTCCCCCCAAATTCCATCCAAATTCCTCCCAAATTCCCCCCAAATTCCATCCAAATTCCTCCCAAATTTCCCCCAAGTTTCTCCCCAAATTTCCCCGAATTTCTCCCCAAAATTTCCCCCCAAATTCCCCCCAAATTTCTCCCGAATTCCCCCCAAATTCCATCCAAATTTCCCCCAAATTTCTCCCCAAATCCCCCCAAATTTCTCCCCAAATTTCCCCGAATTTCTCCCTAAATTTCCCCCAAATTTCTCTCCAAATGTCTCCCCAAATTTCCCCGAATTTCTCCCCAAATTTCCCCCAAATTTCTCCCCAAATTCCCCCCAAATTTCTCCCGAATTTCCTCCAAATTCCCCCCAAATTCCATCCAAATTCCCCCCAAATTCCCCCCAAATTCCCCCCAAATTCCCCCCAAACTCCCCCCAAATTTCCTCCCAAAAAACCCCCAAAAACCCCAAATCCCCCAATTTTTTAGGAACAAGATCCTGATTTTCGGGCTGCTGGAGGAGACGGCGCTGGCGGCGTTCCTGTCCTACTGCCCGGGCATGGGGGTGGCTCTGCGCATGTACCCCCTCAAGTGAGGCTCACCCCAAAAATCCCGACCCCCACCCCAAATCTCAGCCCCCCGGGGGGGATTTGGGGTGACGGAATTTTGGGGTGACGGAATTTTTGGGGGTTTTTTGTTGCCAGGGTGACCTGGTGGTTCTGCGCCTTCCCCTATTCCCTCCTCATCTTCGCCTACGACGAGGTGCGGAAATTGATCCTGAGGAGATACCCAGGAGGTGAGGGGGGACCCCAAAAAATGGGGGTGACCCTAAAAGTGTGTGGGGGGTGGGGAATGTGATGGGGAAAATGGGGGAATAAAAAAAAAAGGGGAGAAAATGGGGAAAAAGGAAAAAAAATGGGGGGGAAATAAAAATAAATGGGGAAAAATGAGGGGAAATAAAAAAAAAGGGGAAATGGGGGGAAAGGAAAAAGGGGGGAAATAAAAAGAAATGGGGGGAAAAAAATGGGGGGAACATAAATAAAAGGGGGGAAATAAAAATAAATGGGGGGAAAATGGGGGGAAATTTAAAAAAAGGGGAGAAAATGGGGGGAAAGGAAAAAAAATGGGGGAAAACAGAAATAAATGGGGGAAAATGGGGGGAAATTTAAAAAAAGGGGAGAAAATGGGGGGAAAGCAAAAAAAATGGGGGGAACATAAATAAAAGGGGGGGAATAAAAATAAATGGGGGGGAAATGGGGGAAAGGAAAAAAAAGGGGAGAAAATGGGGGAAAATGAAAAAAATGGGGGGAAATAAAAATAAATGGGGGAAAATGAGGGGAAATTTAAAAAAAATGGGGAAAAATGAGGGGAAATAAAAAAAAAGGGGAAATGGGTGGAAAGGAAAAAGGGGAGAAAATGGGGGAAAGGAAAAAGGGGGGAAATAAAAATAAATGGGGGGAAAAATGGGGGGAAAGCAAAAAAAATGGGGGGAACATAAATAAAAGGGGGGGAATAAAAATAAATGGGGGAAATGGGGGAAAGGAAAAAAAAAGGGGGGAAATAAAAATAAATGGGGGGAAATAAAAAAAATATGGGGGAAATGGGGGGAAAGGAAAAAGGGGGGAAAAATGGGGGAAGCAAAAAAAATGGGGGGAAATAAAAATAAATGGGGGGAAAATGGGGGAAATCAAAAACAAATGGGGGGAAATCAAAAAAATGGGGGGAAAGCAAAAACAAATGGGGGGAACATAAATAAAAGGGGGGAAATAAAAATAAATGAGGGGAAATGGGGGGAAAGGAAAAAAATGGGGAAATAAAAATAAATGGGGGGAAATTAAAAAAAAGGGGGAGAAAATGGGGGGAAAGCAAAAAAAATGGGGGGAACATAAATAAAAGGGGGGGAAATAAAAATAAATGGGGGGAAAATGGGGGAAATTAAAAAAAAGGGGAGAAAATAGGAGGGGAAAGGAAAAAAAACGGGGGAAAACAGAAATAAATGGGGGGGAAATGGGGGAAATTAAAAAAAGGGGAGAAAATGGGGGGAAAGGAAAAAAATGGGGGGGAATAAAAATAAATGGGGGGAAAATGAGGGGAAATTAAAAAAAAAGGGGAAATGGGGGGAAAGGAAAAAAAAGAAATGGGGAAAATGGGGGGAAATTAAAAAAGGGGGGGAAAATCAAAAAAGGGGGGAGAAATTGGGAGAAAGCAAAAAAAAATGGGGGAAAACAGAAATAAATGGGGGAAAAATGAGGGGAAATGAAAAAAAATGGGGGGAAATAAAAAAAATGGGGGGAAACAGAAATAAAAGGGGGGAAATAAAAATAAATGAGGGGAAATGGGGGGAAATGAAAAAAATGGGGGAAAAGCAAAAAAAGGGGGGGAAAACAAAAATAAAAGGGGGAAAATAAAAATATGTGGGGGAAAATGAAAGGAAATCAAAAACAAAATGGGGGGGATAAAAAAAATGGGGGGAAGACCAAAATAAAAAGGGGGAAACAAAAATAAATGGGGAAAAATGAGGGGAAATAAAAAACAAAATGGGGGGAACAAAAAAAATGGGGGAAAATCAAAATAAAAAGGGGAAAAAACAAAAATAAAAGGGGGGGAAACAAAAAAAAAATAGGGGGAAAATGAGAAATAAAAAAAAAAGGGGGGGGGAAAACCAACACGAAATGGGGACCCCAAAAAATGGAAACTGTAAAAAATGGGAACCCCCAAAAAGCGGGGAGGGAATTGAGGGGGGGGCGCTCCCATTTCGCCCCCCCCTGACGCCCCCTCCCCTTTTTCCAGGCTGGGTGGAGAAGGAAACTTATTACTGAGCCCCTCCCCCACCCTCGGGACCCCCCCGGACCCCCTCCCGCACCCCGATACTAACCCCGAGGGGGGAGGGGGGCGTCGGGACCCCCCCCAAATTCTGGGGGGCACCAGGACCCCCCCCCCCGAGAGCAATAAACCAGTTTAACCCCCCCTCGTGTACTGGGATGGACTGAGAGGGGAGGGGAGGGGGAGGGGAGGGGGAGAGACCCCCCCCCCCCTCGTGTCCTCGGTGTCCCCACGGACCCCCCCGGGTCACCCCAAATTCTCCAGATCCCACCCAGAGCCTCCATGAACCCCCAAATTCCCCCCGAATTTCTCCCGAATTTCCCTCAAATTCCCCCTGAATTTCTCCCAAATTTCCCTCAAATTCCCCCTGAATTTCTCCCCGAATTCCCCCAAATTCCCCCAAATTCCCCCCGAATTTCTCCCCGAATTCCCCCGAATTTCCCCCAAATTCCTCCAAATTTCCCCCAAATTTCTCCCAAATTTTTCCCGAATTTCCCCCAAATTCCATCCAAATTTCCCCCCAAATTCATCCCGAATTTCCCCCGAATTTCTCCCAAATTACTCCCCAAATCCCCCCAAATTCCCCGCAAATTCCCCCCGAATTTCGTCCAAATTCCTCCCGAATTTCTCCCTAAATTTCCCCAAATTTCCCCCAAATTCTCCCCAAAATTTCTCCCGAATTTCCTCCAAATTCCCAAATTTCCCCCCCCGGTTCCTCTTTCCCGGCTCAGTCCGGAGCTGGAGCGGGGCTGGAAGCGGGGGGGGACACCCAGGGACACCCAGGGCACACCCAGGGGACACTTGGGGACACTTGGGGACACCCAGGGGACACCCAGGGGACACCCAGGGACACCCAGGGGACACTTGGGGACACCCGGGGACACCCAGGGGACACCCAGGGGACACCCAGGGGACACTTGGGGACACTTGGGGACACCCGGGGGACACTTGGGGACACCCAGGGGACACTTGGGGACACTTGGGGACACCCGGGGACACCCAGGGAACACCCAGGGGACACCCAGGGACACCCAGGGGACACTTGGGGACACCAGGGGACACTTGGGGACACCCAGGGGACACTTGGGGACACCCAGGGGACACCCAGGGGACACCCAGGGGACACTTGGGGACACCCAGGGGACACTTGGGGACACTTGGGGACACCCGGGGACACCCAGGGAACACCCGGGGACACCCAGGGGACACTTGGGGACACCCAGGGACACCCAGGGGACACTTGGGGACACCCAGGGGACACCCAGGGGACACTTGGGGACACCCAGGGGACACTTGGGGACACTTGGGGACACCCGCGGACACCCAGGGAACACCCGGGGACACCCAGGGGACACTTGGGGACACCCAGGGGACACCCAGGTACACCCAGGGGACACCCAGGGGACACCCAGGGGACACCCAGGGACACCCAGGGGACACTTGGGGACACCCAGGGACACCCAGGGGACACCCAGGGACACCCAGGGGCACCCAGGGGACACTTGGGGACACTTGGGGACACCCAGGGAACACCCGGGGACACCCAGGGGACACTTGGGGACACCCAGGGGACACCCAGGGGACACTTGGGGACACTTGGGGGGGTCTGGCTGAGCCGCTGGGACCCCTCAGGACACCCCCGAGCCGGGGGGGGCACACGAGGGGGGCGGGGCGGTGACACCGGGGAGGGGACACCGGAGAGGGGACACCGGGAGGTGACACCGGGGAAGGGACACCGGGAGGTGACAGCGGGGAGGGGACACCGGGAGGTGACAGCGGGGAGGGGACACCGGGGAGGGGACACCGGGAGGGGACAGCGGGGAGGTGACACCGGGAGGGGACACCGGGAGGGGACACCGGGAGGTGACACCGGAGAGGGGACAGCGGGAGGGGACAGCGGTGACAGCGGGGAGGGGACACCGGGGAGGGGACAGTGGGGAGGGGACACCGGGAGGTGACACCGGAGAGGGGACAGCGGGGAGGGGACAGCGGGGAGGGGACAGCGGGGAGGTGACAGCGGGGAGGGGACACCAGGGAGGGGACAGTGGGGAGGGGACAGGGGGGAGGTGACAGCGGGGAGGTGACATCGGGAGGTGACAGCGGGGAGGTGACAGCGGGGAGGGGACAGCGAGGAGGGGACAGGGGGGAGGTGACACCCTGTCCGTCTGTCCCCGAGGCGCCGGAAGGGGCTGTGACTGTCCCCGTGTCCCCACGGGGGTCGTGTCCGTCCTTGTCCCCAGGGCTGCGTCCGTCACCCTCCGACTGTCACCCGGCCCAGGGACGTCCGTCCGTCTGTCTGTGTGTCTGTGTGTCCCCGGGCTGTGTCTGTGTGTCCCCAGGGTCCGTGTGTCTGTCCCCAGGGTGTCCCTGTCCCCTGGTTCTGTCCGTCCCTGCTCCTCCCTGGGCCCCGTCCCCGCCTGTCCCTCTGTCCCCTGCTTCTGTGTGTCCGTCCCCGTGTCCGTGTGTCCGTCCCCGTGTCCGTGTGTCCGTCCCTGTGTCCGTGTGTCCGTCCCTGTGTCCGTGTCCGTGTGTCCATCCCCGTCCCTGTGTCCGTGTGTCCATCCCTGTGTCCGTGTGTCCCGGTGTCTCCGTGTTCTCTTGTCCCCGTGTTCCCCTGTCCGTGTGTCCATACCCGTGTCCCCGTGTCCCCGTGTCCCTCTGCCCCCGTGTCCCTCTCTCCCTGTGTCCCTGTGTCCCTGTGTCCCTCTGTCCCGTGTCCCTCTGTCCCTCTGTCCCCTGTCCCTCTGTCCCCGTGTCCCTCTCTCCCTGTGTCCCTCTGTCCCTCTCTCCCTCTCTCCCTCTGCCCCCGTGTCCCCCTGTCCCTCTGTCCCTCTGTCCCTCTGTCCCTCTGTCCCGTGTCCCTCTGTCCCGTGTCCCCATGTCCCCGCTGTGGCCCTGCCGGTGGCTCCTGGCTCTGCTGGCTCTGTCCCCGGGTGTCCCGGGGGTCCCGGGGGTCTCGGGGGGTCCCGGGGGGGCCGCGGAGCTGCGGCGGCGCCCCGGGGACACCGGACCCCGGCCCGAGGAGCTGGAGGAGCTGGAGGTGGGCACTGGGAGGGAACTGGCAGGGAACTGGGAGGGAACTGGGAGGGAACTGGGAGCACTGGGAGCACTGGGAGGGAACTGGGAGCACTGGGAGTCACTGGGAGCACTGGGAGGGAACTGGGAGCACTGGGAGGGAACTGGGAGGGAACTGGGAGCACTGGGAGGGAGCTGGGAGCACTGGGAGGGAACTGGGAGCACTGGGAATCACTGGGAGGGAGCTGGGAGCACTGGGAGGGAACTGGGAGTTACTGGGAGCACTGGGAGGGAGCTGGGGGAGCTCCGGGGGTGGCACTGAGGGGACACGAGGGGACCTCGCGGCGCTGCCCGGTGCTGGCTCCGCTGCGGCGGCGGCCCGGGGACACCGGACACCGGCCCCGGGAGCTGGAGCCACTGGGAGCACTGGGAGCACTGGGGGACACCGGGGGGACACTGGGGGACACTGGGGGGGTTCTGAGGGGACACCGGGGGACACTGGGGGACACCGGGGGGACACTGGGTGACATTGAGTGACACCGGGGGACACTGGGGAACACCGGGGGGGTTCTGAGGGACACCGGGGGACACCGGGGGACACCGGGGGGGTTCTGAGGGACACTGGGGGACACTGAGGTGACACCGGGGGGTCCCTCAGCCGTGCCCAGCCGTGTCCCCTCCCCCGCGGGTGGCGCTGGAGCAGAGCGGGGTCGTCTTCGGCCTCGTGGACACCGAGCAGGGCCGGGAATTGACTCTGGGAGTCCCCCAGAGCCCCCCGGGACACCCCCAGAGCCCCCCCGGAAACCCCCAGAACCCTCCTGACCCCGGGAAGACCCCCAGAGCCCCCCGGGGACACCCCCAGAGCCCCCCCTGAGCCTCGGAGACACCCCCAGAGCCCCTCGGGGAGACCCCAGAGCACCTCGGGGACACCCCCAGAGGCCCCCCCTGAGCCTCGGGACACCCCCAGAGCCCCCCGGGGACACCCCCAGAGCCTCCCCTGACCCTTGGGGACACCCCCAGAGCCCCCCTGACCCTCGGAGACACCCCCAGAGCCCCTCGGGGAGACCCCAGAGCCCCCCAGGGAGACCCCAGAGCCCCCCTGACCCCCGGGACACCCCCAGAGCCCCCCCTGACCCCCGGGACACCCCCAGGCTCTGGGGACCCCCGTGCAGGTGGTGGCAGCCGGGCAGGAGCTCCAGGCCTTTGGGGACATCGAGGAGGAGCCCAAAGTCATCGGGTACTTCGAGGGACGGGACTCGGAGTGTGCGTGGGGACACCCCCTGTGTCACCTGTGTCACCTGTGTGTCACCTGTGTGTCACCTGTGTCACCTGTGTGTCACCTGTGTGTCACCTGTGTCACCTGTGTCACCTGTGTGTGTCACCTGAGTGTCACCTGTGTGTCACCTGTGTCACCTGTGTCACCTGTGTGTCACCTGAGTGTCACCTGAGTGTCACCTGTGTCACCTGTGTGTCACCTGTGTGTCACCTGTGTGTCACCTGTGTCACCTGTGTCACCTGTGTGTCACCTGTGTGTCACCTGTGTCACCTGTGTCACCTGTGTGTCACCTGTGTCACCTGTGTCACCTGTGTGTGTCACCTGAGTGTCACCTGTGTGTCACCTGTGTCACCTGTGTCACCTGTGTGTCACCTGAGTGTCACCTGAGTGTCACCTGTGTCACCTGTGTGTCACCTGTGTCACCTGTGTGTCACCTGTGTGTCACCTGTGTCACCTGTGTCACCTGAGTGTCACCTGTGTGTCATCTGTCACCTGTGTCACCTGTGTCACCTGTGCCACCTGAGTGTCACCTGTGTGTCACCTGAGTGACAATCCCCAATCCCCAATTCCCAGTTCCCAATCCCAAATCCCCAATCCCCAATTCCCAGTTCCCGATTCCCAATTCCCAGTTCCCAGTTCCCAATTCCCAATCCCCAATCCCCAATTCCCAGTTCCCAATTCCCAGTTCCCAATTCCCAGTTCCCAATTCCCAATTCCCAATTCCCAGTTCCCAATCCCAAATTCCCAGTTCCCAGTTCCCAATTCCCAATTCCCAGTTCCCAGTTCCCAATCCCCAATTCCCAATCCCCAATTCCCAATTCCCAATCCCCAATTCCCAATTCCCAGTTCCCAATTCCCAGTTCCCAGTTCCCAATCCCCAATTCCCAATTCCCAATCCCCAATTCCCAGTTCCCAGTTCCCAATTCCCAATTCCCAGTTCCCAATTCCCAGTTCCCAGTTCCCAATTCCCAGTTCCCGATTCCCAATCCCCAATTCCCAATCCCTGATTCCCAATTCCCAATCCCCAATTCCCAATTCTCAGTTCCCAATCCCCAATCCCCAATTCCCAATTCCCAATTCCCAATTCCCAATCCCCAATTCCCAATTCCCAGTTCCCAATCCCCAATTCTCAGTTCCCAATCCCCAATCCCCAATTCCCAGTTCCCAATTCCCAATTCCCAGTTCCCAATTCCCAATTCCCAGTTCCCAATTCCTAGTTCCCAGTTCCCAATCCCCAGTTCCCAATCCCCAATCCCCAATTCCCAGTTCCCAGTTCCCAATTCCCAATCCCCAGTTCCCAATCCCAAATTCCCAGTTCCCAATCCCCAGTTCCCAATCCCCAATTCCCAGTTCCCAATTCCCAGTTCCCAATCCCCAGTTCCCAATCCCCAATCCCAAATTCCCAGTTCCCAATCCCCAATCCCCAATTCCCAGTTCCCAATTCCCAGTTCCCAATTCCCTGTTCCCAATCCCCAATTCCCAATTCCCAGTTCCCAATCCCCAATTCCCAGTTCCCAATTCCCAGTTCCCAATCCCCAGTTCCCAGTTCCCAATCCCCAATTCCCAATTCCCAATTCCCAGTTCCCAATTCCCAATCCCCAATTCCCAATCCCCAATCCCCAATCCCCAATTCCCAGTCCCCAATTCCCAATTCCCGATCCCCAATTCCCAGTTCACAATCCCCAATTCCCAATTCCCAATCCCCAATTCCCAGTTCTCAATCCCCAATTCCCAGTTCCCAATTCCCAATTCCCAGTTCCCAATCCCCAATTCCCAGTTCCCAATTCCCAGTTCCCGATTCCCAATTCCCAGTTCCCAATCCCGAATTCCCAGTTCCCAATTCCCAATCCCCAGTTCCCAATCCCCAATCCCCAATTCCCAGTTCCCGATTCCCAATTCCCAATTCCCAGTTCCCAATCCCCAATTCCCAGTTCCCAATCCCCAATTCCCAGTTCCCCCCCCATTCCCCCTCAGCCTTCCAGGCCTTCTCCGCCGCCGCCCAGCGCTTCCACCCCTCCCTCCTCTTCTTCGCCACCTTCGACCCCCAGGTGAGCACCGGGGTGGGCTGGGTGACCCCTGGGACCCCCCAAATCCCAAAAAACCCCAAAATCCCCAAATCCTAAAAAAAACCCCAAAATCCCCCAATCCCAAAAACCCCCCAAAATCCCCAAAACCCCCCAAAATCCCCAAATCCCAAAAACCCCCAAAAAATCCCCAAATCCCAAAAAACCCCCAAAAAATCCCCAAATCCCAAAAAACCCCAAAATCCCCCCAAAATCCCCAAAAACCCCCCAAAATCCCCAAATCCCAAAAAACCCCAAAAAAATCCCCAAATCCCAAAAAACCCAAAAAAAATCCCCAAATCCCAAAAACCCCCAAAAAATCCCCAAATCCCAAAAAACCCCCAAAAAATCCCCAAATCCCAAAAAAACCCCAAAATCCCCAAAACCCCCCAAAACCCCAAAATCCCCAAAAACCCCCCAAAATCCCCAAATCCCCAAAACCCCCAAAAAATCCCCAAATCCCAAAAACCCCCCAAATCCCCCCAAAAAACCCAAATCCCCAAATCCCCCCAAAAAAACCCCAAAATCCCCAAATCCCCAAAACCCCCAAAAAATCCCCAAATCCCAAAAACCCCCCAAATCCCCCCAAAAAACCCAAATCCCCAAATCCCCCCAAAAAAACCCCAAAAAATCCCCAAATCCCAAAAACCCCAAAAAAATCCCCAAATCCCAAAAAAACCCCAAATCCCCAAATCCCCCCCAAAATTCCCAAATCCCAAAAACCCCCAAAAAATCCCCAAATCCCAAAAACCCCCCCAAATCCCCCCAAAATCCCCAAATCCCAAAATCCCCAAAATCAAAAAAAAAACCCAAAATCCCCAAAATCAAAAAAAAAAACCAAAATCCCCAAAATCCCCCCCAAATCCCCAAATCCCAAAAAAAACCCCAAAATCCCCCAAATCCCCCCAAAATCCCCAATCCCCCGTTCCAGGCGGCGCAGGAGCTGCGGCTGGGGCTGAACCAGCTCCACCTCTTCGAGCCCTTCCTGGAGCAGCCCCGGAGTTTCCGGGGGGACCCCGGGGACCCCCACGGGCTCGAGGCCTTCGTGGAGAGCAGCAAACGGTGGGGAACGGGAATTTGGGATTGGGAATTTGGGATTGGGGATTTGGGATTGGGGATTTGGGATTGGGAATTTGGGATTGGGAATGGGGAATTGGGAATTTGGGATTGGGAATTTGGGATTGGGAATTTGGGATTGGGGATTGGGAATTGGGGATTGGGAATTGGGGATTGGGAATTGGGAATTGGGGATTGGGGATTGGGGATTGGGAATGGGGAATTGGGAATTGGGGATTGTGGATTGGGAATTGGGATTGGGGATTGGGAATGGGGAATTGGAAATTGGGAATTTGGGGATTGAGAACTGGGGATTGGGGATTGGGGATTGGGAATTGGGAACTGGGAATTGGGAATTGGGAATTGGGGATTGGGGATTGGGAATTGGGGATTGGGAATTGGGGATTGGGAACTGGGAACTGGGAATTGGGGTTGAGAACTAGGAATTGGGGATTGGGAACTGGGAACGGGGAATTGGGAATTGGGGCTTGGGGATTGGGGATTGGGAATTGGGAATTGGGGATTGGGGATTGGGAATTGGGAATTAGGGATTGGGAATTGGGAACTGGGAATTTGGAACTGGGAACTGGGGCTGAACCAGCTCCATCTCTCCGAGCCCTTCCTGGAGCAGCCCCGGAGCTTTCGGGGGGACCCCGGGGACCCCCACGGGCTCGAGGCCTTCGTGGAGAGCAGCAAACGGTGGGGAACGGGAATTTGGGATTGGGAATTTGGGATTGGGAATTTGGGATTGGGAATTGGGGATTGGGAATTGGGGATTGGGGATTGGGAATGGGGAACTGGGAATTTGGGGATTGAGAACTGGGGATTGGGAATGGGGAACTGGGAATTGGGAACTGGGAATTTGGGGATTGAGAACTGGGAATTTGGGAATTGGGAACTGGGGATTTGGGATTGGGGATTGGGAATTGGGAACTGGGGATTTGGGATTGGGGATTGGGAATTGGGGATTGGGAACTGGGAATTGGAAATTGGGGATTGAGAACTGGGAATTTGGGGACTGAGAACTGGGAATTTGGGAATTGGGAACTGGGGATTTGGGATTGGGGATTGGGAATTGGGGATTGGGAATTGGGGATTGGGAATTGGGAGCTGGGAATTGGGAACTGGGAACTGGGAATTGGGAGCTGGGAATTGGGAATTGGGGATTGGGGATTGGGGATTGGGGATTGGGAACTGGGAATTGGGAACTGGGGCTGAACCAGCTCCACCTCTTCGAGCCCTTCCTGGAGCAGCCCCGGAGCTTTCGGGGGGACCCCGGGGACCCCCACGGGCTCGAGGCCTTCGTGGAGAGCAGCAAACGGTGGGGAACGGGAATTTGGGATTGGGGATTTGGGATTGGGAATTGGGAATTGGGGATTGGGAATTGGGGATTGGGGATTGGGGATTTGGGGATTGGGAATTGGGAATTTGGGATTGGGAATTGGGGATTGGGAATTGGGAATTGGGGATTGGGAATTGGGGATTGGGAATTTGGGATTGGGGATTTGGGATTGGGGATTTGGGAATTGGGGATTGGGGATTGGGAATTGGAAATTGGGAATTTGGGGATTGAGAACTGGGAATTGGGGATTGGAAATTTGGGATTGGGGATTGGGGATTGGGAATTGGGGATTGGGAACTGGGAATTGGAGATTGGGGATTAGGGATTGGGAACTGGGAACTGGGAATTGGGGTTGAGAACTAGGAATTGGGGATTGGGAACTGGGAACGGGGAATTGGGGATTGGGAATTGGGGATTGGGGATTGGGAATGGGGAATTGGGAATTGGGAATTTGGGGATTGAGAACTGGGGATTGGGGATTGGGAATTGGGAACTGGGAATTGGGATTGGGGATTGGGAATTGGGGGTTGGGGATTGGGAATTGGGAACTGGGAATTGGGAACTGGGAATTTGGGGATTGAGAACTGGGAATTTGGGAATTGGGAACTGGGGATTTAGGATTGGGGATTGGGAACTGGGGATTGGGAATTGGGGATTGGGGATTGGGGATTGGGGATTGGGAATTGGGAATTGGGGATTGGGAATTGGGGATTGGGAATTGGGAATTGGGAACTGGGAATTTGGGACTGGGAACTGGGAATTGGGGCTGAACCAGCTCCATCTCTTCGAGCCCTTCCTGGAGCAGCCCCGGAGCTTCCGGGGGGACCCCGGGCCCCCCACGGGCTCGAGGCCTTCGTGGAGAGCAGCAAACGGTGGGGAACGGGAATTTGGGATTGGGAATTTGGGATTGGGGATTTGGGATTGGGGATTTGGGATTGGGAATTTGGGATTTGGGATTGGGAATTGGGGATTGGGAACTGGGGATTGGGGATTGGGAACTGGGAATTTGGGGATTGAGAATTGGGAATTTGGGAATTGGGAACTGGGGATTTGGGATTGGGGATTGGGAATTGGGGATTTGGGATTGGGGATTTGGGATTGGGAATTGGGGGTTGGGAATTTGGGATTGGGAACTGGGAATTGGGGATTGGGAATTGGGGATTGAGAACTGGGGATTTGGGATTGGGAACTGGGAATTGGGAATTGGGAATTGGGGATTGGGAATTGGGGATTGGGAATTGGGAATTGGGGATTGGGAACTGGGAACTGGGAGTTGGGGATTGGGAACTGGGAACTGGGAATTGGGGTTGAGAACTAGGAATTGGGAATTGGGAACTGGGAACGGGGAATTTGGGATTGGGAATTGGGAATTGGGAATTGGGAATTGGGAACTGGGAACTGGGGATTGGGAACTGGGGATTGGGGATTGGGAATTGGGGGTTGGGGATTGGGAATTGGGAACTGGGAATTTGGGACTGGGAACTGGGAATTGGGGCTGAACCAGCTCCACCTCTTCGAGCCCTTCCTGGAGCAGCCCCGGAGCTTTCGGGGGGACCCCGGGGACCCCCACGGGCTCGAGGCCTTCGTGGAGAGCAGCGAACGGTGGGGAACGGGGACCCCTCCCCAAATCGGGGGTCCTGGGGAACCGGGCAGGGAGAGGTTGCCATGGAGATGGGATGCTGAGAGGAGATGGTTGCCATGGGAGGCGGTTGCTATGGGGATGTGGTTGCCATGGGAGGAGGTCTCAGTGGGATGTGGTTGCACTGGGTGATGGTTGCCATGGGGACAGGTTGCCATGGGGATGTGGTTGCTAGGGAAGGAGGGCTCTATGGGGTGATGGTTGCCCTGGGTGATTGTTGCCATGGGGACAGACTGCTGTGGGAGGAAGTCTCTATGGGGTGATGGTTGCCATGGGGACCGGTTGCCATGGGGACCGGTTGCCATGGGGACCGGTTGCCATGGGGACCGGTTGCCATGTGGGTGTGGTTGCCATAGGGACAGGTTGCTATGGGAGGAGGTTTCTATGGGGTGATGGTTGCCATGGAGATGTGGTTGCCCTGGGTGATGGTTGCCATGAGGACCGGTTGCCATGAGGATGCGGTTGCCATGGGAACAGGTTGCCATGGGGACAGGTTGCCATGAGGATGTGGTTGCCATGGGGATGCAGTTGCCATGAGGACCGGTTGCCATGGGGATGCAGTTGCCATGGGGACCGGTTGCCATGGGGACAGGTTGCCATGGGGACAGGTTGCCATGGGGACATGTCGCCATGGGGACAGGTTGCCATGAGGATGCAGTTGCCATGAGGACCGGTTGCCATGGGGACAGGTTGCCATGGGGACAGGTTGCCATGGGGACAGGTTGCCATGGGGACAGGTTGCCATGAGGATGCAGTTGCCATGAGGACCGGTTGCCATGGGGACAGGTTGCCATGGGGACAGGTTGCCATGGGGACAGGTTGCCACGGGCAATGGTTGCCACGGGCAATGGTTGCCAAGGGAATGTGGTTGCCACGGGAGACGGTTACCATGGGGATCCCGTTGCCATGGGGACGGAGGATCCTCACCCCCCCATCTCCCCTCACCCCCCTTTTCCCACGGTGGCCCCGGGGGTGACCCCGCTGGTTTGGGGGGTTCTGCTCTGCCCGGGGGGGGCTCGGGGGTCCCGGGGGAGGGGGAGGGGGCGCGGCCGAGCCCCCCCGAGCCGGGCAGGGTTAAAGCCGCGGGTGCTGCTGGGAGATTCCCGCAGTTTTAATCCCCCCCGGATCATCCCCCCCCTCCCCCCGCCGCGGCCTCAATCCCGAGGGACATCGGGGACCCTCCGGGCCCCCCCCCCGAGCGGTGACACGGGGGGGACCCGGGGGGGCTCCTCCCTGTCACCCCCTCCCCATTCCCAGCTCTTCTGCCCCTCCCCAAACCCCCAATTTGAGCCCCCCCGCAGCAGCACCCGGGGGGGGGAGGGGGGCAGCGGCTCCTGGGGGGGGAGGGGAGGGGAGGGGGGGGGATCTGATTTTGGGGTGCCCCTCACCCCCCCCCCCCAACCCCCCAGGGCCACTCTGCAGAAACTCAAAGCTCAGAGCACGTCCCAGAACTGGGTGAGTGCGGGGGTCCCGCCACCCCCACCCCCACCCCGGTGACCCCCAAAACTCGGGGGACACTCGAGGGACACTCGGGGGACACTCGGGGGACACTCGGGGGACACTCGGGGGACACTCAGGGGACACCCCACGTCACCGTGACCCCCCCCGTGTCCCCCCAGGAGGACCTTTGGGATGGGACCCACATCGTGGCCTTTGCCGAGGGGGATGATCCCGGTGAGGGGAGGACGGGAAGGGAATTGGGGGATCCCGGGGGGGGTCCCAGCCCCCCCTGAACCCCCCCTGACCCCCCCCAGACGGGTTCGAGTTCCTGGAGATCCTGAAGGAGGTGGCCCGGGACAAGAGGGACAATCCCGAGTTCAGAATCCTGTGGATCGATCCCGATGATTTCCCGATGGTACCAGACCCCCCCCGGGGGACGGGGACAACCCCCGGACAGGGTGTGACCCCTGTGTCCCCTCCCCCGGACAGGGTGTGACCCCTGTGTCCCCTCCCCCAGACAGGGTGTGACCCCTGTGTCCCCTCCCCCCCGGGGTGTGACCCCTGTGTCCCCTCCCCCGGACAGGGTGTGACCCCTGTGTCCCCTGTGACCCCTGTGTCCCCTCCCCCGGACAGGGTGTGACCCCTGTGTCCCCTCCCCCGGACAGGGTGTGACCCCTGTGTCCCCTCCCCCGGACAGGGTGTGACCCCTGTGTCCCCTCCCCCACGGGGTGTGACCCCTGTGTCCCCTCCTGGACAGGGTGTGACCCCTGTGTCCCCTCCCCCACAGGGTGTGACCCCTGTGTCCCCTCCTGGACAGGGTGTGACCCCTGTGTCCCCTCCCCCATGGGGTGTGACCCCTGTGTCCCCTCCCCCCCGGGGTGTGACCCCTGTTTCCCCTCCCCCCCGGGGTGTGACCCCTGTGTCCCCTCCCCTGGACAGGGTGTGACCCCTGTGTCCCCTGTGTCCCCTCCCCCACACGGGGTGTCCCCTGTGTCCCCTGTGTCCCCTCCCCCAGCTCGTCCCCTCCTGGGAGGACACCTTCGACCTCGACCTGTCCCGGCCCCAGCTCGGCGTGGTCAATGGCACCGACCATGTGAGGGTCACCTCAGTGTCACCTGTGTCACCCCTGTGTCACCCTGTGTCACCCTGTGTCACCCCTGTGTCACCTGTGTCACCCCTGTGGTCAATGGCACCGACCATGTGAGGGTCACCTCAGTGTCACCGTCTGTCACCTCAGTGTCACCCCTGTGTCACCTGTGTCACCCTGTGTCACCTGTGTCACCCTGTGTCACCCCTGTGTCACTCTGTGTCACCCCTGTGTCACCCCTGTGTCACCTGTGTCACCCCTGTGTCACTCTGTGTCACCTGTGTCACCTGTGTCACTCTGTGTCACCCCTGTGGTCAATGGCACCGACCATGTGAGGGTCACCTCAGTGTCACCTGTGTCACCCTGTGTCACCTGTGTCACCTGTGTCACCTCAGTGTCACCATCTGTCACCTCAGTGTCACCCTGTGTCACCTGTGTCACTCTGTGTCACCCCTGTGGTCAATGGCACCGACCATGTGAGGGTCACCTCAGTGTCACCTGTGTCACCCTGTGTCACCTCAGTGTCCCCCCAGTGTCACCCCATGTCCCCCCATGTCCCCCCGTGTCACCGCAATGTCACCCTGTGTCACCCCAGTGTCACCTCAGTGTCACCCTGTGTCCCCCCGTGTCCCCCCGTGTCACCCCATGTCCCCCCGTGTCCCCAGGCCAGCAGCGTGTGGCTGGACATGGAGGATGAGGAGGATCTGCCGGGACCTGAGGAGGTCCTGGAGTGGCTCGAGGAGGTTCTGGAGGGGGACACTGGGGACAGGGATGGCGATGACGATGAAGACGATGACGATGAAGATGATGATGAAGACGATGATGATGAAGACGATGATGATGATGATGATGATGATAACGATGATGATGAAGACGATGAAGATGATGACGATGATGATGAAGATGATGACGACGATGGTGACAAAGTTGATGATGATGATGATGCTGACTCATAACAATGATGATGATGATGACAATGATGACGACACGATGATGAAGATGATGACAATTACAATGACAGTGACGATGATGATGATGATGACGATGATGAAGATGATGACAATGATGACAATGACATGACAATGATGAAGATGACGATGAAGATGATGATGACAATGACAACACTGACAATGATGAAGATGATGACAATTACAGTGACAATGATGATGACAAAATTGATGATGATGATGATGATGACGACGACGATGGTGACGATGATGAAAACAATGACGATGTCAATGATGATGATGATGATGATGATGACCCTGACAATGATGAAGATGATGACAATTACAATGACGATGACGATGAAATTGATGATGATGATGATGACGATGGTGACAATGATGATGAAAACAATGACGATGTCAATGATGATGATGATGATGTCAATGATGATGTCGATGATGATGATGACGATGTCGATGATGATGATGATGATGGTGATGATGATGATGGTGATGATGATGAAAACAATGACGATGTCAATGATGATGATGATGATGTCAATGATGAAGTCGATGATGATGATGATGATGATGATGATGATGATGATGGTGATGATGATGATGGTGATGATGATGAAAACAATGACGATGTCAATGATGATGATGATGATGTCAATGATGATGTCGATGATGATGATGATGATGTCAATGATGATGATGATGATGTCAATGATGTCGATGATGATGATGATGACGATGTCAATGATGATGATGATGATGACGATGATGATGATGATGGTGACCGGGCTATAAAATCCCCAAAGGCCCAGGGAGTGTCCCCAGGGCAATGAGGATCCCTGGAGCTGGGTGAGATCCCTGTGCAAGATCCTTGAGATCCCTCTGTGGGATCCCCCAGACAAGATTTCCATGTGAGATCCCTGGGTGAGATCCCTGGGAAGCATTCCCTGCACAAGATCCCAGCGTGAGATCCCTGTATGAGATCCCAGTGCGAGATTCCCTGTATGAGATCCCAGCGCGAGATCCCAGCATGAGATTCCCTGTATGAGATCCCTGTACGAGATCCCAGCACAAGATCCCAGTGCAAGATTCCCTGTACGAGATCCCAGTGTGAGATTCCCTGTATGAGATCCCAGTGCAAGATCCCCATGGGAGATCCCTGTGTGGGATTCCCTCTGTGAGATTCCCAGTGCAAGATCCCCATGGGAGATCCCCCCTGTGAGTTTCCCTATCAAATTTTCCCCCACGGGAGATCCCTGTATGAGATCCCAGTGCAAGATCCCCATGGGAGATGCCCCCTATGAGATTCCCAATCGGATTTTCCCCCATGGGAGATCCCTGTACGAGATCCCAGTGCAAGATCCCCCCTATGAGATTCCCAATCGGATTTTCCCCCACGGGAGATCCCCCCAGACAAGACCCCCCTGCCACCTCTCCACACGAGATCCCAGTGCTGGATCCCTTTGCCAGATCCCCCTGTGATATTCCCCTGGGCATGATCCCCGTGGGAGATGCCTCCTGTGGGATCCCTGTATGAGATTCCCCACAGCGGATCCCTGTGCCAGATCCTCCAGACAAGATCCCTGTATGAGATCCCAGTGCCACATCCCTGTGCCAGATCCTCTGTAAAAGATCCCTGCACGAGATCCCTTGGGCAAGATTCCCAGAGGAGATCCACCCTGTGAGAGCCCCTGATCCCCGAGACAGATCCCTGGGCAGGATCCCTACATGAGATCCCTGTGCCAAATCCCAGTGTGGGATCCCCAGGTGAGATCCCAATACCAGATCCCAGTGCCAGATCCCAGTGGGGGATTCCCCCTCCAGATCCCAGTGCCTGATCCCAGAGTGGGATCCCTGCTCCAGATCCCAGTGCCAGATCCCAGTATGGGATCCCTGCTCCAGATCCCAATGGGGGATCCCAATACCAGACCCCAGTGCAGGACCCCAGAGTGGGATCCCTGCTCCAGATCCCAGTGCCTGATCCCAGTACGGGAGGGGTGCCAATGTAGGGTCTCAGTGGCCAATCCCAGAGTGGGATCCCCGCTCCAGATCCCAGTGCCCGATCCCAGTGGGGGATGTCAATGTGGGGTCCCAGTGGCAGATAACAGTATGGGATCCCCCCTCCAGATCCCAGTGCCAGATCCCAGTATCGGATCCCCCCTCCAGATCCCAGTGGCCGATCCCAGTATTGGATCCCCGCTCCAGATCCCAGTGGCCGATTCCAGTATCGGATCCCCGCTCCAGATCCCAGTGGCAGATCCCAGTATTGGATCCCCACTCCAGATCCCAGTGCCTGATCCCAGAGTGGGATCCCCACTCCAGATCCCAGTGCTCGATCCCAGTATCGGATCCCCACTCCAGATCCCAGTGCCCGATCCCAATACGGGAGGGGTGCCAATGTGGGGTCCCAGTGGCCGATCCCAGTATGGGATCCCCCCTCCAGATCCCAGTGGCCGATCCCAGTATCGGATCCCCACTCCAGATCCCAGTGCCTGATCCCAGTGCAGGACCCCAGAGTGGGATCCCCCCTCCAGATCCCAGTGCCAGATCCCAGTATCGGATCCCCCCTCCAGATCCCAGTGCTCGATCCCAGTATCGGATCCCCGCTCCAGATCCCCTCCCGGAGCCGTGTGTGAACGTCCCCCCCGCGGGGACCCCAAATCTCGGCCGCGGGGGACCCGAGGGAGGGGGATGAGGACGGGGCGGCTCCTCCCCACCGACCCCGCCCCTCCAGGCCCCGCCCCCTCCGACCCCGCCCCGTTAGGCCCCGCCCACCCCCGCTCCGAGCGGCGGCACCGAGAGCCCGAGCGGCGGCAGCGGCACCGGCACCGGCAGCGCCCGCGGCCGGTAAGTGCGGCCGGGGAGGGGGGCCCGGAGCCACCGAGCGACCCCCGGCCCCGCCAGCGGCTCCGTCGGCCGCACCGGCACCGGATGGACCCTGCGGCCGCCGCCTCCATCCGCTGCCGGGGCCGCTCCCGGAGCCGCTCCCGGTGCGCTCCAGCGGCCCCGGAACCGCGGTGATGGCTCCCCCGGCTCTGTGTGACCCCCCCGCCCGGCAGAGCATCCCCCCCGCTCCCGTCATCCCCCCCCGGCGGGCAGGAAGGAGTTAATGGTGGCGGTGGTCCCGGACAGGGTCCCCCGGTGCCCCCCATCCCCCCCCTTTCACTTCCCCTTTCGCTGCCGGGGGGGCTCGAACCCGTGACACGCTGTGGCGGGGGGGGGACACTCGGTGGCTCCCGGTCCCCACGCGGGACGCGGGACCCGCCATCCCCCCCGTCCCTGTCCCTGTCCCCATCCCTGTCCCCATCCCTGTCCCTGTCCCTGTCCCTGTCCCTGTCCCCATCCCGGTCCCGTCCCACCCCCCCGTCCCGGTCCCCACGCGGGACACCGGGTCCTTCCCCCCGTCCCCCCCCGCGGTGACAGCGGGACCCCCATCCCCACCCGAGCCCCCCCCCCGTGTCCCCCCCCGTGTCCCCCCCCGTGTCCCCCCGGCGATGTCACCGCGGTCCCCTCGGGCCGCACGTCCCGTCCCCGCGGTGCCACCCAGTGCTCCCAGTACCGCCCAGTACCGGCGATGCCACCGCATCCCCCGGGACGGGCTGACCCCCTCGTCACCCCCCCTGACCTCCCCCCCCCGGGTTTGGGGACATCGCGGGGGGGACACGCGGGTGGGGAAGGGGCGCCTGAGGCGGTCACGCGCCGCCGGCGGGGGCCAAACTGGGGCCAAACTGGTCCCAAACTGGGCCGCGGGAGACGCCGCCGCTTCCGCGTCTCCGCTCCGGGACGGGGCGGGGGCCCGGGAAAGGGACGGGGAGGGGACGTGGGGAGGGGGGGGGGGGGGGGTCCCAGGACTCATCGCCCCCCACCCCACCCGTGCCCCGTCCCACGGAGCGGCCCCGCGTGGGGAAACTGAGGCACGGGAGAGGGGAAGGATCGCGCCCAGCTGTGCCCCAGCTGTGCCCCAGATGTGCCCCAGATGTGCGCGGGGATGCTGCGGCCGCCGGGGCAGGGCGGGACCCCCGCCACACGCGTGGGACCCTCGCGACACCGAGGGGACAGCGGGGCAGGAGGGTGGCGGTGGCCGTGGGGCAGGGCGGTGCCCACGGGGGGGGACACGGAGGGGCCGGAGAGTGACCGTGGGGCTGGAGAGTGACCGTGGGGCTGGAGAGTGACCGTGGGGACCGGACAGTGGGACCGGACAGTGGGACCGGACAGTGGAACCGGACAGTGGGGCCGAGGCCGTGGCCGTGGGGCCGGAGCCGTGATTCGCATTCCGGGGGGGCCCGGGGGGGGCCGGAGGCGGCCGCGCCGCTCCCCGAGCCACAAAGGGCCCCTTGTCCCCACGCTGCGTGGGGAGGGGGCGGGGGGGGGCTCGTGGGGGACCCTCCCCCCTCGTCCCGCTCTCCCCACCCACCCCAAAAACAAGCGGGGTGGGGGTGGGAGGGGGGGGTGGGCATGGGATGGGATCGGCGCCCCCCAGACCCCCCCCCACGGGGGACACAAAGGGGGGAGGGGACCGTCCCACCCGTGTCCTGCCCCCCCCCCCCCACCCAGGGCGAACCCCCCGAGCCCCCCGAGCCCCCCGCCCGCCCAAGTGAATGGGCCCCCGCGGGGCCACGCCCCTCGTGAATATTCATGAGTTGCTTTGCATGAGAAACGTGAATGGGGCGGGGGGGGGGGGGGTCCCACGGCGGGGGGGGGGGGGGGGAGGGGGGTCGCGGGTATTTCCCCCCCCCCCCGTTTTCCCATCCCGATCGTTTTCCTGGCGGATTCCCCGCGGGAACGGGCGCGGGGGGGGCCGGGCCGGGCCTGGGAACGCGGGAGGGGCCGGAGGAGCGGAGGGAGGGGGGGGGTCCCGGTCCCCGCCCCCCCCCGGCGGAAGGCCCCGTGTCCGGCCGGGGCTGAGTCATCGGCGGCCTTAAAGGGGCCGCGCGCTCGGACACGCGGGGGGGGAGGGGCTGCGAGTGGGGGGGGAGGGGTTTGTTATGGGGGGGGGCAGCGTCTGTTCCTTTTGGGGGGGGGGGGCAGGGTTTGTGCGTGGGGGGAGGGTCCGTGAGTGGGGGGGGTCCGTGCGTGGGGGGAGTGTTTGGGGGGGGGAGGGTCCGTGAGTGGGGGGAGGGTTTGTTATTGGAGAAGAGCGTGGGGGGGGGCGTGGGGGGGAGCGTCTGTTCCTGGGGGGGGGCGTGGGAGGAGGGGCTGGGGGGGGTCTCACGTGTGGGGGGGAGGGGGGGTGTTTACCAAGCACAGTCACGAGTGGGGGGGCGGGGGGGGGGGGGCGTGTGTGGGGGGGTTGTTTACGGGAGTAGTCACGGGGGGGGTGGGGACAGCGACGTGACCGTGTGTGTGTCCCCTCCCCCCCCCCAACAACGCCACCTGTGACCCCCCCCCGCGTGTCCGTGGGGTCCGCGAGACCCCCACACCGCCCCCCCCCCTCCCCCAAAGGTGCGGGATGGGGGGGGGGGAGGGGCGGGCGGGTGATGCGTTGCCGTGGCAACCGCATCCCTGCGTGGGTGGCGGCGTCGCCATGGCAACGGGGATCGGCGGGAGAGGGGGGACAGTGACCCCCCCCCCCCCAGCCACGGCTGAGACCCCCCCACAGAGCGCGGGGGGCGGGGGGGGTCAGTGAAAGGGGGGGGCACTGAATTTGGGGTGAGTGTGCAAAGGGGGGGTCAGTGGGAATTTGGGGTGTGCAAAGGGGGGGTCAGTGGGAATTTGGGGTGAGTGTGCAAAGGGGGGGGCACTGAATTTGGGGTGTGCAAAGGGGGGGTCTGTGAATTTGGGGTGAGTGTGCAAAGGGGGGGTCAGTGAATTTGGGGTGAGTGTGCAAAGGGGGGGTCAGTGAATTTGGGGTGAGTGTGCAAAGGGGGGGTCACTGAATTTGGGGTGAGTGTGCAAAGGGGGGGTCAGTGAATTTGGGGTGAGTGTGCAAAGGGGGGGTCAGTGAATTTGGGGTGAGTGTGCAAAGGGGGGGTCACTGAATTTGGGGTGAGTGTGCAAAGGGGGGGTCAGTGGGAATTTGGGATGAGTGTGCAAAGGGGGGGTCAGTGAATTTGGGGTGTGCAAAGGGGGGGTCACTGAATTTGGGGTGTGCAAAGGGGGGGTCAGTGGGAATTTGGGGTGTGCAAAGGGGGGGTCACTGAATTTGGGGTGAGTGTGCAAAGGGGGGGTCAGTGAATTTGGGGTGAGTGTGCAAGGGGGGGTCAGTGAATTTGGGGTGTGCAAAGGGGGGGTCAGTGAATTTGGGGTGAGTGTGTAAAGGGGGGGGTCAGTGAATTTGGGGTGTGTAAAGGGGGGGTCAGTGAACTTGGGGTGAGTGTGCAAAGGGGGGGTCAGTGGGAATTTGGGGTGAGTGTGCAAAGGGGGGGTCAGTGAATTTGGGGTGAGTGTGTAAAGGGGGGGTCAGTGAATTTGGGGTGAGTGTGTAAAGGGGGGGTCAGTGGGAATTTGGGGTGCGCGTGCAAACAGCCCCGTGCAAAGGGGGGGTCGGGGAGGGGCTGTGTGAGCCCCCCCCCCCGCGCTGGGTGGTGGCAGCAGCGGGGGGGACACGGGGGGGACACGGAGCAGCCGCCGTCGGTCCCTGCTCGGTCCCTGTCACATCCCGTGAGCGTCACATGAGTCACGGCCGGGGGCTGGGCTGGCACCGGGACTGAGCCCGGGGACGCGGTGACAGCGGGGACTGGGGCTGGGGACACTGGTGACACCAGGGACTGGGGCTGGGGACACTGGTGACACCAGGGACTGGGGCTGGGGACACTGGTGACACCAGGGACTGAGTCCAGGGACACCGGTGACACCAGGGACTGGGGCTGGGGACACTGGTGACACCAGGGACTGAGTCCAGGGACACCGGTGACACCAGGGACTGGGGCTGGGGACACTGGTGACACCAGGGACTGAGTCCGGGGACACCGGTGACACCAGGGACTGGGGCTGGGGACACTCATGACACCAGTGGCTGAGTCCAGGGATACTGGTGACAGCTGTGGCTGAGGCTGGGGACACCGGTGACACTTGTGGATGAGGCTGGGGACAGTTGTGACACCAGGGACTGGGGTTGGGAACACTGGTGACACCAGGGACTGAGGTTGGGGACACTGGTGACACTTGTGACTGAGGCAGGGACACCGGAGACACCTGTGACTGAGGCTGGGGACAGTTGTGACACCACTGGCTGAGGCTGGGGACACTGGTGACACCTGTGGATGAGGCTGGGGACAGTTGTGACACCACTGGCTGAGGCTGGGGCTGGGCTGGCACCGGGGACTGAGCCCAGGGACACTCGTGACATGAGTGACTGAGTCTGGGGACATTTGTGACATTTGTGATGGTGGCAGAGGCCGGGGCTGGACCTGGCACCAGTGGCCGAGGCTGGGGACACTGGTGACACTGGTGACACTGGGGACACTGGTGACACAGGTGGCTGAGTCCCCTGTCCCTCGTGTGGCTGAGAGCAGGAGCACTCACGTCATACACGGCTCCGTCCCGTGTCACTCCTGTCACCCACGGCCGTGTCCCCTGTCCCTCACACTGTGTCCCCCATGTCCCTGATGTCCCATGTGTCCCCTGTTCACCAGCCATGGCCAAGTCCTGTGTCCCCCATGTCCCCAAGTGTCCCCACACCCCATGTCCTTGATGTCCCTGATGTCCCCAGCCAAGCACCGCAGTCTGCTGGAGGAGCTGGCCGAGAACAGCCACGTCCCTCATGTCCCTGATGTCCCCTGTCCCTGCTGTCCCCAGCCATGTCCCTGCTGTCCCCAGCCATGCCCCTGATGTCCCCAGCCATGTCCCTGATGTCCCTTGTCCCCTGCTGTCCCCAGCCATGTCCCTGATGTCCCCCATGTCCCTGATGTCCCCTCTGTCCCGTGTCCCCAGCCATGTCCCTGCTGTCCCCAGCCATGTCCCTGATGTCCCGTGTCCCCTGCTGTCCCCAGCCATGTCCCCTGTGTCCCCAGCCATGTCCCTGATGTCCCCAGCCATGTCCCTGATGTCCCCTGTCCCTGCTGTCCCCAGCCATGTCCCTGTGTCCCCAGCCATGTCCCCTGTCCCTGCTGTCCCCAGCCATGTCCCTCTGTCCCCAGCCATGTCCCTGTTGTCCCCTGTCCCCAGCCATGTTCCTGATGTCCCCTCTGTCCCATGTCCCCAGCCATGTCCCTGCTGTCCCCAGCCATGTCCCTGATGTCCCGTGTCCCCTGTGTCCCCAGCCATGTCCCTGATGTCCCCAATGTCCCCTGTGTCCCCAGCCATGTCCCTGATGTCCCCAGCCATGTCCCTCTGTCCCCAGCCATGTCCCTGTTGTCCCCTGTCCCCAGCCATGTTCCTGATGTCCCCAGCCATGTCCCTGATGTCCCCTGATGTCCCCTGTGTCCCCAGCCATGGCCGAGCACCGCAGTCTGCTGGAGGAGCTGGCCCAGAACAGCCACATCCCCCATGTCCCTGATGTCCCCTGTCCCTGCTGTCCCCAGCCATGTCCCTGATGTCCCGTGTCCCCTGCTGTCCCCAGCCATGTCCCTGTGTCCCCAGCCATGTCCCTGATGTCCCCTGATGTCCCCTGTGTCCCCAGCCATGGCCGAGTACCGCAGTCTGCTGGAGGAGCTGGCCCAGAACATCACGGCCGAGGACCTGGAGCAGCTCAAGTCCGCGTGTCGCGAGGACATCCCCAGCGGGGAGGGGGACGCCATCGCCACCGGCCACCACTGGTTCGCCTTCCTGGAGCGCCACAGCAAACTGGACCGAGGTGTGACCCGGGGACACCCCGTGCCACCGGCACTGTCCCCTCCCTGTGCCCCGGGGACACCCCGTGCCACCGGCACTGTCCCCTCCCCGCGCCCTGGGGACATCCCGTGCCACCGGCACTGTCCCCTCCCCGCGCCCCGGGGACACCCCGTGCCACCGGCACTGTCCCCTCCCCGCGCCCTGGGGACACCCCGTGCCACCGGCACTGTCCCCTCCCCGCGCCCTGGGGACATCCCGTGCCACCGGCACTGTCCCCTCCCCGTGCCCCGGGGACATCCCGTGCCACCGGCACTGTCCCCTCCCCGCGCCCTGGGGACATCCCGTGCCACCGGCACTGTCCCCTCCCCGTGCCCTGGGGACATCCCGTGCCACCGGCACTGTCCCCTCCCTGTGCCCCGGGGCTGCTCCAGCCTTGGGCTGGTCCCCATCCCGGTCCCCTGAGCCCTGTCCCGGTCCCCAGTCCCAGTCCCTGTCCCCTGTCCCAGTCCCTGTCCCCATCGCCCGTGCCCTTTCCCAGTCCCTGTCCCCAATCCCAGTCCCTGTCCCCTCTCCCTGTCTCCTCTCCCGGTTCCTGTCCCCTCTCCCTGTCCCCAGTCGCTGTCCCCTCTCCCCGTCTCCTCTCCCGGTTCCTGTCCCCAATCCCAGTCCCCTCTCCCAGTTCTTGTCCCTCCTCCTAATCCCCGCCCCAGTGTCCCCGTCCCCTTTCCTGGTTCCTGTCCCCGTCCCCTGTCCCTGTCCCCATTCCCGTCCCTGTCCCTTCCTCATCCTGTCCCCGTCCCGATCCCTGTCCCTGTCCCCAACCTGTCCCTTCTTCATCCTGTCCCTCTCCTGTCCCGTCATTATCCCTGTCCCTGTCCCCATCCTCATCCCGATCCCTGTCCCCATCCCCATCCTGTCGCTATCCTTGTCCCTCCCCTGTCCCCATCCCTGTCCCTCCCGTCCTCATCCTCATCCTCTGTCCCCTGTCCCCATCCTGTCCCTCCCCTGTCCCCACTCCCGTCCCCATCCCTGTCCAATTCCCTGTCCCTCCCGTGTCCCCATCCTGTCCCCATCCCTGTCCCTCCCCTGTCCCCATCCCTGTCCCTCCCCTGTCCCCATCCCTGTCCCATTCCTGTCCCTGTCCCCATCCCTGTCCCTCCCCTGTCCCCGTCCCTGTCCCATCCCTGTCCCTGTCCCTCCCCTGTCCCCATCCTGTCCCTCCCCTGTCCCCATCCCTGTCCCATCCCTGTCCCCGCTCCCGTCCCCTCTGGGCCCCGGTGGCCGCAGCGGGGGTGGCCCGAGCCCAGCACGTGTCCCGTGTGTGTCCCGTGTGTGTCCCGTGTGTGTCCCGTGTGTGTCCCGTGTGTGTCCCCGCGCTGTCCCCGCGCTGTCCCCGTGTCACAGACAACCTGTCCTACATCGAGCACATCTTCGAGATCTCCCGCCGGCCGGACCTGCTGACCAAGGTTGTCCAGTACCGCACGCAGGTGCTCAAGATCTCCGAGGAGGACGAGGTGGACACGAAGCTCACGCGCATCCCCAGCGCCAAGAAGTACAAGGGTGAGACCCCTCCCCAAAAAACCGGGGAGAGGGACAGCTGGGGACCCCCAGGGACAGCCGGGGACCCCCAGGGACAGCCGGGGACCCCCAGAACAGGGACCCTCAGGGACAGCCAGGGACCCACAGGGACAGCCGGGGACAGGGAGAGGGACAGACGGGGACAGGGACAGCCAGGGACCCCCAGGGACAGCCAGGGACCCACAGGGACAGCCGGGGACAGGGAGAGGGACAGACGGGGACCCCCAGAACAGGGACAGCCAGGGACCCCCAGGGACAGCCGGGGACCCCCAGGGACAGCCAGGGACCCACAGGGACAGCCGGGGACAGGGAGAGGGACAGACGGGGACCCCCAGAACAGGGACAGCCAGGGACCCCCAGGGACAGCCGGGGACCCCCAGGGACAGCCAGGGACCCCCAGAACAGGGACAGCCGGGGATCCCCAGGGACAGCCAGGGACCCCCAGAACAGGGACAGCCGGGGACCCCCAGGGACAGCCAGGGACCCACAGGGACAGCCGGGGACCCCCAGGGACAGCCGGGGACCCCCAGAACAGGGACAGCCGGGGACAGGGACAGCCGGGGACAGGGACAGGCGGGGACCCCCAGGGACAGCTGGGGACAGGGACAGGGACAGACAGGGACCCCCAGGGACAGCCGGGCACCCCCAGAACAGGGACAGCCGGGGACCCCCAGGACACCCGGACCCCCAGGAACAGCCGGGGACCTCCAGGAACAGCCGGGGAGGGGGACAGGGACAGCCAGGGACCCCCAGAACAGGGACAGCCGGGGACCCCCAGGGACAGCCGGGGACAGGGAGAGGGACAGCCAGGGACCCCCAGGACACCCGGACCCCCAGGAACAGCCGGGGACACCCGGGGACCCCCAGGGACAGGGACAGCCAGGGACCCCCAGGACCCCCAGGGACCCCCAGTTAACCCAATTATCCCCGGGAAGGGTTGGAGACCCCCACCCCATTATCCCAAGGCTGTGACAGGGATGCCAAGGGGGGTTAAAGACCCCCTCAGGAAGAGTTGGGGACCCCCGGGCAGGATTGGGGACCCCCAGGAAGAGCTGGAGACCCTCGGGAAGGGCTGGGGACCCCCGGGCAGGGTTGAGGACCCCCAAGCAGGGTTGGGGACCCCCAGGAAGAGTTGGAGACCCCCCCAGGAAGAGCTGGAGACCCTCGGGAAGAGCTGGAAACCCCCCCAGGAAGGGCTGGAGACCCCCAGGAAGGGCTGGGGACCCCCGGGCCGGGTTGGAGACCCCCCCAGGAAGAGCTGGAGACCCCCAGGAAGGGTTGGAGACCCCCAGACAGGGTTGGGGACCCCCAGGAAGGGCTGGGGACCCCCGGACAGAATTGGGGACCCCCAGGAAGAGCTGGAGACACCTGGGCTGGGTTGGAGACCCCCCCAGGAAGGGCTAGAGACCCCCAGGAAGGGTTGGAGACCCCCGGGCAGAATTGGGGACCCCCAGGAAGAGTTGGAGACCCCCAGGAAGGGCTGGAGACCCTTGGGAAGGGCTGGAGACCCCCCCAGGAAGGGCTGGGGACCCCCGGGCCGGGTTGGAGACCCCCCCCAGGAAGAGCTGGAGACCCCCAGACAGGGTTGGGGACCCCCAGGAAGGGCTGGGGACCCCCGGACAGAATTGGGGACCCCCACGAAGAGCTGGAGACACCTGGGCTGGGTTGGAGACCCCCCCAGGAAGGGCTGGGGACACCCAGGAAGGGCTGGAGACCCCCAGGAAGAGTTGGAGACCCCCAGGAAGGGCTGGAGACCCCCCCAGGAAGGGCTGGAGACCCTCAGGAAGGGTTGGAGACCCCCAGGAAGGGCTGGAGACCCCCCCAGGAAGGGCTGGAGACCCCCAGGAAGGGTTGGAGACCCTCGGGAAGGGCTGGAGACCCCCAGGAAGGGCTGGAGACCCTCGGGAAGGGCTGGAGACCCCCCCAGGAAGGGCTGGAGACCCCCAGGAAGGGCTGGAGACCCTCGGGAAGGGCTGGAGACCCCCCCCAGGAAGGGCTGGAGACCCCCCCCAGGAAGGGCTGGAGACCCCCCCCAGGAAGGGTTGGGGACCCCCGGGCAGGATTGGGGACCCCCAGGAAGGGTTGGAGACCCCCGGGTAGGATTGGGGACCCCCAGGAAGAGCTGGAGACCCCCAGGAAGGGCTGGAGACCCCCGGGCAGGATTGGGGACCCCCAAGAAGAGTTGGAGACCCCCAGGAAGGGCTGGAGACCCTCGGGAAGGGCTGGAGACCCCCCCAGGAAGGGTTGGGGACCCCCAGGAAGGGCTGGGGACCCCCGGGCAGGATTGGGGACCCCCAGGAAGGGCTGGGGACCCCCGGACAGAATTGGGGACCCCCAGGAAGGGTTGGGGGCTCTGTGGGGGAGGGGAGACACCCCATAGCCCCCCTGACCCCCCCGTGTCCCCCCCCCCCAGACATCATCCGGCAGCCCTCGGAGGAGGAGATCATCAAACTGGCCCCCCCCCCGAAAAAGGCCTGAGCTGCAGGAGGAGCCCCCCCAAACCCCCCCCAGAGCCCCCTCCCCAATTTTCACCCCCGGGGGGGGGGGCTCAGGGGAGGGGGAGGGGCACCAAGAACGTCTTAAACCCCCCCCAGATGGGGGAGGGGGGAATTGGGGAAGGGAAATTCCCATGGGACCCCCCCCCCCAAAAAAACAACCTCTACTGGGGGGGGGGAAAGGATGGGGACCCCTCCCCAATTTAAGTTGGGGGGGGCATAAAAAATGGGACCACCCACCCCTCCCCCCCCCAGCCCAATTTGAGGGGGGTCAAAAGTGCTGGGAGCCCCCTCCCCCCACCCCAAATTCCCCAAATTCCTTCCCTAATTTGAGGGGGGGTCACAGGGGGGAGTGACAGGGACTGAGACCCCCCCAACAAAATTTGGGGGGGGGTCACAAGCACCAGGATCCCCCAGCCCCAATTCCAGGGAATAAAACAGGGGGGGGGTCACAATTCCTGGGACCCCCCACCCCAATTTGGGGGGGTAAATTTGGGGAGGGGGGGTCACAATTCCTGGGACCCCCACCCCAATTTGGGAATAAAATGGGGGGGGTCTCAATTCCTGGGACCCCCCACCCCAATTTGGGAATAAAATGGGGGGGGTCACAATTCCTGGGACCCCCCACCCCAATTTGAGGGGGTAAATTTTGGGGGGGGGTCTCAATTCCTGGGACCCCCCACCCCAATTTGAGGGGGTAAATTTTGGGGGGGGGTCTCAATTCCTGGGACCCCCCACCCCAATTTGAGGGGGTAAATTTTGGGGGGGGGTCTCAATTCCTGGGACCCCCCACCCCAATTTAGGGGGGTAAATTTTGGGGGGGGGTCTCAATTCCTGGGACCCCCCACCCCAATTTGGGGGGGTAAATTTTGGGGGGGGGTCTCAATTCCTGGGACCCCCCACCCCAATTTAGGGGGGTAAATTTTGGGGGGGGGTCTCAATTCCTGGGACCCCCCACCCCAATTTGGGGGGGTAAATTTTGGGGGGGGGGGTCACAAAGGTTGACCCCCCCACCCCAATTTGGGGGGGTCACAGATATTTGAGACCCCTCACCTCAATTTTGGGGGGGTCACAAGCACCGGGACCCCCCCCAAATTTTGGGGGGGGGGGCACAGGAGGGCTGGGGGAGGTCAGGAGGTCGCTGAGGTCGGGGTTGATTTTGGGGGGGGTCTCGGCCCCCCCCGGGAAGGGCAGGAGGGGACAAGGAGGTGACAAAAAGGAGGGGGGAGGGGACAGAGAGTGGTGAACCCCCCCAAAATTGGGGAAAAAATCCTAAATTCCCATTTTTGGGGGGAGGGGAAGTGGTGACCCCCCCAAAATTGGGGGGAAAAAAACCCCAAATTCACTTTTTTTGGGAGGGTGAGAAAGTTGTGACCCCCAAAATTGAGGGAAAACCCCCCAAAATTGAGGAAATTCCCCCAAAATTCCCATTTCTTGGGGGGTGAGAAAATTGTGACCCCCCCAAAATTGGGGAAAAACCCCCAAAATTGGGGAAAAGTCCCCAAAATTCCCATTTTTGGAGGGGACCAGCAAACTGTGACCCCCTAAAATTGAGGAAAAAAAAACAAAATTGGGGAAAAAACCCCAAAATTGAAGAAAAACTCCCGAAATTCCCATTTTTGGAGGGGACCAGCAAACTGTGACCCCCTAAAATTGAGGAAAAAAACCCAAAATTGGGGAAAAAACCCCAAAATTGAGGAAAAACTCCCATAATTCCCATTTTTAGAGGGGACCAGCCAACTGTGACCCCCTAAAATTGAGGAAAAAAACCCAAAATTGGGGAAAAAACCCCAAGATTGAGGAAAAATCCCCAAAATTCCCATTTCTGGAGGGGACCAGCAAACTGTGACCCCCTAAAATTGAGGAAAAACCCCAAAATTGGGGAAAAAACCCAAAATTCCCATTTTTGGAGGGGACCAGCCAACTGTGACCCCCTAAAATTGGGGAAAAACCCCAAAATTCCCATTTTTGGAGGGGACCAGCAAACTGTGACCCCCCCAAAATTGAGGAAAAAAACCCAAAATTGGGGAAAAAACCCCCAAAATTTAGGAAAAACTCCCAAAATTCCCATTTTTGGAGGGGACCAGCCAACTGTGACCCCCTAAAATTGAGGAAAAAAAACCAAAATTGGGGAAAAAACCCAAAATTCCCATTTTTGGAGGGGACCAGCAAACTGTGACCCCCCCAAAATTGAGGAAAAAAACCCAAAATTGGGGAAAAATCCCCAAAATTTGCATTTTGGGGGGTGGTGGGAAGCAAGAAATGCCCCTAAAATTGGGGAAAAAAACCCCAAAATTCCCATTTTTTAAAATTTGGGCATTCTGGCTGCCCCCCCCCAAAATTTTTGAGGTGGGGGGGTCCTCCCAGTCCCTTCCCAGTACCAAACTGGGAGGGAGGAGCCCCAAACTGGGCGGGGGGGGGGTGGGGAGGGATTTTTGGGGTTCAGGTTTAGTTACTAACCCAGGGGGGTGGGGTGGGGGGGGCAGCAGAGTTAATTAAATGTTAATTAATTAATATATTTTATTTAATAAAAGCTAAAACCCGCAGCAGCCACCGGCTCGTGTGTCCCCATCCCCCCCCCACCCCAAATTTATCCCTGTGCCCCCTCCCCAAATTATCCCCGTGTCCCCCCCCCCCCTTATTTATTGTCCCCAACCCCAGGAATGTCCCCAAATCTCTGTGAAAAACGCTGGATTTGGTTAAAAATCGATTTGATTCCCTCACCACGTCAGGGGGGGGACCCAGGGGTGTCCCCAACCCATCAGGGGGGGTCTCTGGGTGTCGCCCCCTCCCCAAATTCCCCCCCCCTCCTCTCGCCCCTCCCCCAGACCGTGCTGACTGTGTATCGATAAAGATGGAAAAAATCTGTTCTGTGCGAGGGTTTTTGGGGGAAAATCTGGGAAAAACGGGGAAAAAAAATGGGGGAAAAATGTCAGGGAGTTCAGGGAGGGGGTGGGAGAGAAATTTTGGGGAGGCTGGGGCTCGTTGAGTCGGTTTTTATTGCATTTATATATAATATATATCCCAACTTTTACAGCTCTGCCAGGGAGAACTCCCGGGCCCATTTGGTTTTTTTTTTAATACAATATAAAATTAGGCCTCTAAACAGGGAAATTTTGGGGTTTTTCCCCCCAAAAAAACCCCCCTGAACCCCTCCCCCGAGAAAAGAAATGGGAAATAAAAGGGTTTTTGTGGTTTTTTAGGGGGTTTTTGGGGTTTTTGGGGGGTGAAAGGGGCCAAACCAAGTGCAAATCACGGCTATGTACAGAGGGAGGGAGATCCCACCCTGGGAAAATGGGGAAAAATGGGGAAAAATGGGGAAAAATGGGGAAAAAAATGGGGAAAAAAATGGGGAAAAAAATGGGGGGAAAGGAATGGGGAATAGGGAAAAATAGGGGGGAAATAATAGGGGGAAAAAAAGGGGGAAATGGGGGGAAAAAAGAGAAAAAAAATGGGGAAGATGGGAAAAATTGGGGGGAAAAGGGGGAGGGAAAATGGGGAATAAAGAAAAAAGGGGGAATTGGGGAATTGAGAAGAAAAGGGGAAAAAAGGGAAAATGGGGGGGAAAAAGTGGGAAAAATGAAGGAAAGAGGGGAAAAATGTGAGAAAAATGAGGAAAAAGGGTGGGATTCCTCTCCCCAAGAAAGGGGGAGCTTGAAGAGCTGAAGGGGTGGGGGAGGGATCCCAAAAAAATGAAAAAATCCCCCCTGGGCACCCCCAAATTGAGGGGAGACCCCCAAGAAAAGGGGAAAAAAGGGGGGAAAAGGGGAAAAAAGGGGAAAAAAAGGGGGGGAAAAGGGGAAAAAAGGGGAAAAAGGGGAAAAAAAGGGGGGAAAAGGGGGAAAAAAGGGGAAAAAAGGGGGAAAAACGGGGAAAAAAAGGTGGAAAAAAGATGGAAAAAAGGGGGAAAAAGGGGGAAAAAGGGGGGAAAAAAAAGGGAAAAAGGGGGAAAAAAAGGGGAAAAAAGGGGAATAAGAGGGAAAAAGGAGAAAAAGGGGAAAGAAAAGGGGAAAGAAAATGAGAAAGAAAAGGGGAAAGAAAAGGGGAAAGAAAAGGGGAAAGAAAAGGGGAAAGAAAAGGGGAAAGAAAAGGGGAAAGAAAAGGGGAAAGAAAAGGGGAAAGAAAAGGGGAAAGACAAAGGGAAAAAAAGGGGAAAAAAAGGGAAAAAAAGGGGAAAAAAAGGGGAAAAAAAGGGGAAAAAAAGGGGAAAAAAAGGGGAAAAAAAGGGGAAAAAAAGGGGAAAAAAAGGGGAAAAAAAGGGGAAAAAAGGGGAAAAAAAGGGGAAAAAAAGGGGAAAAAAAGGGGAAAAAAGGGGAAAAAAAGGGGAAAAAAAGGGGAAAAAAGGGGAAAAAGGGGAAAAAAATGGGGAAAAAGGGAAAAAAATGGGGAAAAAAAGGGAAAAAGGGAGAAAAAAGGGGAAGAGACCCCCAAAAAAGAGGAAAAAAGGGGAAAATAAGGGAAAAAAGGGGAAGGGGACCCCCAAAAAAAGGGGAAAACTGGGAATCTGGGGGGGCTGAACGAGGGCAATAGAAAGCTCCAAGTGTTAGTGGGGTGGGGCCCCCCCAGGTTGGGGTTTTTGGGGGGATTTTGGGGGTTTTGGGGGGTTTTGGGGGGTTTTGGGGGTGTTTTTTGGGGCTCACGAGGGCATGCACTGCACCCGGTCCGGCCCCTCCTCCTCATCGTCCGAAGTGTCCGAGGAGCTCCCGGAATCGTCCGAGGGGGAATCGGCCCCCGGCTCCCGGCGGCGCTGGCAGAGGGAAAAGAGGGTCAGGAATGGGGGAATTGGGGAAAAATGGGAAAATTGGGAAAAATGGGATAAAAGGGGGGATTGGGATAAGGGGGGGATTGGGATAAAGGGGGGGATTGGGATAAAGGGGGGAATTGGGTCAGGAATGGGGGAATTGGGGAAAAATGGGGGGAATTCGGGGAAAAATGGGATAAAGGAGGGGAGTAGGATAAAGGGGGGGATTGGGGAAAATGGGGGGAATTGGATCAGGAATGGGGGAATTGGATCAGGAATGGGGGAATTGGGAAAAATGGGAAAATTGGGAAAAATGGGATAAAGGGGGGGAGTGGGATAAAGGGGGAATTGGATCAGGAATGGGGGAATTGGGGAAAAATGGGAAAATTGGGATAAAGGGGGGGAGTGGGATAAAGGGGGGGATTGGGGAGAATGGGGGGAATTGGATCAGGAATGGGGAAATTGGGGAAAAATGGGAAAATTGGGAAAAATGGGATAAAGGGGGGGAGTGGGATAAAGGGGGGGATTGGGAAAAATTTGGATAAAGGGGGGGATTGGGATAAAGGGGGGGATTGGGAAAAATGGGATAAAGGGGGGGAGTGGGATAAAGGGGGGGATTGGGAAAAATGGGGGGAATTGGATCAGGAATGGGGAAATTGGGGAAAAATGGGAAAATTGGGAAAAATTTGGATAAAGGGGGGAATTGGGAAAAATGGGGGAATTGGGAAAAATGGGGGGGATTGGGAAAAATGGGGGAATTGGGAAAAATGGGATAAAGGAGGGGAGTGGGATAAAGGGGGGGATTGGGATAAAGGGGGGGATTGGGTCAGGAATGGGGGAATTGGGAAAAATGGGGGAATTGGGAAAAATGGGATAAAGGGGGGGAGTGGGATAAAGGGGGAATTGGGAAAAATTTGGATAAAGGGGGGGATTGGGATAAAGGGGGGGATTGGGGAAAATGGGGGGAATTGGATCAGGAATGGGGGAATTGGGGAAAAATGGGAAAATTGGGAAAAATGGGATAAAAGGGGGGATTGGGATAAAAGGGGGGATTGGGATAAAGGGGGAATTGGGTCAGGAATGGGGGAATTGGGAAAAATGGGATAAAGGAGGGGAGTGGGATAAAGGGGGGGATTGGGGAAAATTTGGATAAAGGGGGGGATTGGGATAAAGGGGGGGATTGGGAAAAATGGGGGGAATTGGATCAGGAATGGGGAAATTGGGGAAAAATGGGAAAATTGGGAAAAATTTGGATAAAGTGGGGATTGGGGAAAATGGGGGGAATTGGATCAGGAATGGGGGAATTGGGGAAAAATGGGAAAATTGGGAAAAATGGGATAAAGGGGGGAATTGGGATAAAGGGGGGGATTGGGGAAAATTTGGATAAGGGGGGGATTGGGATAAAGGGGGGGATTGGGTCAGGAATGGGGGAATTGGGAAAAATGGGGGAATTGGGGAAAAATGGGATAAAGGAGGGGAGTGGGATAAAGGGGGGGATTGGGGAAAATTTGGATAAAGGGGGGGATTGGGATAAAGGGGGGGATTGGGAAAAATGGGGGGAATTGGATCAGGAATGGGGAAATTGGGGAAAAATGGGAAAATTGGGAAAAATTTGGATAAAGTGGGGATTGGGGAAAATGGGGGGAATTGGATCAGGAATGGGGGAATTGGGGAAAAATGGGAAAATTGGGAAAAATGGGATAAAGGGGGGAATTGGGATAAAGGGGGGGATTGGGGAAAATTTGGATAAGGGGGGGATTGGGATAAAGGGGGGGATTGGGTCAGGAATGGGGGAATTGGGAAAAATGGGGGAATTGGGGAAAAATGGGATAAAGGAGGGGAGTGGGATAAAGGGGGGGATTGGGGAAAATTTGGAAAAAGGGGGGTATTGGGATAAAGGGGGGGATTGGGGAAAATGGGGGGAATTGGATCAGGAATGGGGGAATTGGGGAAAAATGGGAAAATTGGGAAAAATGGGATAAAGGAGGGGATTGGGGAAAATGGAAGGAATTGGGAAAAAAGGGGGGAACTGGGAAAAATTGGCATAAAGGGGGGAATTGGGGAAAAATGGGGGAATTGGGGAAAAATGGGAAAATTGGGAAAAATTTGGATAAAGGGGGGAATTGGGAAAAATGGGGGGAATTGGGGAAAATTTGGATAAAGGGGGGAATTGGGATAAAGGGGGGGATTGGGGAAAAATGGGGGAATTGGGGAAAAATGGGAAAATTGGGAAAAATGGGATAAAGGGGGGAATTGGGAAAAATGGGGGAATTGGGAAAAATGGGGGAATTGGGGAAAAATGGGATAAAGGGGGGGAGTGGGATAAAGGGGGGGATTGGGGAAAATTTGGATAAAGGGGGGGATTGGGATAAAGGGGGGGATTGGGGAAAATGGGGGGAATTGGATCAGGAATGGGGAAATTGGGGAAAAATGGGAAAATTGGGAAAAATTTGGATAAAGGGGGGAATTGGGAAAAATGGGGGAATTGGGAAAAATGGGGGGGATTGGGAAAAATGGGGGAATTGGGAAAAATGGGATAAAGGAGGGGAGTGGGATAAAGGGGGGGATTGGGATAAAGGGGGGGATTGGGTCAGGAATGGGGGAATTGGGAAAAATGGGGGAATTGGGGAAAAATGGGATAAAGGAGGGGAGTGGGATAAAGGGGGAATTGGGAAAAATTTGGATAAAGGGGGGGATTGGGATAAAGGGGGGGATTGGGGAAAATGGGGGGAATTGGATCAGGAATGGGGGAATTGGGGAAAAATGGGAAAATTGGGAAAAATTTGGATAAAGTGGGGATTGGGATAAAAGGGGGGATTGGGATAAAGGGGGAATTGGGTCAGGAATGGGGGAATTGGGAAAAATGGGATAAAGGAGGGGAGTGGGATAAAGGGGGGGATTGGGGAAAATTTGGATAAAGGGGGGGATTGGGATAAAGGGGGGGATTGGGGAAAATGGGGGGAATTGGATCAGGAATGGGGGAATTGGGGAAAAATGGGAAAATTGGGAAAAATGGGATAAAGGAGGGGATTGGGGAAAATGGAAGGAATTGGTAAAAAAGGGGGGAACTGGGAAAAATTGGCATAAAGGGGGGAATTGGGGAAAAATGGGGGAATTGGGGAAAAATGGGAAAATTGGGAAAAATTTGGATAAAGGGGGGAATTGGGAAAAATGGGGGGAATTGGGGAAAATTTGGATAAAGGGGGGAATTGGGATAAAGGGGGGGATTGGGGAAAAATGGGGGAATTGGGGAAAAATGGGAAAATTGGGAAAAATGGGATAAAGGGGGAATTGGGAAAAATGGGGGAATTGGGAAAAATGGGGGAATTGGGGAAAAATGGGATAAAGGGGGGGAGTGGGATAAAGGGGGGGATTGGGGAAAATTTGGATAAAGGGGGGGATTGGGATAAAGGGGGGGATTGGGGAAAATGGGGGGAATTGGATCAGGAATGGGGGAATTGGGGAAAAATGGGAAAATTGGGAAAAATTTGGATAAAGGGGGGAATTGGGAAAAATGGGGGAATTGGGAAAAATGGGGGAATTGGGGAAAAATGGGATAAAGGGGGGAGTGGGATAAAGGGGGGGATTGGGGAAAATGGGGGGAACTGGATCAGGAATGGGGGAATTGGGGAAAAATGGGGGAATTGGGAAAAATGGGATAAAAGGGGGGATTGGGATAAGGGGGGGATTGGGATAAAGGGGGGAATTGGGTCAGGAATGGGGGAATTGGGGAAAAATGGGAAAATTGGGAAAAATGGGATAAAGGGGGGTAGTGGGATAAAGGGGGAATTGGGGAAAATTTGGATAAAGGGGGGGATTGGGATAAAGGGGGGATTGGGATAAAGGGGGGGATTGGGATAAAGGGGGAAATTGGGGAAAAGGGGGGAAATTGGGAAAAATTGGGGGAATTGGGGAAATTGGGATAAACGGGGAGAATTGGGAAAAATCTGGATAAAGGGGGAATTGGGAAAATGGGGGGAACTGGGTCAGGAATAGAAAAATTGGGAAGAATTGGATAAAGGGGAATTGGGGAAAATGGGGGGAATTGGGGAAAATGGGGGGAATTGGGTCAGGAATGGAGGAATTGGGGAAAAATGGGGGGAACTGGGAAAAATTGGGATAAAGGGGGGAATTGGGGAAAAATGGGATAAAGGGGGGGATTGGGAAAATTGGGATAAAGGGGGGAATTGGGGAAAATGGGGAGAATTGGGGAAAATTGGGATAAAGGGGGGAATTGGGGAAAATGGGGGGAATTGGGGAAAATTGGGATAAAGGGGGGAATTGGGGAAAATGGGGGGAATTGGGGAAAATTGGGATAAAGGGGGGAATTGGGGAAAATGGGGGGAATTGGGGAAAATTGGGATAAAGGGGGGAATTGGGGAAAATGGGGGGAATTGGGGAAAATTGGGATAAAGGGGGGAATTGGGGAAAATGGGGGGAATTGGGGAAAATTGGGATAAAGGGGGGAATTGGGGAAAATGGGGGGAATTGGGGAAAAAGTGGAGAAAAGAGAGGGGGGAAATAATGGAAAATGTGGGAACTGGGGTGAGAAGAGAGGAAATGGGGGAAAACTGGGGAAAATGTGGGAATTAGGGGGGAAAAAGCAGGGAAAAAGTGGAGGAAGAAAACCTGGAAAAGTGGAGGAAAAGAAGAAGAAAGAGGGGGGGGAAAGGTGGGAAGAAAGGGAAAAAACACACAAAAAAAGCGGGGAAAAAGCGGGAAAAAGTGGGAAAAAGTGGGAAAAAAGCAGGAAAAAGTGGGAAAAAGTGGGAAAAATGGGAAAAAGTGGGAAAAGGGCAGGAGATACCCGGTGGTGGCGGCGCTGGCGCAGGTGGTGCATGAGGAACCAGAGCATGTGGCTGTCGAACATGTCCGTGTGGTGCAGGCTGTCCTCGTCCCGCTCCACCTTGTTCTTCTTGATCACCTGCGGAGGGAACGGGGCCACATTCCAGGGAAAAGTTGGGAAAAGGAGGGAGAAGCCCTGGGAGAGCCCCACGCACCTCCTTGAGGCCCCGTAGCTCGGTGGGAGCCTCGGCTGTGGGTGCCCAGATCTTGACGTCGTGGTCCAGCCCGCTGGTGGCCAGCACCGGCAGGTGAGGGTGCGGCTCCAGGCAGTTCACCTGGGGAAATAACGGGAAAAATGGGAATTGGGGGGGAAAAATGGGAATTGTGGGGGGAAAAATGGGAATTGTGGGGTTGGGAATGGGATTGGGAATGGGATTGGGAATGGGATTGGGAATGGGATTGGGAATGGGATTGGGAATGGGGAAGGTGAGGGTGCGGCTCCAGGCAGTTCACCTGGGGAAATAACGGGAAAAATGGGAATTGGGGGGGAAAAATGGGAATTGTGGGGCTGGGAATGGGATTGGGATTGGGAATGGGGAAGGTGAGGGTGCGGCTCCAGGCAGTTCACCTGGGAAAAAATGGGAATTGTGGGGCTGGGAATGGGGGATTTGCACCTCCAGGCAGCTCATCTGGGAAAAAATGGGTGAAAAATGGGAATTGTGGGGGAAAAATGGGAATTGTGGGGCTGGGAATGGGATTGGGAATGGGAATGGGATTGGGGAAGGTGAGGGTGCGGCTCCAGGCAGTTCACCTGGGGAAATAACGGGAAAAATGGGAATTGGGAGGGGAAAATGGGAATTGGGGGGGAAAAATGGGAATTGTGGGGCTGGGAATGGGAATGGGATTGGGAATGGGATTGGGAATGATGGGAAGGTGTGGCTCCAGGCAGTTCACCTGGGGAAATAACGGGAAAAATAATGGGAATTGGGGGGGAAAAATGGGAATTGTGGGGTTGGGAATGGGATTGGGAATGGGAATGGGATTGGGAATGGGGAAGGTGAGGGTGCGGCTCCAGGCAGTTCACCTGGGGAAATAACGGGAAAAATGGGAATTGGGGGGGAAAAATGGGAATTGTGGGGGAAAAATGGGAATTGTGGGGCTGGGAATGGGATTGGGAATGGGATTGGGAATGGGATTGGGAATGGGATTGGGAATGGGATTGGGAATGGGATTGGGACTGGGGGATTTGCACCTCCAGGCAGCTCACCAGGGAAAAAATGGGGAAAGGAGGGGAGAAAAGGTGGAAAAAGGGGAAAAAAAGCGGGGAAGAAAGGGGGGAAAAGAGGGAAAAAGAGCAGGGGTCCTTCCTGGCCATCCCAAAGCGTGGGAGCCACGAATTCCCAGCAGAGGAAATTCGGGATGGGGCCATTCCCAGCACTGACACTTCCCTTTCCTGCGGGCTGGAGCAGGAAACACCTGGAAAAATCCCACAGGATCCTCGGGATCGGCCAAATTTGGGACCCCGAAACACCCTGAAAACCCCGGAAACAGGAACGGGAAAACAACGCTGCTTTTTGGGGTGGAAACAGGGGAAAAAGGGGATGAATCCAGGGGTGGGATGGGGGAAAACCACCTGGAAAATTGGGAATTTTGGGGCCTCACCACTCCGCCTTTGTCGCCTTCCATGAACTGCACGATCTGGCAGGAGGATTTTTCCCAGAGGAAAATGTGGCCGCAGTCGCTGCCGCTCACCACGAACTCGCTCTTGGGGCCGTAGAAATTCACACCTTTCACTGGAAAAAATGGGGAAAAACGGGGAAAAATGGGGAAAAACGGGGAAAAATGGGGAAAAACGGGGGGAAATGGGGAAAAAACAGGGAAAAATGGGAAAAAAACAGGGAAAAATGGGGGAAAAATGGGGGAAAAATGGGGGAAAAATGGGGGAAAAATGGGGGAAAAACAAGGAAAAACAGGAAAAAAAGAGGGAAAAACACAGGGGGAAAAACAGGCGAAAATGGGAAAAAAGATTTTGGGGTAATTTGGGGTATTTTGGGGTGGTTTTGGGCTGGATTTTGGGGTAATTTGGGCTGTTTTGAGATGTTTTTGGGGTGTTTCCCCATCTGTGGCGTTGTTGAGGTGCCCCTTGTAGCACCGGCTGTACTGTGCTGGTTTGGGGTTGGATTTTGGGGTAATTTAGGGTGTTTTGGGGTAATTTGGGCTATTTTGAGATGTTTTTGGGGTGTTTTGGGGTGTTCTTGGAGTAATTTGGGGTGTTTTGGGGTGTTTTGGGGTGTTTCTGGGCTGTTTCGGGGTGTTTTGGGGTGTTTCCCCACCTGTGGCGTTGTTGCGGTGCCCCTTGTAGCGCCGGCTGTACTGTGCTGGTTTGGGGTTGGATTTTGGGGTATTTTGGGGTGTTTTTGGGGTGTTTTGGGGTGGTTTTGGGCTGTTTTGGGGTATTTTGGGCTGGATTTTGGGGTAATTTGGGGTATTTTGGGCTGGATTTTGGGGTGTTTCTGGGGTGTTTTTGGGGTGTTTCCCCACCTGTGGCGTTGTTGCGGTGCCCCTTGTAGCGCCGGCTGTACTGCACTGGTTTGGGGTTGGATTTTGGGGTAATTTGGGCTGGTTTTGGGCTAATTTGGGGCATTTTGGGCTGGATTTTGGGGTGTTTTGGGCTGTTTTGGGGTAATTTGGGGTGGTTTTGGGGTGTTTCCCCACCTGTGGCGTTGTTGCGGTGCCCCTTGTAGCGCCGGCTGTACTGCACTGGTTTTAGGGTTGGATTTTGGGGTAAATTGGGGTATTTTGGGATGTTTTTGGGGTGTTTTGGGGCTGTTTTGGGGTGTTTTGGGCTGTTTTGGGGTGTTTTTGGGGTGTTTTTGGGGTGTTTCCCCACCTGTGGCGTTGTTGCGGTGCCCCTTGTAGCGCCGGCTGTACTGCGCGCCGTCGCTGTGCGCCGAGTCGAACAGGTAAATGTCCTCGTCGTTGTAGGAGGCCAGCAGCTCTGGAACGGGGACAAACATCGGGAAATCGGGAAAAAAAACGGGAAAGGAAGAAAAATTGGGGGAGTTTGGGGGAAAAACAGCGGGGAAATGGAAAAAAACAGGGGGGAAATGGGGAAAAACAGCGGGAAATTGGGAAAAACAGCAGGAAAATAGGGAAAAAAGCAGGAAAATGCGGAAGAACAGCAGGAAAATGGGGAAGAACAGCAGGAAAATGAGGAAAACAGCAGGAAAATGGGGAAGAACAGCAGGAAAATGAGGAAAACAGCAGGAAAATGGGGGAAAAGAGCAGGAAAATGGGGAAAAACAGCAGGAAAATGGGGAAAAATTGCAGGAAATTGGGGAAAAACAGCAAGAAAATGGGGAAAAGAAAAAATGGGGAAAGTAGGGAAAATGGTAAAAAATGGGAGGAAAATGGGGAAAAACAGGAGGAGAATAGGAAAAATATCAGGAAAAACAGAAAAATGAAAAAAAAAAACCAGGAAATGAGGAAAAAAGGGAGGAAAATGGAAAAAATCCAGCAGGAAAATGGGAAAAAATGGGGAAAATTGCAAAAACAGTGGGAAAATTGGAAAAACAGCAGAAATGGGGTAAAACAGGAGGGTCTGGAGCTCAAGAGGGGTTTTTTTTGTGGAGGGAGAATTATTTTTATTTTGGAAAACATGGAATTCTGGAGGAGGATGGTTTTTTTGGGAGGAAGAGGTGTTTTTTGAGGATAAATGGGTGTTTTTTTGGGAAAATTGATATTTTTGGGGAAAAACTGATTTTTTTTGGTGGGAAATGAAGGGGTCTGAGGGAGTGGGAGCCCCTGGATTCCCAGCTGGACTCACCTGAGCCGTCGTGGCTGTAGACCAGGCAGGTGATGTTGGCTTTGGACTCGCTGTTCACCTGGAAAAGTGGGAAAAATCTCAGATCCAGCCCCTTTTCCTGGGAATACTGAGTGTTAAACTCCCAGAAAAGGACTCAGGAAGGCAGAAAATTGGGATTGAGGAGGAAAAAAAACCCCAAAAAAACCCCAAACAAATAAAAAAAGAGATTTCTGGGAGTTTTTTCCACTTCTTCCTGAAGAGTTTTCCAGGAAAAGGAGCAGGGGAGTCCCAGGAGATCACTCTGGGGTGATCCCAGTGTTCCCAGTCCCCTCTCCCAGTGTTCCCAGTCCCCTCTCCCAGTGCTCCCAGTCCCCTCTCCCAGTATCCCCAGTACCAGGTGGTGGGGGCAGAACTTCTTCAGGACTCCGTTGTTCTCGTTCTCATCGATTTTCCTCTGGTCGTAAATCCTGCAGGAATTGGGGAGGAAAAAAAAAAAATAGGATTGGATCCACCCCAGGAAGGACTTCTTATCCCAAAAAATTCCATCCTAAAATTCCCTGGGATTTTGTACCTGGATAGGCACAGATTTAGGGCAGAAATGATGTTCCCATGCCCAAAATTCCACCTTAAAATTCCCTAGGGATTTGGGGCAGGAATGATGTTCCCATAGCCAGAATTCCATGTTAAAATTCCCTGGATTTTTGTGCCAGGATACAGCTGGATTTGGGACAGGAATGATGTTGCCATGCCTGAAATTCCATCTTAAAATTCCCTGGAATTCCCTGCTGGGATAGGCCTGGATTTGGGGTGGGAATTTTGGTTCCTGTGATGGGAATTCCATGTTCAAATTCTCTGGAATTCTATCTTGGGATATACCCAGATTTGGGGCGGGAATGACATTCCCATGGCTGAAATTCCATGTCCAAAATTTCCTGGGATTCAGTGCCGGGATACACCTGGATTTGGGGGCTCCCAGTGCTCCCAGTTGGGCCTCACTGGATGAACTGGTCCCAATCCCTGGTTTGGGAAGGCAAAATTGGGGATTTGGAAAGGGAAAGAGGCAGATTTGGGAATTCCTGGTTTTGGGATGGGAAATCCCAGGATTTGGGATGCAGAATCCCTGGATTTGGGCTCTCCCAGTGCTCCCAGTTTGGCCCCACCTCAGGAACTGGTGCCAGCCCCTGATTTGGGAATGAGGCAGATTCAGAAAGGGGAAGGGGAAATGATGGATTTGGGAAGGGGCAATGATGGATTTGGGATGGGGAATCCCAGGATTTGGGATGGGGAATCCCAGGATTTGCGATGGGGAATCCCAGGATTTGGGATGGGGAATCCCTGGATTTGGGATGGGGAATCCCTGGATTTGGGATGGGAAATCCCTGGATTTGGGATGAGGAATCCCAGGATTTGGGATGGGGAATCCCAAGATTTGGGATGGGGAATCCCAGGATCTGGGATGGGGAATCCCAGGATTTGGGATGGGGAATCCCAGGATCTGGGATGGGGAATCCCAGGATCTGGGATGGGGAATCCCAGGATTTGGGATGGGGAATCCCAGGATTTGGGATGGGGAATCCCAGGATCTGGGATGGGGAATCCCAGGATTTGGGATGGGGAATCCCAGGATTTGGGATGGGCAATCCCAGGATTTGGGAAGGGCAATCCCAGGATTTGGGATGGGCAATCCCTGGATTTGGGATGGGCAATCCCAGGATTTGGGATGGGCAATCCCTGGATTTGGGAAGGGCAATCCCTGGATTTGGGATGGGCAATCCCTGGATTTGGGAAGGGCAATCCCAGGATTTGGGATGGGGAATCCCAGGATTTGGGATGGGGAATCCCAAGATTTGGGATGGGGAATCCCTGGATTTGCGATGAGGAATCCCAGGATTTGGGACGGGAAATCCCTGGATTTGGGCTCTCCCAGTGCTCCCAGTTTGGCCCCACCTCAGGAACTGGTGCCAGCCCCTGATTTGGGAATGAGGCAGATTCAGAAAGGGGAAGGGGAAATGATGGATTTGGGAAGGGGCAATGATGGATTTGGGATGGGGAATCCCAGGATTTGGGATGGGCAATCCCTGGATTTGGGATGGGCAATCCCTGGATTTGGGATGGGCAATCCCTGGATTTGGGATGGGCAATCCCAGGATTTGGGATGGGCAATCCCAGGATCTGGGATGGGGAATCCCAGGATCTGGGATGGGGAATCCCAGGATTTGGGAAGGGGAATCCCTGGATTTGGGATGGGGAATCCCTGGATTTGGGATGGGGAATCCCTGGATTTGGGATGGGGAATCCCTGGATTTGGGACGGGGAATCCCTGGATTTGGGATGGGAAATCCCTGGATTTGGGCTCTCCCAGTGCTCCCAGTTTGGCCCCATCTCACAAACTGGTGCCAGCCCCTGATTTGGGAATGAGGCAGATTCAGAAAGGGGAAGGGGAAATGATGGATTTGGGATGGGAAATCCCAGAATTTGGGATGGGGAATCCCAGGATTTGGGATGGGGAATCCCAGGATTTGGGATGGGGAATCCCAAGATTTGGGATGGGGAATCCCTGGATTTGGGATGGGAAATCCCTGGATTTGGGAAGGGGAAATCCCTGGATTTGGGCTCTCCCAGTGCTCCCAGTTTGGCCCCACCTCAGGAACTGGTGCCAGCCCCTGATTTGGGAATGAGGCAGATTCAGAAAGGGGAAGGGGAAATTATAGATTGGGGAAGGGGCAATGATGGATTTGGGATGGGAAATCCCAGGATTTGGAATGGGGAATCCCAGGATTTGGGATGGGGAATCCCTGGATTTGGGATGGGGAATCCCTGGATTTGGGATGGGAAATCCCAGGATTTGGGAAGGGCAATCCCAGGATTTGGGAAGGGCAATCCCAGGATCTGGGATGGGAAATCCCAGGATCTGGGCTCTCCCAGTGCTCCCAGTTTGGCCCCACCTCACGAACTGGTCACGGCCGCCCACGGCGAACTGGGAGGTGTTGGCGGGGTTGACGAAGATGGTGTAGAGCCCGACCTTCTTCTCCTTCTCCTTCGTCACCACCAATTTCCTGGGAAAAATCCCCGGGATCAGCCCCAAATCCCAGCCCAAATCACAGCCCAAACTGGGAGCGGGAATTCCCAGGGGAGAAAATCCCAGAAATCAGCAGGGATTGGGCAGTGAGGGTGGGGAATGGTCCCACCCTGGAATATTTTACCCTGGGAATATTCCCAGGGGAGTTTTCCAAGGGAAAATCCAAGGGAAAAATCGCACTGGGAGAATTCCCAAAGGGAAAATGTGATATGGGATAGTTTTTCCCCAAAAACAGCCGGGATTTGTTGGAATTTGGGTCATTCCATGAGAGAAATATTTGGGGTTGGCTCCACCAGGGTGAGAATTCCAAAGGACAGGAAGGGGGTTGGGAATTCCCAAGGGAAAACGTGATTTCCCAAAAAAAACCCTATTTTTCCCCAAACTCCACCTGTTATTCCCCAAATCCCACCTGTTTCTCCCCCCAAAAAATTCCCATTTTTCCAAAAAAAATCCACATTTTCCTGACAGAATCCTCATTTTCCTGTCCACCATTCCTCATTATTCCCTCCAAAACCCTCATTATACCCCCAAAATCCCAATTTTTCCCCCCCAAAATCCCCATTTTTCCCCCCAAAATCCCCATTTTTCCCCCCAAAATCCCCATTTTCCCCCCAAATCCCCGTTTTCCCTCCCAAAAATCCCCATTTTCCATGAAAACAGCTTGGATTTGTGGGAATTCAGAGCATTCCAGGAGGGAAAAATCGGGGTTGGCTCTGCCAGGGTGAGAATTCCAAAGGGATCCAGCCCAGGGAGGGGGCTGGGATTGGCTCCAGCCTCGGATTCCGGCGGGATCAGGGATTAAAGGGCTCGTCCTGGTTATGAAACCCCGGGATTTGGGCTGGATCAGCCTCCGGAATGACAGCCTGGAGGCTTGGAAAAGTACAGGCAGATAGAAAAACTGTTCTTCCCAAAAAAATCCCTGCTTTTCCCACAAAAAATCCTGGTTTTCTCCCTAAAAATAATCCAGTTTTGCCCAAAATCTCCTGGTTTTCCTCAAAAAACAATGGTTTTTCCTCAAAAAGCTGTGGTTTGTCCCCCCAAAAAAATCTACTTCTCACCCAAAAAATGTTCTATCCCAAAATTATTCTGGCTAAAAATAAAAAAAAATAATCAGTTTTCCCTCCCAAAAAAACCCATTTTCAAAAAAAATTCCTTCTTTTCCCCCCCAAAAAAATTCATTTTCCCTCAAAACATATCAAAATTTCCTGCAAAAAAATCTCCATTTTCCAAAAAACCTGAGCCATTTCCCCCACAAAAATAACATTTCCCCCAAATTCCCTGATTTCCAAAAAAACCCCTGATTTTTTTCCCCAAAACTCACCTCTTATTCCCCAAATCCCACCTGCTTCCCCTCCAGATTCCCATTTTTCCCCACTTCCCACTTGTTCTTCCCAAACCCACGCCTGTCTCACCTCTAAAATCCACGGTTTTCCCCCCAAAAATCCCCTTTTCCCACCCAATCCCTGTTTTTCCCCCTAAATCCCCATCCTCCCCCCCCAGAATTCCCATTATTCCCTGAGAATTCTCATTTTCACACCCCCAAATCACCCCCTTGAATCCAGGGAATTGGATCAAGAGAACAGGGATTTGGTGGGTGGGGAATTGGAATTCAAGGGGAAAACCAGGGATTTTTTTAGGGAATTATGGAAATTTTAGGGAAAAAAATAAAAATTTTTGGAGAAATAACAGCTTTTTTTTGACAAAAACTGGGATTTGACAGGAGAAACCGGGATTTTTCCCCACAGAATTCCCATTTTTCCGCCAATTTTTCACAAGGCAGGGCAAGTCCTGCTTCAGATTGATGGAATCCCCATTTCCCACCCCAAATCCCATTTTTTCCCCACAAAATTCCCGTTTTACGCCCGGAACTCTGCATTTCCCACCCAGAATTCCCATTTTTCCCCTCAGAATTCCCGTTTTATGCCCGGAACTCCCCGTTTCCCACCCACAATTTTCGGTTTTCCCCTCAGAATTCCCATTTTACGCCCAGAACTCCGCGTTTCCCACCCAGAATTTTCCATTTTCCCCTCAGAATTCCCGTTTTATGCCCGGAACTCCCCGTTTCCCACCCACAATTTTCGGTTTTCCCCTCAGAATTCCCATTTTACACCTAGAACTCCGCATTTCCCACCCAGAATTTTCCATTTTCCCCTCAGAATTCCCGTTTTACACCCGGAACTCCCCATTTCCCACCCACAATTCTCCATTTTCCCCTCAGAATTCCCTTTTTACGCCCAGAACTCCGCGTTTCCCACCCAGAAGTCTCCATTTTCCCCTCAGAATTCCCATTTTACACCCACAACTCCGCATTTCCCACCCACAATTTTCCATTTTCCCCTCAGAATTCCCGTTTTACACCCGGAACTCCGCGTTTCTGACCCAGAATTTTCCATTTTCCCCTCAGAATTCCTGTTTTACACCTGGAACTCTGCATTTCCCACCCACAATTTTCCATTTTCCCCTCAGAATTCCCATTTTACACCCAGAACTCCTTGTTTCCCACCCAGAATTTTCCATTTTCCCCTCAGAATTCCCATTTTACGCACAAAACTCCGCATTTCCCAGCCAGAATTTTCCATTCTCCCCTCAGAATTCCCTTTTTACGCCTGGAACTCCACATTTCCCACCCACAATTCTCCATTTTCCCCTCAGAATTCCCGTTTTACACCCTGAACTCCACATTTCCCACCCAGAATTTTCCATTTTCCCCTCAGAATTCCCATTTTACGCACAAAACTCCGCATTTCCCAGCCAGAATTTTCCATTTTCCCCTCAGAATTCCCTTTTTACGCCTGGAACTCCACATTTCCCACCCACAATTCTCCATTTTCCCCTCAGAATTCCCGTTTTATGCCCGGAACTCCACATTTCCCACCCAGAATTCTCCATTTTCCCCTCAGAATTCCTGTTTTACGCCAAGAACTCCCCGTTTCCCACCCACAATTTTCGGTTTTCCCCTCAGAATTCCCGTTTTACGCCCAGAACTCCGTGTTTCCCACCCAGAAGTCTCCATTTTCCCCTCAGAATTCCTGTTTTACACCTGGAACTCTGCATTTCCCACCCACAATTTTCCATTTTCCCCTCAGAATTCCCGTTTTACACCCGGAACTCCGCGTTTCTGACCCAGAATTTTCCATTTTCCCCTCAGAATTCCCGTTTTACACCCTGAACTCCGCATTTCCCACCCAGAATTTTCCATTTTCCCCTCAGAATTGCCGTTTTTCCGGTCACTCACGAGGCGGGCCGGTCCTGCCGCAGGTCGATGGTGAAGACCACGGCGTCCTCTCCTGCAGACAGGAACGTGCAGGGCGAGTCCGGCTCCAGCGCCAGCTGGGATTGGGAGGGAAAAAAAGTGGGAAAAACAAAACAGGAATAGCTCCTAAAAATCCCCAAAAAGCAGGAAAATCCATCTGGAAAAACAACAGGTTTGGGGGTTTCCCGCCCTTGAACAGTGGTGACGTCATCTGGGGGTGACGTCATCTGGGGGTGATGTCATCTGGAGTGACATCATTTGGAGTGACGTCATCTGGGGTGACGTCATGGAGACAACAGCACAGCCAAGGGTTTGAACTGCACCCAAAAAGTGGGAAAATCCCCAAATTCCTGGATTTTTATGGAGCTGAGTGGCCAAACCCCCGCCCCCCGAGCTGTGTGGTGACATCACAGGTGACAACGGCCACATCCAAGGCTTGGAAAATTTGGGGATTGGTTCCCTCTGCTCCCAAAGAATCGGAAAATTCTTTCTTCCAGAAAAAAAAGCTTGGATTTTAATAGAACTGAGTAGAACCCACCCACCCTCACCTCTGTGGTAACATCACTGGGATGTCACAGGTGACATCACAGTGACACCAAAGCTGTGATGGATTGTCATTTAAGAAACAAACACCTCAAGAAGTTTAGGCTGCTGGAAGCTGATGGGAGTTTTTTCTCCAAAAACTGGCCATTTCTGAGAACTGACAGCAGTTTTGATCATTGAAAAGTGAGATCAACCTGTGAACAACACCTTAAAACCTAAGCCTGGGAATTTGTCTCTGGTTTCTGGCTGTGAACGGTAACAGAGCTTTAGATGGTTCTCATCTCATGAAAGATGGGGTGGGCTGGGCTGGGCTGGTCCTGCCACGGTCCCTGGGCAAGGGATGGAGCCTGCAGGGATTTTCCCTTTCCTGGGCTGGGCTGGTCCTGCCACAGTCCCCGGGAAGGAGATGGAGCCTGCAGGGATTTTCCCCTTCCTGGGCCAGGCTGGGCTGGTCCTGCCATGGTCCCTGGGCAGGAGATGGAGCCTGTGGGGTTTTCATTTCATTTGCCATTCCCAAATCCCAGCTCACCTTGTGGGAGGCTTCCTTGTGCTGGGCTTGGTGCTGCGACAGCTGTCACCCGAGTGGTGACATCCTCAGTCCTCCCCCTCTTCCCACACCACTGCTCCCCCATTCCCAAACACCCCAAATCCTGGGATTTGGCATTCCCAGGATTTGGCATTCCCAGGATTTGGCATTCCCAGGATCCATGCTCATCTTGTGGGAAGCTCCCTTGTGCTGAGCTCGGTGCTGCGACCGCTCTGCCACCTCTGTGGTGACATCCCCAATCACCATTCCCACTGTGTTCCCCCATTCCCAGGCACCCCAAATCCTGGGATTTGCCATTCCCAGGATTGGCCATTCCCAGGATTTGCCATTCCCAGGATTGGCCATTCCCAGGATTTGCCACTCCCAAATCCCAGCTGACCTTGTGGGAAGCTCCCTCGTGCTGAGCCACACGCTCGGTGCCACGACAGCTCTGCCACCCCTGTGGTGACATCCCCAATCCCTCTGCTCCCACCGCTGCTCCCACACCATTCCCCCATTCCCAGGCACCCCAAATCCTGGGAATTGCCATTCCTGGATCCCAGCTGACCTTGTGGGAGGCTCCCTTGTGCTGGGCCACGCGCTTGGTGCTGCGGCAGCACTGAGTGGCCGAGAGCTCGGCCACGCGCACCTGCCCATCCCGGGCACACATGGCCAGCGTGGAGTCGCCGCTGTTGGGAAGGAATTTGGCCTGGAAAACATGGAAAACAGGGAAAAAGTGGGAAAAAGGGATTGGGAGGCGGTAGGGGGAGAAGGGGAAAAAGGGTCATTGCAAAGGAGGTGGAGGAGGAACAGGTGGGGAGGGGAAAGGGATGGGGGGAGTGTTGGAATTGCTCTGGGAATCGTCCCAGTTCTCTTGGGAATCATCCCAAACTCTTCCCTGGGAATCATCCCAAATTCTTCCAGGAATCCTCCCAAAATCTCCCAGGAATCATCCGAAATTCTTACAGGAATCCTCCCAAAATCCCCCCTGGGAATCATCCCAAATTCTCCCAGGAATCATCCCAAAATCTCCTAGGAATCCTCCCAGCTCTCTCAGGAATCCTCCCAGCAATTATCCCAAGAACAGTCCTCGGAATTATCCCAAACTCTGCTGGGAATCATCCTGGGAATTGTCCCAAGCTCTCCCAGGAATCAGCCCAGCTGTCCTGGGAATCATCCTGGTTCCCTTGGGAATCATTCCGAGCACAGAAGTCCTGATTTCCCCCTCAGAATTCCCATTTTTCCCCTGAGAATTCCCATTTTTCCAGTCCCTCACGAGGTGGGCCGGTCGTGCTGTAGGTTGATGGAATCCCCATTATTCCTCCAGAATTCCCATTTCGCCCTCAGCATTCCCATTTTTCCCCTCAGGATTCCCACTTTATCCCTTAGAATTCCCATTTTATCCCTTAGAATTCCCATTTCCCCCTCAGAACTCTCATCTTTCCCTCAGAACTCCCACTTCCCCCTCAGAACTCCCATTTTTCCCCTCAGCATTCCCATTTTCCCCTCAGAACTCCCCTTTTCCCCCTCAGCATTCCCATTTTCCCCTCAGAATTCCCATTTTATCCCTCAGCATTCCCACTTCCCCCTCAGAACTCCCATTTTTCCCCCTCAGAACTCCCATTTTTTCCCTCAGAACTCCCATTTTCCCCTCAGCATTCCCACTTCCCCCTCAGCACTCCCATTTTTTCCCTCAGAACTCCCATTTTTTCCCTCAGAACTCCCATTTTCCCCTCAGCATTCCCATTTTCCCCCTCAGCACTCCCATTTTTTCCCTCAGAACTCCCATTTTCCCCTCAGCATTCCCACTTCCCCCTCAGAACTCTCATTTTTCCCCTCAGAGCTCTCATTTTTTCCCTCAGAACTCCCATTTTTCCTCTCAGAACTCCCATTACCCCCTCAGAACTCCCATTTCCCCCTTAGCATTCCCACTTCCCCCTCAGAACTCCCATTTTCCCCTCAGCATTCCCATTTTCCCCCTCAGAATTCCTGTTTTATCCCTCAGCATTCCCATTTCCCCCTCACAGCTCCCATTTTTTCCCCCTCAGAACTCCCATTTTTCCTCTCAGAACTCCCGTTTCCCCCTCAGCATTCCCACTTCCCCCTCACAGCTCCCATTTTTTCCCTCAGAACTCCCATTATCCCCTCAGCATTCCCACTTCCCCCTCAGAACTCTCATTTTTGCCCTCAGAGCTCTCATTTTTTCCCTCAGAACTCCCATTTTTCCTCTCAGAACTCCCATTACCCCCTCAGAACTCCCATTTCCCCCTTAGCATTCCCACTTCCCCCTCAGAACTCCCATTTTCCCCTCAGAACTCCCATTTTCCCCCTCAGAATTCCCGTTTTATCCCTCAGCATTCCCATTTCCCCCTCACAGCTCCCATTTTTCCCTCAGAACTCCCATTTTTCCCTCAGCATTCCCACTTCCCCCTCAGAACTCCCATTACCCCCTCAGAACTCCCATTACCCCCTCAGAACTCCCATTTTTCCCCTCAGAGCTCCCATTTTCCCCTCAGCATTCCTGTTTCCCCCTCAGCATTCCTGTTTCCCCCTCAGCATTCCCATTTTTTCCCTCAGAACTCCCATTTCTCCCTCAGAACTCCCATTTTCCCCTCAGGATTCCCATTTCCCCCCCTCAGAACTCCCATTTCCCCCTCAGAACTCCCATTTTTCCCCTCAGAACTCCCATTACCCCCTCAGAACTCCCATTTTTCCCCTCAGAATTCCCATTTTATCCCTCAGCATTCCCACTTCCCCCTCAAAACTCCCATTTCTCCCTCAGAACTCCCATTTTCCCCTCAGGATTCCCATTTCCCCCTCAGAACTCCCATTTCCCCCTCAGAACTCCCATTTTTCCCCTCACAATTCCCATTTCTCCAGTCACCCACAAGGCAAGGCCGCCTCTCTGCGATTCCAACCCGCCATTCCCACCCCATTCCCGCTTTTTCCCTCACCTGGAAGACGTTGCTCTTGTGCCCGCTGTCAAACTGCAGCACGGGCCGGCGCCTCAGCCAGTCCCACACCAGCACCTTGAGGTCATCGCTGCCGCTGGCCAGGCGGGTTCCGCGCTGGTTGAAATGCAGCGTGTTCACGCAGCCCGTGTGCCCTTCCAGGCCGTGCTGCAGCCGGAATTTCTGCACGAACAGCCGGGCCCCGCAGGCCTGAGCCACGAAACGGGAGCAGCCGCCCAACTGGCGCTGCCGCAGCGCCGGGATCGCTCTCCAACGCGGCCGAGGCAGCGCCCACGTCTCCGAGGCCACCCAGTCCTCCAGCGCCTGCTCCTCGTCTGACGAGTCGCGCTCGTGAGGCGGCCGCTTGCGGGGCCCCCTGCGCCGGGCCCGCGGTTCCTCCTCCTCGTCCTCATCCTCGTCTTCGTCCTCGTCCTGCCGCGGCTCCTCGGGGATGGAGTAGTGGCCGGTGTCGTCCAGGCTGTCGCTGTCCTTGTCGCCGGAGCTGTCGCTGTCGCTGGCGCGGCTGCGCGCGGCTCCGGCGTCGTCGCCCGTCAGGCTCAGGCTCAGGTCGGACGCCTCCACCTCGATCCCCGAGGACGTCTCGCGGCCCTCCTCGGCAGACATGTCCTCGGGGCTGCTGGACAGGCTGCCTGGGGACAGGGACATCACAGTGTCACCAGTGTCACACTGCCACAGAGACAGGGACATTGTGGTGTCACCAGTGTCACACTGCCACAGAGACAGGGACATTGTGGTGTCACCAGTGTCACACTGCCACAGAGACAGGGACATTGTGGTGTCACCAGTGTCACACTGCCACAGGGACATCGTGGTGTCACCAGTGTCACACTGCCACAGAGACAGGGACATTGTGGTGTCACCAGTGTCACACTGCCACAGGGACAGCTCCACAGGCTGCCTGGGGACAGGGACATCACAGTGTCACCAGTGTCACACTGCCACAGAGACAGGGACATTGTGGTGTCACCAGTGTCACACTGCCATGGGGACATTGTGGTGTCACCAGTGTCACACTGCCACAGGGACATTGTGGTGTCACCAGTGTCACACTGCCACAGGGACAGCTCCACAGGCTGCCTGGGGACAGGGACATTGTGGTGTCACCAGTGTCACACTGCCACAGAGACAGGGACATTGTGGTGTCACCAGTGTCACACTGCCACGGGGACATTGTGGTGTCACCAGTGTCACACTGCCATGAGGACAGCTCCACAGGCTGCCTGGGGACAGGGACATCACAGTGTCACCAGTGTCACACTGCCATGGGGACAGCTCCGCAGGCTGCCTGGGGACAGGGACATCACAGTGTCACCAGGGTCACACTGCCACAGGGACATTGTGGTGTCACCAGTGTCACATTGCTATGGGGACATTGTGGTGTCACCAGTGTCACACTGCCATGGGGACATTGTGGTGTCACCAGTCTCACACTGCCACAGGGACAGCTCCACAGGCTGCCTGGGGACAGGGACATTGTGGTGTCACCAGTGTCACACTGCCATGGGGACAGCTCCGCAGGCTGCCTGGGGACAGGGACATCGCAGTGTCACCAGTGTCACATTGCCATAGGGACAGCTCCACAGGCTGCCTGGGGACAGGGACATTGTGGTGTCACCAGTGTCACACTGCCATGGGGACATTGTGGTGTCACCAGTGTCACACTGCCACGGGGACATTGTGGCGTCACCAGTGTCACACTGCCATGGGGACAGCTCCACAGGCTGCGTGGGGACAGGGACATCACAGTGTCACCAGTGTCACACTGCCATGGGGACAGCTCCACAGGCTGCGTGGGGACAGGGACATCACAGTGTCACCAGTGTCACACTGCCACGGGGACGTTGTGGTGTCACCAGTGTCACACTGCCACAGGGACAGCTCCACAGGCTGCCTGGGGACAGGAACATTGTGGTGTCACCAGTGTCACACTGCCACAGGGACATTGTGGTGTCACCAGTGTCACACTGCCACGGGGACGTTGTGGTGTCACCAGTGTCACACTGCCACAGGGACAGCTCCACAGGCTGCCTGGGGACAGGAACATTGTGGTGTCACCAGTGTCACACTGCCATGGGGACATTGTGGTGTCACCAGTGTCACACTGCCACAGGGACATTGTGGTGTCACCAGTGTCACACTGCCACAGGGACAGCTCCACAGGCTGCCTGGGGACAGGGACATCGCAGTGTCACCAGTGTCACACTGCCACTTGGCTGTCCCCCTCCATGTCCCCCTGAGTGTCCCCTTGTCCCCCTGGCTGTCCCCTGAGTGTCACCCCCGGCTGTCCCCAAGTGCCTCCCTGTCCCCTGTCCCCCTGGCTGACCCCTGAGTGTCCCCCTGTCCTCATCTGTGTCCCCCTTCCTGTCCCCCTGTCCCCTGTCCCCCTGTCTGACCCCTGAGTGTCCCCCTGTCCCTCTCCCTGACCCCCTGTCCCCCCTCCTGTCCCTCTGGGTGTCCCCAGCTGTCCCCTCACCGTTGACGATGTCCGTCCTGCCGTCCATGCTGCCGCCTTTGTCTGACATCGCCACTTCCCACGGGGATCCCTGCGGGGACACCGGGACAGGGACATGGGGACAGGGACAGGGACATGGGGACAGGGACAGGGACATGGGGACAGGGACATGGGGACAGGGACATGGGGACAGGGACAGGGACAGGGACATGGGGACAGGGACGTGGGGACACCGGGACAGGGACATGGGGACAGGGACATGGGGACAGGGACATGGACAGGGGGACATGGGGACAGGGACATGGGGACAGGGACATGGACAGGGGGACATGGGGACAGGGACATGGGGACAGGGACAGGGACACGGGGACAGGGATGTGGGGACAGGGACATGGGGACAGGGACATGGGGACAGGGACATGGACAGGGGGACATGGGGACAGGGATGTGGGGACAGGGACATGGGGACAGGGACAGGGACATGGGGACACAGGCACAAAGGGGACAAGGGGACACAGGGACAGGGGGATATAGGGACAGGGGGACACAGGGGACAGTGGCACAGGGGGCTGGAGTGGCCACAGCCACCATGGGATGTCCCCATGTCCCCAACCCACCCCAGCACCGCAGGTGCTCCCAAAATTCACATTTTCCATGGAAAAAACACCAGGGAATGCTCCAGGACACCCAGCCCTGGCTCAGCATCCCGGGAAAAGCTGATCCCAAGGGATTTGTGATCCCAAAGATCCATCTTTAAACATTCCCACACAAATTTCCCATTTCTCCACCTGCCACAGAGCCCCAGAGAGTGGAGTTTGTTCCCAAAATCCCCAATTCCCATGGAAAATCCACCTGGGAATGCTCCAGGACACCCAGCCCTGGCTCAGCATCCCGGGAAAAGCCGATCCCAAGGGATTTGGGATTCTAAAAATCCATCCCTAAACACATTCCCACAAAAAAAATTCCCTCTGGAATCTCTCCAAGAGACCAGCACCAGCCACCCGCTGCCCTCCAGCTTCCCAAAAAAACCCCATTTCCACAGGAATGGGCAGCAGGAGAGCCCTGGAATTCTGCTGGAATTCCATGGAATACCAACTGTAACTCTGCACAATTCCAGGGAATCCACTCCTGATCCAGAGTGAGGTGGGAAACTCGCTGGGAATCGCAGGGAATCAAACCAAAATCCCGGGATTCCGCGGCTGCCTGGCTGCACATCTGGACAGGCTCAGCATTCCCGGCCTGACGCTGCAGCTCCCAAAAATATCCCGGGGCATTCCAGAGCCTCTGGAGTCAGGATCCGCCTGGCCCAGCCTCCCTGCTGCCCCTCCAAACTGGGATAAACTGGGATAAACTGGGATAAACCGGGTGGTGATCCCTGGGTGATTCCCAGGCATGGTCCTGTCCATCCCTCAGCCCAAATTCCTCTCAGGATTGGTTCCAGGCACTCCCAAATTCTGGGTGCTCCCAAAAATCCACGAATCCAACATTCCGGCACGGCAGGACTCGGGGGTGGATCCCCCAAATTCCTTGGGATGGAAACCCCAAATCCTCAGGGACAGAACCACAAATCCACCAGGGTGGATCCCCTAAATTCTTTGGAATGGATCCCCCAAATCCTCAGGGAAAAAGCCCCCAAATCCCTTGAGATGTGTTCCTCAAATTCTCAGGGATGGAGCCCCCAAATCCCTTGGGATGTGTTCCTCAAATTCTCAGGGATGGATCACCCAAAAATCCCTGGGGATGGATCCCTCAAATCCTCAGGGATGGATCCCCCAAATCCCTCAGGGATGGATCCCCCAAATCCCTCAGGGATGGATCCCCCAAATCCTCAGGGATGGATCCCCAAATCCTCAGGGATGGATCCCCAAATCCTCAGGGATGGATCCCCCAAATCCCTCAGGATGGATCCCCAAATCCTCAGGGATGGATCCCCCAAATCCCTCAGGGATGGAGCCCCCAAATCCTCAGGGATGGATCCCCAAATCCCTCGGGATGGATCCCCCAAATCCCTCAGGATGGATCCCCAAGTCCCTCAGGATGGATCCCCAAATCCCTCGGGATGGATCCCCCAAATCCTCAGGGATGGGTTCCCCAAATCCCTCAGGATGGATCCCCCAAGTCCCTCGGGATGGATCCCCCAAATCCTCAGGGATGGATCCCCCAAATCCCTCAGGGATGGATCCCCCAAATCCCTCAGGGATGGATCCCCAAATCCCTCAGGATGGAGCCCCCAAATCCCTCAGGATGGATCCCCCAAATCCTTAGGGATGGATCCCCCAAATCCTCAGGGATGGATCCCCCAAATCCTCAGGGATGGGTTCCCCAAATCCCTCAGGGATGGGTTCCCCAAATCCCTCAGGGATGGATCCCCAAATCCTCAGGGATGGATCCCCCAAATCCCTCAGGATGGAGCCCCCAAATCCCTCAGGATGGAGCCCCCAAATCCTCAGGGATGGATCCCCCAAATCCTCAGGGATGGGTTCCCCAAATCCCTCAGGGATGGATCCCCCAAATCCTCAGGGATGGAGCCCCCAAATCCTCAGGGATGGATCCCCCAAATCCTCAGGGATGGGTTCCCCAAATCCCTCAGGGATGGATCCCCAAATCCTCAGGGATGGAGCCCCCAAATCCCTCAGGGATGGGTTCCCCAAATCCCTCAGGGATGGATCCCCCAAATCCCCAGGGACGGGTTCCCCAAATCCTCAGGGATGGATCCCCCAAATCCTCAGGGATGGAGCCCCCAAATCCTCAGGGATGGATCCCCCAAATCCCTCAGGATGGATCCCCCATATCCTCAGGGATGGATCCCCCAAATCCCTCAGGATGGATCCCCCATATCCTCAGGGATGGATCCCCCAAATCCTCAGGGATGGATCCCCCAAATCCCTCAGGATGGATCCCCAAATCCTCAGGATGGATCCCTCAAATCCTCAGGGATGGGTTCCCCAAATCCTCAGGGATGGATCCCCCAAATCCTCAGGGATGGATACCCCAAATCCTCAGGGATGGATCCCCCAAATCCCTCAGGATGGATCCCTCAAATCCTCAGGGATGGATCCCCCAAATCCTCAGGGATGGATCCCCAGGTGCCTCAGGAGCATTCCCAGATCCCCAGCAGCATTCCCAGGAATTTCCCAATTCCAGGGAATCCTGGAGAAACCCCCAAACCCCCCCAAACTCCCCAAATTCCGCGGGATCCGGCCGCACTCACCTGTGCCAGGTGCCAGGGACAGCGGGGCTGGAGCTGGGGGGGAGTGTGGGGGTCAGAACCCGGGGACCCCCAATTTTGGGGACCCCCCAAATCCCTGGAGAACCATCCCAGATTTTTGGGAACCCCCCTGGATTCCCTGATCCCAGAGAAATCCTCACTGATTTTTGGGAACCTCCCCCAATTCCCAAAGAACCCAAATTTTTGGGGACCCCTTTGATTCCCAAGAAATCCCCAAAAATCCCCTCAATCCCTGAAAAATACCAAATTTCTGGGGAGTTTCCCAATCCCTGAGAAACCCCTATGGAGTCCTGGAAAACCCCAGATCCTTGGGAATTCCCAATTTTTGGGGACCCCTCCCAATCCTGGAAAAATTCAGTCTATCCCTGGGGATCCCAAATTTTTTGAGATTCCAAATTTTTGGCAAATTCAATTCCTGGGAATTCCCGATTTTTGGGAATCCTCCAATCCCTGGGGACCCCAAAATCTCAAGGATCCGTCCCAAAAACTCCAGAACCCTTCCCAGACCTCCCCAAAATCTCAAGAGGTCCTCAAAAAAAACTCCAGGACCCCCAGAAATATTCGGGGACCAACCCCAAAAGGTTGAGGATCACCCCAAAAATCCTGAGATCCTTCTCAGACCCCAAAAATCTCAGGGACCCCCCCTCAAAGTCTCAGGGATCCCCCAAAAATCCTCAAAGAACCCCCCCAGGATGCCCCAAAAAAACTTCAGGACCCCCCAAAGGCTCGGGGATTGCCAAAAATCCCTCAAAATCCCCCCCAAAAATCCTCAAGGACCCCCCAAAACCTCCCCAAAATCCTCAAGGGTCCTTTAAAATCCCCAAAAAAGCCTCAAGGACCCCCAAAACTCCCCCAAAAGCCTCAAGGACTCCCCAAAATCCCCAAGGGCCGCTCAAAACCCCCCCCAAAAAACTCAAGGACCCCACAAAATCCCTTCAAAGTCCTCAAGGACCCCCTAAAATTTCCACTAAGCTTCTAAGAACGCCCCAGAATCCCCTCAAAATCCTCAAGGACCCCCCAAAAATCCTCAAGGACCCCCCAGAATCCTCAAGGAGCCCCTGAAATTCCCCTCAAAATCCTCAAGGACCCCTCAAAATCCTCAAGGATCCCCCAAAATTCCCTCAAAATCCTCAAGGACCACCCCAAAATCCTCAAGGACCCCTCAAAATCCTCAAGGACTCCCAAAATCCTCAAGGACCCCCCAGAATCCCCTCAAAATCCTCAAGGACCCCCTGAAATTCCCCTCAAAAGCCTCAAGGACCCCCCCAAAATCCTCAAGGACCCCCCAAAATCCTCAAAGACTCCCTGAATTTCCCCCCAAAATCCTCAAGGACTCCCGAAAATCCTCAAGGACCCCTCAAAATTTCCTCAAAATCCTCAAGGACCCCCTGAAATTCCCCTCAAAATCCTCAAGGACCCCGCAGAATCCCCTCAAAATCCTCAAGGACCCCCTGAAATTCCCCTCAAAATCCTCAAGGACCCCCCAAAATCCCCTCAAAATCCTCAAGGACCCCTCAAAATCCCCTCAAAATCCTCAAGGACCCCCCAAAATCCCCTCAAAATCCTCAAGGGCCCCCCAGAATTCCCTCAAAATCCTCAAGGACCCCCTGAAATTCCCCCAAAATCCTCAAGGACCCCCTGAAATTCCCCCAAAATCCTCAAGGATCCCCCAACCCCCCCAGGGGCCCCCGGGCTCCCTCAGAGGCTCCCCCAGAACCCCCCCAAACCCTCGGGGACTCCCCAAAAACTCCCCCCGTGCCCCCCGCCGAGGCCTCCCCGCCCCTCCCGGGATTCCCCCCCTCAGCCCCGGGCCCGCCCCGGCCCCGCCCCCGCCCCGGGGCTGAGGAAGGCCCCGAGCCCGCGGGGGCCGCGTCCGGCCCGGAGCCAGGAGGGGCCGCGCACCGACCCGAGTGTCCCGGAGGGTCCCGGACGGTGCCGGGGGGTGCGGCCGGGCTCAGTGGCGGCCGCCGCGGGTCCCCCCGGCCGCTCCAGCGCCGGCCCCGGGACCGGGCCCCGCCGCCGCCATCTTTAACGCGCCGCCCCCGCCGCCTCGCTTGGCGGCACCGGCCGACGCTTTTGCGGCACCGCGGGCGTCGCTTTACGGCAGCGGCCGTTGCACGACAGCGACGGGGGCGCCCCCCCCAACCCCCGGCGTTGCCATGGGAACGGCGCCCCCCCCCCCCCCCGGGGTTTTATGGGGTCGCTTTGTGTCCCCCGATCTTGTGGGGTCACCCCTGTTTAGGGTCACTGTGGGGTCACCCCTGTTTAGGGTCACTGCAGGAGTCCCCGATGGTGTTGTGGGGTCACCCTGTGAGCTCCTGTTACGGTAAGGTCGCTTTGTGTCCCCGCCTTGGGGTTGTGGGGTCACCCCTGTTTAGGGTCACTGTGGGGCCACCCCTGTTTAGGGTCACTGTGGGGTCACTGTGGGGTCACCCCTGTTTAGGGTCACTGTGGGGTCACTGTGGGGTCACCCCTGTTTAGGGTCACTGTGGGGTCACTGTGAGGTCACTGTGGGGTCACCATGTTTAGGGTCACTGTGGGGTCACCCCTGTTTAGGGTCACTGTGGGGTCACTGTGGGTCACCATGTTTAGGGTCACTGTGGGGTCACTGTGGGGTCACCCTGTTTAGGGTCACTGTGGGGTCACCATGTTTAGGGTCACTGTGGGGTCACTGTGGGTCACCATGTTTAGGGTCACTGTGGGGTCACCATGTTTAGGGTCCTGTGGGGTCACTCTGGGGTCACTGTGGGGTCACCATGTTTAGGGTCACTGTTGTCCCTCCCCAGTGTTGTTATAGGGTCATTCCCAGACCCTCAGTGTCATTGTAGGGTCACTTTGCACCCCCAATGTTGTTATGGGGTTGTCCCCATTTAGGGTCACTGCTGTCCCCTCCCAGTGTTACTGTAGGGTCAACTCTGTGTCCCCACCTTGGTGTTGTAGGGTCACTTTGTGTCCCCCTGTGTCACCCCATTTCTCTAGGGTCACTCTGCCCCCCCAGTGTCCCTATAGGGCCACCCCATTTCTGTAGGGCCACCCCATTTCTGTAGGGTCACTCTGTCCCCTCAGTGTCCCTATAGGGCCACCCCATTTCTACAGGGTCACTCTGTCCCCCAGTGTCCCTATAGGGCCACCCCATTTCTGTAGGGCCACCCCATTTCTGTAGGGTCACTCTGCCCCCCAGTGTCCCTATAGGGCCACCCCATTTCTGTAGGGTCACTCTGTCCCCCCAGTGTCCCTATAGGGCCACCCCATTTCTGTAGGGTCACTCTCCTCTCTCAGTGTCCCTATAGGGCCCCCCCATTTCTGTAGGGTCCCCATTCCCAGCCAGAGCCGCTCCCGTCACCAACTCTTTATTGGGGACACAGTGGGGGGGCGAGGGGGTGACATCTCCCCAAATGGGGGGTCCCTGCACCCCCCAGCCCCCAAAAAAACCCCAAAACTTGTGTGGGGTGAAGGTCTCGACCCCCTCGGGCTCCTCTTCGTCCTCATTTGGGGCCGGCCGGGGCGGGGGGATCCCAAAAGGGCCCTACATGAGGCGGCACTGCTCCCCACTGACCCCCCCCGGCAGCTCCAGGTTGAATCCGGGGGGCTGTGGGGGCACAGCGGGGTCACCCCAAATCTCTGGGGTCACCCCGAGTCTGTGGGGTCACCCCAAATCTGTGGGGTCACCCCGAGTCTGTGGGGTCACCCCAAATCTGTGGGGTCACCCCGAGTCTGTGGGGTCATCCCAATTCTGTGGGGTCACCCCAAATCTGTGGGGTCACCCCAATTCTCTGGGGTCATCCCAAATCTGTGGGGTCACCCCAATTCTGTGGGGTCATCCCAATTCTGTGGGGTCATCCCAATTCTCTGGGGTCACCCCAAATCCTATGAGGTCATCCCAAATCTTTTGGGATTGCCTCAATTCCATGGGGTAACCTGAAATCTATGGGATCACCCCAATTCTCTGGGGTCACCCCAATTCTCTGGGGTCACCCCAATTCTTATGGGATCACCCCAATTCTCTGGGATCACCCCAATTCTCTGGGGTCACCCCAATGCTGTGGGGTCACCCCAAAGCGTTGGGGTGACCCCAAATCCTTTTAGGGCGGTGTCCCCAAACACTCACCGTGTCCCCAGCCAGCTCCTTGGGGGGGTGGCCCAGGTCCTGCAGCTGTGAGGGGACAGAAGGAGGGGACACAGGGACACGGTGACATGGGGACACAGGGACACAGGGACACAGAGGGGACACAGGGACACGGTGACATGGGGACACAGGGACACAGTGACAGAGAGAGGGGACACAGGGACACGGTGACATGGGGACACAGGGACACAGGGACACAGAGGGGACACAGGGACACGGTGACATGGGGACACGGGGACACAGTGACAGAGAGAGGGGACACAGGGACATGGTGACATGGGGACATGGGGACACAGGGACAGTGAGAGGGGACACAGGGACAGAGAGGGGACACAGGGACACGGGGACAAAAGGACACAGGGACACGGGGACAGAGGGACACGGGGACACGGACACGGGGACACGGGGACACAGGGACACAGGGACACAGGGACAGTGAGGGGACACAGGGACACAGGGACAGCGAGGGGACACAGGGACACGGTGACATGGGGACACGGGGACACAGGGACAGTGAGAGGGGACACAGGGACATGGTGACACAGGGACACAGGGACACAGGGACACGGGGACAGAGAGAGGGGACACAGGGACACGGTGACATGGGGACACGGGGACACAGGGACAGAGAGGGGACACAGGGACACGGGGACACAGGGACACAGGGACACACAGAGGTGACACGGGGACAGAAGGACAGAGAGGGGACAGAGGGACACAGAGGGAGGACAGAGGGACACAGAGGGGACACAGGGACACACAGAGGTGACACAGGGACACAGAGGTGACACAGGGACATGGAGAGGGGACAGAGGGACAAACAGGTGACACAGGGACACAGAGATGACACAGGGACATGGAGAGGGGACACAGGGACACAGAGGGGACACAAGGACACAGAAAGGTGACACAGGGACACAGAGAGGGGACAGAGGGACACAGAGGGAGGACAGAGGGACACAGAGGTGACACAGTGACACACAGAGAGGTGACACAGTGACACAGAGGTGACACAGTGACACAGAGAGGAGCACAGTGAGACAGAGGGACACAGAGGTGACACAGTGACACACAGAGAGGTGACACAGTGACACAGAGGTGACACAGTGACACAGAGAGGAGCACAGTGAGACAGAAAGGTGACACAGTGACACAGAGGTGACACAGTGACACACAGAGAGGGGACAGAGGGGGTCAGGGACACAGAGAGGAGCAGAGGGACACAGAGGGAGGACAGAGGGACACACAGAGGTGACACAGTGACACAGAGAGGGGACACAGTGACACAGAGAGGGGACACAGTGACACAGAGGTGACACAGTGACACAGAGAGGGGACACAGTGACACAGAGGTGACACAGTGACACACACAGAAGTGACACAGTGACACAGAGGTGACACAGTGACACACAGGTGACACAGTGACACAGAGAGGGGACAGAGGGACACAGAGGGAGGACACAGTGACACAGAGGTGACACAGTGACACAGCGGTGACACAGTGACACAGAGAGGGGACAGAGGGACACAGAGGGAGGACACAGTGACACAGAGGTGACACAGTGACACACAGAGAGGTGACACAGTGACACAGAGGTGACACAGTGACACAGAGAGGAGCACAGTGAGACAGAGGGACACAGAGGTGACACAGTGACACACAGAGAGGTGACACAGTGACACAGCGGTGACACAGTGACACAGAGAGGGGACAGAGGGACACAGAGGGAGGACACAGTGACACAGAGGTGACACAGTGACACACAGAGGTGACACAGTGACACAGAGAGGTGACACAGTGACACACAGGTGACACAGTGACACAGAGAGGGGACACAGTGACACAGAGGTGACACAGTGACACACACAGGTGACACAGTGACACAGAGAGGGGACACAGGGGGTCAGGGCGTGGCCGGGCAGCTCGGGGCTCCCCCCGGTCCCCCCGTACCTGCTGCATCAGCTCCAGCAGAGTCTCGAAGCGCTGCCGCCGCTGCCCCTCGGGCTCCCCCGGCCGCTCCCGCTCCAGCTCCGCGCAGATCCGCAGCATCAGCGCCTGCTGCGCCACGAAACGCTGCCGCTGCTCCGGGGACAGCGACGCCTCGTGCTGCCGCAGCCACTCCGGGTACTGGGGACACGCAGGGGACACTGAGGGGACAGCGAGGGAACCGCCACGGGACACCCCATGGGACACCCCCGTGGGACACCCCATGGGACACCCCCGTGGGACACCCCCATGGGACACCCCCATGGGACACCCCCATGGGACACCCCCATGGGACACCCCCGTGGGACACCCCCATGGGACACCCCCATGGGACACCCCCGTGGGACACCCCCATGGGACACCCCCATGGGACACCCCCGTGGGACACCCCCGTGGGACACCCCCGTGGGACACCCCGGGATCCCAGGGAATGGCCCAGTGAGGCCCTGGGGGTGACAGGGACAGACCCTGGGGACAGGGGAGAGTTCCCAATACAGCCCAGAAGGGACAGTGACACCCTGGGGGTGACAGGGACAGACCCCAGGGACAGGGGGGAACCCCAAGGACCAACCCTGGGGACAGGAAAGTTCCCAATACAGCCCAAAAGGGACAGGGACACCCTGGGGGTGACAGGGACAGACCCTGGGGACAGGGGAGAGTTCCCAGTACAGCCCAAAAGGGACAGGGACACCCTGGGGGTGACAGGGACAGACCCCAGGGACAGCAGGGACCCCCCAATACACCCCAGAAGGGACAGGGACACCCTGGGGGTGACAGGGACAGACCCTGGGGACAGCAGGGACCCCCAAGACCAACCCTGGGGACAGGACAAAGTTCCCAGTACACCCCAAAAGGGACAGTGACACCCTGGGGGTGACAGGGACAGACCCTGGGGACAGGGGAGAGTTCCCAGTACAGCCCAAAAGGGACAGGGACACCCTGGGGGTGACAGGGACAGACCCCAGGGACAGGGGGGAACCCCCCAATACACCCCAAAAGGGACAGGGACACCCTGGGGGTGACAGGGACCGTCCCATGTCCCCGTGACCCCTACACTTCCCACGCCCCAAGGGACACCCCGAGCTTTGGGGGGGTTTTTTGGGGTCCCCTCCCCAAATTTTTGGGGTCCCACCTTCTCGGTGATCTCCTTGAGGGAGGGGTGGAGGACATCCTTGGACAGCAGGGACTCCACGATGTCCCCACAAGTTTCCCACACCCCAAAAGATCCCTCCAGGATTTTAGGGAAACCCCAAAAAAACATGTGGGCTCTCCCCCAGGTTTTTTGGGGTCCCCTCCCCAAATTTTTGGGGTCCCACCTTGTCGGTGATCTCCTTGAGGGAGGGGTAGAGCACATGGCCAGAAGGGACCACCCTGTGACCCCTACATTTCCCATACCCCAAGGGACACCCCGAGCTTCGGGGGGGTTTTTTGGGGTCCCCTCCCCAAAATTTTTGGGGTCCCACCTTGTCGGTGATCTCCTTGAGGGAGGGGTAGAGCACGTCCTTGGACAGCAGGGACTCCATGATGCTGCGCATGACGGGCAGGACGCCGTCCCCGCCGCCCTCCTCCAGCCCCAGCCCCTCCAGGGCCTTCGCCAGCTCCTCCTCCGAGCCTGGGGAATTCTGTGGGATCCCCACGACCCCCGTGAGCCCCCCGGGACCCCCGGGATGCCGGGAGAGCCCCCCCAGGATCCCGGGAAAGGGGTGGGAATACCTGGAGGTCATTGGCGTTCTTGGCCAGCCCGCTCAGGGTCTCCTTGAGGCAGGAGGTGAATTCCTGCTGCGAGGCCGCGTCGCTGCCTGTGGGGTTGGGAATGGGATCGGGAATGGGATTGGGAATGGGGATAATGGGGATAATGAGGAGTCCTGCTGGTCCTGATCCCAAATGGGGTTGGGAATGGGATCGGGAATGGGATTGGGAATGGGGATAATGGGGAGTCCTGCTGGCCACAATCCCAAATGGGATCGGGAATGGGATTGGGAATGGGGATAATGAGGAATCCTGCTGGCCACGATCCCAAATGGGGTTGGGAATGGGATCGGGAATGGGGATAATGGGGATAATGAGGAGTCCTGCTGGGCTGCTGGCCCTGATCCCAAATGGGATCGGGAATGGGATTGGGAATGGGGATAATGGGGATAATGAGGAATCCTGCTGGCCCTGATCCCAAATGGGATTGGGAATGGGATTGGGAATGGAATCAGGAATGGGGATAATGAGGAGTCCTGCTGGCCACAATCCCAAATGGGGTTGGGAATGGGATTGGGAATGGGATTGGGAATGGGGATAATGGGGAGTCCTGCTGGGCTGCTGGCCCTGATCCCAAATGGGACTGGGAATGGGATCAGGAACGGGGATTGGGATCAGGAACAGGGACAGGGAAAAGGGGAACTGGAACACGAACCCCTCCAGGGACTGGGATCAGGAACAGGGACTGGGATCAGGAACGGGGACAGGGAACAGGGATTGGGATCAGGGACAGGGACTGGGAACAGGGATTGCGATCAGGAACAGGGACAGGAAAAAGGGGAACTGGAACATGAACCCCTCCAGGGACTGGGATCAGGGACTGGGAACAGGGACTGGGACAGGGACCAGGAACAGTGACAGGGAACAGGAACTGGGATTGGAAACATGGAACAGGGTCTAGGATCAGGAACACAGATAGGGACCAGGAACTGCCACAAGCACTGAGGTGCCCAGGGCCGTCCTGGAGTGGGATCCCCACATTCCCAACCCACCCACCGACTTTTCCAGCAGCTTCCGAGAGCTTCTGGAACTGCTCCACGAGCTGTGGCTCCTGCCGGGCCAGCTCCTGCATGGCCTCCTGGAACTCGGCCGCCGCCTGCGCCGCCAGCTCGCCCTCGAAGAGCTCCTGGAAGAACCTCTCCTGCGAGGAGAAGAGCGAGCCCTGGGCGCGGGGTCAGCGCGGCCACACGGCCCCAAAACAGGGGAAAAACGGGGTTTTGGGGGTCCCACCTCGGCGGAGTCGGCGGCGGAGGGAGGGGAGGGGGGAGAGGAGGAGCTGGCAGGGGGAGGGGGCGTGGGGCGGCTGCGCTCGAAGTCATCCAGAGCACCTGCATGGGGGGGATTGGGGTCAGGGGACCCCAAAAAGGGGTTGGAAAAAGGGGGCTTTGCACCCCACGGGAAGGCCATGGACACGGATTGGTTGTAACCCCAAATCTGCACCCCAAAACTGCACCCTAATAATTTCTATAATTGATGGCGGTCCAATAAATGCACCCCCAAAAACTAATGGCACCCCAAAAACTTCCACTGCTGATTGTACCCCAATAAATGCACCCCAATAACCACTGCCCCACAGACCCCCAATCAACTGCGCCTCAGTAATTACAGAACTGCACCCCAATAGTGCCCACCCCTAACTGCACCCCAAAACCCTCATCGCCCTGTACCCCAGTAGCCCCCAGACCCCAATAACCCCCAGACACCCACGGCACCCAATGACCCCACAGCCCCTCCAAACCCCAAAACCCCCCTCACCCCAATAACCCCCGGCCCCCCCTCACCCCAATGACCCCCAAATCCCTCCAAACCCCAAAACCCCCCCAGCCCCTCACGACCCCCCCTCACCCCAATGACCCCCGACCCCCCTCACCCCAGTGACCCCCGAGCCCCTCCAAACCCCAAAAACCCCCCAGCCCCTCATGACCCCCCTCACCCCAATGACTCCCGACCCCAATTGCACCCCAATGACTCCCGAGCTCCTCCAAACCCCAAAATTCCCCTCACCCCAATGACCCCCGACCCCAATTGCACCCCAATGACCCCGAGCCCCTCCAAACCCCAAAACCCCCCACCCCCTCACGACCCCCCCCTCACCCCAATGACCCCATAGCCCCTCCAAACCCCAAAACCCCCCAGCCCCTCACGACCCCCGACCCCAATTGCACCCCAATGACCCCGAGCGCCTCCAAACCCCAAAACCCCCCCAGCCCCTCATGACCACCCTCACCCCAATGGCCCTCGATCCCCCCTCACCCCACTGACCCCCGAGCCCCTCCAAACCCCAAAAACCCCCCCAGCCCCTCACGACCCCCCCTCACCCCAATAACCCCCGACCCCCCGAGCCCCAGTGACCCCCGAGCCCCTCCAAACCCCAAAAACCCCCCCAGCCCCTCATGACCCCCCTCACCCCAATGACCCCTGACCCTCATTGCACCCCAATGACCCCCAAGCCCCTCCAAACCCCAAAACCCCCCCAGCCCCTCATGACCCCCCCTCACCCCAATGACCCCCGACCCCCCCGAGCCCAAATGACCCCGAGCCCCTCCAAACCCCAAAACCCCCCCAGCCCCTCATGACCACCCTCACCCCAATGACCCCCGACCCCCCCTCACCCCAGTGACCCCCGACACCCCCTCACCCCAGTGACCCCCGACCCTCATTGCACCCCAATGACCCCATAGCCCCTCCAAACCCAAAAACCCCCCCAGCCCCTCACGACCCCCCCTCACCCCAATGACCCCCGACCCCCATTGCACCCCAATGACCCCCGACCCCCATCGCACCCCGTGGCTCACCGGTGACACTCAGCCCCCCCTCCCCGCACCCCAATGACCCCCGGGCCCCTCCGGACCCCCCCTCACCCCGGGACCCCCGGTCCCCCCTCACTCTCCAGCAGCTCCTCCAGCTCCGGGTCGGGCCCCGAGCCCGGGCCCGGCTCCGCCGCCATCTTGGCCCTCTCCGCCCGCCGCCGCCAGGGGGCGCTGCCGCGGGACCCGCCCCCTCCCGCCCCGGACACGCCCCCTGCTATGGACACGCCCACAAAACACGGAACGGAATCGGGAGCGGGATTGGGAACGGGAACGGGATCGGGAACGGGACCGGGAACCGGGACTGGGAACGGAAACGGGGATCAGGGAACCGGGAACGGGGACAAGGACCGGCATCAGAAACAGTGACGGGAACAGGGATCAGAACCTGGAACAGTGACAGGAACAGGGATCAGAAGCGGGAACAGTGACGGGAACAGGAATCAGAACCGGGAACGGTGACGGGAACAGGAATCAGAACCGGGAGCAGACATTGGGAACATGGACTGGGAGGAGTGACCGGGATCTGGGACCGGGAACAGCGGCAGGGCCCTCTCCATGAACCGGGAACAGTGACTGGGAACCCCATCCCAAATTCTGGGGGTCCTGCACCCTGAATTCCCAAATTTTGAGGCCCCAGAGTCCCCGATTTCGGGGTCCTTGTCCCGGGATCCCAGATTTTCGGGGTCCCAGAGTCCCAGAATCCCAGATTTTGGAGTCCCAGAGTCCCGGCACCCCAGATTTCGGGGTCCTTGTCCCGGCATCCCAGATTTCGGGGTCCCAGAGTCCCAGTATCCCAGATTTTGGGGTCCCAGAGTCCCAGGATCCCAGATTTTGGGGTCCCAGAGTCCCAGGATCCCAGGTTTCGGGGTCCTTGTCCCAGTATCCCAGATTTCGGGGTCCCAGAGTCCCAGTATCCCAGATTTTGGGGTCCCAGAGTCCCGGCACCCCAGATTTCGGGGTCTCAGCCCCCCCCGGTACCGATCACCCCCGGACCAGCCGTGCCCCGTGTCCTCGGCGGGTCCCCGCGGCCGGAGTGACCCCTGGGGTGGGGGGTCCAGGGGCTGTCCCCTCCCCACGTCCCCCTCGTGTCCCCGCTGGGGACAAAAAGTGAGGAAAAAGCTCCAGAAAGGGGATGGGGGGGTCGGAATCGATCCCGGAGCCCCCAAAAACCCCCAAGACCCCCTTGGGTTGCCCCCTCCCCAACCCAGGAGCACCCCGGGGGGCGCGGGGTTGGCGCAGGGAGGGGCGGCGGGCATTAATTAATTAATGGATTATTAATTAATTGAATTTATTACAAAAACAGGAGAAGGAAAAGGTGAAAATTCCTTCTGGAGCCTCCCGCTCCGGGGCTGCGGGGGGGGCTCTGCCCCACCGGGACCCCCGAGTGTCCCCCCGGGATGTCCCCACGGTGTCCCCCCGGGATGTCCCCGGCTCCCCCCGGGATGTCCCCAGCTCCCCCCGGGATGTCCCCACGGTGTCCCCCCGGGATGTCCCCACGATGTCCCCCCGGGATGTCCCCAGATCCCCCCGGGATGTCCCCAGCTCCCCCCGGGACGTCCCCGGCTCCCCCCGGCAGCTCCCGGGGGCCGCTCTGGGGCGCTCCGGGAGGAGTTCGGGATTGTCCCAAATCCCCGCGGCTCGGGGGACACGGGGAGGGGACAGGGACACGGGGAGGGGACAGGGACACGGGGAGGGGACAGCGACACGGGGAGGTGACAGGGACACGGGGAGGGGACAGGGACATGGGGAGGGGACAGGGACAGGTCCTGGTGGTCACGAGGAGGTGACAGGGACACGGGGAGGGGACAGGGACACGGGGAGGGGACAGGGACAGGTCCTGGTGGCCACAGGGAGGAGACAGAGCCACGCGGAGGGGACAGAGACATGGGGAGAGGACAGCGACAGGTCCTGGTGGCCACGAGGAGGGGACAGAGACACGAGGAGGGGACAGGAACACGGGCAGGGGACAGGGCCAGGTCCTGGTGGCCACACGGAGGGGACAGGGACATGGGGAGGGGACAGGGCCAGGTCCTGGTGGCCACACGGAGGGGACAGGGACATGGGGAGGGGACAGGGACACGGGGAGGGGACAGGGCCAGGTCCCGGTGGCCACGGGGAGGGGACAGGGACAGGGACAAGTCCCGGTGGCCACGGGCAGGGTGGGCACCCACAGGACGAGGGGACAAACGTGCGTGAGTGTCCCCAGTGTGCCCAGTGCCACCCAGTGTCACAGGACATTCTCCTGGATGTCACCGCTGTCCCCTGGGTGGCATCTGGGGACCTGGCAGCTCCCTGAGGGGGTGGCACTTGGGGACCCAGTGTCACCCAGTGCCACCCAGTGTCACAGCACGTTCTCGTAGTCACCGCTGTCCCCTGGGTGCCACTGAGGTCCTGGCAGCTCCGCGTAGATCACCTGGTGGGTGGCACTTGGGGACCCTACAGGAGACACCGCTGCCACCCAAGGGTGCCACGTCCCTGTCCCCAACCCCTCACTTATCCCCTGTCCCCTGGGTGGCATTTGGGGACCCTGTGCCACACCCGGTGCCAGCCGGTGCCATCCCAGTGTCACCCAGTGCCACCCCCAGTGTCACAGCACGTTCTCCTCGATGTCACCGCTGTCCCCTGGGTGGCATTTGGGGACCTGGCAGCTCCCTGGGGGTGGCATTTGGGGACCCAGTGCCACCCAGGGTCACCCCCAGTGCCACCCAGTGCCACCCAGGATCACCCGGTGCCACTCGGTGCCATCCCAATGTCACCCAGTGTCACCCAGTGTCACCCCCAGTGTCACATCACGTTCTCCTGGATGTCACCGCTGTCCCCTGGGTGGCATTTGGGGACCTTGCAGCTCCCTGGGGGTGGCATCTGGGGACCGAGTGCCACCCCCGGAGCCACCCCCGGTGCCACCCGCGGTGTCCCTGTCCCCAGGCCACACTCACCCGCTGCCCTCTCGGTGGGCACCACGCGGGTGTAGAGCACCTCCCCCTCCTCGGGGGACAGCGGGGGGGTCCTGTGGGGACAGGGGGGACAATGGGGTGGCCCCAAGGAGGGATTTGGGGACATGGGGACACCCCCGGGCCCCTCCCCCACTCACCTGTCCTGGGGCGTCCTGGGGGCTGCGAGGGAAAGGGGGGGGTGACAATGAGGTGACAATGAGGTGACAATGGGGTGACAATGGGGTGACAATGGGGTGACAATGAGGTGACAGTGGGGTGACAATGGGGTGACAATGGGGTGACAATGGGGTGACAATGGGGTGACAGTGGGGTGACAATGGGGTGACAATGGGGTGACAATGGGGTGACAGTGGGGTGACAATGGGGTGACAATGGGGTGACAATGAGGTGACAGTGGGGTGACAGTGGGGTGACAGTAAGGTGACAATGGGGTGACAGTGAGGTGACAGTGGGGTGACAATGGGGTGACAGTGGGGTGACAATGGGGTGACAGTGGGGTGACAGTGGGGTGACAATGGGGTGACAATGGGGTGACAATGAGATGACAATGGGGTGACAGTGGGGTGACAATGGGGTGACAATGGGGTGACAGTGGGGTGACAATGGCGTGACAATGGGGTGACAGTGGGGTGACAATGGGGTGACAATGGGGTGACAGTGGGGTGACAGTGGGGTGACAATGGGGTGACAGGGGGGTGACAATGGGGTCACCGGGGTTGGGATCCCCCCAGGGGACCCCTGAGAACCCCCCAAGCACCACCAAAAAAACCCAAAATGCCAAAAAAATCCTTGAAATCCCAACCCCACTGCAACCCCAAAACACCCGCGGGGACCCCAAAATACCCACAGGGACCCCAAAAACACCCACAGGGACCCCAAAACACCCTCGGGACCCCAAAGCATCCACAGGGACCCCAAAATACACACAGACACCCCAAAATACCCACAGAGACCCCAAAATACCCACAGGGACCCCAAAACACCCACGGGACCCCAAAATACCCACAGGGACCCCAAAGCACCCACAGGGACCCCAAAACACCCACGCGACCCCAAAACATCCACAGGGACCCCCAAAGCACCCACAGGGACCTCAAAACACCCACAGGGACCCCAAAACACCCTCGGGACCCCAAAACACCCACAGGGACCCCAAAACACCCTCGGGACCCAAAAACATCCACGGGACCCCAAAACACCCGCGGGACCCCGAATTCTCCCAGACAACCCCCCAAAAAAACCCCAAAATTAAAAAAAAAACCCAAAATCTCAACACTCCGTGACCCCAAAATCTTCCCAGGACCCCAAACCCCACCAGGAACCCCCCAAATAACCCCAAAAGCCCCAAAAAGGCGGAAAATACCCCAAAAATCCTTGAAATCCCAACAGTGCCACGGACCCCAAAACACCCACGGGACCCCTGAACCCCCCGAGACCCCCGGGACCCCCCGGAACCTCCCGAGACCCCCCGAGATCCCCCAGAACCCCCCGAGACCCCCGAGATCCCCCGAGACACCCCGGGACCCCCCGAGACCACCCGGGACCCCCCAAAATCCTCCTGGGGTGCCCCAGGAGCCCCCTGAGATGCCCCAAAAATGTCCCCAAACCCCCCGGGAGCCTCAATTCAGGGTCTGCGGGGGTGTCCCCAACTCTGGGGACCCCCCTGTGCCCCCCCATTGTCACCCACCCCGGCGGTGGCACCGGTGCCACCCCACGATGGCACCGAGGAGGAGGAGCAGGGACAGGAGGGACCCCCCAACCGCTGCGGCCACTGCTGGGGACAAAGGGGACATTTTGGGGACACCCGGGGTGACCAGGGACACCGAGTGATGCCAGCCGTGCCCTGTCACCTCCGTGTCACCTCCAGGGACAAACGCGGCTGTCCCGGAGCCCCAGTGACGTCACTTGTGTCCCCGTGTCCCCCCGCTGTCACCTCCAGGACAAACGCGGCTGTCCCGGACCCCCAAAGTGTCCCCGAGTGATGCCAGCCGTGCCCTGTCACCTCCGTGTCACCTCCAGGGACAAACCCGACTGTCCCGGAGCCCCAGAGTGTCCCCGAGTGACGTCACCTGTGTCCCCCCCGCTGTCACCTCCAGGGACAAACGCGGCTGTCCCGGACCCCCAGTGACGTCACTTGTGTCCCCGTGTCCCCCCTCTGCCACCTCCAGGGACAAACGCGGCTGTCCCGGAGCCCAGAGTGTTCCCAAGTGACGTCACCTGTGTCACCTGTGTCCCCGTGTCCCCCCGCTGCCACCTCCAGGGACAAACGCGGCTGTCCCGGAGCCCCAGAGTGTCCCCGAGTGATGCCAGCCGTGCCCTGTCACCTCCGTGTCACCTCCAGGGACAAACTCGGTTGTCCCGGACCCCAACAGTGTCCCCCAGTGACGTCACCTGTGTCGCCGTGTCCCCCCGCTGTCACCTCCAGGGACAAACCCGACTGTCCCGGACCCCAGTGACGTCACCTGTGTCCCCGTGTCCCCCCGCTGTCACCTCCAGGACAAACGCGGCTGTCCCGGAACCCCAGAGTGTCCCCGAGTGATGCCAGCCGTGCCCTGTCACCTCCGTGTCACCTCCAGGGACAAACGCGGCTGTCCCGGACCCCCAGTGACGTCACCTGTGTCCCCGTGTCCCCCCGCTGCCACCTCCAGGGATAAACCCAGCTGTCCCAGACCCCCAGTGACGTCACCTGTGTCACCTCCAGGACAAACCCGGCTGTCCCAGACCCCAACAGTGTCCCCGAGTGACGTCACCTGTGTGGCCGTGTCCCCCCGCTGTCACCTCCAGGAGCAGCTCGGGGCTGAGTGCCCGGAACACGCGGTGCCCGTCCTGTCCCAGCTGGTTGGTGGCCACGCACTGGTAGGTGCCCGAATGTGCCAGCCCGACGTGGGCGAGCTCCAGCAGGGGACCCCGGGCCACCTCCCGGCCGTGGCGCAGCCAGGTGAAGGTGACAGGGGCTGAGCCCACCTGCACCGAGCAGCGCAGCCTCACGGGCTCACCTGCGCGCACCTGCTGGCCCAGGGCACCGGGGCTGATGGTGGCATTGGCCACGGGCACTGCGGGGACACGCACGGGGCTGCCACCTGCCCAGGGGGGATGGCGGTGTCCCCATGGGGGTCGCCTCCCATCCCGAGGCTCCCGCTCACCCAGGACGGTGACATTCAGGGGGCCGCTCTCGGCCACGCTGTCCCCGTCGCTGACCCGGCACCGGTAGTGGCCGCTGTCATTGTCCCCAACGCTCGGCAGCTGCAGGCGGGGGCCGGTGCCCAGCGGTGTCCCCGAGCCCTCCCGGTGCCAGGAGAAGGACAGGGGACCTGTCCCCGCGGCCACCGCGCAGTTCAGCACCAGGGGGTCCCCCTGTGCCACCTGTGCCCCGGGGGGCTGCGACCACACGGACACCCCCGAGGGCGGGACCGCTGCGGGGGGAGAGGGGACACCGGGGGACACTCAGAGACACCAGGGGACAGTCACGGACCCGAGGGACACTCAGGGACACCGCGGGACATTCAGGGACACCGGGGGACACTCAGGGACACCAGGAGACACTCAGGGACACCGGGGGACAGTCAGGGACCCGGGGGACATTCAGGGACACCGGGGGACAGTCAGGAACCCGGGGGACACTCAGGGACCCGGGGGACCCCAGCGAGGGAGAGGGGACGCAGAGCTGGGGGGAGTTGGGAAGGGACCCCGAGGAAGGAGGGGGGGTTCAGGGAGGGGACACCTGGACAGGGAGGGTGGGGAGACACCAGGGCGGGGTGAGGGGACCCGGGGCAGGAGGAGGGACCTGGGGAGGTGGGAGGGACCCGATCAGGGATGAGGGGACCCTGGAAAGGTGTCGGGGAAGGATGGGGGGACACAGGGTGGGACCCGGGAAGGGAAGGGGGGACACGGGGTGGGACCCGGGAACGGAGCAGGAGATCCGGGAGGGGATGGGGGAACCCGAGAAAGGAAACCGGGAGGGCTGGGGACACCAAGTCAGGCTGGGGGACCCGGGAAGGGGAAGGGGAAGGGGAAGGGGAAGGGGAAGGGGAAGGGGAAGGGGAAGGGGAAGGGGAAGGGGAAGGGGAAGGGGAAGGGGAAGGGGAAGGGGAAGGGGAAGGGGAAGGGGAAGGGGAAGGGGAAGGGGAAGGGGAAGGGGAAGGGGAAGGGGAAGGGGGGACCCCGGAATCACGTCAGGGAGGGCTGGGGATCCGCAGACAGTGCTGGGGATCCCCAGGCAGGGCAGGGGGACACGGGGTGGGACCCGGGAAGGGAAGGGGGGACACGGGGTGGGATGCGGGGAACGGAGCAGGAGATCCGGGCGGGGATGGGGGAACCCGAGAAAGGAAACCGGGTGGGGATGGGGACACCAAGTCAAGGCTGGAGGACCCGGGAAGGGAAGGGGAAACCCGGGAATCGTGTCAGGGAGGGCTGTGGGTCCGCAGACAGTGCTGGGGGTCCCCGGGCAGGGCAGGGGGAGCCGTGCAGGCTGTGGGGGCTCCCCGCGCCCATCCCCGCACTCACCGAGCACCGTGACGCGGAGCGGGGCGCTGCTCTTCCGCACGGCCCCCCCCCTGGCTCTGCACCTCGCAGCTGTAATTCCCCGAGCCGGAGACCCCCAGGGCGGGCAGCAGCAGCTGCGGGGACCCCTGCGGGCCCCCCAGCTCCCGCCCGTCCCGGTAGAAGCGGTGCACGAGGGGGGTGAGGGGCCGCAGGGGGCTGCGGCTGCTGAGGCAGCTGAGGTTCAGGGGGGACCCCGCGAGCAGCTCGGCCGGAGCCTCCAGCACCGGCACCGGGAAGAGCTCTGGCAAGGAGAGGGGAGGGGGATTTGTGAGCCCTGGCCAGGGGCTCTGCGGGTGTCGGGCTGGCGGCTGTGGGCTGCTCACCGTGCACGGTCACTGACACCGCATCCGACTGCTCCCACCGTGAGGACCAGGAGCTCCACCAGGCCCCGCAGCGGTATTGGCCGCTGTGCTGCAGCCTCAGGGGGGACAGGGACAGCTCGGGCCCCCACCGGGATTCCCCCAAATCCTTCTCCCCATGGTAGAACCGCACCCCGGTGACCTTTTTGTCCCGCTGGCTCCGGCAGCGCAGTGTCACCGTGTCCCCCTCCAGCAGCGGCCCCGCCGGCACCTGCAGCACCAGCCGCTCTGGGGGACACGAGGGTCCTGTCACAGCCGATGGCACCGGGACCCCCCAGTGGGTCACAGCCAGCGCACCCGGGGTCCCCAATGCCAACACGGGGGTCCCCTCGCACTGCGATGCTCTGGGATGTCCCCAGAGCAGGGCACGGGCTCTGCTCACACCAGGGGTGACCCAGCTGCCCCCCCAGAGCTCTCGGGGTCCCCGCGGCTGCCGGGCTGGGGACACCCAAACCCCGCTCACCGTTTGAGACGGTCACGGGGGGGCTGCGCCCGGTGCCGCCTCTGTCACACTGATAGGTGCCACTCGAGGTGACAGTGACACTCACGGGTCCCTTCTGCCACCCGAGCCGCCCGTCCTTGTACCAGGTGGTGTCCCCGGCGGTCCCCGAGCCCCGGCAGGTCAGTGTCACCCGGTCCCACAGCACCGCCGGCCTCCAGGGGGGCTCCACGAGGAGCTGCGGGCTCGGGGCACCTGCGGGTGACAGGGGACAGCAGCGTGCCAGGGCCAGCGCGGGGCTGGGGACAGCGGCGCGGGGACACGGCATCCCCCGAGGACTCACCAGCGAGGCCGAGGCTCTGGGCTGCAAGGGACAAGGGACACGGCTGGCTGGCGCTGGCAGCGCGGGGGACAGCGGCAGCGGGAGCCGGGCTCTGGGGCTGGCCCCGAGCTGGCCCCGTGGCGACACCGCTGCGGCACCGAGCCCTCGGGGACGGGGACAGCGCGGCCAGCCCGGGCCCAGGCAGGACATGGGGACACCGGGGACCTCCCGGCCATGGGGACAGCGCGGCCACCCCGTGCTGCCACAGGTCACCCCTGCCAGCGCCACGGCCACATCCCTGTGTCCCTGTCCCCATGGTCCTGTGTCCCTGTGTCCCTGTCCCTGTGTCCCTGTCCCTGTGTCCCTGTGTCCCTGTGTCCCTGTGTCCCTGTGTCCCTGTGTCCCTGTCCCCATGGTCCTGTGTCCCTGTGTCCCTGTGTCCCTGTCCCCATGGTCCTGTCCCCTTGGCACCTGTCCCTGTGTCCCTGTCCCTGTCCTCTTGTCCCTGTGTCCCTCTGTCCCCATGTCCCCGTGTCCCCACGTGCCTCTGTCCCGTGTCCCCTTGTCCCTGTCCTCATGGTCCTATCTCCATGGCTCCTGTCCTCTTGTCCCTGTGTCCCTGTGTCCTTGTGTCCCTGTGTCCCTGTCCCCATGGTCCCTGTGTCCCTGTCCCCATGATCCCATCCCCATGGTCCCTGTCCCCATGGCATCTGTCCCCTTGTCTCTGTGTCCCTGTGTCCCTGTGTCCCTGTGTCCCCTCATCCCTGTCCCCACAGCTGCCCCAGCCCCAAGGTGCCAAACCCCTCATTCCTGTCCCTCCTCTCCTGTCCCCTCTCCTGTCCCCACGGCCACCCCACGGCCCCGCTCACCTCTTGCTCTGCCTCTGCTGCCCTTGGCGACCTCAGGGGACCCCGCAGCCCCCCTGGGCCCCCTCCCCACCGCTCTCTGCCCCACCCGGGCCCATCCCCGCCCCACTCACCCCACACGAGCAGCGCCACCCTCGCGGCCATGCCGCTGTCCCCGGCCACCCGGCCTGCCTGTCACTCGCTGCCACCTGTCCCCAGCGCGGTGGCTCTGGAGATAAAGGGGAAGGAAGAGAATTTACATCCCCTCCCCACGCGGGGGTGGCGCGGGGTGGGGGCAGGGTGGCCGCAGGGTGGGGACAGGGTGGGCACGAGGCTGGGTGGCACCAGGGGACCCCAGGAGTGGGGGGCTCAGGAGGGTTTGGGGGGCCAAGGATGGGTGTCCAGGGGAATGGGGAGGGGTCCCAGGGATGGGGTCGGGGGGAATGGGGGGTCCTGAGGAGGGGGAGTCACCGGGTATGGGGGTGCCCAGGGCTGGAGGAACTCAGGGATGGGAACCCCCGGGGTTCCAGGGATTTGGGGTCCCGTGGGAATTTGGGGGGGGGGGGGGGGTCCTGGGAGAATCAAGGTCCCGGGGAAAGGGGGATTTGAGGGGATGGAATGAATGGGAGAGGCTCCCTTGGGAATGGGGGTCCCAGGGGAATGGGGGTCCTGGGGAATGGAGGTCCCAGAGAAATGGGGGTCCTGGGGAATGGGGGTCCCATGGGGGGGTTCCCGGGGGAATGGGGGTCCTGGGGAATGGGGGTCCTGGGGAATGGAGGTCCCAGGGGAATGGGGGTCCCAGGGGAATGGAGATCCTGGGAATGGCAGCCCCGGGATGTTGGGGGGTCCCATCGGGGGGGTCCCAGGGGAATGGGGGTCCCAGGGGAATGGAGATCCTGGGAATGGCAGCCCCGGGATGTTGGGGGGTCCCCCGGAGGGAGACAGAAGCAATGGGGGAGTCCCATGGGGGGGTTCCCAGGGGAATGGGGGTCCCAGGGGAATGGGGGTCCTGGAGAATGGAGGTCCCAGGGGAATGGGGGGTCCCAGGAGAATGGGGGTCCCATGGGGGGGTTCCCAGGGGAATGGGGGTCCTGGGGAATGGGGGTCCCATGGGGGGTTCCCGGGGGAATGGGGGTCCTGGGGAATGGAGGTCCCAGAGGAATGGGGGTCCTGGGGAATGGGGGTCCCATGGGGGGGTTCCCAGGGGAATGGGGGTCTCAGGGGAATGGGGGTCCTGGGGAATGGGGGTCCCATGGGGGGGTTCCCAGGGGAATGGGGGGTCCCAGGGGAATGGGGGTCCTGGGGAATGGGGGTCCCATGGGGGGGTTCCCAGGGGAATGGGGGGTCCTGGGGAATGGGGGTCCCAGGGATGGGCAGTGGCTGGGCAGGCCCGTGGATCTCAGCTCGTTCCCTGGTGCCTCAGATTTTGGGGTGACCCAGCACAACCCTCCCGAGGCGCTGCTGGCCGGGGGGGCCACCCCAGGTGGATTCCGAGGAGCTCTGGCTCTGTCACCCCTCCCAACCCCTCAGTGACTTTTTCCTCTTTTTATTTTTATTTCCTTCCCTTTTTTTTCTGCCGCTTTCACAGCCCCGCCGTTCACGGCTCAGCGATCCCGGGGAACTCCTGAGCGGGGAGAGGCTCAGGGGAACCCCGGGGAGGGGAAAAGAGCGGGGCGGGGGCTGCGGGGAGGGGATGGGGGCACCGGGGGCACCGGGCAGGGCTGCGGGGAGGGGATGGGGGCACCGGGGAGCACCGGGCAGGGCTGGGGATGGGGGATTTGGGCACCGGGGGCACCGGGCGGGGCTGGGGATGGGGGATTTGGGCACCGGGGGGCACCGCTCTGTCCCTGCTCTGTCCCCGCTCTGTCCCCTCTCTGTCCCCACTCTGTCCCCGCGTGTCCCCGCTCTGTCCCCGCGTGTCCCCTCTCTGTCCCCGCTCTGTCCCCGCTCTGTCCCCGGCTGTGTCCCCGCTCTGTCCCCTCTCTGTCCCCACTCTGTCCCCGCTCTGTCCCCGCTCTGTCCCCGGCTGTGTCCCCGCTCTGTCCCCTCTCTGTCCCCTCTCTGTCCCCGCTCTGTCCCCGCGTGTCCCCGCGTTGTCCCCGCTCTCTCTCCTCTCTGTCCCCGCTCTGTCCCCTCTGTGTCCCCTCTCTGTCCCCGCTCTGTCCCCTCTCTGTCCCCTCTGTGTCCCCTCTCTGTCCCCTCTCTGTCCCCGCTCTGTCCCTGCTCTGTCCCCGCTCTGTCCCCTCTCTGTCCCCTCTCTGTCCCCTCTCTGTCCCCGCTCTCTCCCCTCTGTGTCTCCTCTCTGTCCCCGCTCTGTCCCCTCTCTGTCCCCGGCTGTGTCCCCTCTCTGTCCCCGCTCTCTCCCCGCTCTGTCCCCTCTCTGTCCCTTCTCTGTCCCCTCTCTGTCCCCGCTCTGTCCCCGCTCTGTCCCCTCTCTGTCCCCGCTCTCTCTCCTCTCTGTCCCTTCTCTGTCCTCTCTCTGTCCCCGCTCTGTCCCCGCTCTGTCCCCGCGTTGTCCCCGCGTGTCCCCGCTCTGTTCCCGCTCTGTCCCCTCTCTGTCCCCGCTCTCTCTCCTCTCTGTCCCCGCTCTGTCCCCGCTCTGTCCCCGCTCTGTCCCCGCTCTGTCCCCTCTCTGTCCCCGCTCTCTCCCCTCTCTGTCCCCGCTCTGTCCCCGCTCTGTCCCCTCTCTGTCCCTTCTCTGTCCCCGCTCTGTCCCGTCTGTGTCCCCGCTCTGTCCCCGCTCTCTCCCCGCTCTGTCCCCTCTCTGTCCCCTCTCTGTCCCCGCTCTGTCCCGTCTGTGTCCCCGCTCTGTCCCCGCTCTCTCCCCGCTCTGTCCCCTCTCTGTCCCCTCTCTGTCCCCGCGTGTCCCCGCTCTGTCCCCGGCCCCGCAGAGCCCAGGCACCGCTGTCCCCCCGGCCCTGGTGACACTCGGCACCCAGGGCTGGGTTTTGGGTCCTTTCCCCCTCTCCCAGCCGCTCTCCCGGCTTTGGGACCCAACCCCGGCCACAAATCCGCCCCAAACGATTTCCCAAAGGCGGTTTGGGGTTCCCAGAGGCGAGGAAGAAGAGCCGGGATGGGATTATCTCCACTCCCAGCTCCTTCGGGAAGCTTCTCTGCCCCGTGGGGCGGGAGGTTGGAGCGCTGCCGCCTCCCACGAGGAGCCTCGGGCGGCTTTGGGATCTCTTATCTCGGAGGCGAATCTCCTAATTAGATTCCTGGGATTAATTAATTCCTGAATCCCAGCAATTCCCGGCTCTGGGGTGGCTGCGGTGGCGCCGCCACCCCCGGGGTGCCAAATCCTTCAATCCAACACCCCGGAATTTGGGAAGGTGCCCCGGGATCTGCTGTGGGAGAGCCCCTGGAGAGGGACCGGCAGCGCCAAAATTTGGGAATATTTCTGGGAGAGAGCTCCCAGTGAACGGCGCAGCGCCGGGATTTCAAACTGGAAACAGAATTACAGGGAATCTGAAATACCGGGGAACTGAAATCCCGGGAAAACAGAATTCCCGGGAAACTGAAATCCAGGGAAACTGAAATCCCGGGAAACTGAAATCCCGGGAAACTGAAATTCCGGGAAAACAGAATTCCCGGGGAACTGAATTCCCGGAAAAGTTGAAATCCAGGGAAACTGAAATCCCGGGAAAACAGAATTCCCGGGAAACTGAAATCCAGGGAAACTGAAATCCCGGGAAACAAATCCCGGGGAACTGAAATCCCGGGAATCTGAAATCCTGGGAAACAAATCCCGGGGAACTGAAATCCCGGGAAACAAATCCAGGGAAACTGAAATCCCGGGAAACTGAAATCCCGGGAAACTGAAATCCCGGGAAACTGAAATTCCGGGAAAACAGAATTCCCGGGGAACTGAATTCCCGGAAAAGTTGAAATCCAGGGAAACTGAAATCCCGGGGAAACTGAAATCCCGGGAATCTGAAATCCCGGGGAACTGAAATCCCGGGGAACTGAAATCCCGGGAAACTGAAATCCCGGGAAAACTGAAATCCCGGGAAAACTGAAATCCCGGGAATCTGAAATCCAGGGAAACTGAAATCCCGGGAAAACTGAAATCCCGGGAAACTGAAATCCCGGGAAAACAGAATTCCCGGGGAACTGAAATTCCGGGGAACAAATCCCGGGAAACAAATCCCGGGAAACTGAGATCCCGGGAAACTGAAATCCCGGGAATCTGAAATCCAGGGAAACTGAAATCCAGGGAATCTGAAATCCAGGAAAAGTTGAAATCCAGGAAAAGTTGAAATCCAGGGAATCTGAATTCCCGGGAAAGCTGAATTCCCGGGAATGCTCACAGCCGCCCACGCGGCGCCCGGGGCAGATCCCGGCTCAGGGAAGCCACCCGGGACTGGGAATGCGAGCGCGTGTCCCCTCAGCAGGTGGCACTCTGGGGACAGCGGGGACAGCGGGACAGAGGGGACAGAGGGGACAGAGGGACAGAGGGACAGAGGGGACAGAGGGGACACAGGGACAGCGGGGACAGCGGGACAGAGGGACAGAGGGACAGAGGGGACACAGGGACAGCGGGGACAGAGGGACAGAGGGACAGAGGGGACACAGGGACAGAGGGACAGAGGGGACAGAGGGGACAGAGGGGACAGAGGGGACAGAGGGGACAGCGGGGACAGAGAGGGGACAGCGGGGACAGAGAGGGGACAGCAGGGACAGAGGGGACAGCGGGGACAGAGGGACATCAGGGACAGCAGGGACAGCTCCGCTCCGGGAGCACCGGGAGCTGCTCCCCCGGGACCCGCTGGAACCGGAGCCGGTGTCCCCCGGTCCCCTCCCGGCAGCTCCCGGTGGCCACGGGCAGGGGACAGGGACAGGTCCTGGTGGCCACAGGGAGGGGACAGGGACACAGGGAGGGGACAGGGACATGGGGAGGGGACAGGGACAGCTCCCGGTGGCCACAGGGAGGGGACAGGGACACAGGGAGAGGACAGGGACACGGGGAGAGGACAGGGACACGGGGAGGGGACAGGGACACAGGGACACAGGGAGGAGACAGGGACACAGGGACACGGGGAGGGGACAGGGACAGGGACACGGGGAGGGGACAGGGACACAGGGACAGGGACACAGGGACAGGGACACAGGGACAGGGACACAGGGACAGCTCCCGGTGGCCACAGGGAGGGGACAGGGACACAGGGAGGGGACACAGGGAGGGGACAGGGACACGGGGAGGGGACAGGGACACAGGGACAGGGACACAGGGACACAGGGACAGGGACACAGGGAGAGGACAGGGACACAGGGACAGCTCCCGGTGGCCACGGTGCTGCTGGAGCTGAGGGTCCTCCCTTCCCTGACCCCCCTTCCCACAGCCACACCCGCCGGGGGGGATTTGGGGTTATTTTGGGGTTATTTTGGGGGATTTGGGGTTATTTTGGGGTTATTTTGGGGTTATATTGGGGGATTTGGGGTTATTTTGGAGTTATTTTGGGGGATTTGGGGTTATTTTGGGGTTATTTTGGGGGATTTTTGTGGGATTTGGACGGGGAGGTTATGAGGTTATGATTTTTATGGGATTTTTGGGATGGATTTGGAGGGATTTTTTGGGGAGGGATTTTTTTTTGAGGTATTTTGGAGAGGATTTGGGGACCTGCGGGTGTCACCGCTCTGTCCCAAAACCTCCGAGACCAGGGACGAGCAGTGAGACAAACACTGAGCCGAATAACCCCCAAACCCCAACAAATCCCAAAAAAACCCCAAAAAAGCCCCCCAAAAAATCCCAAAAAAACCCCCCAAAAAACCCCCAAAAATCCCAAAAAATCCCCCAAAAAACCCCCAAAAAAACCCCAAAAAATCCCAAAAAAATCCCAAAAAACCCCCCCAAAAATATAAAAAAAAACCAAAAAACCCCCAAAAAATCCCCAATAAATCCAAAAAAAAAAAACCCAAAAACCCCAAAAAATCCCCCCAAAACCCCAAAAAAACCCCAAAAAATCCCAAAAAAATCCCAAAAAACCACCCCAAAAATCTAAAAAAAAAAAACCAAAAAACCCAAAAAAATCCCAAAAAAATCCCCAAAAATCCCCAAAAAACTCCCCAAAAATATAAAAAAAAAACCAAAAAACCCCCCCAAAATCCCCCAAAAATCCCCAAAAAACCCCAAAAAACCTTCTCAACAACCAAAAATCTCCTTCTGGTCACATCTGGGGCTGCTTCCACCCCCAAAACCCGCCCAGCGCTACCTCAGAACCCCAAAATCACCCCAGGAGAGGCAGCAGAGCCCTGTGTTTGTACCCAGGGATGAACTTTAGGAACCCCGACCTTAATTAAAACACCTCATTAAGGTCCTGAATGGGGCCATTAACCCAACCTGCTCTAATTTAGCCTCCTTTTGACCTCCCCAAATTTTTCCCTCGCAGTTGTTTGGCTTCGCTTCCTGTTTGGAATTTCTGCGGTGTCCTAAAAGGCGGCCCCGATGAGTCAGGTTTGGGGATTTTGGGAGAAGGATGAAGGAGGATTTGGGGATTGGTTCCTTTTTTTAGGGCTGGTTCAGGGTTTGGGGTTGATTCAGAGTTTGGGGTTGACTCAAGGTTTGGGGCTGATTCAGGGTTTGTCACTGGTGCAGGTTTTTAGGGTTGGTTTTAGGGGTGATTCAAGGTTTTGGGGCTCGTTCCAATTTTTGGGGCTGGCTCAGGGTTTTGAGGTTGATTCAGGTTTTGAGGCTGGCTCAGGTTTTTGGGACTGGTTCAGATTTTGGGACCAGTTCAGATTTTGGGGTTGGTTCAGGTTTTGAGGTTGGTTCAGATTTTGGGGTTGGTTCGAGTTTTGGGGTTGGTTCAGGTTTTGGGACGGGTTCAGGTTTTTGAGGTTGGTTCAGATTTTGGGGCTGATTCAGGGTTTGTCACTGGTGCAGGTTTTTAGGGTTGGTTCTGGTTTTAGGGTTGGTTTTAGGAGTGATTCAAGGTTTTGGGGCTTGTTCCAATTTTTGGGGCTGGCTCAGGTTTTTGAAGCCAGTTCAGGTTTTTGGGACTGGTTCAGATTTTGGGACCAGTTAAGATTTTGAGGCCAGCTCAGATTTTGGGGTTGGTTCAGATTTTGGGGTTGGTTCGAGTTTTGGGACTGGTTCAGGTTTTGGGACGGGTTCAGGTTTTTGAGGTTGGTTCAGATTTTGGGGCTGATTCAGGGTTTGTCACTGGTGCAGGTTTTTAGGGTTGGTTCTGGTTTTAGGGTTGGTTTTAGGAGTGATTCAAGGTTTTGGGGCTCGTTCCAATTTTTGGGGCTGGCTCAGGGTTTTGAGGCCAGTTCAGGTTTTGGGACTGGTTCAGATTTTGGGACCAGTTAAGATTTTGAGGCCAGTTCAGATTTTGGGGTTGGTTCAGATTTTGGGGTTGGTTCAGATTTTGGGGTTGGTTCGAGTTTTGGGGCTGGTTCAGGTTTTGGGACTGGTTCAGGTTTTTGAGGTTGGTTCAGATTTTGGGGCCACTTCAGGTTTTTGAGGCCAGTTCAGATTTTGGGGTTGGTTCAGTTTTTGGGACTGGTTCAGATTTTGGGGTTGGTTCAGATTTTGGGGTTGGTTCGAGTTTTGGGACTGGTTCAGGTTTTGGGACGGGTTCAGGTTTTTGAGGTTGGTTCAGATTTTGGGGCTGATTCAGGGTTTGTCACTGGTGCAAGTTTTTAGGGTTGGTTCAGATTTTGGGGTTGGTTCAGATTTCGGGGTTGGTTCTGGTTTTGGGGTTGGTTTTAGGAGTGATTCAAGGTTTTGGGGCTTGTTCCAATTTTTGGGGCTCGTTCCAATTTTTGGGGCTGGCTCAGGGTTTTGAGGCCAGTTCAGATTTTGGGACCAGTTAAGATTTTGAGGCCAGTTCAGATTTTGGGGTTGGTTCAGTTTTTGGGAGTGGTTCAGATTTTGGGGTTGGTTCGAGTTTTGGGGCTGGTTCAGGTTTTGGGACTGGTTCAGGTTTTTGAGGTTGGTTCAGATTTTGGGGCCACTTCAGGTTTTTTAGGTCAGTTCAGATTTTGGGACTGGTTCAGATTTTGGGGTTGGTTCAAATTTCGGGGTTGGTTCTGGTTTTGGGGTTGGTTTTAGGAGTGATTCAAGGTTTTGGGGCCTGTTCCAATTTTTGGGGCTCGTTCCAATTTTTGGGGCTCGTTCCAATTTTTGGGGCTGGCTCAGGGTTTTGAGGCCAGTTCAGGTTTTGGGACTGGTTCAGATTTTGGGACCAGTTAAGATTTTGAGGCCAGTTCAGATTTTGGGGTTGGTTCGAGTTTTGGGGTTGGTTCAGTTTTTGGGACTGGTTCAGGTTTTTGAGGTTGGTTCAGATTTGGGGGCCACTTCAGGTTTTTGAGGCCAGTTCAGATTTTGGGGTTGGTTCAGGTTTTGGGACTGGTTCAGTTTTTGGGACTGGTTCAGATTTTGGGGTTGGTTCTGGTTTTGGGGTTGGTTTTAGGGGTGATTCAAGGTTTTGGGGCTCGTTCCAATTTTTGGGGCTGGCTCAGGGTTTTGAGGTTGATTCAGATTTTGGGACTGGTTCAGATTTTGGGGCCACTTCAGGTTTTTGAGGCCAGTTCAGATTTTGGGGCTGGTTCAGGTTTTTGAGGCTGGTTCAGTTTTTGAGGCCAGTTCAGATTTTGGGGCCTGTTCTGTTTTTGGGGCCTGTTCTGTTTTTGGGGCCTGTTCTGTTTTTGGGACTGGTTCAGATTTTGGGACTGGTTCCATTTTTGGGACTGGATCAGTTTCTGTGACTGGTTCAGATTTAGGGACTGGTTCAGATTTTGGGGCTGGTTCAGGTTTTGAGGCCAGTTCAGATTTTGGGGCCTGTTCTGTTTTTGGGACTGGTTCAGTTTCTGGGACTGGTTCAGTTTTGGGGACTGGTTCAGATTTTGGGACTGGTTCCATTTTTGGGGCCTGTTCTGTTTTTGGGACTGGTTCAGTTTCTGGGACTGGTTCAGTTTCTGGGCCGGTTCAGGTTTTGGGGCTGATTTGGGGTTTCTGGCTGGTTCAGGTTTTATCACTGGTTCAGATTTTTGAGCTTGGTTCAGGTTTTGCCACTGGTTCAGTTTTTGGGCCTGTTCTGTTTTTGGGGATGGTTCAGAGATTTTGGGACTGGTTCAGATTTTGGGGTTGGTTCAGAGATTTTGGGACTGGTTCAGATTTTTTGGGACCAGTTCAGATTTTTAAGGCCAGTTCAGATTTTGGGATTGGTTCAGATTTTGGCACTGGCTCAAGTTTTTGGGGCTGGCTCAGGTTTATTAGGGCCGGTTCAATTTTTTGGGGTTGTTCAAATTTTGAGGCTGGATTTCAGATTTTGTCACCGGTTCAGGGTTTGAGGATGGTTCAGGTTTTGGGGGTGGTTCAGCCTTTGGGGCTGGTTCAGGTTTGTGGGGCCAATTTGGGCTTCGGGGCCAGATCAGGTTTTGGGACTGGTTCAGATTTTGAGGCCAGTTCAGTTTTTGGGACTGGTTCAGTTTCAGGGCTGGTTCAGGTTTTGGGACTGGTTCAGTTTTAGGGACAGGTTCAGGTTTTGAGGCCAGTTCAGATTTTGGGACTGGTTCAATTTTTGGGACCAGTTCAATTTTTGGGACCGGTTCAGTTTTTAGGACTGGTTCAGGTTTTGGGGCTGGTTCTGTTTTTGGGACCGGTTCAATTTTTAGGATTAGTTCAATTTTTAGGACTGGTTCAGTTTTTGGGACTGGTTCAGTTTTTAGGACTGGTTCAATTTTTAGGACCAGTTCAGTTTTTAGGACTGGTTCAGTTTTTAGGACTGGTTCAATTTTTGGGGCCAGTTCTGTTTTTGGGACTGGTTCAATTTTTAGGAGTGGTTCAGTTTTTAGGACTGGTTCAATTTTTAGGACCAGTTCAGTTTTTAGGACTGGTTCAGTTTTTAGGACTGGTTCAGGTTTTTGAGGTTGGTTCAGCTTTTAGGATTGGTTCAATTTTTAGGACTGGTTCAGTTTTTGAGGTTGGTTCAGCTTTTAGGATTGGTTCAATTTTTAGGACTGGTTCAGTTTTTGGGGCTGGTTCAGTTTTTAGGACTGGTTCAATTTTTAGGACCAGTTCAGTTTTTAGGACTGGTTCAATTTTTGGGACTGGTTCAGTTTTTAGGACTGGTTCAGTTTTTAGGACTGGTTCAGGTTTTTGAGGTTGGTTCAATTTTTAGGACTGGTTCAATTTTTAGGACCGGTTCAATTTTTAGGACCAGTTCAGATTTTAGGACTGGTTCAGTTTTTAGGAGTGGTTCAATTTTTAGGACTGGTTCAATTTTTGGGACTGGTTCAGTTTTTAGGAGTGGTTCAATTTTTAGGACCAGTTCAATTTTTGGGACTGGTTCAGTTTTTGGAACTGGTTCAGGTTTTTGAAGTTGGTTCAGTTTTTAGGGACTGGTTCAGTTTTTAGGACTGGTTCAATTTTTGGGGCCGGTTCACTTTTTAGGACTGGTTCAATTTTTAGGACTGGTTCAATTTTTAGGACTGGTTCACTTTTTAGGACTAATTCACTTTTCCAGCCTTCTCCCACCCCCAGACCTCTCCCAACCCTTTACAACCACCCCACATTCTTAACACCACCTCACCCCTCCATCCCCTCCAACCCTTCCCTTCACTCCCCCATTCATCATCATCATTTTTTCCTTTCTCATTTACCCTCTCAACCGCCTCAAACTGTTTGTGCCGTCTCAATTCCTGAAAATCCAGCCCTGGACACCCCGGAGAGCTCAAACCAAAGCCTGGCCACTGTTATTACCTTTATTAGAACCCGCTGCGGCCGCTCTTGCCGGCGTCCTGGAATCCTTTGCCGTGATTTGGCTGCCCGGGGCTGTCGGGGCAGGAATTCTGCTCCCATTCACCAGAGGAAGATGAAAGGTGACACACGGGCTCTAATGAGAGAATTCTCGCTGCCCCGAACGGCTTCAAAGTGCGGCGGCTTGGGGTTAATGTCCCTCTGCCACCCCTGGCAGCGTCACCGTGGCCACTGAGTCACCCCCCCCGGTTGCCACCGAGCCCCCGGGACAGGAGCCGGGTGTCATTATCCCGGGTTTTTTATGGATGGGGAAATGGGGCCACTGAAGGCTTGGTCTGGGTTGCCCAGAGGGGGTTGAGTCATCTCGGGGTGCAGCGAGGCGGGGGCACCCCCGGATCCCGGCTGGGGAGGGAATGGGAGAGTGGGGAGGGGAAAGAGGGAGGAAAGAGGGGATTGAACCCAAAATAAAGTGCAAAACCAGGGGTTTGAACCCAAAATCCTGGGGGGAAACGGGGTTTAACCCAAAAAACAGTGCAAAAAGAGGGGTTTTTAACCCAAAATCCTGGGGGAAAAACAGGGCGAAAAGAGGGGTTTTAACCCAAAATCCTGTGAGAAAAGAGGGGTTTTAACCTAAAAAACAATGGGGAAAAGGGGGGTTTGAACCCAAAAAACAGGGGGAAAAGGGGGTTTTAACCCAAAAAACAGGGGGAAAAGGGGGGTTTTAACCCAAAAAACAGGGAAAAAAGAGGGGTTTGAACCCAAAAAACAATGGGGAAAAGAGGGATTTTAACCCAAAATCCTGGGAGAAAAGAGGGGTTTTTAACCCAAAATCCTGGGGGAAAAGAGGGGTTTTTAACCCAAAAAACAGGGGGAAAAGGGGGGTTTTAACCCAAAAAACAGGGAGAAAAGAGGGGTTTGAACCCAAAAATCAGTGCAAAAAGAGGGGTTTTTAACCCAAAATCCTGGGGGAAAAGAGGGGTTTTAACCCAAAAAACAGGGAAAAAAGAGGGGTTTGAACCCAAAAAACAGGGGGAAAAGAGGGATTTTAACCCAAAATCCTTGGAGAAAAGAGGGGTTTGAACCCAAAATCCTGGGAGAAAAGAGGGGTTTTAACCTAAAAAACAGGGGGAAAAGGGGGGTTTGAACCCAAAAAACAGGGAAAAAAGAGGGGTTTGAACCCAAAAAAACAGGGAGAAAAGAGGGGTTTTAACCCAAAATCCTGGGGGGAAAACGGGGTTTGAACCCAAAATCCTGGGGGAAAAGTGGGGTTTTTAACCCAAAAAACAGTGCAAAAAGAGGGGTTTGAACCCAAAATCCTGGGTGTAAAGTGGGGTTTTAACCCAAAATACAGTGGGCAAATGTGGGGTTTTAACCCAAATCCTGGGGGGGAAAACAGTGCGAAAAAAGGGGTTTTAACCCAAAATAAAGTGGGCGAAAAGAGGGGTTTTTAACCCAAAATCCTGGGGAAAAAGTGGGGTTTTTAACCCAAAAAACAGTGGGCAAATGTGAGTTTTAAACCCAAAATCCTGGGGGCAAAACGCGGTTTGAACCCAAAATAAAGTGGGCGAAAAGAGGGGTTTGAACGCAAAATCCTGAGGGAAATGTGGGATTTTAACCCAAAACACAGTGAGGGAAAAACAGTGCAAAAAGAGGGGTTTTTAACCCAAAATCCTGGAGGAAAAGAGGGGTTTTTAACCCAAAAAACAGTGCAAAAAAAGGGGTTTTTAACCCAAAATCCTGGGGGAAAATGTGGGTTTTTAACCCAAAATCCTGGGGGAAAAAAGGGTTTTTAACCCAAAAACCAGTTCGGGAAAAGTGGGGTTTTAACCCAAAACACAGTGGGGAAATGTGGGTTTTTAACCCAAAATCCTGGGAGAAAAGAGGGGTTTTAACCCAAAAAACAGTGGGGGAAATGTGGGTTTTTAACCCAAAACACAGTGGGGGAAAAGAGGGGTTTTAGCCCAAAATCCTGGGGGGAAAATATGATTTTAACCCAAAATACAGTGGGGGAAATGTGGGTTTTTAACCCAAAATTCTGGAGGAAAAATGGGGTTTTTAACCCAAAATTCTGGAGGGAAATTTGGGTTTTTAACCCAAAACACAGTGGGGGAAAAACAGCGCAAAAAGAGAGGTTTTAACCCAAAATCCTGGTGGGAAATGTGGATTTTTAACCCAAAACACAGTGGGGGGAAAAAGCTGCTTTTTTTACCCAAAACACAGGAGGAAAAAGAGGATTTTTTACCCAAAAACAGTAGGAAAACCCAGATTTTTAACCCAAAACACAAAAAAGCAGCTTTTTATCCCCAAAATGTGCCCGTGGTGAGGTTGGGGCACGGGTGACAATGGCACCCATGTCCCCAGCACAAAAAAGGGATGTTTTCAACCCAGTTTTTATCCATTTTAACCCATTTTAATCCACATTTTTAACCCATTTTTTATTAATTTTAACCCATTTTTATCCACATTTTAACCCATTTTTTATTAATTTTAACCCATTTTTATCCATATTTTTGGCCATTTTTTATCCATTTTAACCCATTTTTATCCATATTTTTGGCCATTTTTTAATCCATTTTAACCCATTTTTATCCATATTTTTGGCCATTTTTTAATCCATTTTAACCCATTTTTATCCATATTTTTGTCCATTTTTTAATCCATTTAAACCCATTTTTATCCATGGTTTTAACTCATCTTTTATTCACTTTTTTATAAATTTTTAACTCATTTTTACCCTTAATTTTAACTCATTTTTACCCATATTTGAACTCATTTTAATCACATTTTAAACTCATTTTTACCCATATTTTAACTCATTTTAAACTCATTTTAACCCATATTTTAACTCATTTTTACCCATATTTTACCCACATTTTTAACTCATTTTTACCCATATTTTAACTCATTTTAACCCATATTTTGACCCTTTTTAAACTCATTTTTACCCACATTTCAACTCAGTTTTACCCACATTTTAACTCATTTTTAACTCATTTTTGCCCATATTTTACCTCATTTTTAACTAATTTTTACCCACATTTTTAACTCATTTTTACCCATATTTTAACTCATTTTTTCCCATATTTTACCTCATTTTTACCCACATTTTTAACTCATTTTAACCCATATTTTAACTAATTTTTAACTCATTTTACCCACATTTTTACCCATTTTAACTTATTTTTACCCATTTTTGACTCATTTTGACCCACATTTTTAACTCATTTTTAACTCATTTTTACCCATATTTTAGCTCATTTTAACCCATCATTTTAACTCATTTTTACCCATTTTTAACCCGTTTTTAACCCATATTTTAACTCATTTTCACCCACATTTTAAACTCATTTTTACCCATATTTTAACTCATTTTTAACTAATTTTTACCCATATTTTTACTCATTTTAACCCATTTTTACCCATATTTTAACTCATTTTTAACTCATTTTTACCCATATTTTAACTCATTTTTACCCACATTTTACCTCATTTTTAACTCATTTTCACCCACATTTTTACCTCATTTTTAACTCATTTTAACCCATATTTTACCTCATTTTTAACTCAATTTTACCCACATTTTACCTCATTTTTAACTCATTTTTACCCACATTTTTATCCATATTTTAACTCATTTTAACCCACATTTTACCTCATTTTTAACTCATTTTTACCCACATTTTTACCCATATTTTAACTCATTTTTACCCATATTTTACCTCATTTTTAACTCATTTTTACCCATATTTTAACTCATTTTTACCCATATTTTAACTCATTTTCACCCACATTTTACCTCATTTTTACCCACATTTTAAACTCATTTTTACCCATATTTTACCTCATTTTAAACTCATTTTCACCCACATTTTAAACTCATTTTTACCCATATTTTAACTCATTTTAACCCATATTTTAACTCATTTTTAACTCATTTTTACCCACATTTTAAACTCATTTTTACCCACATTTTACCTCATTTTTAATTCATTTTTACCCACATTTTAACTCATTTTTAGCTCATTTTTACCCATATTTTTACCCATTTTAACCCATTTTTAACTCATTTTTACCTCATTTTCACCCCCATTTCAATCCCATTTTAATCCCACCAATGGCTTTCATTAAGCGACATTTAATGCAATTAATTAATTCATTAATTAATCCAGTGCTGCTTTTCCACCCTCCCCCACCCCGGGAGCCTCTTTTGTCCCCTCAGTGCCACCCTCGGGCTGTCCCCCCACCCCCAGCCGGTGTCACTTTGTCACCTCGGTGCCACCTCTGTCCCTGCAGGGCCAGGGGATGACGTCACACAGGGGGAGCACTTCATTAATTCTGATTAATTACTGGAGCAGCTGGAAAACAAGAGGAGCTGGGCAAGGCCAGGGAGGGCAGGGGACAGCGTGGGGACACTGGGGACACTGGGGACATTGGGGACATTGGGGACAGCGTGGGGACAGCTTGGGGACAGCTTGGGGACATTGGGGACACTGGGGACATTGGGGACATTGGGGACAGCTTGGGGACATTTGGGACATTTGGGACATTGGGGACAGTGTGGGGAGAGCTTGGGGACAGTTTGGGGACATTGGGGACAGCTTGGGGACAGCTTGGGAACATTGGGGACATTGGGGACAGCGTGGGGACATTGGGGACATTGGGGACATTGGGGACATTAGGGACAGCGTGGGGACATTGGGGACATTGGGGACTGTGGGGACAGCTTGGGGACAGTGTGGGGACAGCTTGGGGACATTGGGGACAGTGTGGGGACAGCTTGGGGACATTGGGGACAGCTTGGGGACATTGGGGACATTGGGGACAGTGTGGGGACATTGGGGACATTGGGGACAGTGTGGGGAGAGCTTGGGGACAGCTTGGGGACAGCTTGGGGACATTGGGGACAGCTTGGGGACATTGGGGACATTGGGGACATCGGGGACAGTGTGGGGACAGCTTGGGGACATTGGGGACATTGGGGACATTGGGGACATTGGGGACATTGGGGACATTGGGGACAGTGTGGGGACATTGGTGACAATGGGGACATTGGGGACATTGGGGACAGCTTGGGGACATTGGGGACATTGGGGACATTGGGGACAGTGTGGGGACATTGGGGACATTGGGGACATTGGGGACATTGGGGACATTGGGGACAACTTGGGGACATTGGGGACATTGGGGACATTGGGGACAGTGTGGGGAGAGCTTGGGGACATTGGGGACAGTGTGGGGACATTGGGGACATTGGGGACATTGGGGACAGTGTGGGGAGAGCTTGGGGACATTGGGGACAGTGTGGGGACATTGGGGACATTGGGGACAGCTTGGGGACATTGGGGACAGTGTGGGGACATTGGGGACAGTGTGGGGACATTGGGGACATTGGGGACAGCTTGGGGACAGTGTGGGGACATTGGGGACATTGGGGACAGCTTGGGGACAGTGTGGGGAGAGCGTGGGGACATTGGGGACATTGGGGACAGTGTGGGGAGAGCTTGGGGACACTGGGGACATTGGGGACAGTGTGGGGACAGCTTGGGGACAGCTTGGGGACAGCTTGGGGACATTGGGGACAGCATGGGGACAGCTTGGGGACAGTGTGGGGACAGTGTGGGGACATTGGGGACAGCTTGGGGACATTGGGGACATTGGGGACAGCTTGGGGACAGTGTGGGGAGAGCGTGGGGACATTGGGGACATTGGGGACATTGGGGACAGTGTGGGGAGAGCTTGGGGACATTGGGGACAGTGTGGGGACATTGGGGACATTGGGGACAGTGTGGGGACAGCTTGGGGACATTGGGGACAGTGTGGGGACATTGGGGACATTGGGGACATTGGGGACAGTGTGGGGACAGCTTGGGGACATTGGGGACAGTGTGGGGACATTGGGGACATTGGGGACAGCTTGGGGACATTGGGGACATTGGGGACAGTGTGGGGACATTGGGGACATTGGGGACAGCTTGGGGACATTGGGGACATTGGGGACAGTGTGGGGACAGCTTGGGGACATTGGGGACAGTGTGGGGACAGCTTGGGGACATTGGGGACAGCTTGGGGACAGTGTGGGGAGTGCTTGGGGACAGTGTGGGGAGTGCTTGGGGACAGCTTGGGGACATTGGGGACACTGGGGACAGCGTGGGAACACTGTGGGGACAGTGTGGGGACAGCTTGGGGACAGTGTGGGGACAGCTTGGGGACACTGGGGACAGCGTGGGGAGAGCTTGGGGACATTGGGGACAGTGTGGGGACAGCTTGGGGACGTTGGGGACAGTGGGGACAGTGTGGGGACAGTGTGGGGACAGCTTGGGGACAGCTTGGGGACAGTGTGGGGACACTGTGGGGACAGCGTGGGGACACTGTGGGGACACTGCTGGCCAGGCCACCCTCGCTGTCCCCTGCCAGGCCCAGCTGTGACACTGGAGGCTTGGATGTCCCTCCTGGGGACAGATGTGACACCTCAGCCCTGAGGAGGCTGCTGGGGTCACCAAGGTCTCAGGGACATTCGGGTCATTGTCACCAGTGCCAGCCCCTCTGTGGAGCTCTGTGCCATCCTCAGTGTCCGTCCTCGGTGTCACCCTCAGTGTCACCTTCAGTGTCACCTTCAGTGTCACCCTCAGTGTCCATCCCCAGTGTCACCCTCAGTGTCCATCCTCAGTGTCACCCTCAGGGTCATCTTCAGTGTCATCCTCAGTGTCCATCCTCAGTGTCCATCCTCAGTGTCACCCTCGGTGTCACCCTCAGTGTCCATCCTCAGTGTCCATCCTCAGTGTCACCCTCGGTGTCACCCTCAGTGTCCATCCTCAGTGTCCATCCTCAGTGTCACCCTCAGTGTCACCCCCAGTGTCACCCTCAGTGTCACCCTCAGTGTCCATCCTCAGTGTCACCCTCAGTGTCACCCCCAGTGTCACCCTCAGTGTCACCCTCAGTGTCCATCCTCAGTGTCCATCCTCAGTGTCACTCTCAGTGTCACTCTCAGTGTCACCCTCAGTGTCCATCCTCAGTGTCCATCCTCAGTGTCCATCCTCAGTGTCCATCCTCAGTGTCCGTCCTTGGTGTCACCCTCAGTGTCATCTTCAGTGTCACCCTCGACGTCACCCTCAGTGTCTTCAGTGTCATCTTCAGTGTCACCCTCAGTGTCCCTCATCAATGTCACCTTCAGTGTCATCTCCAGTGTCCATCCCGTGTCCATCCTCAGGGTCATCTTCAGTGTCATCTTCAGTGTCCATCGCTGGTGTCCATCCTCAGTGTCCCTCATCAGTGTCACCCTCAATGTCCATCCCCCATGTCCATCCTCAGTGTCCATCCCCAGTGTCCATCCCGTGTCCATCCCCAGTGTCCCTCATCAATGTCACCTTCAGTGTCACCCTTAGTGTCACCCTCAGTGTCATCCCCAGTGTCCATCCCATGTCCATCCTCAGGGTCATCTTCAGTGTCACCCTCGGTGTCCATCCCGTGTCCATCCTCAGTGTCCCTCATCAATGTCACCCTCAGTGTCCATCCCCAGTGTCCATCCCGTGTCCATCCTCAGTGTCCCTCATCAGTGTCACCCTCAGTGTCCATCCCTGGTGCCATCGCTGGTGTCCATCTCAGTGTCCATCCCTTGTGTCCATCCCCAGTGCCACCTCCAGTGCCACTCCCAGTGCCACCTCCAGTGCCCATCTCACGTCCATCCCTCGGGTCATCCCTCCCCAGTGTCCACCAGCAGGATTGTCCATCCATCCCCAGTGTCCACCAGCAGGATTGTCCATCCCTCCCCAGTGTCCACCAGCAGGATTGTCCATCCATCCCCAGTGTCCACCTCCAGTGTCCATCCCCAGTGTCCATCCCTATTGTCCATTCCTGGTGTCCATCTCCAGTCCCATCCCCCACTGTCCATCCCCAGTGTCCATTCCTGGTGTCCATCCCCGTTTTCCATCCCCACTCCCATCCCCCACTCCCATCCCCCACTGTCCATCCCCGGTGTCCATCCCCGGTGTCCATTCCCGGTGTCCATCCCCGGTGTCCATCCCCGGTGTCCATCCCCAGTGTCCATTCCCGGTGTCCATCCCCGGTGTCCATCCCAGTGTCCATTCCTGGTGTCCATCCCCGTTTTCCATCCCCATTTTCCATCCCCACTCCCATCCCCCACTGTCCATCCCCAGTGTCCATTCCTGGTGTCCATCCCCGGTGTCCATCCCCGGTGTCCATCCCCACTGTCCATCCCCAGTGTCCATCCCTGGTGTCCATCCCCATTTTCCATCCCCATTCTCCACCCCCACTCCCATCCCCCACTGTCCCCCCGCAGTGTCCACCCCTCCAAGGCCACACTCCGGCCGTGTCACCCCGGTGTCCCCCCGAGCGTGTCCCAGCCCCGGGGGGCTCGAGGTGTCCCCGCGGAGCCACCACCGGTCCCGGGTCCCCCCCAGTGACGGCCGCGGCCCCGCCGGTGCCGGGCCGGTCCCAGTTGGCAGCGGGAAGGGTTAAACTGGGAGCGGGGACGGGAACTGGAGCAGCCCATGGCCCCGGGGCCGGGGTTTGGCCCCGCCGGGGCAGCGGCAGAGCCGGCTCGGGCGGTCCCGGCTGGGCAGTCCCGGTTCGGGCAGTCCCGGAGCCGCCGGAAGGGCCGAGCGGGGCCGCGGGGCAGAACCGGGCCGGGGGGTCCCGGCTGGGCAGTCCCGGGGTCCCGGTTCGGGCGGTCCCGGTTCGGGCGGTCCCGGGATCCCGGCTGGGCAGTCCCGGTTCGGCAGTCCCGGGGTCCCGGCTGGGCAGTCCCGGTTCGGGCGGTCCCGGTTCCGGCGGTCCCGGGGTCCCAGCTGGGCAGTCCCGGTTCGGGCAGTCCCGGGGTCCCGGCTGGGCAGTCCCGGTTCGGGCAGTCCCGGGGTCCCGGCTGGGCAGTCCCGGTTCAGGCGGTCCCGGGGTCCCGGCTGGGCAGTCCCGGTTCAGGCGGTCCCGGCTCGGGCAGTCCCGGGGTCCCGGCTGGGCAGTCCCGGGGTCCCGGCTCGGGCGGTCCCGGTTCGTGTGGTCCCGGGGTCCCGGCTGGACAGTCCCGGCTCAGGTGGTCCCGGTTCGGGTGGTCCCGGTTCGGGTGGTCCCGGTTCGTGTGGTCCCGGGGTCCCGGCTGGACAGTCCCGGCTCAGGTGGTCCCGGTTCCGGCGGTCCCGGTTCGGGTGGTCCCGGAGCCTCCGGAAGGGCCGAGCGGGGCCGCGGGGCAGAACCGGGCCGGGCGGGGCCGGGATGGGCACGGAGCTGGCACCGGAGCGGGGACACGGCGGAGTGGGGACATGGCACAGAGGGGACACGGAGCAGAGGGGACACGGAGCAGAGGGGACATGGAGCAGAGGGGACACGGCACTGAGGGAGGACATGGAATAGAGAGGGGACATGGCACGGAAAGGGGACATGGAGCACAGAGGGGACATGGCATGGAAAGCGGGGACACGGCACTGAGAGGGGACATGGCACAGAGGGGACACAGCACTGAGAGGGGACATGGCACTCAGGGGACACGGAGCAGAGAGGGGACACGGCACTGAGGGGGGACATGGAACAGAGAGGGGACATGGCACTGAGGGGACACGGCACAGAGGGGACACGGCACTGAGGGGACACAGCACTCAGGGGACATGGCACTCAGGGGACATGGCACTGAGGGGACATGGCACTCAGGGGACATGGCACTGAGGGGACATGGCACAGAGGGGACACGGCACAGAGGGGACACGACACTGAGGGGACATGGCACTGAGGGGACATGGCACTGAGGGGACACGGCACTCAGGGGACATGGCACAGAGGGGACATGGCACTGAGGGGACATGGCACAGAGGGGACACAGCACTCAGGGGACACAGCACTCAGGGGACACGACACTGAGGGGACATGGCACAGAAAGGGGGTCACAGCGCAGGGATGGGGACACAGGAGGAAAAGGAGGTGACAGCACCAAGAAGGGGTCCCACACTGGGGTGGCGTCACTGTTCCGTGTGGGGACACAGCACAACCAGGGGGTGACAGCCCAGGGGGGGTCACAGCCATCCAGACCAGGGACAGGGACACCTGTCCCATCTCCTGTCCTGTGACCCTGGGGACACTTGGGGGGTTTGAGGTCCCTGACTGGAGGTGGGGACACACAGTGGTTCCTGGGTGACAGGATCCGGGTGTGTCCATGTCCCCATGTCCCTGTGTTCATGGTGTCCATGTCTCTGTGTCCCCATGTCCCTGTGTCCCCATGTCCTCGTGTCCCCATGTTCCTGTGTCCCCATGTCCCCGTGTTCATGGTGTCCATGTCTCTGTGTCCCCATGTCCCTGTGTCCCCATGTCCCCGTGTTCATGGTGTCCATGTCTCTGTGTCCCCACGTTCCTGTGTCCCCATGTCCCCGTGTTCATGGTGTCCATGTCTCTCATGTGACCTTGAGGGACACGGGCAGGGACATTGTCCTTGGCATGGCCTTTCCATGGGGCTGAGCCCCCTTGGTGTCACCTGCTGTCACATGTCCTTGTCCCAGATCCTCCAGCCATTCCTGTGTCCCTGTCCCAGCTCTTCCCTGTCCTGCCAGTGTCCCTGTCCCCAAGAGTTCCATCCCCTGCTGTGTCCCTGTCCCCAAGGGTTCCATTCCCTGCCACTGTCCCTGTCCCCAAGGGTTCCATCCCCTGCTGTGTCCCTGTCCCCAAGAGTTCCATCCCCTGCTGTGTCCCTGTCCCCAAGGGTTCCATTCCCTGCTGTGTCCCTGTCCCCATGGGTTCCATCCCTTGCCATGTGTCCCTGTCCCCATGGGTTCCATTCCCTGCCACTGTCCTTGTCCCCAAGGGTTCCATCCCCTGCTGTGTCCCTGTCCCCAAGGGTTCCATCCCCTGCTGTGTCCCTGTCCCCAAGGGTTCCATTCCCTGCCACTGTCCTTGTCCCCAAGGGCTCCATTCCCTGCCGTGTGTCCTTGTCCCAGCATCCACTGGCATGTCCCTGTCCCCAAGGACTGCTGTGTGTCCCTGTCCCTGTCTCCTGCATCCACTGCCACTGTCCTTGTCCCCAAGGGTTCCATCCACTGCCGTGTGTCCCTGTCCCAACTCCTCCATCCATTCCTGTGACCCTGTCCCATCTCCTCCATCCCTGCCATGTCCCTGTCCCCACTGCCCATGTCCCTGTCCCCATGTCCCTGTCCCATCTCCTCCATCCCTGCCATGTCCCTGTCCCCACCACCCATGTCCCTGTCCCATCTCCTCCATCCCTGCCATGTCCCTGTCCCATCTCCTCCATCCCTGCCATGTCCCTGTCCCCACTGCCCATGTCCCTGTCCCCATGTCCCTGTCCCATCTCCTCCATCCCTGCCATGTCCCTGTCCCCACCACCCATGTCCCTGTCCCATCTCCTCCATCCCTGCCATGTCCCTGTCCCATCTCCTCCATCCCTGCCATGTCCCTGTCCCCACTGCCCATGTCCCTGTCCCCATGTCCCTGTCCCAGCTCCTCCATCCCTGCCGTGTCCCTGTCCCCATGGCCCTGTCCCCATGGCCCTGTTTTGATTCCTCCATCCCTGCCATGTCCCTGTCCCCACCACCCATGTCCCTGTCCCAGCTCCTCCATCCCTGCCATGTCCCTGTCCCCATGGCCCTGTCACTGTCACACCACCACGTCCCCGTGCAGTGACCCGTGGGCTCGGTGGCCCCACGGTCCCCACGCTGCCACCGCGTCCTGGTGCCGTCCGGCCGAGGGGCAGGTCCGGAGGAGGGATCTGCTGCCTTTAAACCCCCGCTCCAACCACACCTTTAAGCCCTTCGAGTCCCTCTCCAAGCCCAGAACCCTTTTGGGATCCGTGGGGCCGAGCTGCCACCTCCAGCAGCTTTGTCCCCACCGCTGTCCCGTCCATCCCCGTCCCTCCCCGGGGTGTCCCCGCGCTGTCCCCTCGGTGTCCCCCCGCTGTCCGGCCGGGGTCCGGCGGGCCGGGCGCTGTCGAATTAATTAGGGGGTAGGAGCGGAGCAGGGCGGCAGCCACGCACAGCTCGGAGCCACTCACTCATCCCACAGGAATCCGCCCCACGGGGAGGAGCGGCCCCGGCCCAGCGCCTAAAAGGGCCCCGCACGGGCCGGCTGCCCTCGGAGCCTCGGAGCCTTCCCTGCGTCCTCCTCCTCCTCCTCCTCCTCCTCCTCCTCCTCCTCCTCCTCCGCCATGGCAGGGCACGGCGCCAGCCTGCTCCTGCTCCTCGGGATCCTGCCAGGTAGGATCGCGGCGCCCCGGAGATGCTCCGAGCCCCGGGATGGAGCGAGGGGAGCGCCCCGTGGTCACCTGCGGGCTCCCGCGGCCACCTGCGGCCACCTGCGGCCACCTGCGGGCTCCCGCGGCCACCTGCGGGCTCCCGCGGCCACCCGCGGGCTCCTGCGGCCACCCGCGGGCTCCTGCGGCCACCTGCGGGCTCCCGCGGCCACCTGCGGGCTCCTGCGGGCTCCTGCGGGCTCCTGCGGGCTCCCGCGGCCACCTGCGGCCACCTGCGGGCTCCTGCGGGCTCCTGCGGGCTCCTGCGGCCACCTGCGGGCTCCTGTGCTGGCCAGGGCAGGGGGCATCGAGGTCCGCGTGTGGCCGGGGCTGCCGGGGGGTGACAGCGGCGAGGGGACCGGGACACGCCCGCGACATCCCCCGCGACATCCCCGCGACATCCCCGCGACATCCCCGCGACATCCCCGCGGGAGCCCGATGTGGGAGATGCGACCCGCGGGTGGGGGGCTGCAGGTGTGGGGGTTTTGGGGGTGCAGGTGTGGGGTTTTTGGGGCTGCAGGTGTGGGGTCTTTGGGGCTGCAGGTGTGGGGTCTTTGGGGCTGCAGGTGTGGGGTCAGAGGTGGCAGGTGTGGGGTCTTTGGGGGTGCAGGTGTGGGGTCAGGGGTGGCAGGTCAGGGGTTTTTGGGGCTTCAGGTCTGGGATTTTTGGGGCTGCAGGTGTGGGGCTTTTGGGGCTCCCAGGTGCGGGGTCTTTGGGGGTGCAGGTCTGGGGTTTTTGGGGCTCCCAGGTGCGGGGTTTTTGGGGCTTCAGGTCTGGGATTTTTGGGGCTGCAGGTGTGGGGCTTTTGGGGCTCCCAGGTGCGGGGTCTTTGGGGCTGCAGGTCTGGGGTTTTTGGGGCTCCCAGGTGTGGGGACTTTGGGGCTGCAGGTGTGGGGTTTTTGGGGCTCCCAGGTGCGGGGTTTTTGGGGCTGCAGGTCTGGGGTTTTTGGGGCTGCAGGTCTGGGGTTTTTGGGGGTGCAGGTGTGGGGACTTTGGGGCTCCCAGGTGTGGGGACTTTGGGGCTGCAGGTGTGGGGTTTTTGGGGGTGCAAGTCTGGGATTTTTGGGGCTGCAGGTGTGGGGTTTTTGTGCCATGGGACCAAACCCCGTCCCTGCACCCCAGAGTTTGGGTTCTGCCATTTGTGGGGTTCAAGGTGTTTGGGGGCACAGGTTTGGGGTGCGATGGGTCCCTGCACCCCATGGTTTGGGTTCTGCCATTTGTGGGGTTCAAGGTGTGTCAGGGCACAGGTTTGGGGTGCGATGGGTCCCTTCCCCATCCCTGTCCCCCGTGGGCTGGGGGTGCAGGTGCTGGTTTTGGGGGTGACAATGCCGTTTTTGGGGGTGGCAATGCCATTTTGAGGGGTGAAGATGCCGTTTTTGGGGGTGACAATGCCGTTTTTGGGGGTGACGATGCCATTTTTGGGGGTGACAATGCCATTTTCGGGGGTGACGATGCCATTTTGAGGGGTGAAGATGCCGTTTTTGGGGGTGACAATGCCGTTTTTGGGGGTGACGATGCCATTTTTGGGGGTGACAATGCCATTTTCGGGGGTGACGATGCCATTTTGAGGGGTGAAGATGCCGGTTTTGGTGGTGACAATGCCGTTTTTGGGGAGACGATGCCATTTTTGGGGGTGGCAATGCCATTTTTGGGGGTGGCAATGCCATTTTTGGGGGTGGCGATGCCATTTTTGGTGGTGGCGATGCCATTTTTGGTGGTGACAATGCCGTTCTGAGGGGCGGCAATGCCCTTTTCGGGGGTGGCAATGCCATTTTTGGGGGTGAAGATGCCGTTTTTGGGGGTGACAATGCCATTTTTGGGGGTGAAGATGCCGTTTTTGGGGGTGGCAATGCCATTTTTGGTGGTGACAATGCTGTTTTTGGGGGTGATGGGGCCGTTTTGGGGGGTGACGATACCGTTTTGGGGTTGGCGATGCCATTTCAGGGAGGTGACGGTGCCGTTTTGAGGTTGATGATGTCGTTTTTTGGGGTGACAGTGCCATTTTTGGGGGTGACAGTGCCATTTTCGGGGGTGCCAATGCCGTTTTCGGGGGTGACAATGCCGTTTTGGGGGTGGCAATGCCGTTTTTGGGGGTGGCGATGCCCTTTTGGGGGTGGCAATGCCCTTTTGGGGGTGACAATGCCGTTTTGGTGGTGACAATGCCGTTTTCAGAGGTGAAGATGCCATTTTTGGGGGTGACCATGACGTTTTTGGGGGTGACAATGCCGTTTTTGGGGGTGGCAATGCCGTTTTCGGAGGTGAAGATGCCATTTTTGGGGGTGCCAATGCCGTTTTGAGGGGTGCCAATGCCATTTTCAGGGGTGCCAATGCCGTTTTTGGTGGTGATAATGCCGTTTTGGTGGTGAAAATGCCGTTTTTGGAGGTGACAGCGCCGTTTCAGGGGCTGACGGTGCCGTTCTGTCCCCAGCTCTCCTCGTGGCCGTCAGGATCAATGGCAACGGCCGGGAGGTTCTGTACCTGGCCAAGGGCGACTCGGTCAAACTGGGCTGTCCCTATGTCCTGGAGCCCGAGGACAACGGTCCCCAGGGCGTGGGCATCGAGTGGATCCAGATCACGCCCGAGAGACCCAGCCCCGAGAATGTGGTGAGGGGCTCGGGGGGCTGGGGAGGGGTCGGGGGGCTGGGGAGGGCAGGGATGGAGAAGGTGGGGATCAGCCAAGGGGGACAGGTGGGACAGGAGAGGTCTGGGAGGACAAACCGAGTCTGGAAGTGCTGAGATGGGAAGGATGAAGTGGGACAGACAGGACAGGAGAGATATGGGAGGACAGGAAAGGTCTGGAAGGACAGAAAGACCTGGTAAGACAGACAGGGTTTGGAAACCCCATCAGGACAGGAAGGTTGGGAAGGGCTGGGAAGGTCTGGGAGGACAAACCGAGTCTGGAAGTGCTGAGATGGGAAGGATGAAGTGGGACAGGAAGGTTGGGAAGGACAGGAAAGGTCTGGGAGGACAGAAAGACCTGGTGGGACAGGCAGGGTTTGGAAACCCAGCAGGACAGACAGGACAGGGAAGGTTGGGAAGGTCTGGAAGTGCTGAGATGGGAAGGATGAAGTGGGACAGACAGGACAGGAGAGATATGGGAGGACAGGAAAGGTCTGGAAGGACAGAGAAAGACCTGGTAAGACAGACAGGGTTTGGAAACCCATCAGGACAGGAAGGACAGGAAAGGTCTGGAGAGGCAGGAAAGGTCTGGAAGGACGGGAAAGGTCTGGTGGGACAGGCAGGGTTTGGAAACCCAGCAGGACAGACAGGACAGGAAAGGTCTGGAGAGGCAGGAAAGGTCTGGGAGGACAGAAAGACCTGGTGGGACAGGCAGGGTTTGGAAACCCATCAGGACAGACAGAACAGGAAGGACAGGAAAGGTCTGGAAGGACAAGCAGGGTCTGGAAGTGCTGAGATGGGAAGGATGAAGTGGGACAGGCAGGACAGGAAAGACAGGGAAGGTCTGGAGAGGCAGGAAAGGTCTGGAAGGACAGAGAAAGACCTGGTGGGACAGGCAGGGTTTGGAAACCCAGCAGGACAGGGAAGGTCTGGAGAGGCAGGAAAGGTCTGGAAGGACAGAAAGACCTGGTAAGACAGACAGGGTTTGGAAACCCAGCAGGACAGACAGGACAGGAAGGACAGGAAAGGTCTGGAAGGACAAGCAGAGTCTGGAAGTGCTGAGATGGGAAGGATGAAGTGGGACAGGAAGGTTGGGAAGGACAGGGAAGGTCTGGAAGGACAGAAAGACCTGGTGGGACAGGCAGGGTTTGGAAACCCATCAGGACAGGAAGTTTGGGAAGGTTTGGGAGGACAAACCAAGTCTGGAAGTGCTGAGATGGGAAGGATGAAGTGGGACAGACAGGACAGGAAGGACAGGAAAGGTCTGGACAGGGTCTGGAAATGCTGGACAGGAAGGAACAGGCAGGACAGGGAAGGTCTGGAAGGGCAGGAAAATACCAGGCAGAGTCTGGAAATGCTGGGCAGGGAAACAGCCGGCAGGAGAAACTGGGATGGGCTGGGATCAAAGGTCTGGGAGTGCCAGGATGGGACAGAGAGGGACAGGGAAGGTCTGGAAGGGCAGGAAAGGTCTGGGAGTGCCAGGATGGGACAGAGAGGGACAGGCAGGGACAGGCAGGGACAGGGAGTGCCAGGATGGGACAGGCAGAGATAGGGAAGGTCTGGGAGTGCCAGGATGGGACAGGCAGGGACAGGGAGTGCCAGGATGGGACAGGGAAGGTCTGGGAGTGCCAGGATGGGACAGAGAGGGACAGACAGGGACAGGATGGGACAGGGAAGGTCTGGAAGGGCAGGAAAGGGACAGGCAGGGACAGGCAGGGACAGGGAGTGCCAGGATGGGACAGGCAGGGATAGGGGAGGTCTGGGAGTGCCAGGATGGGACAGGCAGGGACAGGGAGTGCCAGGATGGGACAGGCAGGGACAGGGAGTGCCAGGATGGGACAGGCAGGGATAGGGAAGGTCTGGGAGTGCCAGGATGGGACAGGGAAGGTCTGGGAGTGCCAGGATGGGACAGGGAGTGCCAGACAGGGACAGGCAGGGACAGGGAGTGCCAGGCTGGGACAGGGAAGGTCTGGCAGCATCTGGGAGTGCCAGGCTGGGCTGGGCTGGGCTGGGCTGGGCTGGGCTGGAGCCCAGCCAGTGAGGCACGGACAGGCAGGACAGGTACAGACAGGTACAGGCAGGGAAAAACAGGGACAGGCAGGGAAAAACAAACAGGGACAGGCAGAACAGGTACAGACAGGTACAGGCAGGGAAAAACAGGGACAGGCAGGGAAAAACAAACAGGGACAGGCAGAACAGGTACAGACAGGGAAAAACAGGGACAGGCAGGGAAAAAAAATCAGGGACAGGCAGGGAAAAACAAACAGGGACAGGCAGAACAGGTACAGACAGGGACAGGCAGGGAAAAACAGGGACAGGCAGGGAAAAACAGGGACAGGCAGGGAAAAACAAACAGGGACAGGCAGAACAGGTACAGGCAGGGAAAAACAGGGACAGGCAGGTACAGGCAGGGCAAGAAAAGACCAGCCAGGCCAGAGGGACAGGGAGGGACAGGGAGGACAGGGAAGGATCAGGCAGGGACAGAAAGAGACAAGGAGGAAGCACCAGGACAGACAGGACAGGGAAGGACAAACAGACAGAAGCAGGAAAGGAACGGGCAAACCCCCATTGCTGAGCCCCCTCTGCCCTGAGAAACCCAAACTGGGCCCAAACCCCAACCCAAAAGTACCTGAAATGAACCCAAAGCCAGCCTTCAACTGACCCTAAACCAAACCTAAACCCAGCCCATCCCAACTCCAATTAAACCTAACACAAGCTAACCCTCAGCAACCAACACAAACCAAACCCAAACCCAACCCAACCTCAACCCAAACACTAACCCAACCCAAACCAACCCAAACCAAACCAACCCAAACCAAACCCAACCCAAACCAAACCCAACCTCAACCCAAACCAAACCCAACCTCAACCCAAACCAAACCCAACCTCAACCCAAACCAACCCAAACCAAACCCAACCTCAACCCAACCTCAACCCAAACACTAATCCTAACCCAAACCAACCCAAACCAAACCCAACCCAAACCAACCCAAACCAACCCAAACCAAACCCAAACCAAACCCAACCCAACCAACCCCAACCCAAACCCAAACCAACTCAAACCAAACCAAACCCAACCAACCTCAGCACTAACCCTAACCCGAACCAAACCAAACCAAACCAAACTCAAACCAAACCAAACTCAAACCAAGCCAAACCCAAACCAACCCAAACCAACTTTAACTCACCCCTAACCTAAACCCAACCCAAACCCTAATCCAAACCCACCCTAACCCAAAAACCCAAACTAACCCAAAACCCCAAATTAACCCAAACCAAACCAAATCCACCCAAACCAACTCTAACCCCAAACCAACTTTATCTCCCCCCTGACCTAAACCCAGCCCAAACCCTAATCCTAACCCAAACCAAACCAAACCCAACCCAACCAACCTCAACCCAAACCAACCCAAACTCTAACCCCAAACCAACTTTATCTCCCCCCTAAACCCAACCCACACCCCCAACCCCCATCCCACCGACATCCCCGAGGCCACCCTGACGTTGTCCCCGCGTGTCCCCAGTTCCTGTCCTACCAGGACCACCACGTGAACTACGGCAGCGGCTCGGGGCTGCAGGACCGCGTGGCCTTCGTGCAGACGGACCCGGGCCAGCGCGACGCCTCCATCCGCCTGGCCGACCTGCAGGAGAGCGACACCGGCACCTACCAGTGCCGCGTCAAGAAGAACACGGTGGCCGTGCACGAGGTCATTGTCACCGTGCAAGGTGAGGCCACCCCCGCGGCGTCACCTGTCCCCTCCGTGCTGGTGACGCTTTGTTGTGGTCACGCTGCGTCTTCTGGTGGCACTGATGGTGGCACCTGGTCCCTCTCGTGGCCTTGACAGTGTCACTGCCATGTCACCTTCCTGACATTGAGAGTGTCCCTTGTCCCTCCTCATGTGGCCCTTGGTGGCCCTGACAACGTCCCCTGTGCCACTCTCATGTGGCCCTTGGTGGCCCTGACAACGTCCCCTGTGCCACTCTCATGTGGCCCTTGGTGGCCCTGACAGTGTCCCCTGTGCCCCTCTCGTGTGGCCCTGGTGTCACCTGGCCCCTCTCGTGTGGCTCTTAGTGGCCCTGACAGTGTCACTGCCATGTCACCTTCCTGACATTGAGAGTGTCCCCTGTGCCCTTCTCGTGTGGCCCTTGGTGGCCCTGACAATGTCCCCTGTGCCCTTCTCGTGTGGCCCTTGGTGGCCCTGACAATGTCCCCTGTGCCACCCTCATGTGGCCCTGGTGGCCCAGTGTCACTGCCGTGTCCCCTTCCTGACACTGAGTGTCCCCTGTGCCACTCTCATGTGGCCCTGGTGTCCCCTGTGCCCCTCTCATGTGGCCCTTGGTGGCCCTGACAATGTCCCCTGTGCCCCTCTCATGTGGCCCTGGTGTCCCCTGGCCCCTCTCATGTGGCCCTTGGTGGCCCTGACAGTGTCACTGCCGTGTCCCCTTCCTGACATTGAGAGTGTCCCTTGTCCCTCCTCATGTGGCCCTTGGTGGCCCTGACAGTGTCCCCTGTGCCACTCTCATGTGGCCCTGGTGTCACCTGGCCCCTCTCGTGTGGCTCTTAGTGGCCCTGACAGTGTCACTGCCATGTCACCTTCCTGACATTGAGAGTGTCCCCTGTGCCCTTCTCGTGTGGCCCTTGGTGGCCCTGACAATGTCCCCTGTGCCACTCTCATGTGGCCCTGGTGGCCCAGTGTCACTGCCGTGTCCCCTTCCTGACACTGAGTGTCCCCTGTGCCACTCTCATGTGGCCCTGGTGTCACCTGGCCCCTCTCGTGTGGCTCTTAGTAGCCCTGACAGTGTCACTGCCATGTCCCCTTCCTGACACTGAGAATGTCCCCTGTGCCCTTCTCGTGTGGCCCTTGGTGGCCCTGACAATGTCCCCTGTGCCACCCTCATGTGGCCCTGGTGTCCCCTGTGCCACTCTCATGTGGTCCTTGGTGGCCCTGACAATGTCACTGCCATGTCCCCTTCCTGACACTGAGTGTCCCCTGTGCCCCTCTCATGTGGCCCTTGGTGGCCCTGACAATGTCCCCTGTGCCACTCTCATGTGGCCCTTGGTGGCCCTGACAGTGTCCCCTGTGCCACTCTCATGTGGCCCTTGGTGGCCCTGACAGTGTCCCCTGTGCCCCTCTCATGTGGCCCTTGGTGGCCCTGACAGTGTCACTGCCATGTCCCCTTCCTGACACTGAGTGTCCCCTGTGCCACTCTCGTGTGGTCCTGGTGTCCCCTGTGCCACCCTCGTGTGGCCCTTGGTGGCCCTGGCAGTGTCACTGCCATGTCCCCTTCCTGACACTGAGTGTCCCCTGTGCCACCCTCATGTGGCCCTGGTGGCCCTGACAATGTCCCCTGTGCCACTCTCATGTGGCCCTTGGTGGCCCTGACAATGTCCCCTGTGTCACCCTCATGTGGCCCTGGTGGCCCTGACAATGTCCCCTGTCCCCCATCCAGGTGGCCCTGACAGTGTCCCGTGTCCCCCCACCCCAGGTGACTCCTGTCTCTTCCCCCACTCCCAGGTGTCCCCTCTCCTGGGTGGCCCCTGGTGACCCCGATGGCCCCTGGTGGCCCTGGCAGTGTCCCCTGTGCCCCTCTCATGTGTCCCCTGGTGGCCCTGCCAGTGTCCCCTGTGCCCCTCTCATGTGTCCCCTGGTGGCCCTGCCAGTGTCCCCTGTGTCCCTCTCATGTGTCCCCTGGTGGCCCTGCCAGTGTCCCCTGTGCCCCTCTCATGTGTCCCCTGGTGGCCCTGGCAGTGTCCCCTGTGTCCCTCTCATGTGTCCCCTGGTGGCCCTGGCAGTGTCCCCTGTGCCCCTCTCATGTGTCCCCTGGTGGCCCTGACAGTGTCCCCTGTGTCCCTCCTGGCTGTCCCCACCCCCCTGTCTCCATCCAGAGTGGCTCTGGCATTGTCCCTGTCCCTGTCCCTGTCCCTGTCCCTGTCCCTGTCCTGGCTGTCCTCGCTCCCTGTCCCCTTCCCGGGTGTCCCCTGTCCCCTCCATGGTGGCTCTGACACTGTCCCTGTGTCCCCTCCTCGCTCTCCTGGCTGTCCCTGTCCCCTTCTCCCGTGTCCCTGTCCCTTGTCCCCTGTCCCTGGCAGTGTCCCCGTCCCCTTCCTGTGTGTCCCCTGTCCCCTCTGCTGTCCCTGGCAGTGTCCCCATCCCCTTCCCGCGTGTCCCCTGTCCCCCCGGCTGTCCCCGCCGCTGTCCCGGTGTCCCCGGCGGTGTCACCTGACGCTGTCCCGGTGTCCCCGGTGTCCCCGGGGTGTCCCCGGCGGTGTCCCGGTGTCCCCGCGGTGTCTCCTGACGCTGTCCCCGGTGTCCCGGTGTCCCCGCGGTGTCACCTGACGGTGTCCCGGTGTCCCCGGGGTGTCACCTGACGCTGTCCCGGTGTCCCCGGTGTCCCCGGCGTGTCCCCGGCGGTGTCCCGGTGTCCCCGGGGTGTCCCCGGCGGTGTCCCGGTGTCCCCGCGGTGTCTCCTGACGCTGTCCCCGGTGTCCCGGTGTCCCCGGGGTGTCCCCGGCGGTGTCCCGGTGTCCCCGCGGTGTCCCTGACGCTGTCCCCGGTGTCCCCGCAGTGTCACCTGACGCTGTCCCCGGTGTCCCGGTGTCCCCGCGGTGTCACCTGACGCTGTCCCCGGTGTCCCCGGGGTGTCCCCGGCGGTGTCCCGGTGTCCCCGGGGTGTCACCTGACGCTGTCCCCGGTGTCCCGGTGTCCCCGCGGTGTCACCTGACGCTGTCCCGGTGTCCCCGGTGTCCCCAGGGTGTCCCCGGCGGTGTCCCGGTGTCCCGGCGGTGTCACCTGACGGTGTCCCGGTGTCCCCGGGGTGTCACCTGACGCTGTCCCCGGTGTCCCGGTGTCCCCGCGGTGTCACCTGACGCTGTCCCGGTGTCCCCGGGGTGTCCCCGGCGGTGTCCCGGTGTCCCCGGTGTCCCCGGGGTGTCCCCGGCGGTGTCCCGGTGTCCCCGCGGTGTCTCCTGTCCCCGGTGTCCCGGTGTCCCCGCGGTGTCCCCTGACGGTGTCCCGGTGTCCCGGTGTCCCCGCGGTGTCACCTGACGCTGTTCCCGGTGTCCCCGGGGTGTCCCCGGCGGTGTCCCGGTGTCCCCGCGGTGTCACCTGACGGTGTCCCGGTGTCCCGGTGTCCCCGCGGTGTCCCCTGACGGTGTCCCGGTGTCCCGGTGTCCCCGCGGTGTCACCTGACGGTGTCCCGGTGTCCCGGTGTCCCCGGGGTGTCACCTGACGCTGTCCCCGGTGTCCCCGGGGTGTCTCCTGACGCTGTCCCCGGTGTCCCGGTGTCCCCGCGGTGTCACCTGACGGTGTCCCGGTGTCCCCGGGGTGTCACCTGACGCTGTCCCGGTGTCCCCGGTGTCCCCGGGGTGTCCCCGGCGGTGTCCCGGTGTCCCCGCGGTGTCTCCTGACGCTGTCCCCGGTGTCCCCGCGGTGTCACCTGACGCTGTTCCCGGTGTCCCGGTGTCCCCGCGGTGTCACCTGACGGTGTCCCGGTGTCCCAGCAGAGAAGCCGGCGGCCCCGCAGTGCTGGAGCGAGGGGGAGCTGATCGAGGGGGGCTCGGTGCTGCTGCGCTGCTTCAGCCGGGGGGGCACCGCGCCCCTCTCCTACCAATGGGCAAAGCTGGCCGAGGGCTACGGGGGGGGGCGCCTGCCCTCGGGCACCCTGCAAGGTGGGTGACACCCCCGGGGGGTTTGGGGAGGGGTCCCTCGGGCACCCTGCAAGGTGGGTGACACCCCCGAGGGGGGTTTGGGGGGTCCCTCGGGCACCCTGCAAGGTGGGTGACACCCCCGAGGGGGGTTTGGGGGGGATTTGGGGGGCTCAGGAGGGGATTTGGGAGGCTCAGGAGGAGGTTTGGGGGGGTCCCTCGGGCACCCTGCAAGGTGGGTGACACCCCCGGGGGGTTTGGGGGGTCCCTCTGGCACCCTGCAAGGTGGGTGAGAGACCCCTGGGGAGGGTTCAGGGAGGGTTTGGGGGGTCCCTGTCCTCGGGCACCCTGCAAGGTGGGTGAGACCCCCGGGGGGCTCGGGGGGGGTTTGGGGGGCTCTGGAAGGGATTTGGGGGGTCCCTGCCCTCGGGCACCCTGCAAGGTGGGTGAGACCCCTGAGGGGTTTGGGGAGGGGTCCCTGTCCTCGGCACCCTGCAAGGTGGGTGAGATCCCCAGGGAGGGTTCAGGGGGGGGTTGGGGGGCTCAGGAAGGGATTTGGGGGGTTCAGGGGGGGTTTGGAGGGTCCCTCGGGCACCCTGCAAGGTGGATGAGACCCCCGGGGGGTTCAGGGGGGTTTGGGGGCAGCAGCCAAGGGGTGCTGTGGCCATGGGGGGCTCCGGGGGGTCCCTGGCTGGGGGTGCACGTGGTGGGGAGGGGGGGCAGTGTGTCCATGTGTGTCCGTGTGTCCGTATATCCATGTGTCCCTGTCCCTGTGTCCATGTTTGTCCATGTGTCTGTGTCCCTGTTTCCATGAGTCCATGTGTCCGTGTGTCCCTGTGTCCGTGTGTCCCTGTGTCCATGTGTCCGTGTGTCCCTGTGTCCGTGTCCCTGTGTCCATGTGTGTCCATGTGTGTCCGTGTCCATGTGTCCATGTGTCTGTGTCCCTGGTTCCATGAGTCCATGTGTCCATATGTCCATGTGTCCGTGTGTCCCTGTGTGTCCATGTCCCTGTGTCCACATGTCCACGTGTGTCCATGTGTCCGTGTCCATGTGTCTCTGTGTCTGTGTGTCCGTGTGTCCATATCCATGTGTCCGTGTCTGTGTGTCCACGTGTCCATGTGTGTCTCTGTGTCCATGTGTCCATATGTGTCCATATCCATGTCCCTGTGTCCATGTCCCTGTGTGTCCACGTGTCCACGTGTGTCCGTGTGTCCACATGTGTCCATGTCCATGTGTCTGTGTGTCCCTCTGTCCATGTCCCTGTGTTCATGTGTCCATGTCCCTGTGTCCACGTGTCCACGTGTGTCCGTGTGTCCATGTCCATGTGTCTCTGTGTCCGTGTCCCTGTGTCCACGTGTCCATGTGTGTCCCTGTGTCCATATGTGTCCATATCCATGTCCCCGTGTCCATGTGTCCATGTGTGTCCATGTCCATGTGTCCGTGTCCCTGTGTCCATGTGTCACTGCATCCGTGTGTCCACGTGTCCCTGTGTCCATGTCCGTGTCCATGTGTCCACATCCATATGTCCGTGTCCCTGTGTCCGTGTCCCTGTGTCTGTGTCCCTGTGTCTGTGTCCCTGTCACCCGTGTCCCCACATGTCCATGTCCCCATGTCCATGTGTCCATGTCCACGTCCGTGTGTCCATGTCCCCCTGTGTCCATGTCCCCATGTCCCTGTGTGTCCACGTCCCTGAGCAACCATGTGTCCATGTCCCCATGTCCCCACATCCCTGTGTCTCTGTGTCCCCATGTCCCTGTGTCCCCATGTCCCCACATCCCTGTGTCTCTGTGTCCCCATGTCCCTGTGTGTCCCCATGTCCCCATGTCCCTGTGTGTCCCCATGTCCCCATGTCCCCACATCCTTGTGTCTCTGTGTGTCCCCATGTCCCTGTGTGTCCCTGTGTGTCCCCATGTCCCTGTGTGTCCCCATGTCCCCATGTCCCCACATCCCTGTGTCTCTATGTGTCCCCATGTCCCTGTGTGTCCCCATGTCCCCGTGTCCCCATGTCCGTGTGTCCCCATGTCCCTGTGTGTCCCCATGTCCCCGTGTACCCATGTCCCCACATCCCTGTGTCTCTGTGTGTCCCCATGTCCCTGTGTCCCCACATTTCCCTGTCCCTGTGTCCTCATGTGTCCCTGTGTGTCCCTGAGCACCCACATCCCTGTGTCCCTGTGTGTCCCCATGTCCCCATGTCCCTGTGTGTCCCCATGTCCCTGTGTGTCCCCATGTCCCTGTGTGTCCCTGTGTGTCCCCATGTCCCTGTGTGTCCCCATCTCCCCATGTCCCTGTTTGTCCCCATGTCCCCACACCTCCTCTCAGGGGTGGCAGGTGACACCGAGGTGACAATGCCACCTGTCCCCCTCAGGCCGTGCTCCCGGTGACCTCCTGATCCGCAGCCTGACCGGGGCCCACGCTGGCACCTACCAGTGCCGTGTCACCAACCGCGTGGGGTACTCGGTGTGCCAGCTCAACCTGAGCCCCGGCACCCGTGAGTGACACTGGGGACACGGGGGGGACACTGGGGACACTGGGGGGACACGGTGTGCCAGCTCAACCTGAGCCCCGGCACCCGTGAGTGACACTGGGGACACTGGGGGGACACTGGGGGGACACGGTGTGCCAGCTCAACCTGAGCCCCGGCACCCGTGAGTGACACTGGGGACACTGGGGACACTGGGGGGACATTGGGGACACGGGGGGGACACGGTGTGCCAGCTCAACCTGAGCTCCGGCACCCGTGAGTGACACTGGGGACACTGGGGGGACATTGGGGACACGGAGGGGACACGGTGTGCCAGCTCAACCTGAGCCCCGGCACCCGTGAGTGACACTGGGGACACAGAGGGTGACACAGGGTGGCACTGGGATGTCTCAGGTGCCCGGGTGTCCCTGGGTGGCACCGGGGCTGTCCCTGGGCTCCAGGGTGGCACTGGAGGTGGCTCTGAGTGGCACCAGGGTGGCTCTGGGTGACACTGGGGCTGTCCGTGGGCCCCGGGCTGTCCCTGGGGTTGTCCCTGAACTCCAGGGTGGCACTGGGGCTGTCCTTGGGTGGCACCGGGACTGTCCCTGGGTGGCACCGGCTTGTCCCTGGGCTCCAGGGTGGCACTGGGTCTGTCCCTGGGTGGCACCGCGGTACCTTTGGGTGGCACCGGGACTGTCCCTGGGTGGCACCGGAGCTGTCCCTGGGCTCCAGGGTGGCACCGGGGCTGTCCCAGGCTGGCACCGCGGTACCTTTGGGTGGCACCGGGACTGTCCCTGGGTGCCACCGGGGCTGTCCCTGGGTTCTGGAGTGGCACTGGGTCTGTCCCTGGGTGGCACCGCGGTACCTTTGGGTGGCCCCGGGGCTGTCCCTGGGTTCCGGGGTGGCACCGGGGCTGTCCCCGGCTGGCACCGCGGTGTCGCTGGGGTGTCCCCGGAGCCGCGGGCAGCCGGCGGAGGCCGGGGTGACAGGGTGTGTCCCCGGGGTGTCGCTGGGTGTCCCCGGGGTGACAGGGTGTGTCCCCGGGGTGTCGCTGGGTGTCCCCGGAGCCGCGGGCAGCCGGCGGAGGCCGGGGTGACAAGGGTGTGTCCCCGCGGCAGGCGGGCGCCAGGCCGGCATCATCGTGGGCTCCATCCTCGGCTCCCTCCTCCTCCTCAGCCTCCTGGGGCTGCTCATCTGGGCTCTGATCGCCCGCTACCAGCGCAAGGAGTGCCAGCGGGCCTGCAGCGACTGCAGGTGGGCACCGGGGGGCTGGGCTGGGCTGTACTGGGCTGGACTGGGCTGTACTGGGATGTACTGGGATGTACTGGGATGTACTGGGCAGCAGAGAGCGGCACTGGGCTCTGATCGCCCGCTTGCAGTGCCAGGAGTGACAGAGGGGCTGCAGCGACTGCAGGTGGGCACCGGGGGTGGCACGGGGCTGGACTGGGCTGGACTGGGCTGTACTGGGTTATACTGGGCTGGACTGGGCTGGACTGGGCTGGACTGGGATGTACTGGGCAGCAGAGAGCGGCACTGGGCTCTGATCACCCGCTACCAGCGTAAGGTGTGACAGAGGGGCTGCAGCGACTGCAGGTGGGGACAGCGGGGTGACACTGGGGGACACTGGGGGACACTGGGGGACACTGGGGGACACTGGGGTTACACTGGGTGACACTGGGGGACACTGGGGTTACACTGGGTGACACTGAAAGACACCAAGAGGTGCCACCAGACACGGGTAGGTGACACTGGGGGACACTGGGAGACACTGAGTGACACTGGGTGACACTGGGGTTACACTGGCTGGCACTGGGTGACACTGAGGGACACCAAGAGATGCCACCAGTCACGGGTGGGTGACACTGGGTGACACTGGGTGACACAAGGGGACGCTGAGTGACACCAAGAGCTGCCACCAGTCACAGGTAGGTGACACTAGGTGACACTGGGTGACACTGAAGGACACCAAGAGGTGCCACCAGGCACAGGTAGGTGACACTGGGTGACACTGGGTAGCACTGGGTGACACTGGCTGGCACTGGGGTTACACTGGGTGACACTGAGGGACACCAAGAGGTGCCAGCAGTCACAGGTAGGTGACACTGGGTAGCACTGGGTGACACTGGGGGACACTGGGTGACACTGAGTGACACTGAGTGACACCAAGAGCTGCCACCAGTCACGGGTAGGTGACACTGGGTGACACTGAAGGACACCAAGAGGTGCCACCAGGCACGGGTGGGTGACACTGGGTGACACTGGGTAGCACTGGGTGACACTGGGGGACACTGGGGTTACACTGGGTGACACTGAGGGACACCAAGAGGTGCCAGCAGTCACAGGTAGGTGACACTGGGGGACACTGGGAGACACTGGGTGACACTGGGTGACACTGAAGGACACCAAGAGCTGCCAGCAGTCACGGGTGGGTGACACTGGGTGACACTGGGTGACACTGGGGTTACACTGGGTGACACTGGGGGACACTGGGGTTACACTGGGTAGCACTGGGTGACACTGAAGGACACCAAGAGGTGCCACCAGTCCCGGGCAGGTGACACTGGGTGACACTGGCTGACACTGGCTGACACTGCCACCAAGAGCCACCAAGGAGCGCCACCAGCAGCACCGAGACGGGCGACAAAACCCTCGTGGGGTGTCCCCAGATGCCACCACTGATCCCGAGCCCGTGTGACAGAGCTGTCCCCACTTGTCCCCACAAAACCCTCGCGGATTGTCCCCAGATGCCACCACTGATCCCGAGCCCGTGTGACAGAGCTGTCCCCGCTTGTCCCCACAAAACCCTCGTGGGGTGTCCCCAGATGCCACCACTGATCCCGAGCCCGTGTGACAGAGCTGTCCCCGCTTGTCCCCACAAAACCTTGTGGGTGTCCCCAGATGCCACCACTCGTTCCCAGCCCGTGTGACAGAGCTGTCCCCGTTTGTCCCCACAAAACCCTCGTGGGGTGTCCCCACAAAACCCTCGTGGGGTGTCCCCAGATGCCACCGCTGGTCCCAGCCCCTGTGACAGAGCTGTCCCCGCTTGTCCCCACAAAACCTTGTGGATTGTCCCCAGATGCCACCACTGATCCCGAGCCCGTGTGACAGAGCTGTCCCTGTTTGTCCCCACAAAACCCCCGTGGGGTGTCCCCAGATGCCACCGCTGGTCCCAGCCCCTGTGACAGAGCTGTCCCCGCTTGTCCCCACAAAACCTTGTGGGGTGTCCCCAGATGCCACCACTGATTCTGAGCCCGTGTGACAGAGCTGTCCCCACTTGTCCCCACAAAACCCTCGCGGATTGTCCCCAGATGCCACCGCTGGTCCCAGCCTGTGTGACAGAGCTGTCCCCGCTTGTCCCCACAAAACCCTCGTGGGGTGTCCCCAGATGCCACCACTGATCCCGAGCCCGTGTGACAGAGCTGTCCCCGCTTGTCCCCACAAAACCCTCGTGGGGTGTCCCCAGATGCCACCACTGATTCTGAGCCCGTGTGACAGAGCTGTCCCCGCTTGTCCCCGCTTGTCCCCGCAGGAGCAGCACGGGTGGCACCATGCCCCGGGGCTGTGCCACCTGCGGCCACCACTCGTACTCGCCCCATGGCATCAGCTACATGCAGTGCCAGCAGTGCCAGCACGGCGACAGCGACGAGAGAGCGGCAGCGCTGCTCTGCAACGAGGGCATCCGCCACCAGGTCACCTGTCCCGGGCTGTGACACCGCCACCAGGGTCACCTGTCCCCGCCTGTGACACCGCGACAGCGACAGCGACAGCGACAGCGACACAGAGAGAGAGAGAGAGCAACGGAAAGGGATGGCAGGAGCGGCTCCTGCTGCTCGAAACTGCATAAAACAGATCAAAATGGATCAAAATCGCACGATATTCTGCAGAAAGAATCTTCTAAATGACAAAAAAATGGTCAAAATGGCACCAAATTGTATAAAAAAATTGGAATTTTATAAAGTTTGTTCTAAATTCTCACCAAATTCCATCCCCGGTCACAGCGGTGCCCGCCCGCTAAAAGGGAAGGCGGGAGCTCAAAACCGCCTAAAACAGCTCAAAATGGATCAAAATGTCACCAAATTGTACAAAAAAAATTGAAAATTTTATAAAGTTTATTCTAAAATAACAAAAAATTCGCGGTCACGGCAGCGCCGGGGACAGAGAGACAACAAAAGGGATGGGAGGAGCGGCTCCTGCTGCTCGAAACTGCCTAAAACAGATCAAAATGGATCAAAATCGCACGATATTCCAAAGAAAAAATGCTCTAAATGACAAAAAAATGGTCAAAATGGCACCAAATTCTATAAAAAAATTGGAATTTTATGAAGTTTATTCTGAATTCCCAACGAATTCCCGGTCACGGCAACGCCGGGGACAGAGAGCCCCGAAAAGGGAAGGCAGGAGCGGCTCCTGCTGCTCGAAACTGCATAAAAGAGATCAAAATGGCTCAAAATCGCACGATATTCCAAAGAAAAAATGCTCTAAATGACAAAAAAATGGTCAAAATGGCACCAAATTGTATAAAAAAATTGGAATTTTATAAAGTTTGTTCTAAATTCTCACCAAATTCCATCCCCGGTCACGGCAGCGCCGGGGACAGAGAGCGCCCGCCCACAAAAAGGGAAGGCGGGAGCTCAAAACCTCTAAAACAGTTCAAAATCGCTCAAAATGTCACCAAATTCTATAAAAAAATTCAAAATTTTATAAAGTTTATTCTGAATTCCCACCAAATTCCTGGTCAGGGCGGAGCCCGCCCACTAAAAGGGAAGGCGGGAGCTCAAAACCTCCTAAAACAGCTCAAAATGGCTCAAAATCGCACGATATTCTGCAGAAAGAATCCTCTAAATGACATAAAAATGGTCAAAATGTCACCAAATTGTATAAAAAAATTGGAATTTTATGAAGTTTATTCTGAATTCCCAACGAATTCCCGGTCACGGCAGCGCCGGGGACAGAGAGCCCACAAAAGGGAAGGCAGGAGAACAAAACCGCCTAAAACAGCTCAAAATTGCTCAAAATGTCACCAAATTGTACAAAAAAATTGAAAATTTTATAAAGTTTATTCTGAATTCCCACCAAATTCCCGGTCACGGCAGCGCCCGCCCATAAAGGTGAAGGCAGGAGCTCAAAACCTCCTAAAAAATCCTCCAAATCCCATAAAATCCCTCAAAATCCCACAATATTTCTCCTTAAAATCCTCTGAATCCCATAAAATCCCACAGAATCCCACAATATTTCTCCCAAAATCCCACAAATCCCCACAAAATCCCAAGAAAATCCCCACAAAATCCCAAAATATCCCCACAAAATCCCAAAATATCCCCACAAAATCCCAAAATATCCCCACAAAATCCCATCCTCGCTCCGTTTTCACCTCGTTTTGTTGTTTTTATTTTGGGGTTTGGCCCCGTTTTTTTACGCCTTCCCCATTCCCAGTTTCCCCCAATTCCCAGTTTCCCATTCCCAGTTTGTTTTCCATTCCCAGTTTCCCATTCCCAGTTTGTTTCCCATTCCCAGCTTCCCATTCCCAGTTTCCCCCAATTCCCCCCAATATTTGGGATTTTATTTTTTGGGATTTTTTTGGGGGGAGGGGTCGGGAATTGGGGTTTGGAAAAGGAATCCCGAAAAATCAAATTAAAAAAAAAAAAAGGAAAATAAGGGAAAAAAGGAAAAATGAGGAAAAAAAAAATGGAAGAGAACGGAATAAAATTGAGTGAATTGAGAGAGGGAGCGGCGTGACAGGGGAGGGGACACAGGGGACAGGGAGGGGACACAGGGGACAGGGATGGGGACAGGGAGGGGACAGGGATGGGGACAGGAGGGGTCAGGGGAGGGGACAGGGAGGGGACAGAGGGGACACGGGACAGGGATGGGGACAGGGACAGGGAAGGGGACAGGGGACAGGGAGGGGACAGGGGAGGGGACAGAGGAGGGGACAGGAGGGGACAGGGAGGGGACACAGGGGACAGGGATGGGGACAGGAGGGGTCAGGGGAGGGGACAGGAGAGGACAGGAGGGGACAGGGATGGGACAGGGGAGGGGACACCGGGGACAGGGAGGGGACAGGGATGGGGACAGGGATGGGGACAGGGATGGGGACACAGGGGACAGGAGAGGGGACACAGGGGACAGGGATGGGACAGGGATGGGGACAGGGATGGGACAGGGGAGGGGACACCGGGGACAGGGAGGGGACAGGGATGGGGACAGGGATGGGGACAGGGATGGGGACACAGGGGACAGGAGAGGGGACACAGGGGACAGGGATGGGACAGGGATGGGGACAGGGATGGGGACACAGGGGACAGGGATGGGGACAGGGGACAGGAGAGGGGACACCGGGGATAGGGATGGGGACAGGGATGGGGACAGGGGACAGGGGAGGGGACAGAGGGGACAGGGCGGGAACAGGAGGGGACAGAAGAGGGGACACGGGGGACAAGGATGGGGACAGGGATGGGGACAGGGGAGGGGACACAGGGGACAGGAATGGGGATGAGGAGACACCGGGGACATGGGGACAGGGATAGGGACACAGGGGACAGGGATGGGGACAAGGGAGTCCCATCCCTGTCCCCTCTTGTCCCTGTCCCCTGTCCCCATCCCATTCCTGTCCTTGTCCCATCCCTGTCCCCTCCTGTCCCTGTCCCAGTCCCTGTCCCATCCCCATCCCTGTCTCCCTCCTTGTCCCCTGTGTCCCCTTCCCTGTCCCATCCCTGTCCCCATCCCTGTCCCCATCCCTGTCCCCGGTGTCCCCTCCCCTGTCCCCTGTGTCCCCTGTGTCCCCTCCTGTCCCATCCCCTGTCCCATCCCTGTCCCCTCCTGTCCCCATCCCTGTCACAGTCCCTGTCCCATCCCTGTCCCTGTCCCCTGTGTCCCCTCCCCTGTGTCCCCATCCCTGTCCCCATCCCTGTCCCCTCCCTGTCCCCTGTGTCCCCTCCCCTGTGTCCCCATCCCTGTCCCATCCCTGTCCTCATCCCTGTCCCCTCCCTGTCCCCTGTGTCCCCTCCCTGTCCACTGTGTCCCCTCCCCTGTGTCCCCATCCCTGTCCCCATCCCTGTCCCCGGTGTCCCCTCCCCTGTCCCCTGTGTCCCCTCCTGTCCCATCCCTGTCCCATCCCTGTCCCCTCCTGTCCCCATCCCTGTCACAGTCCCTGTCCCATCCCTGTCCCTGTCCCCTGTGTCCCCTCCACTGTGTCCCCATCCCTGTCCCCTCCTGTCCCCTCCCCTGTCCCCATCCCTGTCCCCTCCTGTCCCCATCCCTGTCCCATCCCTGTCCCCTGTGTCCCCTCCCTGTCCCCTGTGTCCCCATCCCTGTCCCCATCCCTGTCCCCTCGTGTCCCCTCCTGTCCCTGTCCTGTCCCCTCGTGTCCCCATCCCTGTCCCCTCCCCTGTCCCCTGTGTCCCCTCCCCTGTCCCCATCCCTGTCCCCATCCCTGTCCCCTCGTGTCCCCTCCTGTCTCTCCCCTGTCCCCTGTGTCCCCTCCCCTGTCCCCATCCCTGTCCCCTCCCCTGTCCCCTCCTGTCCCCTCCTGTCCCTGTCCTGTCCCTGGGGCCGCCGGGGGGCGTGGCCAATAAGGGGGCGTGGCCAGTTCAGAATAGTGACCAATTAGGGGGCGTGGCCAATTAGGGGGCGTGGCCTCTGTCGATTACGTCACCGGCCCCGCCCCTTCCCGTGTCCCGCCCCGGCCGCCAGGGGGCGCTCGCGGCCGTTGCCAGGCAACGAAACATGGCGGGGCAGGTGGGGGGGAAATGGGGGAAAATGGGGGAAAAATGAGAAAAAACGGGAAACAAAGCGGGGGAAAACGGGCGGGAAAAGGGGGAAAAGCGTGGGGGGAGAAGGGGAAGGAAAGGGGGAGGATAAATGGGGAGAAAGAGGGAGGATAAATGGGGAAAAAGGGGAGGATGATGGGGACGGGGGGGGCAGCAGGCCCGGGGGTCTCAGGGGAGGGTCCCGGCCCTCAGAGGTTCCCCCTCCCCTCCCCCCCAGTACGAGGACGCCTTCAGCCCCCCCCGCATGCAGTGCTGGACCGTGCCCCGACCCCCCCCCAAGGTACCCCCTGGACCCCCCAAAACCCCCCCGGGCTGGGACCCCCCCCCCAAGGTACCCCCCCCAGATCCCCCCACTTGTGGCCGGGACCCTCAGACCCCTCCTCAAACCCAGCCCAACCCCCCCAGAGCTCTCTGAGATCCCCCCCAGCCCCAGCTTGGACCCCCAAATCCACTCCCTGAGCCACCAGGACCCCCAAACCCCACCCCAGGACCCCCAAATCCCACCCCAGGACCCCCAAACCCCACCCCAGGACCCCCAAATCCACTCCTGGAGCCACCAGGAGCCCCAAACCTCACCCCAGGACCCCCAAACCCCACCCCAGGACCCCCAAACCCCCTCCCTGGGGCCACCAGGATCCCCCCAGCCCTGTCCTGACTCCCCAAACCCCACCCCAGGACCCTCAAACTCCCTCCCTGGGCCACCAGGACCCCCAAACCCCCTCCTGGAGCCACCAGGACCCCCAAACCCCACCCCAGGATCCCCAAACCCCTCCCTGGGCTCTCTGAGACCCCCTCCAGCCCTGTCCTGACCCCCAAAACCTCACCCCAGGACCCCCAAACCCCACCCCAGGACCCCCAAACCCCCTCCTGGAGCCACCAGGACACCCCCAGTTCAGTCCTGACCGCCCAAACCCCACCCCAGGACCCCCAAATCCACACCCTGGGGCCACCAGGACCCCCAAATCCCACCCCAGGACCCCCAAATCCCACCCCAGGACCCCCAAACCCCCTCCTGGTGCCACCAGGACCCCCAAACCCCACCCCAGGACCCCCAAACCCCTCCCTGGGCTCTCTGAGACCCCCTCCAGCCCTGTCCTGACCCCCAAAACCTCACCCCAGGACCCCCAAACCCCACCCCAGGACCCCCGAACCCCCTCCTGGAGCCACCAGGACCCCCCCAGTGCAGTCCTGACCCCCCAAACCCCACCCCAGGACCCCCACACCTCCTCCCTGGGCCCTCTGGGACCCCCCAAACCCCACCCCAGGACCCTCAAACCCCCTCCTGGTGCCACCAGGACCCCCAAACCCCACCCCAGGCCCCCCAGTGACCCCCTGGCCCCCCCAGCTCCCCACCCCGCGTCCCCCCACCCCGTTCATCGCCGACGACCGCGGGCACCTCCTGCCGCACGTGCCCCGCTCCCAGGTGAGCCCCCAGCCCCATTTTGGGGGGTCCCCGCTCCTGGGGGGGACCCCCGGGTCCACCTGGCCGCTGTCCCCGTGGTGTCACAGGTGTCACCGTGGGGCACCTTCCTGGGCACGTGGGAGATGCCCCGGAGCCTCCCCCCGGCCTGGCTGGACCTCACCTCCCGCTCACCTGGAGCCGCCGCCCGCGCCACCCAAAACCGGCCCCGAGCCCTGAGCCGGGCGTGCAACGGGATCAGCACCCACATCACCGGCAAGGTGACACCTGGGGACACCTGGGGATACCTGGGGACAGCTGGGGACACCTGGGGACAGCTGGGGATACCTGGGGACAGCTGGGGATACCTGGGGACAGCTGGGGACACCTGGGGACATCTGGACCTCACCTCCCGCTCACCTGGAGCCGCCGCCCGCGCCACCCAAAACCGGCCCCGAGCCCTGAGCCGGGCGTGCAACGGGATCAGCACCCACATCACCGGCAAGGTGACACCTGGGGACACCTGGGGACAGCTGGGGACACCTGGGGACAGCTGGGGACACCTGGGGACAGCTGGGGACAGCTGGGGACACACCTGGGGACAGCTGGGGATACACCTGGGGACACCTGGGGACACCTGGGGACACCTGGGGACAGCTGGGGACACACCTGGGGACACCTGGGGACATCTGGGGACACCTGGGGACACCTGGGGACACCTGGGGACAGCTGGGGACAGCTGGGGACACACCTGGGGACACCTGGGGACACCTGGGGACATCTGGACCTCACCTCCCGCTCACCTGGAGCCGCCGCCCGCGCCACCCAAAACCGGCCCCGAGCCCTGAGCCGGGCGTGCAACGGGATCAGCACCCACATCACCGGCAAGGTGACACCTGGGGACACCTGGGGACAGCTGGGGACAGCTGGGGACAGCTGGGGATACCTGGGGACAGCTGGGGATACCTGGGGACACCTGGGGACACACCTGGGGACAGCTGGGGACACCTGGGGACAGCTGGGGATACCTGGGGACACACCTGGGGACAGCTGGGGACACACCTGGGGACAGCTGGGGACAGCTGGGGATACCTGGGGACACACCTGGGGACAGCTGGGGACAGCTGGGGACAGCTGGGGACACACCTGGGGACACCTGGGGACACCTGGGGACATCTGGACCTCACCTCCCGCTCACCTGGAGCCGCCGCCCGCGCCACCCAAAACCGGCCCCGAGCCCTGAGCCGGGCGTGCAACGGGATCAGCACCCACATCACCGGCAAGGTGACACCTGGGGACACCTGGGGACACCTGGGGACACACCTGGGGACAGCTGGGGACAGCTGGGGACAGCTGGGGACACCTGGGGACACACCTGGGGACAGCTGGGGATACACCTGGGGATACACCTGGGGACACCTGGGGACAGCTGGGGACACCTGGGGACAGCTGGGGACACCTGGGGACACCTGGGGACAGCTGGGGACAGCTGGGGACACCTGGGGACAGCTGGGGACACACCTGGGGACACACCTGGGGACACCTGGGGACACCTGGGGACAGCTGGGGACACCTGGGGACAGCTGGGGACACACCTGGGGACACACCTGGGGACAGCTGGGGACACACCTGGGGACAGCTGGGGACAGCTGGGGACACACCTGGGGACACCTGGGGACACCTGGGGACATCTGGACCTCACCTCCCGCTCACCTGGAGCCGCCGCCCGCGCCACCCAAAACCGGCCCCGAGCCCTGAGCCGGGCGTGCAACGGGATCAGCACCCACATCACCGGCAAGGTGACACCTGGGGACACCTGGGGACAGCTGGGGACACCTGGGGACAGCTGGGGACACCTGGGGACAGCTGGGGACAGCTGGGGACACACCTGGGGACAGCTGGGGATACACCTGGGGACACCTGGGGACACCTGGGGACACCTGGGGACAGCTGGGGACACACCTGGGGACACCTGGGGACATCTGGGGACACCTGGGGACACCTGGGGACACCTGGGGACAGCTGGGGACAGCTGGGGACACACCTGGGGACACCTGGGGACACCTGGGGACAGCTGGGGACACCTGGGGACACACCTGGGGACACCTGGGGACACACCTGGGGACACCTGGACCTCACCTCCCGCTCACCTGGAGCCGCCGCCCGCGCCACCCAAAACCGGCCCCGAGCCCTGAGCCGGGCGTGCAACGGGATCAGCACCCACATCACCGGCAAGGTGACACCTGGGGACAGCTGGGGACACCTGGGGACAGCTGGGGACACCTGGGGACAGCTGGGGACACCTGGGGACAGCTGGGGACAGCTGGGGACACACCTGGGGACAGCTGGGGACACACCTGGGGACATCTGGGGATACCTGGGGACAGCTGGGGACACCTGGGGACACCTGGGGACACCTGGGGACAGCTGGGGACACCTGGGGACAGCTGGGGACACCTGGGGACAGCTGGGGACAGCTGGGGACACACCTGGGGACACCTGGGGACACCTGGGGACAGCTGGGGACACCTGGGGACACCTGGGGACACAACTGGGGACACCTGGGGACAGCTGGGGACAGCTGGGGACAGCTGGGGACACAACTGGGGACACCTGGGGACACCTGGGGACAGCTGGGGACACACCTGGGGACACCTGGGGACACCTGGGGACAGCTGGGGACAGCTGGGGACATCTGGGATAACGGGGACAGGGACACTGGGGACACTGGGGACACTGGGATAATGGGGACACTGGGATAATGGGGACACTGGGATAATGGGGACACTGGGATAACTGGGACAGGGATAATGGGGACACTGGGATGAGGAGCATGTGACACAATTTTGGGGCTGCTCCTCCCAGTGCTCCCACCCATCCCAAATCCCGGCCTGACCCCGACTCCCAGGAGCTCCCCCATTTTGGGGGGGGGTCCCCCTGTGCCCCCCACCCCATTTCCCCTCCCTGACCCCCCCCCCTCCCTTCCTCCTCCCCACAGCTCCAGGAACCCTGGGACACGGAACCTTCTGGAAAGGAGCCCCCCAGCAGGGGCTCCCCCTGCCCTGAACCCCCAAACCCCGGGGGGGACCTTGAGGGGGGACCCCAAAATCCCCCCCAATCCGAGCCCCCCCCCAGCTCCTGAGCCCCTGGAGGTGGCTTTGGTGTCACTGTCCCCTCCCTTGGGGACAATTCCTCACCCCCCCCCCAAAAAAAAAGGGAAATAAAGGTTTGGAAATGCAGGAAATCCTTGGAATGAGCCCAAATCCAGTTGGGATTTGGGGTTCAGCGCTGCTCCCTCCTCTTTCTCCACCCTGCTCCCAAGGGGGGGGTTTCTTAATTGGGAAGTTAATTGGGATGGGATCCAAAAATTCCAACCAGGAGAAGATTTTTTCCCCCCCCAAAATCCCGGATTTTGCCAGCAGGATCCGTCCCCACACGGAGCTGGGGCAGGAATTCGGGGTCCCCTTTCCAAAGGTTAAAAATCCCTTAAATACACCCCCAAAACCTGCAAATTTCCCTTTTTTTTTTCCATGTTTTTCCACACCAAACAGCAAATTCCCCAAATCCCAGAGGAGAATCCCATTCCAGGGTGTGGGGACAAGGGACAAGAGGCGGGGCTGGAGGATCAGAGCTGCTTTATTCCAGAATAATTCTTCCAGAGCTGGAAAAATCCCATTCCCAGCGGGAAGTTTTCACTGGGAGGGGGGAAGGTTTCAACATTTTGGGGAATTTTTCCTTTCAGAATTGGCTGAATCATGGAATTGCCACGGGATTGAGGGAGGTGGCAGCAGGGGTGGCAGCGAGATGTCACCTGTCACCCACCCCCGTGGGGCTCTGCCTCAATGGAGCTCCTTGTCCCGCTGAGATCCCACCCCATTCCCAATCCCACTCGTGGGGACACAGATCCTGCATTGTCCCAGCCTTGGGGACACTGGGGACACCCTGGGGACACCCTGGGGACACCCTGGGGACACTGGGGACACGCTGGGGACACCACGATCACCCCATTCCCAATCCCACTCGTGGGGACACAGATCCTGCATTGTCCTGGCCTTGGGGACACTGGGGACACCCTGGGGACACCCTGGGGACACCCTAGGGACACCCTGGGGACACCGTGGAGACACCCTGGGGACACCCTGGGAACACTGGGGACACCCTGGGGACACCCTGGGGACACCCTGGGGACACTGGGGACACCCTGGGGACACCAGAGGGACACCACGGGGACAAGGAGCTCACCCCATTCCCAATCCCACTCGTGGGGACACAGATCCTGCATTGTCCTGGCCTTGGGGACACGTGGGGACACTGGGGACACCCTGGGGACACTGGGGACACCGTGGAGACACCCTGGGGACACTGGGGACACCCTGGGGACACCCTGGGGACACCCTGGGGACACCACAATCACCCCATTCCCAATCCCACTCGTGGGGACACAGATCCTGCATTGTCCCAGCCTTGGGGACACGTGGGGACACTGGGGACACCCTGGGGACACGTGGGGACACTGGGGACACCCTGGGGACACGTGGGGACACTGGGGACACCCTGGGGACAGCCTGGGGACACCCTGGGGACACTGGGGACACCCTGGTGACACCATAGGGACACTGTGGGGACACATGGGGACTCCATGGTGACACCCTGGGGACACTGGTGACACCATGGGGACCCTGGGGACACCCTGGTGACACGTGGTGACACTGGGGACACCCTGGTGACACTGGGGACACTGGTGACACCCTGGGGACACCCTGGTGACACCCTGGTGACACCCTGGTGATACTGGGGACACTGGTGACACCCTGGTGACACCCTGGGGACACCCTGGTGACACCCTGGTGACACCCTGGGGACACCCTGGGGACACTGGTGACACCCTGGTGACACCGTGGTGACACTGGGGACACCCTGGGGACACTGGTGACACCCTGGGGACACCCTGGGGACACCCTGGTGACACTGGTGACACCCTGGTGACCCTGGGGACACCCTGGTGACACTGGGGACACCCTGGTGACACCCTGGTGACACCCTGGGGACCCTGGTGACACTGGGGACACCCTGGTGACACCCTGGTGACAGGAGCGCCGCTGGCCTGGGGGGTGGCGCAGGCAGCTCCGCTCATCCCAGGATTTGATTTTTTGGCCGGGGAAGGGGTTGGGAAGCGTCACCTTCCCTGGAAGGGGTGGGAATTGTTCCAGGAATTGATGGAATTGTTCCAGGAATTGCTGGAATTGTGGGAATCGCAGCTGGAATTGCTGGAATTGCAGCTGGAATCGCAGGAATTGCAGCTGGAATTGCAGCTGGAATTGCAGCTGGAATTGCTGGAATTGCAGCTGGAATTTCAGGAATTGCAGCTGGAATTGCAGCTGGAATTTCAGGAATTGCAGCTGGAATCGCGGGAATCACAGCTGGAATCGCAGGAATTGCAGCTGAAATTGCTGGAATTGCAGCTGGAATTTCAGGAATTGCAGCTGGAATCGCAGGAATTGCAGCTGCAATCACAGGAATTGCAGCTGGAATCGCAGGAATCGCTCTGGGAATCGCAGGAATCTCTCTGGGAATCGCAGGAATCGCTCTGGGAATCGCAGGAATTTCTCTGGGAATCGCAGGAATTGCTCTGGGAATCGCAGGAATCGCTCTGGGAATGGCAGGAATCCCGGGAATGGCGGCTCACAGGGCGGCCAGGCCGGCGGAGGAGAGCAGGGTCAGGGCCAGCACCAGCAGCCCCGACTGGGTCACCTGGGGCAGCCGCAGCCCCTTCCCCAGATCCCAGGCCTGTGGAGAGCCCGGGGTTGGGAATCGGCATTTCCAGGGATTCCAGGATAACCCTGAGGCCTTTCCTGTTCCCTCTCCCCTCTCCTGTGCCCTCTCCCCTCTCCCCTTTCCTGTTCCCTCTCCCCTTTCCCGTTCCCTCTCCCCTTTCCTGTTCCCTCTCCCCTCTCCCCTTTCCTGTTCCCTCTCCCCTCTCCCCTCTCCCCTCTCCCCTTTCCTGTTCCCTCTCCCCTTTCCTGTTCCCTCTCCCCTTTCCTGTTCCCTCTCCCCTTTCCTGTTCCCTCTCCCCTTTCCTGTTCCCTCTCCCCTTTCCTGTTCCCCTCTCCCCTTTCCTGTCCCCTCTCCCCTCTCCCCTTTCCTGTTCCCTCTCCCCTTTCCTGTTCCCTCTCCCCTTTCCTGTTCCCTCTCCCCTCTCCTGTGCCCTCTCCCCTCTCCCCTTTCCTGTTCCCTCTCCCCTTTCCCGTTCCCTCTCCCCTTTCCTGTTCCCTCTCCCCTTTCCTGTTCCCCTCTCCCCTTTCCTGTCCCCTCTCCCCTCTCCCCTTTCCTGTTCCCTCCTCCCCTTTCCTGTTCCCTCTCCCCTTTCCCGTCCCCTCTCCCCTCTCCCCTTTCCTGTTCCCCTCTCCCCTTTCCTGTCCCCTCTCCCCTTTCCTGTGCCCTCTCCCCTCTCCCCTTTCCTGTTCCCTCTCCCCTTTCCTGTTCCCTCTCCCCTTTCCTGTTCCCTCCTCCCCTTTCCTGTCCCCTCCCCCCTTTCCTGTTCCCTCTCCCCTCTCCCCTTTCTTGTCCTGTTCCCTCTCCCCTCTCCCATCCCCTCCCCCCTTTCCTGTTCCCTCTCCCCTCTCCCCTTTCCTGTTCCCTCTCCCCTTTCCCCTCCCCTCTCCCCTCTCCCCTTTCCCCTCCCCTCTCCCCTTTCCTGTCCCCTCTCCCCTTTCCCACTTCCTGCTCCCTTCCCGTTTCCCCATTCCAGCCTTGCTCCACTCGTTCCATTTCCTCTCCCATTCCCCATTCCCCATTCCCAGTCCACCTTCCCACGCCCCCTCTCATTCCCCATTCCCCATTTCCCATTCCCACTCCCCATTCTCACTCTCCCCATTCCCATCCCCATTCCCACTCCCATTCCCATTCCCCATTTCCCTCTCCCCCTCCCATTCCCATTCCCACTCTCCCATTCCCATTCCCATCCCCATTCCCACTCCCATTCCCATTCCCCATTTCCCTCTCCCCCTCCCATTCCCATTCCCACTCTCCCATTCCCATTCCCATCCCCATTCCCATTCCCACTCTCCCCATTCCCATTCCCATTCCCATTCCCATTTTCCATCCCCATTCCCATTTCCCATTCCCATTCCCACTCTCCCCATTCCCAGTTTCCCATCCCCATTCCCATTCCCATTCCCACTCCCCATTTCCCATTCCCATTCCCACTCCCACTCCCATCCCCTCCCCCACTCCCCAAAATTCCCAAACCCTCCATGGAGGGGCTCTAAAAACCCCTCAATCCCCCCCAAACCTCCGGCCTCGATCCCTCCCCGGCAGTCCCAGGGATCCACACCGGGAACACCGGGAAACAACAGCGGGAACCCCAGGAACACCGGGAACACCGGGAACACCAGGAAACAACACCGGGAAACAACACTGGGAACACCGGGAAACAACACCGGGAAACAACACCCGGATCCCAAAAAAACCCCGGAGGGCTCCCTGTGCCACCCCCCAGCGCAGCTCCCGGGTGCATTCCAGGCGTGGAATTCCCGGATTTCCCAGAATTCCCAGATTTCCCAAAATTCCCGGAATTCCCGGATTTCCCAGATTTCTCAGATTTCCTGGAATTCCCAGAATTCCCAAATTTCCCAAATTCCCAGATTTCCCGGATTTCCAGATTTCCCAGAATTCCCAGATTTCCCGGAATTCCCAGAATTCCCCGATTTCCCGGAATTCCCGGATTTTCCAGATTTCCCGGATTTCCCGGAATTCCCAAATTTACCGTATTTCCCAGAATTCCCGGATTTCCCAGATTCCTGGATTTCCCGGAATTCCCGGATTTCCCAGAATTCCCAGATTTCCCCGATTTCCCAGAACTCCCGGATTTCCCGGATTTCCCAGATTTCCCAGAATTCCCAGAATTCCCCTATTCCCCAGATTTCCCAGATTTCCCAGATTTCCCGGAATTCCCAGATTTCCCGGAATTCCCAGATTTCTCCGATTTCCCAGATTTCCCAGAATTCCCAGATTTCCCGGAATTCCCGGAATTCCCGGAATTCCCGCTCACCAGGTGCCGGATCCCGTTCCAGGTGTGGTAGCAGACGGGCAGCACCAGCAGGAATTTGGCGGAGAAGAGCAGGGAGGGGCCGAGGCTCAGCGCCCGCAGCTGCGCCAGGTAATGAGGGAAATGCTCCGGGAGCAGCAGAGCGGCCACGGAAAACACCGAGACTCCTGGAAAAGAACCGGATACAGCTGGAAAACACCTGGAAAACACCGAGACTCCTGGAAAACAACCGGATACAGCTGGAAAACAGCCAGGGAAAACACAGAGACACCTGGAAAACAACCGGAGACAGCTGGAAAACACCTGGAAAACACCGAGACACCTGGAAAACAGGGATGGGAAACTGGGATACAGCTGGAAAACACCGAGACACCTGGAAAACAGGGATGGGAAACTGGGATACACCTGGAAAACACCGAGACAGCTGGGAAACAATCGGATACAGCTGGGAAACAACCGGAGACAGCTGGAAAACACCTGGAAAACACAGAGACACCTGGAAAACAACCGGATACAGCTGGAAAACAACCGGAGACAGCTGGAAAACAACCGGATACAGCTGGAAAACAACTGGATACAGCTGGAAAACAACTGGGATACAACTGGAAAACACCTGGAAAACACGGAGACACCTGGAAAACAGAGATGGAAACTGGGATACAGGTGGAAAACACAGATACAGCTGGAAAACAACCGGATACAGCTGGAAAACAACCGGGATACAGCTGGAAAACAACCGGGATACAGCTGGAAAACACCTGGAAAACACGGAGACACCTGGAAAAGAACCGGAATACAGCTGGGAAACACCTGGAAAACACCGAGACACCTGGAAAACAGGGATGGGAAACTGGGATACAGCTGGAAAACACCGAGACACCTGGAAAACAACCGGAGACACCTGGAAAACACCTGGAAAACAACCGGATACAGCTGGAAAACACGGAGACACCTGGAAAACAACCGGATACAGCTGGAAAACACCTGGAAAACACAGAGACACCTGGAAAACAGAGATGGAAACTGGGATACAGCTGGAAAACACAGATACAGCTGGAAAACAACCGGATACAGCTGGAAAACAACCAGGATACAGCTGGAAAACAACCAGGATACAGCTGGAAAACAACCAGGATACAGCTGGAAAACAACCAGGATACAGCTGGAAAACAGGCAGGGAAAACACGGAGACACCTGGAAAACAACTGGGATACAGCTGGAAAACAACTGGGATACAGCTGGAAAACAACTGGAAAACACGGAGACACCTGGAAAAGAACCGGAATACAGCTGGGAAACACCTGGAAAACACCGAGACACCTGGAAAACAGGGATGGGAAACTGGGATACAGCTGGGAAACACGGAGACACCTGGAAAACAACCGGATACAGCTGGGAAACACCTGGAAAACACAGAAACACCTGGAAAAGAACCGGATACAGCTGGAAAACAACCGGATACAGCTGGAAAACACCTGGAAAACAACCGGATACAGCTGGAAAACACCTGGAAAACACCGAGACACCTGGAAAACAGGGATGGAAACTGGGATACAGCTGGGAAACACGGAGACACCTGGAAAACAGGGATGGAAACAGGGATACAGCCAGGGGAACAACCGGATACAGCTGGAAAACACCTGGAAAACAACCGGATACAGCTGGAAAACAGCCAGAGACACCTGGAAAAGAACCGGATACAGCTGGGAAACAGCCAGGGAAAACATGGAGACACCTGGAAAACAGGGATGGGAAACTGGGATACAGCTGGAAAACAGCCAGGGAAAACTGGGATACAGCTGGAAAACAACGGGATAGAAACTGGGATACAGCTGGGAAACTGGGATACAGCTGGAAAACAGGGATGGAAAACGGGTGTCCCCAATGTCCCCAGTGTCCCCAGTGTCCTCAGGCTGTCCTCAGCGTCCCCAGCAGTGTCCCCAGTGTCCCCAAGCTGTCCCCAGTGTCCCCAAGCTGTCCCCAGTGTCCCCAGTGTCCCCAAGCTGTCCCCAGTGTCCCCAGCAGTGTCCCCAGTGTCCCCAGTGTCCCCAGGGTGTCCCCAGTGTCCCCAGTGTCCCCAGCAGTGTCCCCAGCAGTGTCCCCAGTGTCCCCAGTGTCCCCAGCAGTGTCCCCAGTGTCCCCAGGGTGTCCCCAGTGTCCCCAGTGTCCCCAGCAGTGTCCCCAGTGTCCCCAGTGTCCCCAGTGTCCCCAAGCTGTCCCCAGTGTCCCCAGTGTCCCCAGTGTCCCCAGTGTCCCCAGTGTCCCCAGTGTCACTCACCGAGGCTCAGGGCGACACCGGTGCCGCGGTGAGTGATGGACATGGCCATGGGCAGGGACCACCTGAAAGGACAGCGGCACCCACGGGGTTTGGGGTGTCCAGGGGGGTTTGGGGTGTCCCAGAGGGGTTTTGGGGTGTCCTGGGGGGGGTTTGGGGTGTCCCAGAGGGGTTTGGTGTGTCCCAGAGGGGTTTGGGGTGTCCTGGGGAGGGGTTGGGGTGACTTTGGTGCTCCCAGGCCGGTTTTGGGGTGATTCCGGGGTTCCCAGGCAGGTTTTGGGATGATTTTGGTGTTCCCAGGCTGTTTTTGGGGTGATTCTGGGGTCCCCAGGCTGGTTTTGGGATGATTTTGGGGTGGTTTTGGGGTCCCCAGGCCAGTTTTGGGGCGATTCCGGGGTTCCCAGGTCGATTTTGGGGGGATTTAGGAGCTCCCAGGCTGGTTTTGGGGTGATTTTGGAGTGATTTGGGGGTGATTTTGGGGTTCCCAGGCTGATTTTGGGGTCCCCAGGCCGGTTTTGGGGTCCCCAGGCCAGTTTTGGGGTGATTTTGGGGTTCCCAGGCCAGTTTTGGGGTGATTTTGGAGTGATTTGGGGGTGATTTTGGGGTCCCCAGGCCAGTTTTGGGGTCCCCAGGCCGGTTTTGGGGTGATTTTGGAGTGATTTGGGGGTGATTTTGGGGTGATTTTGGGGTCCCCAGGCCGGTTTTGGGGTCCCCAGGCCGGTTTTGGGGTCCTCAGGCCGGTTTTGGGGTCCCCAGGCCGGTTTTGGGGTGTCCCTCACTTGTAGATGCTGACGTGGGGGGACAGGGGCCGCCCTGCCCGCGCGTTCCTGTCCCAAAATCTCTGCATTTCCTCCCGAGCCGTCGTTGCCATCGGGATCACCCTGCCACAACACACGGGGCTCAGCCCAAAAAACCCCAAAAACACCCCAAAAACACCCCAAAACCCCAAAAACACCCCAAAAACCACCCCAGAACCCCAAAAACACCCCAAAAACACCCCAAAAACCACCCCAAAACCCCAAAAACACCCCAAAACCCCCCAAAACACCCCAAAAACCACCCCAAAACACCCCCAAAACACCCCAGAAACCACCCCAAAAACCCCAAAAACACCCCAAAAACCCACCCCAAAACCCCAAAAACACCCCAAAAACCACCCCAAAAACCCCAAAAACACCCCAAAACCCACCTCAAAACCCCCCCAAAACACCCCAAAAACCACCCCAAAACACCCCCAAAACACCCCAGAAACCCACCCCAAAACCCCAAAAAACACCCCAAAATCCCAAAATCCACCCCAAAACCCCAAAAACCACCCCAAAACCCCCCCAAAAAAACCCAAAATCCACCCCAAAACCCCAAAACACCCCAAAAACCACCCCAAAACCCACAAAAACACCCCAAAAACCACCCCAAAACCACAAAAAACACCCCAAAAACCATCCCAAAAAACACCCAAAAGCCCCAAAAAACACCCCCAAAACCCACCCCAAAACCACAAAAACACCCCAAAACCCACCCCAAAACCACAAAAACACCCCAAAACCCACCCCAAAACCCCCCCAAAACACCCCAGAAACCACCCCAAAACCCCAAAAAACACCCCAAAATCCCAAAATCCACCCCAAAACCCCAAAAACCACCCCAAAACCCCCCAAAAAAACCCAAAATCCACCCCAAAACCCCCAAAACACCCCAAAAACCACCCCAAAACCATAAAAAACACCCCAAAAACCATCCCAAAAAACACCCAAAAGCCCCAAAAAACACCCCAAAACCCACCCCAAAACCACAAAAAACACCCCAAAAACCACCCTAAAACCCAAAAAAACACCCCAAAATCCCAAAAAACACCCCAAAACCCCCCCAAAAACCACCCCAAAAAACACCCCAAAACCCCAAAAAACACCCCAAAACCCACCCCAAAACCACAAAAAACACCCCAAAAACCACCCCAAAACCACAAAAAACACCCCAAAATCCACCCCAAAACCCCAAAATCACCCCAAAAACACCCCAAAACACCAAAAACACCCCAAAAACCACCCCAAAACCCCAAAAAACACCCCAAAATCCAACCCAAAGCCCCAAAAAACACCCCAAAACCCAAAAAAACACCCCCAAAACCACCCCAAAACCACCCCAAAAACCACCCCAAAAACCACCCCAAAACCCACAAAAACACCCCAAAAACCACCGCAAAATCCACCCCAAAACCCCAAAAAACACCCCAAAATCCCAAAAAACACCCCAAAACCACCCCCAAAAACACCCCAAAAACCACCCCAAAACCCCCCCAAAAAAACCCAAAATCCACCCCAAAACCCCAAAAAACACCCCAAAAACCACCCCAAAAAACACCCCCAAGCCCCAAAAAACACCCCAAAAACCACCCCAAAACCACAAAAAACACCCCCAAAACCACCCCAAAATCCCAAAAAAACACCCCAAAAACCACCCCAAAACCACCCCAAAAAACACCCCAAAAACCACCCCAAAAAAACCCCCCAAAAAACACCCCAAAACCCCCAAAAAACACCCCAAAAAACACCCCAAAACCCCCAAAATCCCAAAATCCACCCCAAAACCACAAAAACCACCCCAAAAACCACCCCAAAACCCCCCCAAAAACACCCCCAAAACCACCCCAAAAACACCCCCAAAACCACCCCAAAAACCACCCCAAAAAACACCCCAAAACCCCCCAAAAAACCCCAAAATCCACCCCAAAACCCGAAAAAACACCCCAAAAACCACCCCAAAAACACCCCAAAAACCACCCCAAAAAACCCCCCCCAAAAAACACAAAATCTACCCCAAAATCCCAAAAAACACCCCAAAAAACACCCCAAAATCCCAAAAAACACCCCCAAAACCACCCCAGAACCCCAAAAAACACCCCAAAATCCCAAAAAACAACCCAAAATCCACCCCTAAAACCACAAAATCCAGCCCAAAAATAATAAAACCCAAATAAAGCCTCTCAGAAAGTCCCAAAATCAAAAAAACACCCCAAAATCCACCCCAAAATCCCAAAAAACACCCCAAAATCCACCCCAAAAACAATAAAACCCAAAAAAATCCTCTCAGAAAGTCCCAAAATCCCCAAAACCCAAAAACCACCCCAAAATCCACCCCAAAATCCCAAAATCCACCCCAAAATCCACCCCTAAAACCACAAAACTCACCCCTAAAACAATAAAACCATAAAAAAACCCTCAAAAAATTCCAAAAACCCCAAAATCCACCCCAAAAATAATAAAACCCAAAAAAAACCTCAGAAAGTCCCAAAAACCCAAAATCCACCCCAAGACCCCCCCAAAACCCCAAAAACCAAAACAAAGCCCCCAAAAAATTCCCAAAAACCCCAAAACCAAAAAAAAATCCCCCCAAAATTCCCAAAAACCCCAAAATCCATCCCAAAATCCCCTCCCAGTTCATTCCCAGTCCATCCCAGTCCATTCCCAGTCCCATCCCAGTCCATCCCAGTCCATCCCAGTCCATTCCCAGTCCATCCCAGTCCATTCCCAGTCCATCCCAGTCCATTCCCAGTCCCTCCCATTCCCTCCCAGTCCCTCCCAGTTCATCCCAGTCCATTCCCAGTCTATCCCAGTCCCTCCCAGTCCCTCCCAGTTCATTCCCAGTCCATCCCAGTCCATCCCAGTCCATTCCCAGTCCATTCCCAGTCCATCCCAGTCCATCCCAGTCCATTCCCAGTCCATTCCCAGTCCGTCCCAGTCCATCCCAGTCCATCCCAGTCCATCCCAGTCCCTCCCAGTCCCTCCCAGTCCATCCCAGTCCATCCCATTCCATCCCAGTCCATTCCCAGTCCATCCCAGTCCCTCCCAGTCCATCCCAGTTCCATCCCAGTCCATCCCAGTCCATTCCCAGTCCATTCCCAGTCCATCCCAGTCCCTCCCAGTCCATCCCAGTCCATTCCCATTCCCTCCCATTCCCTCCCAGTTCATTCCCAGTCCATCCCAATCCATTCCCAGTCCCTCCCAGTCCCTCCCAGTCCCTCCCAGTCCATCCCAGTCCATTCCCATTCCCTCCCATTCCCTCCCAGTTCATTCCCAGTCCATCCCAGTCCATTCCCAGTCCCTCCCAGTCCATCCCAGTCACTCACTGGTGCAGGGTGGGGCCGGGCCCCAGCCGGGCCAGGAGGCAGCGCCGCCCCAAACCCCTGGAAAAGAGGGAAAAATGGGGAAAAATGGGAAAAAATGGGAAAAAATGGGGGAAAAATAGGAAAAAAGGGGGAAAAAACAGCGAAAAATGGGGAAAAATGGGAAAAAAATGGGAGAAAAGGGAGAAAAATGGGAAAAATGGGGAAAGAAACTGGAAAAAGTGGGGGAAAATATGGAGGAAATGGGGAAAGTGGGGAAAAGAAACTGGGATTGGAGAAGGGATTTGGGATTGGAGAAGGGATTTGGGATTGGAGAAGGGATTTGGGATTGGAGAAGGGATTTGGGATTGGAGAAGGGATTTGGGATTGGAGAAGGGATTTGGGATTGGAGAAGGGATTTGGGATTGGAGAAGGGATTTGGGATGGGAGAAGGGATTTGGGATTGGAGAAGGGATTTGGGATTGGAAAATGGATTTGGGATTGGAGAAGGGATTTGGGATTGGAGAAGGGATTTGGGATTGGAGAAGGGATTTGGGATTGGAGAAGGGATTTGGGATTGGAGAAGGGATTTGGGATTGGAGAAGGGATTTGGGATGGGAGAAGGGATTTGGGATTGGAGAAGGGATTTGGGATGGGAGAAGGGATTTGGGATTGGAGAAGGGATTTGGGATTGGAGAAGGGATTTGGGATTGGAGAAGGGATTTGGGATTGGAAAATGGATTTGGGATTTTGGGGATGGGAGAAGGGTTGGGAGGACAAGGAGGGGACTCAGGGGGGACACCGGGACACCGGGGGTGACACCGGGAGTGACCTGGGGACACCGGGAGTGACCTGGGGGTGACCCGGGGATGACCCTGGGACACCGGGAGTGACCTGGGGACACCGGGAGTGACCTGGGGACACCGGGAGTGACCTGGGGGTGACACCGGGGATGACCCTGGGACACCGCGGGTGACACCAGGAGGGACCTGGGGACACCGGGAGTGACCTGGGGGTGACCCAGGGATGACCCTGGGACACCGCGGGTGACACCAGGAGGGACCTGGGAGTGACACCAGGACACTGGGAGTGACCCTGGGGTGACACCGGGAGTGACCCTGGGGTGACACCGGGAGTGGCGCTGACACACCGGGAGTGACACCGGGAGTGACCCGGGAGTGACCCTGACACACCGGGGGTGACACCGGGAGTGACCCTGGGGTGACACCGGGAGTGGCGCTGACACACCGGGGGTGACACCGGGAGGGACCCAGGGATGACCCTGACACACCGGGAGTGACACCAGGACACCAGGAGTGACCCTGGGACACCCGGGGTGACACCAGGAGTGACCCGGAGACACCGAGAGTGACACCGAGAGTGACACTGGGACACCGGAGGTGACCCTGACACACCGGGAGTGACACCAGGACACCGGGAGTGACCCTGGGGTGACACTGGGAGTGGCGCTGACACACCGGGGGTGACACCGGGAGTGACTCGGGGGTGACCCTGGGACACCGGGAGGGAACCGGGACTGACCCTGACACAGTGGGAGTGACCCGGGGACACCGGGAGTGACACCAGGGATGACCCTCGGACACCGGGGGGTGACACCGGGACTGACCCTGACACACTGGGGGTGACACCGGGAGTGACCCTGGAGTGACCCTGACACACCGGGGGTGACCCTGGGGTGACCCTGGGGACACCGGGAGTGACACCGGGAGTGAGCCAGGGGTGACCCTGACACACCGGGGGTGACCGGGGAGTGAGCCGGGGGTGACCCTCGGACACCGGGAATGACCCTGGAACACCAGGAGTGACCCTGGGACACCGGGGGTGACACCGGGAGTGACCCTGGGACACCGAGAGTGACACCAGGAGTGACCCTGGGACACCGGGAGTGACACCGGGACACCGGGAGTGACCCTGGGGTGACCTGGAGACACCAGGGGTGACACCAGGAGTGACCCTGGGACATTGGGGGTGACCTGGGAGTGACCTGGGGACACCGGGGGTGACACCGGGAGTGGCCCTGGAACACCTGGAGTGACACCAGGACACCGGGAGTGACCCTGACACACCGGGGGTGACACCGGAAGTGACCCTGGGACACCAGGAGTGACACCGGGAGTGACCCTGGGACACCGGGGGTGACACCGGGAGTGAGCCAGGGGTGACCCTGACACACTGAGGGTGACACCAGGGGTGACCCGGGGGTGACCCTGACACACCGGGAGTGACACCGGGACACTGGAAGTGACCGGGGAGTGACCCGGGGGTGACCCTGACACACTGGGGGTGATACCAGGAGTGACCCGGTGACACTGGGAATCACACCGGGAGTGACACCGGGAGTGACCCGGGGACACCGGGAGGGACCCGGGGGTGATCCTGACACACCGGGAGTGACACCGGGAGTGACCTGGGGGTGACACCGGGACACTGGGGGTGACACCGGGAGTGACCTGGGAGTGACACCGGGAGTGACCCTGACACACCGGGGTGACACCGGGAGTGACCCTGGGGTGGCACCAGGAGTGACCCGGGGGTGACCCGGTGACACCGGGGGTGACCCTGGGGTGGCACCAGGAGTGACCCGGGGGTGACCCGGTGACACCGGGGGTGACCCTGACACACCGGGGGTGACCCTTGGACACCAGGAGGGACCCGGGGACACCAGGAGTGACCCGGGGGTGACCCGGTGACACCGGGGGTGACCCTGACACACCGGGGGTGACCCTTGGACACCAGGAGGGACCCGGGGACACCGGGAGTGACCGGGGGTGACCCGGGGACACCGAGAGTGACCCTGGGGTGACACCAGGAGTGACCCGGGGGTGACCCAGTGACACCGGGGGTGACACCAGGAGTGACCCCAACACACCGGGGGTGACACCGGGAGTGAGCCGGGGACACCGGGGTGACACCGGGAGTGACCCGAGGGTGACCCGGTGACACCGGGGGTGACACCAGGAGTGACCCGGGGGTGACCCTGACACACCGGGGGTGACACCGGGGGTGACCCGGGGGTGACACCAGGAGTGACCCGGGGGTGACCCGGTGACACCGGGGGTGACACCGGGGCTGATTCGGGCCCGGCCCGGCCCCGCCGGACCCCGGGACGGGAACGAGCGCGAGTTTTGGGCGGGAACCGAGAAATCGCCTCAGGCCGGGCCCGGCCCCGCTCCCCCCGCTCCCCCCGGTGTCCCTCGGTGTCCCCCGGTGTCCCCAATATCCCCCCGGTGTCCCTCGGTGTCCCCAATATCCCCCCGGTGTCCCCAATGTCCCCCCGGTGTCCCCAATATCCCCCCGGTGTCCCTCGGTGTCCCCAATGTCCCCCCGGTGTCCCCAATGTCCCCCCGGTGTCCCCAATGTCCCCCCGGTGTCCCCAATGTCCCCCCGGTGTCCCTCGGTGTCCCAAATGTCCCCCCGGTGTCCCCAATGTCCCCCCGGTGTCCTCGGTGTCCCCAATGTCCCCCCGGTGTCCCCAATGTCCCCTCGGTGTCCCCAATGTCCCCCCGGTGTCCCCAATGTCCCCCCGCTGTCCCCGACCCGTCCCGGGCCCTCGGAGTCACCTCAGCGCCAGCGCCGCCATCTTGGAGCCTCCGCGGCGGAAGTCGGCGTGACGTATTTCCGGTTCCGGCGCGTGTGGGGAGGGCGGGAAGGGCCGGGATCGGTTCCCGATATCGATCGCGATATTGATCACGATATTGATCCCGATATTGATCCCGATATTGATCCCGATATCCATCCCGATATCCATCCCCGATATTGATCCAGATATTGATCCCGATATTGATCCCGATATCGATCCAGATATTGATCCAGATATTGATCCCCTTTTATTGATTCCCGATATCCATCCCGATATTGATCCCGATATTGATCCCGATATTGATCCCGATATCCATCCCTGATATTGATCCAGATATTGATCCCGATATTGATCCCGATATCGATCCAGATATTGATCCCGATATTGATCCCCTTTTATTGATTCCCGATATCCATCCCGATATTGATCCCGATATTGATCCCGATATCATCCCCTATATCCATCCCCAGTATTGATCCCCTTTTATTGATCCCCGATATTGATCCCGATATTGATCCCGATATTGATCCCGATATTGATCCCGATATCATCCCCGATATAAATCCCGATATCCATCCCGATATTGATCCCCTTTTATTGATCCCGATATTGATCCCGATATTGATCCCGATATCGATCCAGATATCAATCCCTGATATCCATCCCCGATATAAATCCCGATATTGATCCCCTTTTATTGATCCCCGATATCGATCCCTGATATCCATCCCGATATCCATCCCCGCTATTGATCCCGATATTGATCCCCTTTTATTGATCCCCTTTTATTGATCCCGATATCCATCCCCGATATCGATCCCGATATAAATCCCCGATATCGATCTCAATATCGATCCCGATATCTATCCCTGATATTGATCCCGATATTGGTCCCGATATTGATCCCGATATCCATCCCCGATATAAATCCCCGATATCGATCCCGATATTGATCCCCTTTTATTGATCCCGATATCGATCCCGATATCCATCCCCGGTATTGATCCCGATATTGATCCCGATATAAATCCTGATATTGATCCCCTTTTATTGATCCCGATATCGATCCCGATATCCATCCCTGATCTTGATCCCCTTTTATTGATCCCCGATATTGATCCCGATATTGATCCTGATATAAATCCCCGATATAAATCCCGATATTGATCCCCTTTTATCGATCCCGATATTGATCCCGTTATCAGCAAATCCCTCTTTGCTTCCCCCCCCAAAACCCTTCAAAATCCCCCAAAATCCCCCAAAAATTCCCTCAAATCCCTCAAAAATTCCCTCAAATCCCCCCAAAATCCCCCAAAATCCCCCCAAAATTCCCTCAAATCCCTCAAAAATTCCCTCAAATCCCTCAAAAATTCCCTCAAATCCCTCAAAAATTCCCTCAAATCCCTCAAAAATTCCCTCAAATCCCCCAAAAATTCCCTCAAATCCCCCAAAAATTCCCTCAAATCCCTCAAAAATTCCCTCAAATCCCTCAAAAATTCCCTCAAATCCCTCAAAAATTCCCTCAAATCCCTCAAAAATTCCCTCAAATCCCTCAAAAATTCCCTCAAATCCCCCCAAAATTCCCTCAAATCCCCCAAAAATTCCCTCAAATCCCCCAAAAATTCCCTCAAATCCCTCAAAATTCCCTCAAATCCCTCAAAAATTCCCTCAAATCCCTCAAAAATTCCCTCAAATCCCCCAAAAATTCCCTCAAATCCCCCAAAAATTCCCTCAAATCCCTCAAAAAATCCCTCGATCCTTCCTAAAAAACCCCAAAATCCCCCAAATTCCAAAACAAATTCCATGAAATCCTTGGAATTCTCTCTCAGTCCCTTCTAAAATAAAACAAAAACTCTCCAAAATCCCCAAAACCGCCCCAAAATCCCCCCGAATTCCCCAAAATTCCTCCCATCCCTCCAAAATTATTCCCAAACTTTCCCAAATTCCGCATTTTTCCCCAAATCCTGGAGTTTTCCTCTCAAATCCAGCGGCTTTTCCTCACAAATTCCCGGTTTTTTGTCCCGAAATCCCGGGATTTTCCCCCCAAATCCCGGATTTTTCCTCAAATTTCGGGTTATTCCCCTGAATTCCAGGTTTTTCTCCCCAAATTCCCGGTTTTTTGCCCCAAATCCCGGTTTTTCCATGCAAATCCCGGAATTTTTCCCCCAAAATCTCGATTTTTTCCCCCCAAATCCCGTTTTTTTCCCAGGACAGGGCTCACAAACCTCCCCCAAACCACCACAAATTCCCGATTTTTCCCCCCCAAATCCCGATTTTTCCCCCAAATCCCGAAGTTTTCCTCAAATTTCGGGTTATTCCCCTGAATTCCAGCTTTTTCTCCCCAATTCCCGGATTTTTCCCCCAAATTCTGCAACTTTATCCCCAAATCCTGGAATTTTTCCCCCCAAATCCTGGATTTTTTCCCCCCAAATCCCGGTTTTTCACCCCAAATCCCGGATTCTTCCTCAAATTTCGGGTTATTCCCCTGAATTCCAGGTTTTTCTCCCCAATTCCCGGGTTTTCCCCCCAAATCCCGGTTTTTTCCCCCCAAATTCCGAGTTTTTCACCCTAAATCCCGGATTTTTCCTCAAATTTCGGGTTATTCCCCTGAATTCCAGGTTTTTCTCCCCAATTCCCGGTTTTTTACCCCAAATCCCGGAATTTTTCCCCTAAATCCCGGTTTTTTCCCAGGACAGGGCTCACAAACCCCCTAAATCCCGGATTTTTCCCCCAAATCCTGGATTTTTTCCCCCCAAATCCTGGATTTTTTCCCCCCCAAATCCTGGAATTTTCCCCCCAAATCCCGGTTTTTCACCCCAAATTCCGAGTTTTTCACCCCAAATCCCGGATTTTTCCTCAAATTTCGGGTTATTCCCCTGAATTCCAGGTTTTTCTCCCCAAATTCCCGGTTTTTTGCCCCAAATCCCGGTTTTTCCATGCAAATCCCGGAATTTTTCCCCCCAAATCCCGTTTTTTTCCCAGGACAGGGCTCACAAACCTCCCCCAAACCCCCACAAATTCCCGATTTTCCCCCAAATCCCGAAGTTTTCCTCAAATTTCGGGTTATTCCCCTGAATTCCAGGTTTTTCTCCCCAAATCCCGGATTTTTCCCCCAAATTCTGCGACTTTATCCCCAAATCCTGGATTTTTTCCCCCTCAAATCCTGGAATTTTCCCCAAATCCCGAGTTTTTCACCCCAAATTCCGAGTTTTTCCTCAAATTTCGGGTTATTCCCTGAATTCCAGGTTTTTCTCCCCAAATTCCCGGTTTTTCCTCCCAAATCCCGGTTTTTCCATGCAAATCCTGGAATTTCCCTCCCAAATCCCGGAATTTTTCCCCCCAAATCTCGATTTTTCCCCCCAAATCCCGTTTTTTTCCCAGGACAGGGCTCACAAACCCCCCAAATCCCGGATTTTCCCCCCAAATTCTGCGACTTTATCCCCAAATCCAGGATTTTTTCCCCCAAATCCTGGAATTTTCCCCCCAAATCCCGAGTTTTTCACTCTAAATCCCGGATTTTTCCTCAAATTTCGGGTTATTCCCCTGAATTCCAGGATTTTCTCCCCAAATCCCGAGTTTTTCTCCCCAAATCCCGGATTTTTCCTCAAATTTCGGGTTATTCCCCTGAATTCCAGGTTTTTCTCACCAATTCCCGTTTTTTCCCCCCCAAATCCCAGGATTTTCCCCAGGACAGGGCTCACAAACCCCCCCAAACCCCCCAAATTCCCGATTTTCTCCCCAAATCCCGGAATTTTTCTCCCCAAATCCCGGAATTTTCTCCTCAAATCCCGGTTTCTCCCCAGGACAGGGCTCACAAACCCCCCCTAAACCCCCCGAAATTCCCGGTTTTTCCCCCCAAATCCCGATTTTTCCCCAGGACAGCCCCCCAAACCCCCCCAAACCCCCCCAAATCCCGATTTTTTCCCCCAAATCCCAGATTTTTTCCCCCCAAATCCCTATTTTTTCCCCGCAAATCCCGTTTTTCTCCCCCAAATCCCGGAATTTTCCCTCCAAATCCCGGAATTTTCCCCCCAAACCCCCCAAATCCCGGGTTTTCCCTCCAAATTCCCGATTTCCCCCCCCAAATCCCGGTTTTTCTCCCCAAATTCCGATTTTTCCCCAGGACAGCCCCCCCAAACCCCCCCAAATCCCGGAATTTTCCCCCCAAATCCCAATTTTTTCCCCCCAAATCCCGTTTTTCCCACCCAAATTCCCGGTTTTTCCCCCCAAATCCCGTTTTTACCCCCCAAACCCCCCCAAATCCCGGGTTTTTCCCCCCAAATCCCAATTTTCCCCCACTAAATCCCGGTTTTTTCCCCCCAAATCCCGATTTTTTCCCCCCAAATCCCCGATTTTTCGCCCCAAATCCCCCCAAATCCCAATTTTCTCCCCAAATCCCTGAATTTTCCCCCTAAATCCCAGATTTTTCCCCCAAAATCCCGATTTTCCCCCCAAATCCCGGTTTTTTCCCCCCATATCCCCCCAAATCACAATTTTTCCCCCCAAATCCCTTTTTTTTCCCCCAAATCCCGGTTTTTCCCCAGGACAACCCCCCAAACCCCCCGAAATTCCCGGGTTTTTTCCCCCCAAATCCCAATTTTTCCCCCCAAATCCCCATTTTCCCCCCAAATCCCTGAATTTTCCCCCAAAATCCCATTTTTTCCCCCCAAATCCCATTTTTTTCCCCCCAAATCCCTGAATTTCCCCCCCAAATCCCCATTTCCCCCCAAATCCCGGACTTTTTTCCCCCAAAATCCCATTTTTTCCCCCCAAATCCCAGATTTTTTCCCCCCAATTCCCTGAATTTTCCCCCCAAATCCCTTTTTTTTTCCCCCTCAAATCCCATTTCCCCCAAATCCCAGACTTTTTTCCCATTTTTTCCACCCCAACCCCCCCCCAGGGGCCGCATTCCTCCCGAGCCGCCCCCGGGAATGCGGCCGGACAAAGGGACAAAGGGACAAAGGGACAAAAAGGGACAAAAAGGGACAAAGGCCACCCTGTCCCCGTCCCCCTCACGTCCCTAAATGTCCCCTTTGAGGGTCCCCCCCGCTCCCCGATCCCATTGGCCGCTTTTTGGGGGTGCAGCTGTCCCCGTGCCACCCTTAAACCGCGTGGCCACCGCTGTCGCCTCCGTGTCACCGCCACGATGTCCCCAAGGGCCACCCGCCACCTCCTCCTGCTGGCCGGGCTGGTGGCAGCGCTGGGTGAGCTTGGGGACAAGGGACGTGTCACCAGGGGGGGGGACAGGGGGGGCAGGGGGGACAGAGGGGTCACCAAGGTGGGGACAGGGGGGTTTGGGGTCCCAGGGGTGTCACCAAGCTGGGGACAGGAGGGTTTGGGGTGTCCCAGGGGTGTCACCAAACTGGGGACAGGAGGGTTTGGGGTGACAGAGGTGTCACCAAGCTGGGGACAATTGGAGTGCCACCAAGGTGTCACCAAGCTGGGGACAGGCGGGGGTGGCTGTCAGGAGGGTCCCCGAGGTGTCACCAAGTTGGGGACAATTGGGCGAGTGCCACCAAGGTGCCACCAAGCTGGGGACAGGAGGGTTTGGGGTGTCCCAGGGGTGTCACCAAGCTGGGGACAGGAGGGTCTGGGGGTGACAGAGGTGTCACCAAGCTGGGGACAATTGGGGGAGTGCCACCAAGGTGTCACCAAGCTGGGGACAGGGGGGTTTGGGGTGTCCCAGGGGTGTCACCAAGCTGGGGACAGGAGGGGGTGGCTGTCAGGAGGGTCCCAGGGGTGTCACCACTCTGGGGACAGGGGGGGCAGGGGGGACAGAGGTGTCACCAAGGCGGGGACAGGGGGGTTTAGGGGTCCCAGAGGTGTCACCAAGCTGGGGATGGGGGTGCCAGGAGGGTCCCTGAGGTGTCACCAAGTTGGGGACAACTGGGGGAGTGCCACCAAGGTGTCACCAAGCTGGGAACAGGAAGGTTTGGGGTGACAGAGGTGTCACCAAGCTGGGGACAGGGAGTGCCAGGAGGGTCCCAGAGGTGTCACCAAGCTGGGGACAGGAGGGTTTGGGGGTCCCAAAGGTGTCACCAGCCTGGGGACAGGAGGGTTTGGGGTGTCCCAGGGGTGTCACCAAGCTGGGGACAATTGGGCGAGTGCCACCAAGGTGTCACCAAGCTGGGGACAGGAGGGATTGGGGTGCCAGAGGTGTCACCAAGCTGGGGACAGAGGGGTTTGGGGGGACAGAGGTGTCACCAACCTGGGGACAAGCGGGGGTGGCTGTCAGGAGGGTCCCAGAGGTGTCACCAAGCTGGGGACAGGAGGGTTTGGGGTCCCCGAGGTGTCACCAAGCTGGGGACAGGAGGGTTTGGGGTGACAGAGGTGTCACCAACCTGGGGACAATTGGAGTGCCACCAAGGTGTCACCAAGCTGGGGACAGGAGGGTCTGGGGTGTCCCAGGGGTGTCACCAACCTGGGGACAGGCGGGGGGTGGCTGTCAGGAGGGTCCCCGAGGTGTCACCAGCCCGGGGACAGGAGGGTTTGGGGTCCCAGAGGTGTCACCAAGCTGGGGACAGGAGAGTTTGGGGTCCCAGAGGTGTCACCAACCTGGTGACAATCGGGGGGGTGCCACACCCAGCCCTGACGGTGTCACCGGCTCACACGAAGTCCCATTGTCACCTCCCACCCGTGTCACCGGGCACGGGGACACTGGGACACACCCGTGGGGACACCCCTGGAGCCACCCCCGGGGACACAGGGGCAGTGCCACCACGCCACTGTCCCCTGGAGCCACCCCCGGGGACACCGCGGCGGTGCCACCCCCCCGCCCCCGTCCCCAGCTTGGTGACACCTCTGAGACCCTCCTGGCACTGCCCCAATTGTCCCCAGCTTGGTGACACCTCTGTCACCCCAATCCCTCCTGTCCCCAGCTTGGTGACACCTTGGTGGCACTCCCCCAATTGTCCCCAGCTTGGTGACACCTCTGTCACCCCAAACTCTCCTGTCCCCTGGAGCCACCAGCGGTGCCACAGTGGTGCCACCACTCCGCTGTCCCCAGCTTGGTGACACCTGTGGCACCCCAAACTCTCCTGTCCCCTGGGGCCACCAGCGGTGCCACCTCGGCGGTGCCACCACTCCGCTGTCCCCTGAAGCCACCAGCGGTGCCACAGCGGTGCCAGCACTCCGCTGTCCCCTGAAGCCACCACAGGGGACACCAGGGCGGTGCCACCACGCCGCTGTCCCCTGAAGCCACCAGCGGTGCCACAGTGGTGCCACCACTCCGCTGTCCCCAGCTTGGTGACACCTCTGGGACCCCCAAACCCTCCTGTCCCCAGCTTGGTGACACCTGTGGCACCCCAAACTCTCCTGTCCCCTGAAGCCACCAGCGGTGCCACCTCGGTGGTGCCACCACTCCGCTGTCCCCTGAAGCCACCAGCGGTGCCACAGTGGTGCCACCACGCCGCTGTCCCCAGCTTGGTGACACCTCTGGCACCCCCAAACCCTCCTGTCCCCTGGGGCCACCGGCGGTGCCACAGCGGTGCCACCACTCCGCTGTCCCCTGAAGCCACCAGCGGTGCCACCGGGGCGGTGCCACCACTCCGCTGTCCCCAGCTTGGTGACACCTCTGGCACCCCCAAACCCTCCTGTCCCCTGGGGCCACCAGCGGTGCCACCGGGGCGGTGCCACCACGCCGCTGTCCCCTGAAGCCACCAGCGGCGCCACCACTCCGCTGTCCCCTGGGGCCACCAGCGGTGCCACTGCGGTGCCACCACTCCGCTGTCCCCTGAAGCCACCACAGGGGACACCAGGGCGGTGCCAGCACTCCTCTGTCCCCTGAAGCCACCAGCGGTGCCACAGCGGTGCCACCACTCCGCTGTCCCCTGGGGCCACCAGCGATGCCACCTCGGCGGTGCCACCATTCCTCTGTCCCCTGGGGCCACCAGCGGTGCCACCACTCCGCTGTCCCCTGAAGCCACCAGCGGTGCCACAGCGGTGCCAGCACTCCTCTGTCCCCTGGGGCCACCAGCGGTGCCACAGCGGTGCCACCACTCCGCTGTCCCCTGGGGCCACCAGCGGTGCCACAGCGGTGCCACCACGCCGCTGTCCCCAGCTTGGTGACACCCCTGGGACCCTCCTGACAGCCACCCCCGCTTGTCCCCAGCTTGGTGACACCTCTGGCACCCCCAAACCCTCCTGTCCCCTGGAGCCACCAGCGCCACAGCGGTGCCACCACGCCACTGTCCCCAGCTTGGTGACACCTCTGGCACCCCCAAACCCTCCTGTCCCCTGGGGCCACCAGCGGTGCCACAGCGGTGCCACCACTCCTCTGTCCCCTGGGGCCACCAGCGGTGCCACCACTCCGCTGTCCCCTGGGGCCACCAGCGGCGACACCGGGGCGGTGCCACCACTCCGCTGTCCCCTGGAGCCACCAGCGGTGCCACCTCGGCGGTGCCACCACTCCGCTGTCCCCTGAAGCCACCAGCGGTGCCACAGCGGTGCCACCACTCCTCTGTCCCCTGGGGCCACCCGCGGTGCCACAGCGGTGCCAGCACGCCGCTCGGTGGCAGCTCGGGGACAGTGTCGGGGCGGGGCTGACGGCTCGCTGTGTCACCAGGAGTGTCGCCGGTGTCCCCAATCCACGTGTACACGCCACGCGAGGTTTATGGCACCGTGGGGTCCCGGGTCACCTTGTCCTGCAGCTTCTGGTCCAGCGAGTGGATCTCGGAGGACATCTCCATCACCTGGCACTTCCAGGCCGAGGGCTCCCGCGACAGCATCTCCGTGAGTGTCACCAGGGGGTCACCAGGGTGTCACCAGGGTCACCAGGGGGTCACCAGGGTCACCAGGGGGTCACCAGGGTCACCAGGGTCACCAGGGTGTCACCAAGGTCACCAGGGTGTCACCAGAGTCACCAGGGTGTCCCCAGGGTCACCAGAGTCACCAGGGTGTCATCAGGGTCACCAGAGTCACCAGGGTGTCTCCAGGGTGTCTCCAGGGTGTCACCAGGATCACCAGGGTCACCAGGGTGTCACCAGGGTCACCAGGGTGTCACCAGGGTGTCACCAGGGTGTCACCAGGGGGGCACCAGGGGGTCACCAGGGTCACCAGGGGGTCACCAGGGGGTCACCAGGGTCACCAGCCCCGGTGTCCCCACGTCTCTGTGCCTTCCCTGAGGGTGGCACTGGGGTGTCCCCAAGGTGTCCCCAGGGTATCCCCAGGGTCACCAGGGGGTCACCAGGGTGTCCCCAGGGTCCCCAAGTTGTCCCCAGGGTCACCAGCCCCGGTGTTCCCTCGTCCCTGTGCCAGCAGAACGGCTCCTTCACCAAGGTGTCCCCAAGGTGTCCCCCAGGGTCACCAGCCCCCGTGTCCCCAGGGTGTCCCCAGTGTCCCCAGGGTGTCACCAGGGTCACCAGGGTCACCAGGGGGTCACCAAGGTCACCAGGGGGTCACCAGGGTGTCCCCAAGGTGTCCCCAGTGTCACCAGGGTGTCACCAGGGTGTCACCAGGGTGTCCTCAAGGTGTCCCCAGGGTCACCAGCCCCGGTGTCCCCAGGGTGTCCCCAGGGTGTCCCCAGGGTGTCCCCAGGGTCACCAACCCTGGTGTCCCCTCGTCCCTGTGCCAGCAGGACGGCTCCTTCACCAAGGTGTCCCCAGGGTGTCCCCAGGGTGTCCCCAGGTGTCCCCAGGTGTCCCCAGGGTGTCCTCAGGGTCACCAGCCCCGGTGTCCCCACGTCCCTGTGCCTTCCCTGAGGGTGGCACTGGGGTGTCCCCAAGGTGTTCCCAGGGTGTCCCCAGGGTGTCCTCAGGGTCACCAGGGTGTCCCCAGGGTGTCCCCAGGTGTCCCCAGGGTGTCCCCAGTGTCCCCAGGGTGTCACCAGGGTGTCCCCAAGGTGTCCCCAGGGTGTCCTCAGGGTCACCAGGGTGTCCCCAGGGTGTCCCCAGGTGTCCCCAGGGTGTCCCCAGTGTCCCCAGGGTGTCACCAGGGTGTCCCCAAGGTGTCCCCAGGGTGTCCCCAGGGTCACCAGCCCCGATGTCCCCACGTCCCTGTGCCAGCAGGACGGCTCCTTCACCAAGGTGTCCCCAAGGTGTCCCCAGTGGCCACCGGGTCCCAGTCCCAGCAGTGTCCCCGTGCCCTGTGGTGTCACCAGGATGTCCCCTCAATGTCCCCTCAGTGTCCCCTCAGTGTCCCCTCAGTGTCCCCTCAGTGTCCTCTCAATGTCCCCTCAATGTCCCCTCAATGTCCCCTCAGTGTCCCCTCAATGTCCCCTCATTGTCCCCTCAATGTCCCCTCAATGTCCCCTCAGTGTCCCCTCAATGTCCCCTCAGTGTCCCCACAATGTCCCCTCAATGTCCCCTCAGTGTCCCCTCAGTGTCCCCTCAGTGTCCCCTCAGTGTCCCCTCAATGTCCCCTCAGTGTCCCCTCAATGTCCACTCAGTGTCCCCTCAGTGTCCCCTCAGTGTCCCCTCGGTGTCCCCTCAGTGTCCCCTCAGTGTCCCCTCAGTGTCCCCTCAGTGTCCCCACACTGTCCCTTTGCCCCAACACCCACCAGACCCCAGGGACACCCTCACACCACCACGGTGTCACCCTGGGAACATCTCCAGCTCCTCCTGTCACCCACCACACCCCAGGGACACCCTCACACCACCACGGTGTCACCCTGGGGACACCCTCACACCACCATGATGTCACCTTGGGGACACCACCAGCTCCTCCCAACACCCACCAGACCCCAGGGACACCCTCACACCACCACGGTGTCACCCTGGGGACACCACCAGAACCCTCCTGTCACCCACCACACCCCAGGGACACCCTCACACCACCCTCCCAACACCCCTGTCCCCAGGGACACCCTCACACCACCACGGTGCCACCCTGGGGACACCACCAGAACCCTCCTGTCACCCACCAGACCCCAGGGACACCCTCACACCACCACGGTGTCACCTTGGGGACACCCTCACACCACCACGGTGTCACCTTGGGGACACCCTCACACCACCACGGTGTCACCTTGGGGACACCTCCAGCTCCTCCTGTCACCCCTGTCCCCAGGGGACACCCTCACACCACCACGGTGCCACCTTGGGGACACCTCCAGAACCCTCCTGTCACCCACCACACCCCAGGGGACACCCTCACACCACCACGGTGCCACCTTGGGGACACCTCCAGCTCCTCCTGTCACCCACCACACCCCAAGGGACACCCTCACACCACCACGGTGCCACCTTGGGGACACCTCCAGCTCCTCCTGTCACCCCTGTCCCCAGGGACACCCTCACACCACCACGGTGTCACCCTGGGGACACCCTCACACCACCACGGTGTCACCTTGGGGACACCACCAGCTCCTCCTGTCACCCACCAGACCCCAGGGACACCCTCACACCACCACGGTGTCACCCTGGGGACACCCTCACACCACCACGGTGTCACCTTGGGGACACCCTCACACCACCACGGTGTCACCTTGGGGACACCTCCAGCTCCTCCCAACACCCACCAGACCCCAGGGACACCCTCACACCACCACGGTGTCACCCTGGGGACACCACCAGAACCCTCCTGTCACCCACCAGACCCCAGGGACACCCTCACACCACCACGGTGTCACCTTGGGGACACCACCAGAACCCTCCTGTCACCCACCAGACCCCAGGGACACCCTCACACCACCACGGTGTCACCTTGGGGACACCCTCACACCACCACGGTGTCACCTTGGGGACACCTCCAGAACCCTCCTGTCACCCCTGTCCCCAGGGGACACCCTCACACCACCACAGTGTCACCCTGGGGACATCTCCAGCTCCTCCCAACACCCACCAGACCCCAGGGACACCCTCACACCACCATGATGTCACCTTGGGGACACCCTCACACCACCACGGTGTCACCTTGGGGACACCACCAGAACCCTCCTGTCACCCACCAGACCCCAGGGACACCCTCACACCACCACGGTGTCACCTTGGGGACACCTCCAGCTCCTCCTGTCACTCCTGTCCCCAGGGGACACCCTCACACCACCACGGTGTCACCTTGGGGACACCCTCACACCACCACGGTGTCACCTTGGGGACACCTCCAGAACCCTCCTGTCACCCCTGTCCCCAGGGGACACCCTCACACCACCACGGTGCCACCTTGGGGACACCCTCACACCACCACGGTGCCACCTTGGGGACACCTCCAGCTCCTCCCAACACCCCCATCCCCTCCCACCGCCACCACCCCCGGTGTCACCGGTGCCACCCGGTGACGGTGACGGTGACACCGCTGTCCCCACGGGCAGATCTTCCACTTCGCCAAGGGCCAGCCCTACATCGACGACGTGGGGACGTTCAAGGAGCGCATGGAGTGGGTGGGGAACCCCCGGCGCAGGGACGGCTCCATCGTCATCCACAGCCTGGAGCCCAGCGACAACGGCACCTTCACCTGCGACGTCAAGAACCCGCCCGACATCGTGGGCAAATCATCGCAGGTCACCCTCTACGTGCTGGAGAAAGGTGAGGGTGGCCTGGTGCCATCTGGCTGGGACACCGGGGGTGGGGGTGACACCGGGCTGGTGCCACCTGACGCTGGGGATGGAGGTGACACCGGGCTGGTGGCACCTGGCTGAGCCCCATTGGTGGCATCTGAGCTTCTGTGGGTGGGGGTGACACCAGGCTGGTGGCACCTGACTGAGACGCTGTGGGTGGGGGTGACACCGGGCTGGTGGCACCTGGCTGAGACACCGGGGATGGGGGTGACACCGGGCTGGTGGCACCTGACGCCGTGGGTGGGGGTGACACCGGGCTGGTGGCACCTGCCTGAGATGCCGTGGGTGGGGGTGACACTGGGCTGGTGGCACCTGACGCTGGGGATGGGGGTGACACCGGGCTGGTGGCACCTGGGACACCGGGGGTGGGGGTGACACTGGGCTGGTGGCACCTGACTGAGATCCCGGGGGTGGAGGTGACACCGGGCTGGTGGCACCTGAGACGCTGGGGATGGGGGTGACACCGGGCTGGTGCCACCTGCCTGAGACACCGGGGGTGGGGGTGACACTGGGCTGGTGGCACCTGGCTGAGACACCATGGATGGAGGTGACACTGAGCTGGTGGCACCTGAGACACCGGGGATGGAGGTGACATCGAGCTGGTGGCACCTGCCTGAGACCATGGGGATGGAGGTGACACCGGGCTGGTGGCACCTGACTGAGCCCCATTGGTGGCATCTGAGCTTCTGTGGGTGGGGGTGACACCGGGCTGGTGGCACCTGGCTGGGACACCGGGGATGGAGGTGACACCGGGCTGGTGGCACCTGGCTGGGACACCGGGGATGGGGGTGACACCGGGCTGGTGGCACCTGACTGAGCCCCACTGGTGTCACCTCCCTGCAGCCCAGCTGGTGACAGTGACACTTCCAGCAGGATGACACTGGGGGGTGACACAGGGGGGTGACACAGGGGGGTGACACAGGGGGGTGACACAGGAGGGTGACACAGGAGGGTGACACCGGGGGGGTGACACCAGGGTGTGACACAGGGAGGTGACACCGGAGGGTGACACCGTCCCCCTGTCCCCATGCCCTGGGGGGGTGTGACACAGGGGGGTGACACAGGGGGGTGACACTGAGGGTGACACCGGGGTGTGACACAGGAGGGTGACACCGAGTGTGACACAGGGTTGTGACACCGAGTGTGACACAGGGGTGTGACACTGTCCCCCTGTCCCCTTGTCCTGGGGGGGTGTGACACAGAGGGGTGACACCGAGTGTGACACAGGGGGGTGACACCAAGGGTGACACAGGGGTGTGACACTGTCCCCCTGTCCCCTTGCCCTGGGGGGGTGTGACACAGGGGGGTGACACCGAGAGTGACACAGGGGTGTGACACTGTCCCCTGTCCCCCAGTCCCCACCCGTTACGGTGTCGTGCTGGGCTCTGTCATCGCCGGTGTCCTGCTGTTGGTGGCCGCGCTGGTGGCCCTGGTTTACAGCACCCGCTACTGCTGGCAGCGGCGCCAGGCGGTCCTGCAGCGGCGGCTGAGGTGAGCCCAGACCCCTCCCCAAATCCCACCCAGACCCCTCCCCAAATCCCACCCAGACCCCACCCAGACCCCTCCCCAAATCCCACCCTGACCCCACCCAAATCCCACCCAAATCCCACCCAAATCCCACCCACACCCCTCCCCAAATCCCACCCAAATCCCACCCAGACCCCTCCCCAAATCCCACCCAGACCCCTCCCCAAATCCCACCCAAATCCCACCCAAATTTCACCCAAATCCCACCCAAATCCCACCCAGACCCCTCCCCAAATCCCACCCTGACCCCTCCCCAAATCCCACCCAAATCCCACCCAGACCCCTCCCCAAATCCCACCCAAATCCCACCCAGACCCCTCCCCAAATCCCACCCAAATCCCACCCAGACCCCTCCCCAAATCCCACCCAAATCCCACCCAGACCCCTCCCCAAATCCCACCCAAATCCCACCCAAATCCCCTCCAAATCCCACCCAGACCCCTCCCCAAATCCCACCCAGACCCCTCCCCAAATCCCACCCAGACCCCACCCAAATCCCACCCAAATCCCACCCAAATCCCGCCCAGACCCCTCCCCAAATCCCGCCCAGACCCCTCCCCAAATCCCCACCCAAATCCCACCCAAATCCCACCCAAATCCCACCCAGACCCCTCCCCAAATCCCACCCAAATCCCACCCAGACCCCTCCCCAAATCCCACCCAAATCCCCACCCAAATCCCGCCCAGACCCCTCCCCAAATCCCACCCAAATCCCACCCAGACCCCTCCCCAAATCCCACCCAAATCCCACCCAAATCCCGCCCAAATTTCACCCAAATCCCACCCAATTTTCACCTTTTTATCCCTTTTTCACCCCAAAATTAACCCAACCCCACCGCAGCGCCATGGAGAAGGGGAAACTGCAGCGCTCGGGCAAGGACGGCTCCAAGCGCAGCCGCCAGGTGAGAGCGGGGGACACGGGGACACGGGGGACACGGGGGACACAGGGGGACACAGGGGGACACAGGGGACACGGGGGGACACAGGGGACACGGGGGACACGGGGAATGTCCCCTCTGTCCCCGCTGTCCCCTCCTGTCCCCTCTGTCCCCGCTGTCCCCCCTGTCCCCGCTGTCCCCTCTGTCCCCGCTGTCCCCGGGGGCGGGAGGTGACACCCCTGTCCCCCCTGTCCCCTCTGTCCCCGCTGTCCCCGCTGTCTCCGCTGTCCCCAGGGGCGGGAGGTGACACCCCTGTCCCCTCTGTCCCCGGTGTCCCCATGGACGGGAGGTGACACCCCTGTCCCCCCTGTCCCCCCTGTCCCCGCTGTCCCCGCTGTCCCCGCTGTCCCCAGGGGCAGGAGGTGACACCCCTGTCCCCCCTGTCCCCGCTGTCCCCGCTGTCCCCGGTGTCCCCAGGGGCAGGAGGTGACACCCCTGTCCCCGCTGTCCCCGCTGTCCCCATGGGCGGGAGGTGACACCCCTGTCCCCCCTGTCCCCGCTGTCCCCGCTGTCCCCGCTGTCCCCGCTGTCCCCGGGGGCAGGAGGTGACACCCCTGTCCCCCCTGTCCCCGCTGTCCCCGCTGTCCCCGCAGGCCCCCGTGCTCTACGCCATGCTGGACCACGGCCGCAGCGCCAAGAAAGCCAAGGGCGACCCCCGCAAGGACAAGAAATAGCGGTTGGAGGGCAGGGAGGGACCCCCGGGGCCGGGGCTGGGTCAGGGGGACCCCCGGCCCCCCAAAGTCATCATGACCATCGAGATGGAGCTGCGGGGGGACCCCCAGGCCGGACCCCCGCCCGCCGCCCGCTCCCCGAGCCGGGGCAGCCTCAAGAGCGCCCTGCTGAGCGTCATCAAACCCAATTCGGGGGGCTCCTGAGGGACCCCCACCCTGTCCTGTCCTGTCCTGTCCCCCCGGCTCGGGGGGCTCCTGAGGGACCCCCCACCCTGTCCTGTCCTGTCCTGTCCTCCCAGCTCGGGGGGCTCCTGAGGGACCCCCACCCTGTCCTGTCCTGTCCTGTCCCCCTGGCTCGGGGGGCTCCTGAGGGACCCCCACCCACCCTGTCCTGTCCCTGCCCCTCCCAATTCGGGGGGCTCCTGAGGGACCCCCACCCACCCTGTCCTGTCCTGTCCCCCCGGCTCGGGGGGCTCCTGAGGGACCCCCACCCCTGTTCTGTCCCTCCCAATTCGGGGGGCTCCTGAGGGACCCCCACCCCTGTTCTGTCCCCCCCGGCTCGGGCTGCTCCTGAGGGACCCCCACCCTGTCCTGTCCTGTCCCCCCGGCTCGGGGGGCTCCTGAGGGACCCCCACCCTGTCCTGTCCCCCCGGCTCGGGGGGCTCCTGAGGGACCCCCACCCACCCTGTCCCTCCCAGTTCGGGGGGCTCCTGAGGGACCCCCACCCTGTCCTGTCACCCCCGGGTGCTGCCCCTCCCAACTCGGGGGGCTCCTGAGGGACCCCTACCCCTGTCCTGTCCCCCCGGCTCGGGGGCTCCTGAGGGACCCCCACCCCTGTTCTGTCCCTCCCAATTCGGGGGGCTCCTGAGGGACCCCCACCCACCCTGTCCTGTCCCCCCGGCTGCCCCTCCCGGCCCGGGACCCGGCGAGGAGCGGGGTGTGGCCCTCGCCTCGTGTCCCCCGGCCCCCAGGACAGCTTTGGGGACACCCCCGGGTCCCCCCCGCGCCCCCCCGGGACCCTCTCGGTGTCTCCCCCCGCCCAGCCCCGGGCGCGGAGGGAATTTCTCCTTCGGAACGCACAAAAAATCAGCGGATTTGGGGTCGGTCCCCCCCTCCCCGGGGATTTGCGGGGTCCCCACGGGGCCGTGTCCCCTCCCCGATCTCGGGGGGCTTCATCCTCCTCCCCCACCCCAATTTTTGCTCCTTTTCTGCTCCGTTTTCTCTTCTCTCCCCGCGACCGACCCCAAATGACGTCGCAGGGCGACCCCCGCCCCATCCCCATTAACCCCCCCCACACCCCATAACCCCCCCAGGACCCCCCAAAAACCGCCCGGAGCCCCGAGGAGGGGGCGAGGCTGCGGCCGGGCTGGGGGGAACCGCACGCCCCCCACTCCCACCCCCCCAAAAAACCCCATTTTTCTACTCCCTGTCCCTTGTCCCCTCCCTGTCCCTTGTCCCCTCCCTGTCCCCGTGGTGCCATTAATAAAACTGACATCTCCGGGAGCCCCGGACGCTTGGAATTGAGGTTCCCACAAGGAAATCAGGGACGGAGCGGCCCCCGGTGCCCCTCCCGGTGCCCCCCCGGTGCCCCCCGGGATTTTTGGCCTTTCCCTAATAAGTCCTCGCAGCCCGACCCCGCCGAGTCCCTCGGGCCCTGCCCCGGCCGCTGTTTTTCTTTCCAAGGAGCTATTTCTGCGTTCCTGGGCATTCCTGGGCTCTACGAACCCCTCGAACTCGGCTGAGAACAGCCCCAAACCCGGCTGCAAATCCCCCCAAACCCGGCTGAGAATCCCCCACAAAATCTGGCTGAGAATCCCCCAAAACCCGGCTGAGAATCCCCAAAACCCGGCTGAGAATCCCCCAAAAACCCGGCTGAGAATCCCCACAAAATCTGGCTGAGAATCCCCCAAACCCGGCTGAGAACCGCCCCAAACCCGGCTGAGAATCCCCCAAACCCGGCTGAGAATCCCCCAAACCCGGCTGAGAATCCCCCAAACCCGGCTGAGAATCCCCAAACCCGGCTGAGAATCCCCACAAACCCGGCTGAGAATCCCCCCCAAAATCCGGCTGCAAATCCCCCAAACACGGCTGAGAATCCCCCAAACCCGGCTGAGAATCCCCCCCAAAATCTGGCTGAGAATCCCCCAAACCCGGCTGAGAATCCCCCAAACCCGGCTGAGAATCCCCCAAAACCCGGCTGAGAATCCCCCACAAAATCCGGCTGAGAATCCCCCACAAAATCCGGCTGAGAATCCCCAAAAACCCGGCTGAGAATCCCCCCCAAAACCCGGCTGAGAATCCCCCAAACCCGGCTGAGAATCCCCCACAAAATCCGTCTGAGAATCCCCCAAAACCCAGCTGTGAACTCCCCCAAACCCGGCTGCAAATCCCCCAAAATCCGGCTGAGAATCCCCCCCAAACCCGGCTGAGAATCCCCAAAAACCCGGCTGAGAATCCCCCACAAAATCTGGCTGAGAATCCCCCAAACCCGGCTGAGAATCCCCCACAAAATCTGGCTGAGAATCCCCCAAACCCGGCTGAGAATCCCCCAAACCCAGCTGTGAACTCCCCCAAAACCCGGCTGAGAATCCCCACAAAATCCGGCTGAGAATCCCCCCCAAACCTGGCTGTGAACTCCCCCAAACCCGGCTGCAAATCCCCCAAAATCCGGCTGAGAATCCCCCCCAAACCCGGCTGAGAATCCCCAAAAACCCGGCTGAGAATCCCCCCCAAAATCCGGCTGTGAATCCCCCAAACCCGGCTGAGAATCCCCCAAACCCGGCTGAGAACCGCCCCAAACCCGGCTGAGAATCCCCCCAAAATCCGGCTGAGAATCCCCCCCAAACCTGGCTGTGCACTCCCCCAAAATCCAGCTGCGAACTCCCCCAAAATCCGGCTGCAAATCCCCCAAAATCCAGCTGTGAACCCCCCAAAATCCAGCTGTGAACCCTCCAAAATCTATCTGCAAATTCCCCCCAAATCCGGCTGCGAACCCCCCCAAAATCCAGCTGTGAACCCCCCCAAACCCGATGGCAAAAGCCTCAAAATCCAGCTGCAAACACCCCAAAATCCAGCTGTGAACCCCCCTCAAAGTCCAGCTGTGAACCCCCCTCAAATCTATCAGCAAACCCCCCCAAAACCCAGCTGTGAACCCCCCAAAATCCAGCTGTGAACCCCCAAAATCCAGCTGTGAACCCCCCCAAAATCCAGCTGTGAACCCCCCAAAATCCACCTGTGAACCCCCAAAATCCAGCTGTGAACCCCCCAAAACCCGGCTGCAAACACCCCCAAAATCCAGCTGTGAACCCCCCCAAACCCAGCTGTGAACCCCCCAAAATCCAGCTGTGAACCCCCCAAATTCCCCCGAGCCCCCAGACCGCCACCACCCTCCTCTTCCTCACGATTTATTTACAGGGAAATGGGGAATTCCCGTGGGAAATTGGGAAATTCCCGTGGAAAATTGGGAATTCTCGTGGAAAATGGGAAAATTCTCGTGGAAAACGGGGAATTCTCATGGAAAATTGGGAATTCTCGTGGAAAATGGGGAATTTTCGTGGAAAATGGGGAATTCTTGTGGAAAATGGGGAATTCTCGTGGAAAATGGGGAAATTCTTGTGGAAAATGGGGAATTTTCGTGGAAAATGGGGAAATTCTCGTAGAAAATTGAGGAATTTTCGTGGAAAATGGGGAAATTCTTGTGGAAAATGGGGAATTTTCGTGGAAAATGGGGAATTCTCGTGGAAAATGGGGGAATTCTCATGGAAAATGGGGGAATTCTCGTGGAAAATGGGAAAATTCTCATTGAAAATGGGGATTTCTCATGGAAAATGGGGGAATTCTCGTGGAAAATGGGGGAATTCTCATGGAAAATGGGGAATTCTCGTGGAAAATGGGGAAATTCTCATGGAAAATGGGGAATTCTCATGGAAAATGGGGAATTCCTGTGGAAAATGGGGGAATTCTCGTGGAAAATAGGGAATTCCTTTGGAAAATGGGGGATTCCCGTGGAAAATGGGGGGACGGGGGGGGGTCCCCAGGAGTGTTGGGGGTCTCGGGACCCCCCTCAGGGCCCCGGCTCCTTTTTCCGCCTCTGGAATTTTCGGAATTTCTCCTGGATGGCGAGAGCCGCGCGCTCCGTCTCGGGCGCGCTCAGGTCGATGTCGATCTCCTCCTCCTCCTCTTCCTCCTCCTTCTTGGGGTCACCGGCCTTGGCTGGCGGGGGGGGACACGGGACATCCTTGGGGACAGCCTGGGACCCCCAAATTCACCTCGGGGACACCCAGGGGACACCCAGGGGACACCCTGAGGACACCCTGGGGACACCCTGGGGACACCCTGGGGACAAGGGACAGCCTGGGACCCCCAGACTCACCCTGGGGACACCCAGGGGACACCCTGGGGGACACTCAGGGGGACACCCCGGGGGACAAGGGACAGCCTGGCACCCCCAAATTCACCCCGGGGACACCCAGGGGACACCCTGCCACCCCCCAGGGGGACAAGGGACAGCCTGGCACCCCCAGACTCACCCTGGGGACACCCAGGGGACACCCTGGGGACACCCTGGGGACAAGGGACAGCCTGGGACCCCCAGACTCACCCCGGGGACACCCAGGGGACACCCTGCCACCCCCCAGGGGGACAAGGGACAGACCGGCACCCCCAGACTCACCCCGGGGACACCCAGGGGACACCCAGGGGGACACCCTGGGGACAAGGGACAGCCTGTTACCCCCAAATTCACCTCGGGGACACTGAGGGGACACCCTGGGGACAAGGGACAGCCTGGGACCCCCAAATTCACCTCGGGGACACCCAGGGGACACCCTGGGGACAAGGGACAGCCTGGGACCCCCAGACTCACCCTGGGGACACCCCGGGGGACAAGGGACAGCCTGGCACCCCCAAATTCACCCCGGGGACACCCAGGGGGACACCACGACCCCTCCCAGGGGGACAAGGGACAGCCTGGCACCCCCAGACTCACCCTGGGGACACCCCGGGGGACACCCCGACAGCTCCGAGGGGACAGGGGAAGGACAGAGCAGGTCCCCAAATCCACCCAGGTGCCACCACTGCTCCGCAAGGACGGGGACACGGACGGGGACAGAGTGAGACCGGGAGGGGACAGCGGGGACAGCGGGGACAGAGGGGACAGCGGGGACAGAGGGACAGCGGGGACAGAGGGGACAGAGGGGACAGCGGGGACAGAGGGACAGAGGGGACAGAGGGGACAGCGGGGACAGAGGGACAGAGGGGACAGCGGGGACAGCGGGGACAGAGGGGACAGAGGGGACAGAGAGGGGACAGAGAGGGGACAGAGGGGACAGAGGGACAGGGAGGGGACAGGGAGGGGACAGGGGGACAGGGAGGGGACAGAGGGGACAGAGGGGACAGAGGGGACAGAGGGGACAGAGGGGACAGAGGGACAGAGGGACAGAGGGGACAGAGGGACAGAGGGGACAGAGGGGACAGAGGGGACAGAGGGACAGAGGGACAGAGGGGACAGAGGGGACAGAGGGGACAGAGGGACAGAGGGACAGAGGGGACAGAGGGGACAGAGGGGACAGAGATGGGACAGAGAGGGGACAGAGGGACAGAGGGGACAGAGGGGACAGTGGGGACAGAGAGGGGACAGCGGGGACAGAGGGGACAGCGGGGACAGAGGGACAGAGGGGACAGAGGGGACAGAGGGGACAGAGGGGACAGAGAGGGGACACTCGGGGACACTCGGGGACACTCAGCCCCCCCGTACCGGGGGTCCTCACCTGGCTGCTGCCCACCGGGGGTCTCCGCCGCGGAGGGGGGGTCATGGGGGCTGCTCTGAGAGGAGAGGGGGGTCCGGGAGGAAACGGGAGGTGACACCGGTGTCCCCCGGTGTCCCCCGGTGTCACCAAACTGTCCCCGGGTGTCCCCCGGTGTCCCCCGGTGTCACCAAACTGTCCCCGTGCTCCCCGCACCCTCCGCCTCATCCCCGCTCCTGGCTCGGTCTGTCCGTGTGCGTCGGGACCCCCCCGGTGTCCCCCGGTGTCCCCCGGAGCCCCCCAGTGTCCCCAGTGTCCCCCGGTGTCCCCCGATGTCCCCCGATGTCCCCCGCTGTCCCCGGTGTCCCACAGTGTCCCACAGTGTCCCCCAGTGTCCCCGGTGTCCCCCGATGTCCCCCGCTGTCCCCGGTGTCCCACAGTGTCCCACAGTGTCCCCCGGTGTCCCCGGTGTCCCCAAACTGTCCCCGGTGTCCCCAGGTGTCCCCCGGAGCCCCCGGTGTCCCCCGCTGTCCCCGGTGTCCCCCGGTGTCCCACAGTGTCCCCAGACTGTCCCGGTGTCCCCACCTCGCTCATCCCACTGTCACTGTCCCTGTCGCTCCCGCTGTCGCTGTCGCTGTCCCTGTCACTGTCGCTGTCGCTGTCGCTGTCGCTGTCGCTGTCGCTGTCACTGTCGCTGTCGCTGTCACTGTCCCTGTCGCTGTCGCTGTCGCTGTCCCTGTCGCTGTCGCTGTCCCTGTCGCTGTCACTGTCACTGTCGCTGTCGCTGTCGCTGTCGCTCCCCGAGTTCGGGACCGGTGCGGCCGCCGCTTTTATAGGGGCGGGGTTTGATTGACAGCCGAGAGCAGCCAATGGGGAGCGGGGGTGGGACCGGCAGGGACACGCCCACTGGGGTGGCTTCAACCCCCCCCCCCCTCCGGGCCAGGCGCGATGGACCCGGGGGGACACGGGGGGACATTGGGGACATTGGGGACACGGGGGGACACGGGGGGACATTGGGGACACGGGGGGACATTGGGGACACTGGGGGACATTGGGGACATTGGGGACATTGAGGGACATTGGGGCATTGGGGACACGGGGGGACACGGGGGGACATTGGGGACATTGGGGACACGGGGGGACACGGGGGGACATTGGGGACATTGGGGACATTGGGGGACATTGGGGACACGGGGGGACACGGGGGGACATTGGGGACACGGGGGACATTGGGGACATTGGGGGACATTGGGGGACATTGGGGACATTGGGGACACTGGGGACACTGGGGATATTGGGGGACATTGGGGACACTGGGGACATTGGGGGACATTGGGGACACTGGGGACATTGGGGGGACATTGAGGGACATTGGGGGACATTGGGGACAGTGGGGACATTGGGGGACATTGGGGACACTGGGGACATTGGGGGACATTGGGGACACTGGGGACATTGGGGGGACATTGAGGGACATTGGGGGACATTGGGGACAGTGGGGACACGGGGGACATTGGGGACATTGGGGACCTTGGGGACACTGGGGGGCATTGGGGGCATTGGGGACATTGGGGGGACATTGGGGCATTGGGGACACGGGGGGACATTGGGGACATTGGGGACACTGGGGGACATTGGGGACATTGGGGGGACATTGGGGACACTGGGGGCACTGGGGACATTGGGGACATTGGGGACATTGAGGGAGTGGCACAGCGGACACGAGGGGACACAGGGGAGTGTGGGGACAGCAGGGTGACCGTGAGCCCCCCTAGTGCCACCCTCCTGCTGGGGGTGACACCTGGGGACAGGGTTGGGGACAGTGCCACTCCCCCCAGTGACAGCTCCTGTGGGGACAGCGGTGACAGCCCGGCCACCACCGCGTCCCCTCCGGGCTCTGCCGGTGCCACCCTCAGCACGCGGGTGTGACATTCTGGCTGTCGCCTGTCCCCATGGCGTGTCCCCTCTGCTTCTGTCTGTCCCCCGCCTGTCCCCGTGTCCCTCTGTCCCCTACAGCTGCCATACCTGTCTCCTCCTGTCCCGCCCCAGGTGCCACCTGTCCCCTCCTGTCCCCCACAGCTGCCATACCTGTCCCCTCCTGTCCCCACGGTGTGTCCCCTCTGCTTCTGTCTGTCCCCTCCTGTCCCCTCCTGTCCCCTCCTGTCCCCTCCTGTCCCCTTCCCCAGGTGCCACCTGTCCCCTCCTGTCCCCCACAGCTGCCATACCTGTCCCCTCCTGTCCCCTCCTGTCCCCTCCTGTCCCCCTCTGTCCCCTCCTGTCCCCTCCGGTCCCCTTCCCCAGGTGCCTCCTGTCCCCACCTGTCCCCTCCTGTCCCCCCCGTCCCCTCCTGTCCCCCCCGTCCCCCCCCTGTCCCCTCCTGTCCCCTCCTGTCCCCCCCCCAAGTGCCACCTGTCCCCCCCTGTCCCCTCCTGTCCCCTCTGTCCCCCCCTGTCCCCTCCTGTCCCCTCCTGTCCCCCCCCCCAAGTGCCTCCTGTCCCCTCCGGTCCCCTCCTGTCCCCTCCTGTCCCCTCCGGTCCCCTCCTGTCCCCTTCCCCAGGTGCCTCCTGTCCCCCCCTGTCCCCTCCTGTCCCCCCCTGTCCCCTCCTGTCCCCCCCCCAAGTGCCACCTGTCCCCTCTGTCCCCTCCTGTCCCCTCTGTCCCCGCCTCTGTCCCCGCCTGTCGCAGCCTCGCTCAAGTTCAAGGTTCAAACTCCACCGGGCCCTTCCTGGGGACACGCGGGGAATGGATGCGACACACGGAGGGGGACACGAGGGGACACTCGGGGACCGACAGGGACACGAGGGGACCGGAGGGGACCGACAGGGACACGAGGGGACCGGAGGGGACCGACAGGGACACGAGGGGACACTCGGGGACTCTCGGGGACCCGGTGTCCCCTCAGCGTGTGGGGACAATCCCCCGTCACCGACTGCACCGGGGGACACCGGCTCAGGTACCGCCAGCGACGGGGACAGGAGGGGACAGGAGGGGACAGGAGGGGACAGCAGGGGACAGCAGGGGACAGGAGGGGACCGGAGGGGACAGCAGGGGACAGCAGGGGACAGGAGGGGACAGGAGGGGACAGAAGGGGACAGCAGGGGACAGGAGGGGACAGGAGGGGACAGCAGGGGACAGGAGGGGACCGGAGGGGACCGGAGGGGACAGCAGGGGACAGGAGGGGACCGACAGGGACAGGAGGGGACACTCGGGGACCGGAGGGGACACTCGGGGAATGCAGGGGACACTCGGGGACACTCGGGTACCGGAGGGGACAGGAGGGGAATGCAGGGGACACTCGGGGACATTCGGGGACCGGAGGGGACACTCGGGGACACTCGGGGAGTGCAGGGGACACTCGGGGACCGGAGGGGACACTCGGGGACACTCGGGGACACTCGGGGACCGACAGGGACCGGCGGGGACACACGGGTGACAGCACCGCGGGTGGAGGGACACCGTGGTGGCGGGCGGGTTGACGCGGGTGACAGCGCCGCGGGACAGGGTGACACCTGGAGGGGACGCGCGGCCGGAGCCGGTGGTGGCCGTGTGTCACCCCGCGCTGTCCCCGTGTCCCCAGGCGTGTCCCCAGGCGTGTCCCTGGAGAGCCCCCCGGGCACAGAGCGCGGGCCCCGGGACCCCCCTGGGGACACGGAGCCCGACGGGGACAAAGTGTGCGCCGTGTGTGGGGACAAGGCCAGCGGGTACCACTTCCACGTGATGAGCTGCGAGGGATGCAAGGGCTTCTTCAGGTGTGGGGACACCGCGGGGACAGGCGGGGACACTGTGGGGACACCGCGGGGACACCGCGGGGACACTGTGGGGACACTGCGGGGACGGCCGGGGACACCGTGGGGACACTGCGGGGACACTGCGGGGACACCACGGGGATATCCGGGGATAGCCGGGGACAGCCGGGGACACTGCGGGGACAGTCGGGGACACTGCGGGGTCACCGCGGGGATAGCCGGGGACAGTCGGAGACAGCCGGGGACACTGTGGGGACACTGCGGGGACAGTCAGGGGTAGTCGGGGATAGTCAGGGACACTGCGGGGACAGGCGGGGACACTGCGGGGACACTGCGGGGACAGTCGGGGATACCCGGGAACAGCCGGGGACACCGCGGGGACACTGCGGGGACACTGCGGGGACACCACGGGGATATCCGGGGATAGTCGGGGACACCGCGGGGACACTGCGGTGACAGCCAGGGACACCGCGGGGACACTGCAGGGATAGTCGGGGACACTGCGGGGACACTGCGGGGACAGTCGGGGACACTGCGGGGACAGTCGGGGATAGCCGGGGATAGTCGGGGACAGGCGGGGACACTGCGGGGACACTGCGGGGACAGCCGGGGACACCGCGGGGACACCGCGGGGACAGTCGGGGACACCGCGGGGACAGGCGGGGACACCGCGGGGACACTGTGGGGACAGCTGGGGACACCGCGGGGACACTGCGGGGACAGCCGGGGACACTGCGGGGACACCGCGGGGACAGGGTGGGATGGGATGGCGTAAGGGGACAGGGTGGGATGCGACAAAGGGGACAAAGTGGGACAAAGGGACAAAGAGGATGGGAAAGGCCAGGATGGGACAAAGGGACAGGGCAGGACAGGGAGGGACAAAGGGACAGAGCGAGGGGACTCGATGGGACGCGGTGGCACAGGACGGTCCCACGGAGCCGCTGCCACCCCGCGCGTGGGCCCCGCGCTGTCCCCGTGTCCCCGCAGGCGCTCCGTCATCAAAGGTGTCACCTTCACGTGTCCCCTGTCGCGACGCTGCCCTGTCACCAAGGCCAAGCGGCGACAGTGCCAGGCCTGCCGCCTGCAGAAGTGCCTGGCCGTGGGCATGAGGAGGGACAGTGAGTGACAGCGGGGACACCCGCGGGGACACGGGGCGGGGGGGACACGGAGCAGCTGGAGGGGACAAGGGGGACACGGCGGGGGAGGGGACACAGGGGACACCTGGCGGTGATGGGGACAGGGACACAGGGGACACAGGGGACACCTGGCGGTGATGGGGACAGGGGACACAGGGGACACCTGGCGGTGATGGGGACAGGGGACACAGGGGACACCTGGCGGTGATGGGGACAGGGGACACAGGGGACACCTGGCGGTGATGGGGACAGGGGACACCTGGGGATGATGGGGACAGGGGACAGGGGACACCTGGGGATGATGGGGACAGGGGACAGGGGACACCTGGCGGTGATGGGGACACAGGGGACACCTGGCGGTGATGGGGACAGGGGACACAGGGGACACAGGGGACACAGGGGACACCTGGCGGTGATGGGGACACAGGGGACAGGGGACACCTGGCAGTGATGGGGACACAGGGGACACCTGGCGGTGATGGGGACAGGGGACACAGGGGACACAGGGGACACAGGGGACACCTGGCGGTGATGGGGACACAGGGGACAGGGGACACCTGGCAGTGATGGGGACACAGGGGACACCTGGCGGTGATGGGGACAGGGGACACAGGGGACACAGGGGACACAGGGGACACCTGGCGGTGATGGGGACACAGGGGACACCTGGCGGTGATGGGGACAGGGGACACCTGGGACACCTGGCAGTGATGGGGACAGGGGACACAGGGGACACAGGGGACACAGGGGACACCCGGCGGTGATGGGGACAGGGGACACAGGGGACACAGGGGACAGGGGACACAGGGGACACCTGGCGGTGATGGGGACAGGGGACACAGGGGACACAGGGGACACCCGGCGGTGATGGGGACAGGGGACAGGGGACACCTGGGGGTGATGGGGACACAGGGGACACCTGGCGGTGATGGGGACAGAGGACACCTGGGACACCTGGCAGTGATGGGGACAGGGGACAGGGGACACCTGGCAGTGATGGGGACAGGGGACTGGCGGTGATGGGGACAGGGGACACAGGGGACACAGGGGACACAGGGGACACCTGGCGGTGATGGGGACAGGGGACACCTGGCGGTGATGGGGACAGGGGACACAGGGGACAGGGGACACAGGGGACACAGGGGACACAGGGGACACCTGGCGGTGATGGGGACACGCCACCCGGACAGCGGGGACAGGGACGGGGGAGCACCCGGGTGGGATAAAGGGGACCTGGAGGGGACAAGGGACAGAGAGGAGCGGTTTGGGAGGGGACAGCGGGGCACAGGGGGACAGCGGGGGTGGCTCGGGGAGGGGACAGGACAGGAGCGGTGTCCCCGATCGCTGTCCCCGCCGGCGGTGACAGCGCTACCGGGGGTGGCAGTGATCATGTCGGAGGAGGCGCTGCGGCGGCGGCGGGAGCTGCGGGGACAGCGGGGACAGCCCGGGGGACATCCCGGGGGACATCCCGGGGGACATCCCGGGGGACATCCCGGGGGACATCCCGGGGGACAGCAGGGACTGACGGCCGAGCAGCAGGAGCTGATCGCGCTCCTCATCGCCGCCCACCAGCGAACCTTCGACTCCAGCTTCTCCCAGTTCATGCACTGCTGGGTGAGCTGGGGACACCCCTGTCACCACTGGGGACACCCCTGTCCCTCTGGGGACACCCCTGTCACCACTGGGGACACCCCTGTCACCACCGGGGACACCCCTGTCACCACTGGGGACACCCCTGTCCCTCTGGGGACACCGCTGTCTTCATCAGGGACACCCCTGTCACCACTGGGGACACCCCTGTCCCTCTGGGGACACCCCTGTCACCGCTGGGGACACCCCTGTCCTCACTGGGGACACCCCTGTCACCCCTGGGGACACCCCTGTCCTCACCGGGACACCCCTGTCCTCACCAGGGACACCCCTGTCCCTCTGGGGACACCCCTGTCACCGCTGGGGACACCCCTGTCACCACCAGGACACCCCTGTCACCACCGGGGACACCCCTGTCCCTCTGGGGACACCCCTGTCACCACCAGAGACACCCCTGTCCTCACTGGGGACACCCCTGTCCCTCTGGGGACACCCCTGTCCTCACTGGGGACACCCCTGTCACCACTGGGACACCCCTGTCACCCCTGGGGACACCTCTGTCACCCCTGGGGACACCCCTGTCCTCACCGGGACACCCCTGTCACCACTGGGACACCCCTGTCACCCCTGGGGACACCCCTGTCCCCAAAGTCATCCTGACCGTCCCCACCATGTCCTGACTGTCCCCGTGTGTCCCCAGCCCTCGTGTTCCCAGCCCAGCGTGCGCCTGTTGGTGCCCGGCGCTCCGGACCCGGCTGTCACCACGGGGCTGTCACCGTGCGAGGCACCGTGTCCGGCTGTCACCACGGGGCTGTCACCGAGCCCCGCTGTCACCGAGGGGCTGTCACCGTGTCCGGCTGTCACCACGGGGCTGTCACCGTGCGAGGCACCGGGTCCGGCTGTCACCACGGGGCTGTCACCGAGCCCGGCTGTCACCGCGGGGCTGTCACCGTGCCAGGCGCAGGGCCCGGCTGTCACCGCGGGGCTGTCACCGTGCCAGGCGCGGGGCCTGGCTGTCACCGCGGGGCTGTCACCGTGCCCGGCTGTCACCACGGGGCTGTCACCGTGTCCGGCTGTCACCACGGGGCTGTCACCGTGCCCGGCTGTCACCGTGGGGCTGTCACCGTGTCCAGCTGTCACCGTGGGGCTGTCACCGTGCCAGGCGCGGGGCCCGGCTGTCACCGCGGGGCTGTCACCGTGCCCGGCTGTCACTGTGGGGCTGTCACCGTGCGAGGCGCCGGGCCCAGCTGTCACCGCGGGGCTGTCACCGAGCCCGGCTGTCACCGAGGGGCTGTCACCGAGCCCGGCTGTCACCGAGGGGCTGTCACCGTGCCCGGCTGTCACCATGGGGCTGTCACCGTGCCAGGCGCGGGGCCCGGCTGTCACCACGGGGCTGTCACCGTGCCCGGTGCCGGACGTGGTGTCGCTGCTGCCGCAGTTCGCCGACCTCAGCACCTTCATGATCCAGCAGGTGATCAAATTCGCCAAGGAGATCCCGGTGTTCAGGTGAGCACGGCGGGGACGCGCTCAGGTGTCACCCCCCTCATGAGGTGTCACCATGTCACCCCCCGAGGTGTCACAGTGTCACCCCCCGAGGTGTTGCGGTGTCACTCCCCGAGGTGTTGCGGTGTCACCCCCCTTGCCAGGTGTCACCGTGTCACACCCGAGGTGTCGCGGTGTCACCCCCTGAGGTGTCGTCACCCCCTGAGGTGTCGCGGTGTCACCCCCCGAGGTGTTGCGGTGTCACCCCCTGAGGTGTCGCGGTGTCACCCCCGAGGTGTCGCGGTGTCACACCCGAGGTGTCGCGATGTCACCCCCCTCACGAGGTGTCACCGTGTCACACCCGAGGTGTCGCGGTGTCACCCCCTGAGGTGTCGTCACCCCCTGAGGTGTCGCGGTGTCACACCCGAGGTGTCGCGATGTCACCCCCCTCACGAGGTGTCACCGTGTCACACCCCGAGGTGTCACCGTGTCACCCCCCGAGGTGTCACTGTGTCACCCCCCTCACGAGGTGTCACCGTGTCACACCTGAGGTGTCACCGTGTCCCCTCCCATCAGGAGTTTGTCCCTGGACACCCAAATCTCGCTGCTGAAAGGGGCCACGCTGGGGATCTGCCAGATCCGCTTCAACACCGTCTTCAACACCGACACCAAGGCCTGGGAGTGCGGCCAGCGCTGCTACACCATCCGCGACGGGGCCATGGGTATGGGGACACTGGGAACACTGGGGACAGCCCTGGGGACACGGGGGACACCCCTGGGGACACTGGGGACACTGGGGACAGCTGGGGACACTGGGGACACTGGGGACAGCTGGGGACACTGGGGACACTGGGGACACACCTGGGGACAGCTGGGGACAGCCCTGGGGACACTGGGGACAGCTGGGGACACTGGGGACAGCCCTGGGGACAGCTGGGGACACTGGGGACACTGGGGACACTGGGGACAGCTGGGGACACCCCTGGGGACACTCCTGGGGACAGCCCTGGGGACACTGGGGACACCCCTGGGGACAGCTGGGGACAGCAGGGACACCCCTGGGGACACTTAGGGACACCTGGGTGTGTCCAGGTGTGACCGGGTGTGACCAGATGTGACCAGGTGTGACCAGATGTGACCAAGGGTGTGTCCAGGTGTCCCCAGGTGTGTCCAGATGTGACCAGATGTGACCAAGGGTGTGTCCAGGTGTGACCGGGTGTGTCCAGGTGTGTCCAGGTGTGACCGGGTGTGGCTGGGTGTGTCCAGGTGTGTCCAGGTGTGACCAGATGTGACCAAGGGTGTGGCCAGGTGTGTCCAGGTGTGCCCAGGTGTGTCCAGATGTCCCCAGGTGTGACCAGGTGTCCCCAGGTGTGTCCAGATGTCCCCAGGTGTGACCAGGTGTCCCCAGGTGTGTCCAGGTGTGACCGGATGTGACCAGATGTGACCAAGGGTGTGTCCAGGTGTGTCCAGGTGTGCCCAGGTGTGCCCGGGTGTGTCCAGGTGTGTCCAGATGTGACTGGGTGTGTCCAGGTGTGCCCAGCTGTGTCCAGGTGTGGCCAGGTGTGGCCAGATGTGTCCAGGTGTCCCCAGGTGTGCCCAGGTGTGTCCAGGTGTGACCGGGTGTGTCTGGGTGTGACCAAGGGTGTGGCCAGGTGTCCCCAGCTGTGTCCCCAGGTGTGTTCAGCTGTGGCCAGGTGTCCCCAGGTGTCCCCAGGTGTGACTGGGTGTGACTGGGTGTGTCCAGGTGTCCCCAGCTGTGTCCCCAGCTGTGTCCCCAGCTGTCCCCAGGTGTCCCCAGGTGTCCCCAGGTGTGTCCAGGTGTCCCCAGCTGTGTCCCCAGGTGTCCCCAGGTGTCCCCAGGTGTCCCCAGGCTGACTGTGGGGTTTTGGGGACCCCCAGCCGGGTTCCAGCAGATTTACCTGGAGCCGCTGCTCAAGTTCCACGAGAGCCTGCGGCGGCTGCGGCTGCACCAGGCAGAGTACGCGCTGCTGCAGGCACTGCTGCTCTTCTCACCCGGTGAGCGCGGGGACATGGGGACATTGGGGACAATGGGGACATCCCGGGGTGAGCGCGGGGACACGGGGACACGGGGACATGGGGACACCCTGTGCTGCTCTTCTCACTCAGTGAGCGCGGGGACACGGGGACACGGGGACATGGGGACAATGGGGACACGGGGACACGGGGACATGGGGACATCCTGGGGTGAGCACGGGGACACGGGGACACGGGGACATGGGGACAATGGGGACAATGGGGACATCCCGGGGTGAGCTCGGGGACACGGGGACACGGGGACATTGGGGACATGGGGACATCCTGGGGTGAGCGCGGGGACACGGGGACATGGGGACATGGGGACAATGGGGACAATGGGGACACGGGGACACGGGGACACGGGGACAATGGGGACATGGGGGACATGGGGACACGGGGACACCCTGTGCTGCTCTTCTCACCCGGTGAGTGTGGGGACATTGGGGACATGGGGACAATGGGGACAGGGGGACACGGGGACACGGGGACATGGGGACACCCTGTGCTGCTCTTCTCACCCAGTGAGTGCGGGGACACGGGGACACGGGGACACAGGGACATTGGGGACAATGGGGACATGGGGACACGGGGACACGGGGACATGGGGACACGGGGACACGGGGACATGGGGACATGGGGACAATGGGGACACGGGGACATGGGGACACGGGGACACAGGGACATTGGGGACAATGGGGACAGGGGGACATGGGGACACGGGGACATGGGGACACAGGGACACGGGGACATGGGGACAATGGGGACACCCCGTGCTGCTCTTCTCCCCCGGTGAGCGCGGGGACACGGGGACATGGGGACACCCCACTGTCAGGGGAGGGGACACGGGGACATCTCACTGTCCCCAGGGGAGGGGACACGGGGATATCCCGCTGTCAGGGGAGGGGACACGGGGACATCTCACTGTCCCCAGGGGAGGGGACACGGGGACACCCTGCTGTCCCCAGGGGAGGGGACACAGGGACACCCCGCTGTCAGGGGAGGGGACACAGGGACACCCTGCTGTCCCCAGGGGAGGGGACACGGGGACATCTCACTGTCCCCAGGGGAGGGGGACACGGGGACACCCCGCTGTCAGGGGAGGGGACACAGGAACACCCCGCTGTCAGGGGAGGGGACACAGGGACATCTCACTGTCCCCAGGGGAGGGGACACGGGGACACCCTGCTGTCCCCAGGGGAGGGGACACAGGGACACCCCGCTGTCAGGGGAGGGGACACGGGGACATCTCACTGTCCCCAGGGGAGGGGACACGGGGACACCCCGCTGTCAGGGGAGGGGACACAGGGACACCCTGCTGTCCCCAGGGGAGGGGACACGGGGACACCCCGCTGTCAGGGGAGGGGACACGGGGACACCCCGCTGTCAGGGGAGGGGACATGGGGACACCCCGCTGTCAGGGGAGGGGACACAGGGACATCTCACTGTCCCCAGGGGAGGGGACACGGGGACACCCCGCTGATGTCACCTCTCGTCCCCACCCAGACCACGGCATCGGCCAGCGCGAGGTCATCGACGCGTTCCAGGAGAAGCTGGCCCTGACCCTGCAGAGCTACATCGAGCACCAGCACCCCCCCGAGGAGGGCAGGTGGGGCTCGGGGTGACGGGGGTGGGTGGCACTGTCCCCAGGGGCGCTGGGGACTGTCACCGTGTCCCCCCCCGCGTGTCCCCAAGGCTGCTGTACGCCAAGCTGCTGCTGCTGCTGACGGAGCTGCAGACGCTGATGGTGGAGAACACCCGGCAGATCCTGCACATCCAGGACCTGTCGACCATGACGCCGCTGCTCTCCGAGATCATCAGCTGAGCTCAGACACGTCCCCGGTGTCACCCAATGTCACCCAATGTCACCCAATGTCACCCAATGTCACATCCAGGTCCCCCACCGGGCACAGAGTAAAGCTCCTTTATTTATCCGGGCTCTCTCCGGTGTGTGGCTGTGGGGAAACTGAGGCACGGCTGCTGTGGTGCTGGGGACAATCACCCCGGGGGGTGGCACTGGGGACAATGGGGACCCCCAGCAGCTGGCACTGGGGACACTGGGGACCCCCATCCCCACTGGGGACAATGGGGACCCCCAGCCCCATGGCATCAGCCCCCTCCATGGGGTGACACCGGTGACAATGGGGACCCCCAGCCCCACTGGGGACAATGGGGACCCCCAGCAGCTGGCACTGGGGACTCTGGGGACCCCCAGCCCCATGGCATCAGCCCCGTCCATGGGGTGGCACCGGTGACACTGGGGACCCCCAGCCCCATGGCAGCAGCCACCCCCATGAGGTGGCACCGATGACAATGGGGACCCCCAGCAGCTGGCACCGGTGACACTGGGGACCCTCAGTCCCACTGGTGACACTGGGGACCCCCAGCAGCTGGCACCGGTGACAATGGGGACCCCCAGCCCCCCGTGGTGACAATGGGGACCCCCAGCCCCATGGCATCAGCCCCCTCCATGGGGTGGCACCGATGACAATGGGGACCCCCAGCAGCTGGCACCGGTGACACTGGGGACCCCCAGCCCCACTGGTGACACTGGGGACCCTCAGCCCCACTGGTGACACTGGGACCCCCAGCAGCTGGCACTGGTGACACTGGGGACCCCCATCCCCCCGCGGTCCCCCCTGTCCCCTCAGCGCTGTCCCTCGCTGTCCCCTGCCCGCCGTGTCCCCGCTGTGGCACCTGCAGGGCCCGGCCCGGTGGCTCCCTGAGCAGGACGGTGCCACATCCCCGCTGTCCCCTCTGTCCCCGCTGTCCCCGCTGTCCCCGCTGTCCCCTCAGCCCACGGTGACGCTGAAGCCGCAGTGGAACCGGTTCCTCCAGTGGTTGAGGAAGGCGCCCAGGGCCAGCGTCACGGGCAGGGGGGGCAACTTCTTCTCCAGGACCCCCCCAACGCTCCAATTACTGTCCAGGAGCCCTGAGGGGGACAGCAGGGACAGCTGAGTGCCACCAGGAGGTGACAACCGCTGGCAGAAGCCACCGGCAGCCCGGCCCACCTCTGAAGACGGCGTTGGCTCGCGGCAGGTTGAGCTGGTAGCCAAAGGCGAAGGTGGTCTCCTGCAGCCGCGTGTTGGCCTCCAGCTCCACCCCCACCTGCACCTGCAGGGGGACACGGCGGTGACAGCGGCTTGGGGACACCGGGGGACACCGCAGGGGACACGGGGGACACTCACCTGCTCGTTGGCCCGGTGGTAGTAGCTGGCGTGAGCCCCCCCGTAGCCCACGTTGAGCGTCGTCACCCAGTTGGGGGCTGCAACAGAGAGCCAGCGTCCCCAAAACGTCCCCAAGGTGTCCCCAAAGTGTCCCCAAGGTGTCCCCGAGGTGTCCCCGAGGTGTCCCCTACCTGAGTATTTCCCTGCCAGCGTCAGGATGGCCCCCTCCTCGCCGGGGCGCCGGTGGTAGACGAGCTCTCCGCCCAGCACCAGGCGGGCGGTGACGCTCTGCAGGAAATGCGCCACCAGGATCACTGCGGGGACAGCGCCGTGTCACCCCTGCCATGTCACCCCCGCGGGGTCACCCGTGGTGTCACCCCCGCCGTGTCACCCCCGCCCGCGGTGTCACCCCCACGGTGTCACCCCCGCCGTGTCACCCCCGCCCGCGGTGTCACCGTGGTGTCACCCCCGCTGTGTCACCCCCACAGTGTCACCCGTGGTGTCACCCCCACAGTGTCACCCCCGCCGTGTCACCCTCGGTGTCACCCCCGCCGTGTCACGCCCGCCCGCGGTGTCACCGTGGTGTCACCCCCGCTGTGTCACCCTCAGTGTCACCCCCACAGTGTCACCCGTGGTGTCACCCCCACAGTGTCACCCCCGCTGTGTCACCCCCGCCTGCGGTGTCACCGTGGTGTCACCCCCGCTGTGTCACCCCCGCAGTGTCACCCCCACGGTGTCACCCCCACGGTGTCATCCCCACGGTGTCAACCCCGCCGTGTCACCCCCGCGGTGTCACCCCCGCCGTGTCACCCTCGGTGTCACCCCCGCAGTGTCACCCCCGCCGTGTCACCCTCGGTGTCACCCTCGGTGTCACCCTCGGTGTCACCCCCGCCGTGTCACCCCCGCCGTGTCACCCCCTCGGTGTCACCCTCACGGTGTCACCCTCGGTGTCACCCCCGTGGTGTCATCCCCTCGGTGTCACCCCCACAGTGTCACCCCCACGGTGTCACCCCCACGGTGTCACCCTCGGTGTCACACCCGTGGTGTCACCCCCGCGGTGTCACCCCCACGGTGTCACCCTCGGTGTCAACCCCGCCGTGTCACCCTCGGTGTCACCCCCACGGTGTCACCCCCGCAGTGTCACCCCCGCCGTGTCACCCTCAGTGTCACCCCCGCGGTGTCACCCCTGCCATGTCACCCCCATGGTGTCACCCCCGCCGTGTCACCCCCGCGGTGTCACCCTCGGTGTCACCCCCACCGTGTCACCCCCACCGTGTCACCGTGGTGTCACCCCCGCCATGTCACCCCCGCAGTGTCACCCCTGCCGTGTCACCCTCGGTGTCACCCCCGCTGTGTCACCCCCGCTGTGTCACCCCCACCGTGTCACCCCCACCGTGTCACCCCCACCGTGTCACCGTGGTGTCACCCCCGCCATGTCACCCCCGCAGTGTCACCCCTGCCGTGTCATCCCCGCCGTGTCACCCCCACGGTGTCACCCCCGCGGTGTCACCCTCAGTGTCACCCCCGCGGTGTCACCCCCACAGTGTCACCTGTGGTGTCACCCTCGCAGTGTCACCCTCAGTGTCACCCCCGCCGTGTCACCCTCGGTGTCACCCCCGCCGTGTCACGCCCGCCCGCGGTGTCACCGTGGTGTCACCCCCGCCGTGTCACCCCTGCCGTGTCACCCTCGGTGTCACCCTCGGTGTCACCCCCGCCGTGTCACCCCCGGTGTCACCCCCGTGGTGTCACCCGTGGTGTCACCCCCGCTGTGTCACCCCTACGGTGTCACCCCCGCCGTGTCACCCCCGCCGTGTCACCCCCACGGTGTCACCCTCAGTGTCACCCCTGCCGTGTCACCCCCGCCGTGTCACCCTCGGTGTCACCCCTGTGGTGTCACCCCCACCGTGTCACCCCCGCCGTGTCACCCCCGCCGTGTCACCGTGGTGTCACCCCCGCCGTGTCACCCTCAGTGTCACCCCCGCGGTGTCACCCTCGGTGTCACCCCCACAGTGTCACCCTCAGTGTCACCCCCACGGTGTCACCCTCGGTGTCACCCCCGCCGTGTCACCCTCGGTGTCACCCCCGCAGTGTCACCCTCGGTGTCACCCCTGTGGTGTCACCCCCGCCGTGTCACCCCTGCCGTGTCACCCTCGGTGTCACCCTCGGTGTCACCCCCGCAGTGTCACCCTCAGTGTCACCCCCGCGGTGTCACCCTTGGTGTCACACCCGTGGTGTCACCCTCGGTGTCACCCTCGGTGTCACCCCCGCCGTGTCACCCCCACTGTGTCACCCTCGGTGTCACCCCCGCCGTGTCACCCTCAGTGTCACCCCCGCAGTGTCACCCCCGCAGTGTCACCCCCGCGGTGTCACCGTCCCCTCCCGTGTGTCACCCACCGGAGCCGGCCAGCAGGTCGGGGTTGCCCAGGGTCAGCGTGGCCGTGCAGTCGTCACCGCGGTACTCGCCGTCAAACTGCCACGTCACAAACCTGGCCTGGTGCGTCTGGAGCAAGGGGACACCCATGGGGACACCCATGGGGACACCGATGGGGACATGTGGGGGACACAGGGGACACCGATGGGGACACGTGTGGGTGATGGAGGTGACACCGGGGGACATGCGGGGGACACAGGTGACACCGACGGGGACATGTGGGGGACACAGGTGACACCAGGGGACACGCACAGGGGACACGGGTGACACCGATGGGGACATGTGGGGGATGCAGGTGACACCGATGGGGACATGTGGAGGACACAGGGGACACCAGGGGACATGTGGGGGACACAGGTGACACCAGGGGACACACGGGGGACACAGGTGACACCGATGGGGACACCGATGGGGACACAGGGGACACCGATGGGGACACGGGTGACACCAGGGGACATGTGGGGGACACAGGTGACACCGGGGGACACGTGTGGGTGACAAAGGTGACACCGATGGGGACATGCGGGGACACAGGTGACACCAGGGGACACACGCGGGTGACGGAGGTGACACCGGGGGATGGGTGCGGGTGATGGAGGTGACACCGGGGGACACGCAGGTGGGTGATGGAGGTGACACCAGGGACACGCACAGGTGACAGAGGTGACACCAAGGGGACACGGGCGCAGGTGACGGAGGTGACACCAGGGGGATGCGCAGGTGACAGAGGTGACACTGGGGGACGCGCGGGTGACACAGGTGACACCGATGGGGACACGCACAGGTGACATGGCGGTGACACAGGTGACAGAGCTGACATGTGCAGGTGACACAGATGACACCAGGGACACACAGGTGACACAGGTGACACCAGGTGACACCAGGTGACACACACAGGTGACACAGGTGACACCAGGTGACACACACAGGTGACAGAGGTGACACAGGTGACACAGGTGACACACACAGGTGACAGAGGTGACACAGGTGACACCAGGTGACACACACAGGTGACAGAGGTGACAGAGGTGACACAGGTGACACACACAGGTGACAGAGGTGACAGAGGTGACAGAGGTGACACAGGTGACACACACAGGTGGCACACACAGGTGGCACACACAGGTGACACAGGTGACACAGGTGACACACACAGGTGACACAGGTGGCACAGGTGACACACACAGGTGGCACACACAGGTGACAGAGGTGACAGAGGTGACAGAGGTGACACAGGTGACACACACAGGTGACACAGGTGACAGAGGTGACAGAGGTGACAGAGGTGACACAGGTGACACACACAGGTGACACAGGTGACAGAGGTGACAGAGGTGACAGAGGTGACACAGGTGACACAAACAGGTGACACAGGTGACACAGGTGACACACACAGGTGACACACACAGGTGACAGAGGTGACACACACAGGTGACACACAGGTGACACAGGTGACACAGGTGACACACACAGGTGACAGAGGTGACAGAGGTGACACAGGTGACACACACAGGTGACACAGGTGACACACACAGGTGACACACACAGGTGACAGAGGTGACACAGGTGACACAGGTGACACACACAGGTGACACACACAGGTGACACAGGTGACACAGGTGACACACACAGGTGACACACACAGGTGACACAGGTGACACAGGTGACATGGGGCTCACCTGGAAGACGGCTTTGGCGCGGAGGCGCTGGGCCAGCAGCTGCAGGGCCTGAGCGTTGAGGCTGCCAGCGCTGTCCATGTCACCCAGCAGCGTGGGGAACACCTGGGGACAGCGCCGTGTGACATGGGGACAGCGCCATGTGACACAGGGACAGTGCCGTGTGACATGGGGACAGCGCCGTGTGACATGGGGACAGCCACCGTGTGACACGGGGACAGCGCCGTGTGACACGGGGACAGTGCCATGTGACATGGGGACAGTGCCATGTGACATGGGGACAGCACCGTGTGACACGGGGACAGCGCCGTGTGACATGGGGACAGCGCCGTGTGACACGGGGACAGCGCCGTGTGACACAGGGACAGCGCCGTGTGACATGGGGACAGTGCCATGTGACATGGGGACAGTGCCGTGTGACATGGGGACAGTGCCGTGTGACACGGGGACAGCACCGTGTGACACGGGGACAGCCACTGCCCCGTGGGGACAGCGCCGTGTGACATGGGGACAGCGCCGTGTGACATGGGGACAGCGCCGTGTGACATGGGGACAGCCACTGCCCCATGGGGACAGCGCCGTGTGACGTGGGGACAGTCACCACCCCGATGGGGACAGCGCCGTGTGACACAGGGACAGCGCCGTGTGACATGGGGACAGCCACTGCCCCACGGGGACAGCGCCGTGTGACATGGGGACAGCGCCGTGTGACACGGGGACAGCGCCATGTGACATGGGGACGGTCACCCATAGCCCCAAAGCCACCAATGACCCCAAGGCCACCAATGACCACCCATGGCCCCAAAGCCACCAATGACCTCAGGGCCACCGATGACCCCAAGGCCACCAGTGACCCCAGGGCCACCCGGGACCACCCAAGCCCCAGAGCCACCAGTGACCCCAAGACCCCCAATGACCCCTGGGACCACCCATGGCCCCAAAGCCACCAATGACCCCAAGGCCACCTGGTGTCCCCGGTGGCTTTGGGGTGACCGCAGACCCGTGCCCACCCCGTGCCCACCCCGTGCCACCCGCGGTGTCACCTCAGTGGGCCCGAGCTGGCGGTCCCCCACGAAGGTGGCGTTGAAGCGATAGCCGGAGGGACCCAGGGTGCTCATGTGCACCGTGTGTGTCACCTGCGGGGGTGACACAGGGGTCACAGGGGACAGGGGACACGCGGGGACGGCCACCCCTGCTGTCCCCTCCCTCACCTGGAAGTGGCTGCTCAGGGTCTTGGTGACGATCAGCTTCACCCCCTCCATCTGCGGCGGGAACACCTCTGTGGGGACACGGCTGTCACCCGCCCTGGGGACACCCAGTGACCCCCAGACACGGCTGGCACCCCCCAGGGACATCCAGTGACCCCCAGACACGGCTGTCACCCGCCCTGGGGACACCCAGTGACACCCAGACACTGCTGGCACCCCCCTGGGGACACCCAGTGACACCCAGACACGGCTGGCACCCGCCTGGGGACACCCAGTGACCCCCAGACACAGCTGTCACCCCCCCTGGGGACACAGCTGTCACCCCCCTGGGGACATCCAGTGACCCCCCAGACACGGCTGTCACCCACCCTGGGGACACCGCTGGCACCCCCAGACACAGCTGTCACCCGCCTGGGGACATCCAGTGACCCCCAGACACAGCTGTCACCCGCCTGGGGACATCCAGTGACCCCCAGACACAGCTGTCACCCACCTGGGGACATGGCTGTCACCCGCCTGGGGACACCCAGTGACCCCCAGACACGGCTGTCACCCGCCCTGGGGACATCCAGTGACCCCCAGACACAGCTGTCACCCACCTGGGGACATGGCTGTCACCCGCCTGGGGACACCCAGTGACCCCCAGACACGGCTGTCACCCGCCCTGGGGACATCCAGTGACCCCCAGACACGGCTGTCACCCGCCCTGGGGACACCCAGTGACCCCCAGACACTGCTGGCACCCGCCTGGGGACACGGCTGTCACCCGCCTGGGGACACCCAGTGACACCAGACACGGCTCTCACCCACCTGGGGACACGGCTGGCACCCCATGAGGGGCTGTCACCCGCCTGGGGACACCCAGTGACCCCCCAGACACGGCTGTCACCCGCCTGGGGACACCCAGTGACCCCCAGACACGGCTGTCACCCGCCTGGGGACACGGCTGTCACCCCCAGATGGGCTGTCACCCCCCTGGGACACGGCTGTCACCCACCTGGGGACACCCAATGACCCCCAAACGGGCTGTCACCCCCCAGGTGACACCCACAACCCCTTCTTTGGGGACAGCACTGCCACCTCCGGGCCAGCCCCCCAGGGGACACCGCTGCCACCCCCCACTGTCACCACGGCCCCGCTGTCACCTCTGTCCCCCCCTGTCCCCCTCACGGTCCCCCTGTCCCCTCTGTCCCCTCTGTCCCCTCACGGTCCCCCCTGTCCCCCGCTGTCCCCTCTGTCCCCTCAGAACTCCCTGTCCCCTCCTGTCCCCTCTGTCCCCCCTCTCCCCTCTGTCCCCCCCTGTCCCCCCCTGAGGACCCTCTGTCCCCTCACGGCCCCTCTGTCCCCTCCTGTCCCTCCCTGTCCCCCCTGTCCCCTCAGGACCCCTCTCCCCCCCGTCCCCCTTGTCCCCTCTGTCTCCCCCTGTCCCCTCTGTCCCCCTCGTCCCCTCCTGTCCCCCCCTCCCCTGTGTCCCCCCCTGTCCCCTCTGTCCCCCCCATCCCCTCACGCCCCCCCCATCTCCCCCTCACGGTTCCCCCTCATCCCCGCCGCCCCCGTTACCCGCGGCGGGCACCTTTGCAGAGCCGGTGGAGCTCATCGAAGCTGCCGGGGTTGCGGAGGGGCTCTGCCCGGCGCGGGGCGCGGCCCCCGGCGTTGCCCATGGCCCCTACGGGCCCCCCCCGCCCGCCGCCATCGCGGCCGGCGCCGCCCGGAGCGCCTTCAACGGGGGCGCCGCCGCCATCTTGGCCGCGGGCAACGCGCGCCGCTCATTGGCTGAGCGGGGAGGGCGGGGACGCGCGGGAATGAGGCCCCTCCGGAGCCGCCGGGGCTCAGAGGAAAGGTTCCGGGGTGACGGAGTTCCGCGCCACACTCGGGTCACCAAATCGCGGTGTCCCCTTCGTGTCCCCAAATCGCGGTGTCCCCAAATCGCAGTGTCCCCAAATCCCGGTGTCCCCAAATCCCGGTGTCCCCCTCGTGTCCCCAAATCGCAGTGTCCCCAAATCCCGGTGCCCCCAAATCCCGGTGTCCCCAAATCCCGGTGTCACCAAATCCCTGTGTCCCCAAATCCCCGCTGTCCCCAAAACCCCGCTGTCCCCAAATTCCGCTGTCCCCTTCGTGTCCCCAAATCCCCGCTGTCCCCAAATCGCGGTGTCCCCCTCGTGTCCCCAAATCCCGGTGTCCCCAAAACCCCGCTGTCCCCAAATCCCCGCTGCCCCCCTCGTGTCCCCAAATCCCGGTGTCCTCCTCGTGTCCCCCTCGTGTCCCCACACCCGCTGTCCCTTGTCCCACACCCGATGTCCCCAATGTCCCCAATCCCTGACCGGGGGGACTCTATCCCAGCCCGGGCTGTCCCCAGTGTCCCCAGTGTCCCCAATGTCCCCAATGTCCCCAATGTCCCCAATCTCTGATCGGGGGACTCTGTCCCAGCCCGGGCTGTCCCCAGTGTCCCCAATGTCCCCAATGTCCCCAGTCTCTAACCAGGGGGACTCTGTCCCATCCCGGGCTGTCCCCAATGTCCCCAATGTCCCCAATCTCTAACCAGGGGGACTCTGTCCCAGCCCGGGCTGTCCCCAATGTCCCCAATGTCCCCAGTGTCCCCAGTGTCCCCAATGTCCCCAATCTCTAACCAGGGGACTCTGTCCCATCCCGGGCTGTCCCCAATGTCCCCAGTGTCCCCAATGTCCCCAATGTCCCCAATCTCTAACCAGGGGGGCTCTGTCCCAGCCCGGGCTGTCCCCAATGTCCCCAATGTCCCCAGTCCCTGACCGGGGGACTCTGTCCCAGCCCGGGCTGTCCCCAGTGTCCCCAGTGTCCCCAATGTCCCCAATGTCCCCAATCTCTGAGCAGGGGGACTCTGTCCCAGCCCGGGCTGTCCCCAATGTCCCCAATGTCCCCAGTGTCCCCAGTGTCCCCAATGTCCCCAATCTCTAACCAGGGGACTCTGTCCCATCCCGGGCTGTCCCCAATGTCCCCAGTGTCCCCAATGTCCCCAATGTCCCCAATCTCTAACCAGGGGGGCTCTGTCCCAGCCCGGGCTGTCCCCAATGTCCCCAATGTCCCCAGTCCCTGACCGGGGGACTCTGTCCCAGCCCGGGCTGTCCCCAGTGTCCCCAGTGTCCCCAATGTCCCCAATGTCCCCAATCTCTGAGCAGGGGGACTCTGTCCCAGCCCGGGCTGTCCCCAGTGTCCCCTCCCGCCCAGGGCCGAGGGTCAGTGACACCGCAGGTGACAACCTTCGCCCCGTGGGGCCCCCCTGGCCCCAGACCGCGGCCATCGGCCCCTGGTGGCCCTTGGGGACACGGGGAGGGGACACGGGGAGGGGACACGGGGAGGGGACACGGGGCCCCACCGTGTTTGTCCGGGGGGATAAAAACGGGGCCCGAGCGAGGGGGGGACCCCAAAGCTCCAGCGGTACCTGGCCAGGTGAGAGGGGAGGGGACAGGGATGGGGTGGGGGGATGGGGTGGGGGGCTGGGATTGGGGTGGGGGATGGGATTGGGGTGGGGGGCTGGGATTGGGGTGGGGGATGGGATTGGGTGGGGGGCTGGGATTGGGGTGTGGGGCTGAGATTGGGGCTGGGATTGGGGTGTGGGGCTGGGATTGGGACGTGGGGATGGGATTGGGGACAGGGATTGGGGTGTGGGGCTGGGATTGGGGCTGGGATTGGGGACAGGAATTGGGGTGTGGGGAAGGGATCGGGGATCGGGGCTGGGATTGGGGTGTGGGGCTGGGATTGGGAATGTGGGGCAGGGATTGGGGTGTGGGGCTGGGATTGGGGTGTGGGGCTGGGATTTGGGACAAGGATTGGGATGCGGGTCAGGAATTGGGATGTGGGGCTGGGATTTGGGGCTGGGATTGGGGTGTGGGGCTGGGACTGGGGCAGGGATTGGGGTGTGGGGTTGGGATTGGGGTGTTGGGCTGGGATTTGGGGTGTGGGGTTGGGATTTGGGGCTGGGATTGGGGACAGGGATTGGGGTGTTGGGCTGGGATTTGGGACAGGGATTGGGGTGTGGGTCAGGAATTGGGGTGTGGGGCCGGGATTGGGGTGTGGGGCAGGGATTGGGACGTGGGGATGGGATTGGGGATCGGGGCTGGGATTGGGGTGTGGGGCTGGGATTGGGGTGTGGGGCAGGGATTGGGGTGTGGGTCAGGAATTGGGCTGTGGGGATGGGATTGGGGACGGGAATTGGGGTGGGGGGCTGGGATTGGGGTGTGGGGCAGGAATTGGGGACAGGGATTGGGGTGTGGGGCTGGGATTGGGGACAGGAATTGGGGTGGGGGGCTGGGATTGAGGTGTGGGGCAGGAATTGGGGACAGGGATTGGGGTGTGGGGTTGGGATTGGGAATGTGCGGCAGGGATTGGGATATGGGGAAGGGATCGGGGTGTGGGGCAGGAATTGGGGTGCGGGTCAGGCACAGGAATTGGGGTGTGGGGCTGGGATTGGGGTGTGGGGCTGGGATTGGGAATGTGGGGCAGGGAATGTGCTGGGATGGGGCTGGAATTCCCAATGGGGCTGGAATTCTCCATGGGGCTGGAATTCTCCATGGGGCTGGAATTCCCGATGGGGCTGGAATTCCCGGTGGGGCTGGAATTCTCCATGGGGCTGGGATTCTCCATGGGGCTGGAATTCTCCATGGGGCTGGAATTCTCCATGGGGCTGGGATTCTCCATGGGGCTGGAATTCCCGGTGGGGCTGGAATTCTCCATGGGGCTGGAATTCCCGCTGGGGCTGGAATTCCCGATGGGGCTGGAATTCCCGCTGGGGCAGGAATTCTCCATGGGGCAGGAATTCTCCATGGGGCTGGAATCTCCTGCGGGGCTCAAATCTTTAATGGGTCCGGATATTTTTATGGGTCTGGAAGTCGCCGTGGGGCCGCTCCTCTCTCACCCCGGTGTCCCCCCGGTGTCCCCCCCACCCCAGCCATGAGGCTCGCGGTAGCCACGCTGCTGCTCCTGCTCGCCACCGCCCGCCCCGGCGCCGCTCGGGTCCGGCGGGACGCGCCCGCTGCGGGCTCCGAGCCCGTGGCCAGCGAGGATTTCCTCACTCGCCAATTCCAGAGCTTCTCCGACTTCTTCACCCGCGAGCTGCCGCACAAGCTGCGGGCGGAGGAGCTGCGCGGACAGGCCGAGTACGGGGGGGGGTCGGGAACCCCTCCTCGGGACCCCCTCACCGGGACCCTCCCTGGGACCCCCTCACCGGGACCCTCCCCGGGACCCTCACCGGGACCCGCACCGGGACCCCCTCACCGGGACCCTCCCTGGGACCCCCTCACCGGGACCCTCCTCGGGACCCCCTCACCGGGACCCCCTCACCGGGACCCCCTCCCTGGGACCCTCACCGGGACCCTCACCGGGACCCGCACCGGGATCCCCTCCCTGGGACCCCCTCACCGGGACCCCCTCCCTGGGACCCCCTCCCCGGGACCCTCCCCGGGACCCTCACCGGGACCCTCCTCGGGACCCCCTCACCGGGACCCCCTCACCGGGATTCCTTCCCTTGGAACTTTCCCCGGGACCCTCTCCCTGGGATTCCTTCCCCGGGGACCCCCTCCCCATTATTTTTCCCCAGGACCCCTCCCCAGTCCCTTCCCGAGACCCCTCCCCAGTTCCCCGGGACCCTTCCCCAGTTCTCCCTCCCCAGTTCCCCAGTTCCCTCTCCCCAGTCTCTTCCCGGGACCCCTCCCCAGCTCCCCCTCCCCAGTCCCTCCCCAGCTCCCTCTCCCCAGTCCCCCCTCCCAGTCCCTCCCCAGTCCCGGGACCCCTTCTCCAGTTTCCCCTCCCCAGTCTCTTCCCATTCCCCCTCCCAGTTCCCCGGGACCCCTCCCCAATTCCCCAGCTCCCCCTCCCCAGTCTCTTCCCAGGACCCCTCCCCAGTTCCCCAGTTCCCGGGACCCCTTCCCCAGTTTCCCCTCCCCAGTCTCTTCCCGGGACCCCTCCCGAATTCCCCATTCCCCCTCCCCAGTTCCCCAGACCCCTCCCCAGTTCCCAGTTCCCCTCCCCAGTTCCCCGTTCCCCCTCCCCAGTTTCCCTTCCCGGGACCCCTCCCCAGTTCCCCGGGACCCCTCCCCAGTTCCCCAGTCCCTCCCCAGTTCCCCCAGTTCCCCAGTTCCCCCAGTTCCTCCCCATCTCCCCCTCCCCAGTTCCCCCTCCCCAGTTCCATTCCCCCCTCCCCAGTTCCCCCAGTTCCTCCCCAGTCCCCCCTCCCCCCTCCCCAGTTCCCCAGACCCCTCCCCAGTCCCCGTTCCCCCTCCCCAGTTCCATCTCCCCCTCCCCAGTTCCCCAGACCCCTCCCCAGTTCCCGGGACCCCTCCCCATCTCCCCCTCCCCAGTTCCCCAGACCCCTCCCCAGTTCCCCAGTCCCTCCCCAGTTCCCGGGACCCCTCCCCATTTCCCCGCTGTCGCCGGTGTCCCTCAGGCTGTATCTGGACCGGGCTAACAAACAGCTGGAGCCGCTGGCCCGGGAGCTGCGCAACAACGTCCTGGGGCTCTTCTCATCCCTGCTGCAGCTGGGCAAGGCCGAGGGGCAGGGGGACAGAGCCTGAGACCCCCGCGATGGGCACGGACCCGGCCCCGAGACCCCCTGAGACCCCCTGAGACCCCCTGAGAACCCTGCATGGACCCAAATCCAGCCCTGAGACCCCCGGGATGGGCACGGACCCGGCCCCGAGAGCCCCAGAGACCCCCTGAGACCCCCTGAGAGCCCATGAGACCACCTGAGACCCCCTGAGACCCCCGGGATGGGCACAGACCCGGCCCCGAGAGCCCCAGAGACCACCTGAGACCCCCTGAGACCCCCTGAGAACCCTGCACGGACCCAAATCCAGCCCTGAGACCCCCGGGATGGGCACGGACCCGGCCCCGAGAGCCCCAGAGACCACCTGAGACCCCCCGAGACCCCCCGAGACCCCCTGAGAGCCCCCGAGAACCCTGCATGGACCCAAATCCAGCCCTGAGACCCCCGCGATGGGCATGGACCCAGCCCTGAGACCCCCTGAGAGCCCCCGAGACCCCCTGAGATCCCCCGAGAACCCTGCATGGACCCAAATCCAGCCCTGAGACCCTCTGAGACCACCTGAGACCCTCACACAGACCCAAATCCAGCCCTGAGACCCCCGGGATGGGCACGGACACAGCCCCAAGACCCCCTGAGAGCCCCGCACAGACCCAAATAAAGCCCTGAGACCCCCACACGGACTCAAATCCAGCCCTGAGAGCCTCAGAGACCCCCTGAGACCCCCAAATCCAGCCCTGAGACCCCCAAAAAAAGCCCCGAGCCCACCCCAGAACCCCAAATAAAGCCCTGAGCTCCCCCCAACCGTGGCCTCGGGACTGGGATGGGCAGGGGGCTCTGAGGCTGTGGGGGGGGGGTCCCTGTTGCCATGGGGGGGTCCCTGTTGCCATGGGGGGGGTCCCTGTTGCTATGGGAGGGTCCCTGTTGCTATGGGGGGGATCCCTGTTGCCATGGGGGGGGGGTCCCTGTTGCTATGGGGGGGTCCCTGTTGCTATGGGGGGGGTCCCTGTTGCCATGGGGGGGTCCCTGTTGCCATGGGGGGTCCCTGGGGCTGTCGGGGGTCCCTGTTGCTATGGGGGGTCCCTGTTGCTATGAGGGGGTCCCTGTTGCTATGGGGGGGTCCCTGTTGCCATGGGGGGGGGTCCCTGTTGCTATGGGGGGTCCCTGTTGCTATGGGGGGGTCCCTGGGGCTGTCTGGGGGTCCCTGTTGCCATGGGAGGGGTCCCTGTTACCATGGGGGGGTCCCTGTTGCTATGAGGGGGGTCCCTGGGACTGTCGGGGGGTCCCTGTTGCTATGGGGGGGGTCCCTGTTGCCATGGGAGGGGTCCCTGTTGCTATGGGGGGGTCCCTGTTGCTATGGGGGGGTCCCTGTTGCCATGGGGGGGTCCCTGTTGCTATGGGGGGGTCCCTGTTGCCATGGGGGGGGTCCCTGGGGTGGGGGGGTCCCTGTTGCCATGGGGGGGGTCCCTGTTGCTATGGGGGGGTCCCTGTTGCCATGGGGGGGGGTCCCTGGGGTGGGGGGGGCACAGCCGAACCCCCTCCTCTCTGCCCTCACCAAAGATGGCGGCGGCGCGGCGCCCTCACGCGCCGTGCGTGCCCTCACCCAAGATGGCGGCGGAGTGACGTCACTTTCTTCCCGCCACGCCCGCAGAGAAGATGGCGGCTGAGGGGCCCGGGGATGGCGCCACGTCACTTCCGGCGGGGCGGCATGGCGGGGCTCGGCCATGGCGGAGGCGGCGGCGCGGCGGGCGGTGGCGGAGCTGCCGCTGCTGCGGGCGCCGGCGGGGCCGCGGGACCGTGAGGGATGGGCCGAGCGGCTGCGGGAGGAGTACCGAGCCCTCATCCAGGTGCGTCCCCACACGGTTCCCGCCCGGCCGCGGTCCTCCCCCGCCGGTCGCGTCCCTCACGGTTTTCGCCACGGTGACCCCCACGGTGTCTCCCCCCCCCGCAGTACGTGGAGAACAACAAACGAGCTGACACCGACTGGTTCCGCCTGGAGTCCAACCCTGAGGGCACCCGGTGTGTGGGGAGGGGGCTCGGGGATCCCCCCGGTGTGTGGGGAGGGGGCTCCGGGATCCCCGGGATCACACCGGGATCCCCCCGGTGTGTGGGGAGGGGGCTCGGGACCCCCCCGGTGTGTGGGGAGGGGGCTCCGGGAGTCCCCCGGTGTGTGGGAAGGGGGCTCCGGGATCCCCCCGGTGTGTGGGGAGGGGGCTCCGGGATCCCCCCGGTGTGTGGGGAGGGGGCTCCGAGACCCCCCCGGTGTGTGGGGAGGGGGCTCAGGATCCCCCCGGTGTGTGGGGAGAGGGCTCAGGAACCCCCCGGTGTGTGGGGAGGGGGCTCGGGACCCCCCCGGTGTGTGGGGAGGGGGCTCCGGGATCCCCGGGATCACACCGGGACCCCCCCGGTGTGTGGGGAGGGGGCTCAGGGACCCCCCCGGTGTGTGGGGAGAGGGCTCGGGACCCCCCCGGTGTGTGGGGAGGGGGCTCGGGATCCCCCCGGTGTGTGGGGAGGGGGCTCCGGGAGTCCCCCGGTGTGTGGGGAGGGGGCTCAGGATCCCCCCGGTGTGTGGGGAGGGGGCTCCGGGATATGAGGGGGGGGTCTTTGGGGGGGATTTTGGGGGTTTGAGAGAAATTGGGGGGGATTTTTTGGGGGGTTGAGGGGTCTTTGGGGGTTTGGGGGAAATTGGAGGGGTCTTTGGGGGGATTTTTGGGGGGGATTTGGGGGAAATTGGGGGGATTTGGGGGGCTGCTCAGTGACCGGGGGGGGTCCCCAAGTCTGAGAGATGTGGAGGGTCCCGGGGGGGGGTCTGAGGTGTTTTGGGAGGGTCCTGGGGGGCTTTGGGGGGAGTCCCAGGGGTCTTGGGAGGGTCCTGGGGTGCTCTGAGGTGTTTTGGGGGTGTCCCAGAGGCCTGCTGAGGGTCCTGGGGGGCTCTGAGGTGTTTTGGGAGGGTCCCAGGGGCCTGGGGAGGGTCCTGGGGGGCTCTGAGGTGTTTTGGGGGTGTCCCAGGGGGTCCTGAGGTGCTTTTGGGGGGTTCCCGGGGGGGTCTGAGGTGCTTTGGGGGGGTCCCAGGGGTCTTGGGAGGGTCCTGGGGGGCTTTGGGGGTGTCCCAGGGGGTCCTGAGGTGTTTTGGGGGGCTCCTCGAAGCATGGGGGGGATCCTGGGGGTATCTGAGGTGTTTTGGGGGTGTCCCAGGGGTCTTGGGGGGGTCCCAGGGGTGTCTGAGGTGTTTTAGGGGGGTCCCAGGGGTCTTGGGAGGGTCCTGGGGGGCTCTGAGGTACTTTTGGGGGGGTCCCAGGGGTCTTGGGAGGGTCCTGGGGTGTCTGAGGTGCTTTTGGGGGGGTCCCAGGGACCTGAGGGGGGTCCCAGGGATGTCTGAGGTGCTTTGGGGGGCTCCTCAGAGCCTGGGGGGGGGATCCTCGGGGGCTCTGAGGTGCTTTGGGGGGGTCCCAGGGGGTCCTGAGATGTTTTGGGGGGCTCCTCAAAGCCTGGGGAGGGTCCTGGGGGGCTCTGAGGTGCTTTGGGGGGGTCCCAGGGGTCTTGGGAGGGTCCTGGGGGGCTCTGAGGTGCTTTTGGGGGGTTCCAGGGGTCTGGAGGGGGTCCTGGGGGTGTCTGAGGTGCTTTTGGGGGGTTCCTGGGGGGGTCTGAGGTCTTTTGGGGGGGTCCCAGGGGTCTTGGGGGGGTCCTGGGGGGCTCTGAGGGGCTTTGGGGGTGTCCCAGGGGGTCCTGAGGTGCTTTTGGGGGTCCCAGGGACCTGAGGGGGGTCCCAGGGGTGTCTGAGATGCTTTGGGGGGGTTCCAGCAGTCTTGGGGGGGTCCTGGGGGCCTCTCAGGTGCTTTGGGGGGCTCCTCGGAGCCTGGGGGGGGTCCCAGGGGTGTCTGAGATGCTTTGGGGGGGTCCAAGGGGTCTTGGGGGAGTCCTGGGGGGCTCTGAGGGGCTTTGGGGGGCTCCTCGGAGCCTGGGGGGGGTCCTGGGGGGCTCTGAGGTGTTTTGAGGGTCCCAGGGACCTGAGGGGGGTCCCAGGGGTGTCTGAGATGCTTTGGGGGGGTCCCAGGGGTCTTGGGGGGGGTCCTGGGGGGCTCTGAGGGGCTTTGGAGGTGTCCCAGGGGGTCCTGAGATGCTTTGGGGGGCTCCTTGGAGCCTGGGGGGGTCCTGGGGGGCTTTGGGGGGCTCCTCGGAGCCTGGGGGGCATCCTGGGGGGCTCTGAGGTGCTTTTGGGGGGGTCCTGGGGTGTCTGAGGTGCTTTTGGGGGGGGTCCCGAGGGGCGCTGAGGTGCTTTTAGGGTCTCTGAGGTACTTTTGAGGGGGGGGTTCCCCACACTGAGGGGGTCCTGGGACCCCCCCCCCAAATTTGCCCCAGGTGGTTCGGCAGGTGCTGGTACATCCACGAGCTGCTCAGGTACGAGTTCAGCATCGAGTTCGAGGTGAGCAGGGGGGGTTTTGGGGAGGGGTCCCAGGTTGGGGAGGGGGTCACAGAGGGTGCAGACCCCCCCCCCAACACACACAAACCTCGCCCACCCCCCCCAGATCCCGGTGACGTACCCGGGCACTGCCCCCGAAATCGCCATCCCCGAGCTGGATGGGAAAACGGCCAAAATGTACCGGTGGGTCTGGGGGGGCTGCGGGGAGGGGGCTGGGGAGGGTTTGGGGGGGTCCTGGGGAGGGTTTGGGGGTTTGGGAGGGGTTGGAAGGGGGATTTGGGGGCTTTGGGGGGGTCCTGAGGCTGGGGGGGGTCCTGGGGAGGGGTCTTGGGAGGGTTTGGGGGTTTGGGAAGGGTTGGAAGGGGGGATTTCAGGGGCTTCTGATACTCAGGGGGTCCTGGGGAGGGGTCTTGGGGGAGTTGGAAGGGGGGTTTGGGGGGGGTCCTGAGGCTGGGGCGGTCCTGGGGAGGGGTCTTGGGAGGATTTGGGGGGGTCCTGAGGCTGGGGGGGGTCCTGGGGAGGGGTCTTGGGAGGGTTTGGGGGTTTGGGAAGGGTTGGAAGGGGGATTTGGGGGCTTTGGGGGGGTCCTGAGGCTGGGGGGGTCCTGGGGAGGGGTCTTGGGAGGGTTTGGGGGGGTTGGAAGGGGGTTTGGGGGGGTCCTGAGGCTGGGGGGGTCCTGGGGAGGGGTCTTGGGAGGGTTTGGGGGTTTGGGAAGGGTTGGAAGGGGGGATTTCAGGGGCTTCTGATACTCAGGAGGTCCTGGGGAGGGGTCTTGGGGGAGTTAGAAGGGGGGTTTGGGGGGGTCCTGAGGCTGGGGGGTCCTGGGCAGGGGTCTTGGGAGGATTTGGGGGGTTGGAAGTGGGATTTGGGGGGGTCCTGAGGCTGGGGAGGGTCTTGTGAGGGTTTGGGGGGTTTGGGAGGGGTTGGAAGGGGGATTTGGGGGGGTCCTGAGGCTGGTGGGGGCCTGGGGAGGGGTCTTGGGAGGGTTTGGGGGTGTCTTGAGGCTGGGGGGGGTACTGGGGAGGGATCTTAGGAGGGTTTGGGGGGTTGGAAGTGGGATTTGGGGGGCTCCAGATGCTCAGGGGGTCCTGGGGAGGGGTCTTGGGAGGGTTTGGGGGGGGTTGGAAGGGGGGATTTCAGGGGCTTCTGATACTCAGGAGGTCCTGGGGAGGGGTCTTGGGGGAGTTAGAAGGGGGATTTGGGGGGGTCCTGAGGCTGGGGCGGTCCTGGGGAGGGGTCTTGGGAGGATTTGGGGGGGTCTTGGGGAGGGTTTGGGGGTTTGGGAGGGGTTGGAAGGGGGATTTGGGGGCTTGGGGGGGTCCTGAGGCTGGGGGGGCTTCGGGGAGGGGTCTGGGGAGGGTTTGGGGGTTTGGGAGGGGTTGGAAGGGGGGATTTGGGGGCTTTGGGGGGGGTCCTGAGGCTGGGGGGGGGTCCTGGGGAGGGGTTGAAGGGGGGTGGAAGGAGTTGGAAGGGGGGTTTGGGGGGGTCCTGAGGCTGGGGCGGTCCTGGGGAGGGGTCTTGGGAGGGTTTGGGGGGATCCTGAGGCTGGGGGGCGTCCTGGGGAGGGGTCTTGGGAGGGTTTGGGGGGATCCTGAGGCTGGGGGGGGGTCCTGGGGAGGGGTCTGGGGAGGGTTTGGGGGGGTCCTGAAGCTGGGGGGGGGTCCTGGGGAGGGGTCTGGGGAGGGTTTGGGGGGGTCCTGAAGCTGGGGGGGTCCTGGGGAGGGGTCTTGGGAGGGTTTGGGGGGGTTGGAAGTGGGATTTGGGGGGATCTTGAGGTTGGGGGGGTCCTGGGGACAGGTCTTGGGGGGGTTGGAAGGGAGATTTGGGGGGTCCTGATACTCAGGGGGTCCTGGGGAGGGGTCTTGGGAGGGTTTGGGGGGGTCCTGAAGCTGGAGGGGTCTTGGGAGGGTTTGGGGGGTCCTAGGGAGGATTTGGGGGTTTGGGAGGGGTTGGAAGGGGGATTTGGGGGGGGTCCTGATACCCAGGGGGTCCTTTGGAGGGGTCTTGGGAGGGTTTGGGGGGTCCTAGGGAGTGTTTGGGGGTTTTGGGGGGGTTGGAAGGGGGATTTGGGGGGGTCCTGATACCCAGGGGGTCCTTTGGAGGGGTCTTGGGAGGATTTGGGGGGGTCCTGGGGAGGGGTCTTGGGAGGGTTTGGGGGGATCCTGAGGCTGGGGGGGTGCTAGGGAGGGTCTTGGGAGGGTTGGAAGTGGGATTTGGGGGGTCCTGAGGCTTGGGGGGGCTGGGGAGGGGTCTTGGGAGGGTTTGGGGGGGTTGGAAGTGGGATTTGGGGGGGTTTGGGGGGCTCCTGAGGCTGGGAGGGTCCTTTGGAGGTGTCTTGGGAGGGTTTGAGGGGGGTTGGAAGGAGGTTTGGGGGGGTCCTGAGGGGTTTGGGGGGCATCTTGGGGCTGGGGGGATGGGGCTGGGGGGGATCTCTGGTGGGGGGGTCACTGGGGAGGGTCTCGGGTGGGCACAGGGGGGCTCTGACAGGTCCCTCCCCCCACAGGGGGGGCAAGATCTGCCTCAGTGACCACTTCAAGCCCCTGTGGGCCAGGAACGTCCCCAAATTCGGGCTGGCACACCTGATGGCCCTGGGGGTGAGCTGGGACAGGGGGGGGACATGGTGGGGGACACCCAGGGGGGCTGGGGGACACCCAGGGGGGGTTCAGTGACACCCAGGGGGGGCTGGGTGACACCCAGGGGGGGCTGGGGGACACCCAGGGGGGGTTCAGTGACACCCAGGGGGGGCTGGGGGACACCCGGGGGGGGTTCAGTGACACCCAGGGGGGCTGGGTGACACCCAGGGGGGGCTGGGGGACACCCGGGGGGGGAAAATTGTGAGGGACACCCAGGGGGGGTTCAGTGACACCCAGGGGGGGCTGGGGGACACCCAGGGGGGGACATTGTGGGTGACACCCAGGGGGGGTTCAGTGACACCCAGGGGGGGCTGGGGGACACCCAGGGGGGGCTGGGGGACACCCAGGGGGGGTTCAGTGACACCCAGGGGGGTTGGGTGACACCCAGGGGGGGTTCAGTGACACCCAGGGGGGGGTTCAGTGACACCCAGGGGGGGTTCAGTGACACCCAGGGGGGGTTGGGTGACACCCAGGGGGGGTTCAGTGACACCCAGGTGGGGTTCAGTGACACCCAGGGGGGGTTGGGTGACACCCAGGGGGGGTTCAGTGACACCCAGGGGGAGTTGGGTGACACCCAAAGGTTGTCACCCTTTATTCTGGGGGGTTGGGGGTGACACCCCTGTCCCCACAGCTCGGACCCTGGCTGGCCGTGGAGATCCCGGACCTCATCTCCAAAGGCCTCATCCAGCACAAGGACAAGTGACCAACGGCGGCATTTCTGTGTCCCCTCACTTCCCAGCTGCTCGCACCCCTCTCCAATAAAAGCTGAACCCCGATTTTGTGCCGGTTTGGTATTTTTGGGGGTGACACCGGTGGGGTTTTACCCCAAAAACCGCGAACCCACAGAAACCCGCGCGGGTTGCGGCCCCTTTAAGACGCCGCGCGGTTTCCATGGCGACGCGCGGGCTCGGGGGGCGTGGCCACGTCGGCGGCGCATGCGCAGAGCCGGCGGCGAGGCCGGCGGGGGCGGGGCCGGCTGAGGGAGGAACAAAGATGGCGGCGGGTGCGGCGGGAGTTGTTGCCATGGCGGCCCGCGGGAGGTGCGGGGGGACAGCGGGGCGACCCCGCCGAGGGGCTGGGGGGTACGGGGGGGTCTAAATTGGGGCTGGGTGGGCTCGGCGGTAGCGGACACCCCCCCTCAGGGGAGCGGCGGGGCCGGGCGGGGGGTGCGGGACAGGGCCCCGGGGGGCGGGGGGCTCTGTGGGGATGATGGGGAGGGGGCAGCGGGGACCCCTCAGGGGGGAGCGGGGTGGGGGCGGCGGGGAGGGGGACAGGGGACATCCCCCGTGAGGGACCCCAGGCCGGGAGAGGGGGGCGGGGTCGCGAGGGGCTGGGGGGGGATTTGGGGGTGATTTTGGGGAGGGGGCTGCATTTTGGGGGAGCCCCTTTGGGGGAGCCCGGGTTGGGGCGGGGGGCGCCGGGCAGGGCTGGAGGGGACCGGACGGGGATGGGGGGGCTGCGGAGGAGGGGGCTGAGCCCGGGGGTCGCGGGCTGGGCAGGGGCTGGGGGCTTTTCCAGCGGTTTTGCCTCGCCGGACCCTTCCCCAAAACCGGGGGGGGGTTTGTCCTCCTCCCCTCCGGGACCCCCCCATCCCCTCCCCGGGGTACCCCGAGCACCGACACCCCCCGACCCGGGGAGCAGCACCCGCAGCACCACCGGGAACCCATCCGGGGGATCCCCCGGAGGTTTTGGGGTCCCCCCAAGCCGACCCTCCCCGCTCCGCAGGGCCCCCGCCGACGGGACGCTGTGTCCGGCCGCCGGGCTCGGGGGGCTGTGAGCAGGTGGGTCCCGCTCCCCCTCCCCTTTTTACCCCCCCTCGGCTCTGTCACCTTGTCACCGAGCTGTCCCCGCTGTCCCCGCAGGCCCCGCCATGCCCCAGGCCTCGGAGCACCGCCTGGGCCGCTCCAGGGACACCGTGGTGACCGCTCAGCCCCGGGCGGGCTCCCGCTTGCCCAGCGGCCACCGAGCGCTGAGCCAGGAGCGCCATGCGAGCCACAACGGGCTCTCCCCGGCCCCCAAACTCCGCCTGCTGCCCCCGCGGCCCCCGCCGCCCCCCGAAGACCCCCGCCCCAAGAAGCTGGAGCTGGAGCGGGGCCGGGCGGCCAAGCGGGGGGACGCGGCTCCCCGCGGGCCGGGGGGACGCCGGGGGCCGCTGAAAGCCGATCACGGTGTGCGGGTACCCGGGGGTGCCCCGCAGGTACCGGGCAGCGCTTCCTTCTCGCTGCCCAGCGCTGCCGAGCGACGCCGGAGCAACCTGGCCCGTTCCAAATCCATCAGCATCGGGGACCTGAGCCAGGGAGGAGGTGGCGGCGGTGTCCCCAGCCGAGCCGAGGACGTGGCGGTGGCGCTGAGCCGCTTGGTGCTCAGGGACTGCGGGCACCCGCTGGCTGCGGGCGCGCTGGCGCTCCGCCGGAGCTCCTCGCTCCGCAGGGTCACGGTGGCCACCGGGCCCGACGGTAAAGCCACCCCGCCGCTGCTCTCCGTGCGCCCCGAGGGCGGCCCCCGCAGCCGAACCGAGCCCCCGTACGGCCCCGGCAGCCCCGCGCCCGGCCGGACCGAGGACAAGGCGGCCACCGTAAGAGCCTGGGGGGGGCGGCCGGGGGGTGGCGTGGGGACCGCGGTGGCACCGGTACCGGGGATGTGGTGACACTCCCGCGGTGTCACCGGTGTTGGGGATGTGGTGAGACCCTCACGGTGACACCGGTACCGGGAATGTGGTGAGACCCTCACGGTGTCACCGGTACCGGGGATGTGGTGAGACCCTCACGGTGTCACCGGTACCGGGGATGTGGTGACACCCCCATGGTGTCACCGGTACCGGGGATGTGGTGACACCCCCGCGGTGTCACCGGTACCAGGGATGTGGTGACACCCCCATGGTGTCACCGGTACCGGGGATGTGGTGACACCCCCGCGGTGACACCGGTACCGGGGATGTGGTGAGACCCCCGCGGTGTCACCGGTGTTGGGGATGTGGTGAGACCCCCGTGGTGGCACCGGTACCGGGGATGTGGTGACACCCCCGCGGTGTCACCGGTACCGGGGATGTGGTGAGACCCCCGTGGTGGCACCGGTACCGGGGATGTGGTGAGACCCCCACGGTGTCACGGGTGTTGGGGATGTGGTGACACCCCCGCGGTGACACCGGTACCAGGGATGTGGTGAGACCCCTGCGGTGTCACCGGTGTTGGGGATGTGGTGAGACCCCCGTGGTGGCACCGGTGTTGGGGATGTGGTGAGACCCCCGTGGTGGCACCGGTACCGGGGATGTGGTGACACCCCCGCGGTGACACCGGTACCGGGGATGTGGTGACACCCTCACGGTGGCATCGGTGTTGGGGATGTGGTGAGACCCCCGCGGTGGCACCGGTACCGGGGATGTGGTGAGACCCCCCACGGTGTTCCTGGTACCGGGGATGTGGTGAGACCCCCGCGGTGACACCGGTGTCGGGGATGTGGTGAGACCCCCGCGATGACACCGGTACCGAGGATGTGGTGAGACCCTCACGGTGTCACCGGTACCAGGGATGTGGTGAGACCCTCACAGTGTCCCTGGTACCGGGGATGTGGTGAGACCCCCGCGGTGGCACCGGTATCGGGGATGTGGTGAGACCCCCGCAGTGGCACCGGTACCGGGGATATGATGAGACCCTCACGGTGTCACCGGTACCGGGGATGTGGTGAGACCCTCACGGTGTCACCGGTACCGGGGATGTGGTGAGACCCCCGCGGTGGCACCGGTGTCGGGGATGTGGTGAGACCCTCACGGTGTCACCGGTACCGGGGATGTGGTGAGACCCCCGTGGTGTCCCCGGTATCGGGGATGTGGTGAGACCCTCATGGTGTCACCGGTACCGGGGATGTGGTGAGACCCCCGTGGTGTCCCCGGTACCGGGGATGTGGTGAGACCCCCGTGGTGTCCCCAGCCTCAGAGATGTGTTGAGACCTCCCCAGTGTCCCCATCTTTGGGGACATTTTGAGACCCCCACGGTGTCCCCAGCTTTGGGGAGGTGTTGAGACCCCTGTGGTGTCCCCAGCTTTGGGGACATTTTGAACCTCGCATCGTCCCCAGCCTTGGGGATGTGTTGAGACCCCCGCGGTGTCCCTGGCATCAGGGACATGTTAAGACCCCCACAGTGTCCCCAGCTTTGGGGACATTTTGAACCTCGCATGGTCCCCAGCCTCAGGGATGTTTTGAGACCCTCCACGGTGTCCCCAGCTTTGGGGACATGTTGAGACCTCCACAGTGTCCCCAGCCTCAGAGATGTGTTTAGAGTCCCACTCTGTCCCCACCTTTGGGGACATTCTGAGGCCCCCGCAGTGTCCCCAGCTTTGGGGACGTGTTGAGACCCCCGCAGTGTCCCCAGCCTTGGGGACACTTTGAGCCCCCCACAGTGTCCCCACCTTTGGGGACATTCTGAGCCCCCCACAGTGTCCCCAGGTCCCACAGTGTCCCCAGGTTTGGGGACATTCTGAGCCCCCCGCAGTGTCCCCACCTTTGGGGACATTCTGAGCCCCCCGCAGTGTCCCCAGCTTTGGGGACATTCTGAGCCCCCCACCCTGTCCCCACCTTTGGGGACATTCTGAGCCCCCCGCAGTGTCCCCAGCTTTGGGGACATTCTGAGCCCCCCACTCTGTCCCCACCTTTGGGGACATTCTGAGCCCCCCGCAGTGTCCCCAGCTTTGGGGACATTCTGAGCCCCCCACCCTGTCCCCAGCTTTGGGGACATTCTGAGCCCCCACCCTGTCCCCAGCTTTGGGGACATGTTGAACCCCCCGCAGTGTCCCCACCTTTGGGGACATTCTGAGCCCCCACCCTGTCCCCAGCTTTGGGGACATTCTGAGCCCCCCACCCTGTCCCCAGCTTTGGGGACATTCTGAGCCCCCACCCTGTCCCCAGCTTTGGGGACATTCTGAGCCCCCCGCGGTGTCCCCACCTTTGGGGACATTCTGAGCCCCCCGCGGTGTCCCCACCTTTGGGGACATTCTGAGCCCCCCGCGGTGTCCCCACCTTTGGGGACATTCTGAGCCCCCCACAGTGTCCCCAGCCTTGGGGACATTCTGAGCCCCCCGCAGTGTCCCCAGCTTTGGGGACATTCTGAGCCCCCCGCAGTGTCCCCACCTTTGGGGACATTCTGAGCCCCCCGCAGTGTCCCCACCTTTGGGGACATTCTGAGCCCCCCACAGTGTCCCCAGCTTTGGGGACATTCTGAGCCCCCCACCCTGTCCCCACCTTTGGGGACATTCTGAGCCCCCCACCCTGTCCCCACCTTTGGGGACATTCTGAGCCCCCCGCAGTGTCCCCACCTTTGGGGACATTCTGAGCCCCCCACAGTGTCCCCAGCCTTGGGGACATTCTGAGCCCCCCACCCTGTCCCCACCTTTGGGGACATTCTGAGCCCCCACCCTGTCCCCACCTTTGGGGACATTCTGAGCCCCCCACCCTGTCCCCACCTTTGGGGACATTCTGAGCCCCCCACAGTGTCCCCAGCTTTGGGGACATTCTGAGCCCCCCACCCTGTCCCCACCTTTGGGGACATTTTGAGCCCCCCGCGGTGTCCCCAGCTTTGGGGACATTCTGAGCCCCCCACAGTGTCCCCACCTTTGGGGACATTCTGAGCCCCCCGCAGTGTCCCCAGCCTTGGGGACATTCTGAGCCCCCCACAGTGTCCCCACCTTTGGGGACATTCTGAGCCCCCCACCCTGTCCCCACCTTTGGGGACATTCTGAGCCCCCCGCAATGTCCCCAACCTTGGGGACATTCTGAGCCCCCCACGCTCTCTCTGCTCTCAGGTCGGTGACACCGGTGACCTCAGGGTGTGGCACTGGTGACGTTCTCACCTGTCCCCTCCCCAGTCCCGTTCTGGGGACCCCCCCGTCTCTTGGGGGGGTCGCTGCTGTCCCCCACAGCCCAGGGGGGGCTGGCGGTGGCCACTGCCATCCCGGCGGCTCTGGAGGCTCCGGGGGTGGCCCCGGGGGGTGACCGGTGTGGCCCCGGGGGGTGGCCACGGGTGACCGGTGTGGCTCCGGGGGGTGGCCACGGGTGACCGGTGTGGCCCCGGGGGGTGGCCGGTGTAGCCCGGGGATGGCCACGGGTGACCGGTGTGGCCCCGGGGGTGGCCAAGGGTGACCGGTGTGGCCCGGGGATGGCCACGGGTGACCGGTGTGGCCCCGGGGGGTGGCTGGTGTGGCCCGGGGGATGGCCACGGGTGACCGGTGTGGCCCCGGGGGGTGACCGGTGTGGCCCGGGGGTGACCGGTGTGGCTCCGGGGGTGGCCACGGGTGACCGGTGTGGCTCGGGGGGGTGGCCACGGGTGACCGGTGTGGCCCGGGGGGTGGCCACGGGTGACCGGTGTGGCCCGAGGGGTGACCGGTGTGGCTCCGGGGGGTGACCGGTGTGGCCCGGGGGTGGCCACGGGTGACCGGTGTGGCTCCGGGGGGTGGCCACGGGTGACCGGTGTGGCCTGGGGGTGACCGGTGTGGCTCCGGGGGGTGGCCACGGGTGACCGGTGTGGCTCCGGGGGGTGGCCAGGGGTGACCGGTGTGGCTCCGGGGGGTGGCCAGGGGTGACCGATGTGGCTCCGGGGGGTGGCCAGGGGTGGCTGGTGTGGCCCCGGGGGTGGCCACGGGTGGCCCGGGAATGGCTGGTGTGGCCCGGGGGATGGCCACGGGTGACCGGTGTGGCTCCGAGGGGTGGCCGGTGTGGCCCAGGGATGGCCACGGGTGGCCCGGGGATGGCCGGTGTGGCCTGGGGATGGCCACGGGTGACCGGTGTGGCCCGGGGGGTGACCGGTGTTGCTCCGGGGGGTGACCGGTGTGGCCCAGGGGTGGCCACGGGTGGCCCGGGGATGGCTGGTGTGGCCTGGGGATGGCCACGGGTGACCGATGTGGCTCCGGGAGGTGACCGGTGTGGCCCAGGGATGGCCACGGGTGGCCCGGGGATGGCCGGTGTGGCCTGGGGATGGCCACAGGTGACCGGTGTGGCTCCGGGGGATGGCCACGGGTGACCGGTGTGGCTCCGGGGGGTGACCGGTGTGGCCCGGGGATGGCCACGGGTGGCCCGGGGATGGCCGGTGTGGCCTGGGGATGGCCACGGGTGACCGGTGTGGCCCAAGGGGTGACCGGTGTGGCCCGGGGGATGGCCACGGGTGACCGGTGTGGCTCCGGGGGGTGGCCAGGGGTGGCTGGTGTGGCCCGGGGGATGGCCACGGGTGACCGGTGTGGCCCAAGGGGTGACCGGTGTGGCCCGGGGGATGGCCACGGGTGGCCACAGGTGACCGGTGTGGCCCCGGGGGATGGCCGGTGTGGCCCAAGGGGTGGCCGGTGTGGCCCGGGGGATGGCCAGGGGTGGCCACAGGTGACCGGTGTGACCCGGGGGTGGCCGCTGCCCTCCCCGTTTCCGCATCCGCCTCTCCCCCCGCCCCACCCCGCACCTGCCCGGCCACGTGTGGGGGGATCGTAATCCCCAAAATCCCCCCGGGACACGGAACCGCAGCCTCGTCCCCCCTCGGGACACCCCCAGCGCCCACAGGGAGCTTCCCGCAGCCCCGAAACCCCTGGATTTAAATCCAGGAGGGGTTTTTTTGAGGGGTGTTTACCTCCGCACCCCTCCGGAGCTCTCGCCGTTCCCCCGGGGCAGCTCCGGCTAATTAATCCGGGCGGGATGAGCCTCCCGCTCGGCCCAGAATAGCCGGGGGAATCGGATCAGCTAATGAGCTGAGCGGGGAGAGGCTCGGGGGACACACCGGGGGCTGCCAGCGGTGACATCGCTGCCGCCGGGGCCACCCCGGAGCCGGTGACACCCCGGAGCCAGCCCGGAGCCGGTGTCACCCCGGAGCCAGCCCGGAGCCGGTGTCACCCCGAGCCGGTGCCACCCGGAGCCGGGGTCGCCCCGAGCCGGTGTCACCCGGAGCCCTCGGAGCCGGTGTCACTCGGAGCCGGTGTCACCCGGAGCCGGTGTCACTCGGAACCGGTGTCACCCGGAGCCGGTGCCACCCGGAGCCGGTGACACCCCGGAGCCGGGGTCGCCCCGAGCCGGGGTCACCCGGAGCCGGTGCCACCGGGAGCCGGTGTCACCCGGAGCCGGTGTCACCCCGGTGCCGGTGTCACTCGGAGCCGGTGTCACCCCGGTGTCACCCGGAGCCGGTGTCACTCGGAGCCGGTGTCACCCCGAGCTGGTGCCACCCGGAGCCGGTGTCACTCGGAGCCGGTGTCACCCGGAGCCGGTGTCACCCCGAGCCGGTGTCACCCCGAGCCGGTGTCACTTGGAGCCGGTGTCACTCGGACCCGGTGTCACTCGGAGCCGGTGTCACCCCGAGCCGGTGCCACCCCGGTGTCACCCGGAGCCGGTGCCACCATGCCGGGGCTGCAGGGAGCCACGCTGGTGGAGCTGCCCAGGAAGCTGCAGCGTTCCCTGGTGACCCGGCGGGAGCTCCAGGGCCGGGCCACCGACATCTCCGAGTCCGTGGTGCACACGGCGGTCATGGGGCTACTGCTGGTCACCGGCGAGGTGAAGCCACCGCCGGGGAGCGGCCGAGGGGACGGGGCAGGCGGGGCGCGGCTCACGGGGTGTCACTCCCTGTCCCCGCAGACCCATCACACGCTGCTCCTGGGATCGGGACACGTCGGCCTCAGGAATTTGGGCAACACGGTAAGCGGCCGTGGTGGCCACCGGGACTCTCCCGGGCTTCTGTTTTTGGGGTGCGGTGGGGGTTGGGGGTCACCTTGGGGTCTCCCAGGCTCGGTGGTCGTGGTTCTGTCCCCCTGTCCTGTTGGGATGTCACATTCCCAGAGGTCCCCCAGCCCCACAGCAGTGTCCCCAAGGTCCCCAGCCCTCCTGTCCCTGTGTCCTGCTGGGATGTCACATTCCCAGAGGTCCCCCAGCCCCACAGCATTGTCCCCAAGGTCCCCAACCCTCCTGTCCCTCTGTCCTGGGCTGCAGGAGGGATTTGGGGTCCCCTCAGTGTCACCTCGAGGTCCCCTAAGGGTCACCTTGGGGTCCCCCAGGCTTGGTGGTCATGGTCCCATCCCCCTGTCCTGCTGGGATGTCACATTCCCAGAGGTCCCCCAGCCCCAGAGCGCTGTCCCCAAGGTCCCCAGCCCCCCTGTCCGTCTGTCCTGGGCTGCAGGAGGGACTTGGGGTCCCCTCAGAGTCACCTCGAGGTCCCCTCAGGGTCACCTCGGGGTCTCCCGGGCTCAGTGGCCGTGGTCCCATCCCCCTGTCCTGTTGGGATGTCACATTCCCAGAGGTCCCCCAGCCCCACAGCAGTGTCCCCAAGGTCCCCAACCCTCCTGTCCCTGTGTCCTGCTGGGATTTCACATTCCCAGAGGTCCCCCAGCCCCACAGCAGTGTCCCCAACCCTCCTGTCTTTGTGTCCTGGGCTGCAGGAGGGATTTGGGGTCCCCTCAGTGTCACCTTGGGGTCTCCCAGGCTCGGTGGTCGTGGTCCCATCCCCCTGTCCTGTTGGGATGTCACATTCCCAGAGGTCCCCCAGCCCCACAGCACTGTCCCCAAGGTCCCCAACCCTCCTGTCCCTCTGTCCTGCTGGGATGTCGCATTCCCAGAGGTCCCCCAGCCCCACAGCAGTGTCCCCAAGGTCCCCAACCCTCCTGTCCCTCTGTCCTGGGCTGCAGGAAGGATTTGGGGTCCCTTTGGTGTCACCCAGGGGTCACCTCAGCATCCCCCAGACTCTTTGCCGCAGTCCCAGAGACTCCCAGCCCCACAGGTCACCCAGGACAGCAGCAGGGACACCCTGAGGGACCCCTGGGGGGACCTGCCACCTGCCAGGATGTCCCCATGTCACCCCCTCCCCTCCTTCAGTGCTTCATGAACGCGGTGCTGCAGTGCCTGAGCAGCACCAAACCTCTGCGGGATTACTGCCTGCGCCGGGACTTCCAGCAGGAGCAGCCCCCCGGCCCCCGCGCCCCCCAGGAGCTCACCGAAGGTGGGACAGACCCCCCAAAACCCCCCAAAGCCCCCCCAGATCCTCACACACCCCCTCCCCGTGGCTCTGACGCCGCCGTGTCCCCGCAGCCTTCGCCGATGTCATCGCCGCCCTCTGGCACCCGGAGTCATCCGAGGCCGTCAACCCCGGGCGCTTCAAAGCCGTGTTCCAAAAATACGTCCCCTCCTTCACGGGTTACAGGTGAGACCCCCTCCCCAAAAACATTTTGGGGACCCCCTTTTTGGGGACTGAGGCGGTCACAGAGCGTCCCCACAGCCAGCAGGACGCGCAGGAGTTCCTCAAGTTCTTCATGGACCGGCTGCACGTGGAGATCAACAGGAAGGGCCGGCGCACCCCCAGCATCCTGTCGGATGCACGGAGACCCCCGGCCCTGGAGGACCCCGAAACGCTCAGGTGAGGGCTGGAGGAAGGGGGTGGGAGGGGAAGGAGGGGGATCCCCGGTTTTATTTTTGGGGATAAAAAATATTTTTATTTTTTTTTCTCTCTCTCTCTCTCTCTCCCTCCGATGCCGCAGCGACGACGAGCGCGCCAACCAGATGTGGAAGCGTTACCTGGAGAGGGAGGACAGCAAGATTGTGGGTGAGTGGTGGTGTTGGGGGTGTCCTCAGCTTCCCCAGAACCCCCCAAAAAGCCCCCCCTGACCCCCGTTTTGCCCCCCCAGATCTCTTTGTGGGGCAGCTGAAGAGCTGCCTCAAGTGCCAGGCCTGCGGTTACCGCTCCACCACCTTCGAGGTGTTCTGCGACCTCTCGCTGCCCATCCCAAAGGTGAGGGACACCCCAAAAACCCCCTCAGACCTCCCCAAAAACCCCCTCAGACCTCCCCAGAAACCCCCTCAGACCTCCCCAGAAACCCCTGACACCCCCACTCACCAAATTCCCCCCCTCCAGAAAAGCTTTGCCGGGGGGAAGGTGTCGCTGCACGACTGCTTCAGCCTCTTCACCAAGGAGGAGGAGCTGGACTCGGAGAACGCCCCGGTGAGAGGATGGACCCCCCCACTGCCCACCCCAGAGACCCCCAGACCCCAATTCAGCCCCCAGCCCCTCCCTGACCCCCCCACCTGCCCCTCAGGTGTGTGACAAGTGCCGGCAGCGGACGCGGAGCACCAAGAAATTGACGATCCAGCGCTTCCCACGCATCCTGGTGCTCCGTATCCTTCGGGAATCAGCTCGGGGACCCCCTCCCCAAATTTTTGGGGGGGTTTTTGGGTGGTGGAGGGGATGAGAAGGGCCCTCCCCCCTCCCAGTTTTCCCTTAATCCTTTTTTTTCAGACCTGAACCGTTTCTCCACCACGCGCTACTCCATCAAGAAATGCTCCGTCTTCGTGGACTTCCCGCTGCAGCAGCTCAACCTGCGGGAGTTCGCCAGCGAGAAGGCGGGTGAGGCAGGGAGAGGAGCCGTGGGGAGAGGAAATTTGGGGTGGTTCTCGTGGTGGGGGGCAGCTCTCAATTCCCCAATTCCCTCAAAACCCCAATTCCCCAGGACCCCCAATCCCCCATCACCCCAATTCCCGGGGCTCCCTTTCCCCACCCCCAGATCCCCAATCCCGGGGTGTCCTCCCCCCTAGGGCCCCAAATCCCCCAGACCCCAAATCCCGGGGTCTCCCTCCCCCAAATCCCGGGGTCTCCTCCCCCCCAGACCCCCAATCCCGGGGTCTCCGTCCCCCCCAGGACCCCAATTCCCGGGGTCTCCCTCCCCCCCAGGACCCCAATTCCCCAGACCCCCAATCCCGGGGTCTCCCTCCCCCCCAGGACCCCAATTCCCGGGGTCTCCCCCCCCCCAAATCCCCCAGACCCCCAAATCCCGGGGTCTCCCTCCCCCAATTCCCAGGGTCTCCGTCCCCCCAATCCCAGGGTCTCCGTCCCCCCCAGACCCCCAATCCCGGGGTCTCCCTCCCCCCCAGGACCCCAAATCCCGGGGTCTCGGTCCCCCCCAGACCTCCAATCCCGGGGTCTCCCTCCCCCCCAGGACCCCAAATCCCGGGGTCTCGGTCCCCCCCAGACCTCCAATCCCGGGGTCTCCCTCCCCCCCAGGACCCCAATTCCCCAGACCCCAATTCCGGGGTCTCCGTCCCCCCAATCCCGGGGTCTCCCCCCCCCAGACCCCCAATCCCGGGGTCTAATCCCCCCCAGGACCCCAAATCCCCCAGGCCCCCAAATCCCGGGGTCTCCCTCCCCCAAATCCCGGGGTCTCGGTCCCCCCCAGACCCCCAATCCCGGGGTCTCCCTCCCCCCCAGGACCCCAATTCCCAGGGTCTCCGTCCCCCCCAGACCCCCAATCCCAGGGTCTCCCTCCCCCCCAGGACCCCAATTCCCCCAATTCCCCAGACCCCCAATCCCGGGGTCTCCCTCCCCCCCAGGACCCCAATTCCCCCAATTCCCCAGACCCCCAAATCCCGGGGTCTCCGTCCCCCCCAGACCCCCAAATCCCGGGGTCTCCCTCCCCAAATCCCGGGGTCTCCGTCCCCCCCAGACCCCCAATCCCGGGGTCTCCATCCCCCCCGACCCCCAATCCCGGGGTCTCCATCCCCCCCGACCCCCAATCCCGGGGTCTCCGTCCCCCCCAGACCCCCAATCCCGGGGTCTCCGTCCCCCCCAAATCCCCCAGACCCCCAATCCCGGGGTCTCCCCCCCCATCTCCCCCCTCCCCAATCCAGGCAGCCCCGTGTACAGCCTGTACGCGCTGTGCAACCACTCGGGCAGCGTCCACTACGGTCACTACACGGCCTTCTGTCGCGACCCCGCCGGCTGGCGCGTCTACAACGACTCGCGGTCAGTGTCCCCCTCCCCAACACCCCACCCGGGGACCCCCACCCCACCCGGGGACCCCCCATCCTCCTCCTCCTCCTCCTCGGCGGGGTGCTGAGGGTGGTCCCCGCAGCGTCTCGCCCATCAGCGAGAACCAGGTGCCGTCCAGCGAGGGCTACGTGCTGTTCTACGAGCTGGAGGAGCCCCCCGGCCGCAGAGCCTGAGACCCCCGCCCGCCCGGACCCACCGCGGGGGGGTTTTGGGGGGGTTTTGGGGGGGGGGGTGGGTGAACCCCCTCCCTCCCCTCGGGAGCTCCGCGGGAATGGGGGGGGGGGTTCGGGGGGTGCGGCCGCTGCCCGCGCGGCCCCGGGGGGTTTTGTGAATAAATTTATTAAAAAAAACCTTAAAAAAAGCAAAAAAAAAACCCCAAAAAAACCGCGCGGGGTTTTGGGGCGGGGGGAGGGGGCGGGGCTTGCTGGAGGGGGCGGGGCTTGCTGCAAGGGGCGGGGCGATGAATGATTGACAGCACAAGTGGGCGTGGTCTACAGACCCGTGATGATTGATAAGTGAGGGGCGTGGTCGCGGCGGTACAAGGTGCGTGCTGATTGGTTGATTACTGTGAGGGGCGGGGCTTGCCGCCATCGCGCGCTCCCTCCCGCCGCAGCGCGCTGTCAATCAGCGCTCCGCGCATTCCCATTGGTCGGTTTTCGCTAAGCCCCGCCTCTTCCCCTGATAAGCGGCGGGAAGGGGCGTGGCCAGCGCGGGCGGACGCGGGACAGGTGAGGGGGGCGGTCCCGGTGGTCTCAGGTGGGGTCTGGGGGGCTCCCGGTGACTCCCTCTGACCCCTCCCGCCCCAGGTTCCCCTCATGCCGCCCACCGTGGCCGTCGTGGGCGGCGGCATCAGCGGCCTGGCCGCCTGTTACCACCTGCTGCGCGCCCCCCGCCCGCCCAAGGTGAGCGCGGGACCCCCCGGCTCCATCCCGGGACCCCCCAACACCTCCCGCTCCATCCCGGGACCCCCCAGATTCATCCCGGGATCCCCCAGATCCATCCCGGGACCCCCCAACACCTCCCGCTCCATCCCGGGACCCCCGGCTCCATCCCGGGACCCCCCCGCTCCATCCCGGGACCCCCCAGATCCATCCCGGGACCCCCCAACTCCATCCCGGGACCGCCCAGATCCATCCCGGGAGCCCCCAGATCCATCCCGGGACCCCCCAACTCCATCCCGGGACCCCCCCGCTCCATCCCGGGACCCCCCGGCTCCATCCCGGGACCCCCCAACACCTCCCGCACCATCCCGGGACCCCCCGGATCCATCCCGGGACCCCCCCGGCTCTATCCCGGGACCCCCCAACTCCATCCCGGGACCCCCCCCGCTCCATCCCGGGACCCCCCAACTCCATCCCGGGACCCCCCGGCTCCATCCCGGGACCCCCCCGCTCCATCCCGGGACCCCCCAACTCCATCCCGGGACCCCCCAACTCCATCCCGGGACCCCCAATCCCCCAGGACCCCAAATCCCGGGGCTCGCTCTCCCCCTGGGTCTCCCTTTCCCCCCCTCAGGACCCCCAATTCCCCCAGACCCCCAATTCCCGAGGCTCCCTTTTCCCCTCCCAGACCCCCAATCCCCCAGGACCCCAATCCCGGGGTCTCCCTCCCCCCCCAGTCCCGGGGTCTCCCCCCCCCAGTCCCTCCGATCCCCAATCCCGGGGTCTCCCTTTCCCCCAGGACCCCAAATCCCCCAGACCCCCAATCCCGGGGTCTCCCTTTCTCCCCCAATCCCGGGGTCTCTCCCCCCCCAAATCCCCCTGACCCCCAATCCCGGGGTCTCCCTCCCCCCCAATCCCGGGGTCTCCCCCCCCCGGTGTTCCCGTGGTGATTTGGGGGTCCCGGGGGGTCTCAGGTGCTGCTGCTGGAGGCCAGTGGCCGTTTTGGGGGGTGGCTGCAGAGCAGCAGGACCCCCAAATCCCCCAGACCCCCAATCCCGGGGTCTGCCCCCCCAAATCCCCCAGACCCCCAATCCCGGGGTCTCTGTCCCCCCCAGGACCCCCAATCCCAGGGTCTCCCTCCCCTCCCAATCCCGGGGTCTCCCCCCCCCAGACCCCCCGGTGTTCCCGTGGTGATTTGGGGGTCCCGGGGGGTCTCAGGTGCTGCTGCTGGAGGCCAGTGGCCGTTTTGGGGGGTGGCTGCAGAGCAGCAGGACCCCCAAATCCCCCAGACCCCAAATCCTGGGGTCTGCCCCCCCAAATCCCCCAGACCCCCAATCCCGGGGTCTGCCCCCCCAAATCCCCCAGACCCCAAATCCCGGGGTCTGCCCCCCCAAATCCCCCAGACCCCCAATCCCGGGGTCTCCTCCCCCCCAGTTCCCCAATACCGGGGTCTCTGTCCCCCCCAGGACCCCAAATCCCCCAGACCCCAAATCCCGGGGTCTGCTCCCCCAAATCCCCCAGACCCCCAATCCCGGGGTCTCCGTCCCCCCCAGGACCCCCAATCCCGGGGTCTCCCTCCCCTCCCAATCCCGGGGTCTCCCCCCCCAGACCCCCCGGTGTTCCCGTGGTGATTTGGGGGTCCCGGGGGGTCTCAGGTGCTGCTGCTGGAGGCCAGTGGCCGTTTTGGGGGGTGGCTGCAGAGCAGCAGGACCCCCAAATCCCCCAGACCCCCAATCCCGGGGTCTGCCCCCCCAAATCCCCCAGACCCCCAATCCCGGGGTCTCCCTTTCCCCCAGGACCCCAAATCCCCCAGACCCCCCAATCCCGGGGTCTCCCCCCCCCGGTGTTCCCGTGGTGATTTGGGGGTCCCGGGGGGTCTCAGGTGCTGCTGCTGGAGGCCAGTGGCCGTTTTGGGGGGTGGCTGCAGAGCAGCAGGACCCCCGAGGGGGCCGTGTTCGAGCACGGCCCGAGGGGCGTCCGCCCGGCCGGGGCCGCGGGGGCCCAGACCCTGCACATGGTACGGGGGAACGGGGGGACCTGGGGGGCTTTGGGGGGCTTGGGGGGTCCCTGGGGGGGCTTTGGGGGTGCCAGGGGCTTGTTTGGGGGTGCCAGGGGCTGGTTTGGGGTCCCTGGGGCTGCTTTAGGGGGCTTTGGGGGTCCCTGGGGCTGCTTTGGGGATCCCTGGGGCTGCTTTGGGGGGCTTTGGGGGGTCCCTGGGGCTGCTTTGGAGGTCCCTGGGGCTGCTTTGGGGGGCTTGGGGGGTCCCTGGGGCTACTTTTGGGGGGCTTTGGGGGTCCCTGGGGGGGCTTTGGGGGTCCCTGGGGCTACTTTTGGGGGGCTTGGGGGGTCCCTGGGGGGGCTTTGGGGGTCCCTGGGGCTGGTTTTGGGGGGCTTGGGGGGTCCCTGGGCTGCTTTGGGGGGCTTGGGGGGTCCCTGAGGCTGGTTTGGGGGTGCCAGGGGCTGGTTTTGGGGTGCCAGAGGGGTCCCCTGGGGTTTGGGGGGTCCCTGGGGTTGGGTTTGGGGTCCCTGGGGCTGCTTTGGGGGTGCCAGAGGGGTCCCTGGGGTTGGGTTTGGGGTCCCTGGGGCTGCTTTGGGGTGCCAGGGTGGTCCCTGGGGCTGCTTTGGGGGTGCCAGAGGGGTCCCCTGGGGTTTGGGGGGTCCCTGGGGTTGGGTTTGGGGTCCCTGGGGCTGCTTTGGGGGTGCCAGAGGGGTCCCTGGGGTTTGGGGGATCCCAGGGGGTCTCTGGGGTTGGTTTTGGGGTCCTTAGGGTTGGTTTTGAGGTGCCAGAGGGGTCCCAGGGGTTGGTTTTGGGGTCCCTGGGGCTGTTTTTGGGGTGCCAGAGGGGTCCCAGGGTGACTCTGAAGGGGTCCCTGGGTGACTCTGGGGGTCCCTGGGTGAATTTGGGGGTCCCTGTGTGACTCTGGGGGGGTCCCTGTGTGACTCTGGGGGTCCCTGGGTGAATTTGGGGGTCTCTGGGTGACTCTGGGGGTCCCTGGGTGATTTTGGGGGTCCCTGTGTGACTCTGGGGGGGTCCCTGTGTGACTCTGGGGGTCCCTGGGTGAATTTGGGGGTCTCTGGGTGACTCTGGGGGTCCCTGGGTGATTTTGGGGGTCCCTGTGTGACTCTGGGGGTCCCTGTGTGACTCTGGGGGTCCCTGGGGGTCCCAGGGTGACTCTGGGGGGGTCCCTGTGTGACTCTGGGGGTCCCTGGGTGACTCTGGGGGTCCCTGGGTGATTTTGGGGGTCCCTGTGTGACTCTGGGGGTCCCTGGGGGTCCCTGGGTGACTCTGGGGGTCCCTGGGTGATTTTGGGGGTCCCTGGGTGACTCTGGGGGTCCCTGGGTGATTTTGGGGGTCCCTGTGTGACTCTGGGGGTCCCTGTGTGACTCTGGGGGTCCCTGGGTGACTCTGGGGGTCCCTGTGTGACTTTGGGGGTCCCTGTGTGACTCTGGGGGTCCCTGGGGGTCCCTGGGTGACTCTGGGGGTCCCTGGGTGACTCTGGGGGTCCCTGGGTGACCCTGGGGGTCCCTGGGTGTCCCCGTGTCCCCGCAGGTGTCGGAGCTGGGCTTGGCCGGTGACGTCCTGGCTGTCCCCGGGGACCACCCGGCGTCCCGGAACCGCTTCCTGTACCGGGGGGGGACCCTGCACCCGCTGCCCTCGGGGCTGGGGTGGGTGTCCCTGTCCCCAGTGTCACCTGTCCCCAGTGTCCCTGTCCCTGTCCCCAGTGTCACCTGTCCCTGTGCCCAATGTCCCTGTGCCCAATGTCCCTGTCCCCAATGTCACCTGTCCCCAATGTCACCTGTCCCCAGTGTCACCTGTCCCCAGTGTCCCTGTCCCCAGTGTCCCTGTCCCCAATGTCCCTGTGCCCAGTGTCACCTGTCCCTGTCCCCAATGTCACCTGTCCCTGTGCCCAGTGTCACCTGTCCCTGTCCCCAGTGTCCCTGTCCCCAGTGTCACCTGTGCCCACTGTCCCTGTCCCCAGTGTCCCTGTCCCTGTCCCCAATGTCACCTGTCCCTGTGCCCAGTGTCACCTGTCCCTGTCCCCAGTGTCCCTGTCCCCAGTGTCACCTGTGCCCACTGTCCCTGTCCCCAGTGTCCCTGTCCCTGTCCCCAATGTCACCTGTCCCTGTGCCCAGTGTCACCTGTCCCAGTCCCCAATGTCCCTGTCCCCTCTGTCCCGAGTGTCCCCAGTGTCCCCAATGTCCCCAATACCCCTGATGTCCCCAATGTCCCCAATGTCCCCAGTGTCCCCAGTGTCCCCACTGTCCCCAATGTCCCCAGTGTCCCCAATGTCCCCAGTGTCCCCCAGTGTCCCCAGTGTCCCCACTGTCCCCAATGTCCCCAATGTCCCCAGTGTCCCCACTGTCCCCAATGTCCCCAGTGTCCCCAGTGTCCCCACTGTCCCCAGTGTCCCCAGTGTCCCCCAGTGTCCCCAGTGTCCCCACTGTCCCCAATGTCCCCAATGTCCCCAGTGTCCCCACTGTCCCCAATGTCCCCAGTGTCCCCAATGTCCCCAGTGTCCCCAGTGTCCCCAGTGTCCCCAGTGTCCCCAATGTCCCCAATGTCCCAGTGTCCCCACTGTCCCCAATGTCCCCATGTCCCCATGTCCCCACTGTCCCCAGTGTCCCCACTGTCCCCAATGTCCCCACTGTCCCCACTGTCCCCAATGTCCCCATTGTCCCCATGTCCCCAGGGGTTTGCTGCGGGCGGTGCCGCCGTTCTCCCGGGCTCTGTTCTGGAGCGCTCTGCGGGACCTGCTGACCCCGCCGGGCACGGAGCCGGACGAGAGCGCCCACGCCTTCGCCCAGCGCCGCTTCGGCCCCGAGGTGTGTGCACAAACACCCCAAAACACCCCAAAAACACCCCAAAAAATCCCCCCAAAACACCCCCAAAATATCCCCAAAATATCCCCAGAAACACCCCCAAAATCTCCTCAAAATATCCCCAAAAATAGCTCCAAAATATCCTCAAAAAATCCCCAAAAACAACCCAAAAATATCCCCAAAATATCCTCAAAATATCCCCAAAAATAGCTCCAAAATATCCTCAAAAAATCCCCAAAAACAACCCAAAAATATCCCCAAAATATCCTCAAAATATCCCCAAAATATCCTGAAAATATCCCCAAAAACACCCCAAAAGTATCCCCATAAACACCCCAAAATATGCCCAAAAACACCCCCAAAATATCCTCAAAATATCCCTAAAAACACCCCCAAAAAATCCCCGAAAACACCCCAAAATATCCCCCAAAATATCCTCAAAATATCCCCAAAAACACCCCAAAATATCCCCAGAAACATCCCAAAATATCCCCAAAAAAATCCCCAAAGACACCCCAAAATATCCCAAAAAAATCCCCAAAATATCCTCAAAATATCCCCAGAAACACCCAATATATCCCCCAAAACGCCCCAAAATATCCCCCAAAATATCCTCAAAATATCCCCCAAAATATCCCCAGAGACACCCCAAAATATCCCAAAAAAATCCCCAAAATATCCTCAAAATATCCCCCTAAAGACCCCTAAATATTCCTCAAGATATCCTCAAAATATCCCCAGAAACACCCCAAAATATCCCCCAAAACACCCCAAAATATCCCCAAAAATATTCTCAAAATATCCCCAGAGACACCCCTAAAATATCCCCAAAAACACCCCAAAATATCCCCCAAAACACCCCAAAAACACCCCAAAACATCCCAAAAGTTCCCCAGAAACACCCCAAAATAGCCTTTAAAAAATCCCCAGAAACACCCAAAATATCCCCAAAACACCCCAAAATATCCCCAGAAACACCCAAAATATCCCCAAAACACCCCAAAATATCCCCAGAAACACCCAAAATATCCCCAAAACACCCCAAAATATCCCCAAAACACCCCAAAAATATCCCCAGAAACACCCCAAAATATCCCCAAAACACCCCAAAATATCCCCAAAACACCCAAAATATCCCCAAAACACCCCAAAATATCCCCAAAACACCCCAAAAATATCCCCAGAAACACCCAAAATATCCCCAAAACACCCCAAAATATCCCCCAAAACACCCCAAAATATCCCCAAAACACCCCAAAATATCCACCAAAACACCCAAAATATCCCCAAAACACCCCAAAATATCCCCAAAACACCCCAAAATATCCCCAAAACACCCAAAATATCCCCAAAACACCCCAAAATATCCCCAGAAACACCCAAAATATCCCCCAAAACACCCCAAAATATCCCCAAAACACCCCAAAATCCCCAAAACACCCCCAGAAACACCCAAAATATCCCTAAAAACACCCCAAAAGTTCCCCAGGAACACCCAGCCCCCCCCAAACCCCCAAACCCCGATAATTCACCCCAAAACCCCGCCCGGGTTATCAGCGCCTCCCTGGGCTGGGTGGGGTCGCGCTGGCCCCGTGCTCATTGTCACTGTCCTTGTCCTTGTCACTGTCCTTGTCACTGTCCTTGTCACTGTCCCTGTCCCTGTCACTGTGCTCATTGTCACTGTCCCTGTCACTGTCACTGTGCTCATTGTCACTGTCCCTGTCACTGTCCCTGTCACTGTCCCTGTCACTGTCACTGTGCTCATTGTCACTGTCCTTGTCACTGTCCCTGTCACTGTCCTTGTCACTGTCCTTGTCACTGTCCCTGTCACTGTCCCCATTGTCACTGTCCCCATTGTCACTGTCCCCATTGTCACTGTCCCTGTCACTGTCCCTGTCCCTGTCACTGTCCCTGTGCCCATTGTCACTGTCCCTGTCCCTGTCACTGTCCCTGTGCCCATTGTCACTGTCCCTGTCACTGTCCCTGTCCCCCTGTCTGTCCCTGTCCCCCTGTCTGTCCCTGTCCCCCTGTCTGTCACTGTCCCCGTGTCCCCATGGCTGTCCCTGTGCTCATTGTCACTGTCCCTGTCACTGTCCCTTGCCACTGTCCCTGTCCCTGTGCTCATTGTCACTGTCCCTTGTCACTGTCCCTGTCACTGTCACTGTCCCCACGACTGTCCCTGTCCCTGTGTCCATCCCCATGTCCCCGTGTCTGTCCCCATGTCTGTCCTTGTGTCCCCATGTCTGTCCCCGTGTCTGTCTGTCCCCCGCCTGTCCCCGTGTGTATCCCCATGTCTGTCTGTCTGTCCCGTGTCCGTGTGTCCCCGTGTCTGTCTGTCTGTCCCGTGTCCGTGTGTCCCCTGTCTGTCTGTCTGTCCCGTGTCCATGTGTCCCCGTGTCTGTCTGTCTGTCCCGTGTCCGTGTGTCCCCGTGTCTGTCTGTCCGTCCCGTGTCCGTGTGTCCCCATGTCTGTCTGTCCATCCCGTGTCCGTGTGTCCCCGTGTCTGTCTGTCTGTCCCGTGTCCGTGTGTCCCCTGTCTGTGTGTCCGTCCCGTGTCCGTGTGTCCCCTGTCTGTCCTTGTGTCCCTGTCTGTGTGTCCATCCCGTGCCTGTGTGTCCCCATGTCTGTCTGTGTGTCCCCGTGTCTGTCTGTCCCGTGTCCGTGTGTCCCGTGTCTGTCTGTCCATCCCATGTCCGTGTGTCCCCGTGTCTGTCTGTCCATCCCGTGTCCGTGTGTCCCTGTGTCTGTCCCCATGTCTGTCCCCGTGTGTCCCCTGTCTGTGTGTCCATCCCATGTCCGTGTGTCCCTGTGTCTGTCCGTCCCATGTCCGTGTGTCCCCATGTCTGTCTGTCCGTCCCGTGTCCATGTGTCCCCTGTCTGTCTGTCCGTCCCGTGTCCGTGTGTCCCCTGTCTGTCCTTGTGTCCCTGTGTCTGTCCCGTCTGTGTCTCCATCCCGTGTCTGTGTGTCCCCATGTCTGTCTGTGTGTCCCCGTGTCTGTCTGTCCATCCCATGTCCATGTGTCCCCGTGTCTGTGTGTCCATCCCGTGTCCGTGTGTCCCCTGTCTGTCTGTCCATCCCGTGTCCGTGTGTCCCCGTGTCCGTCCCGTGTCCGTGTGTCCCGTGTCTGTCTGTCCGGTGTCCGTGTGTCCCCTGTCTGTCTGTCCATCCCGTGTCCGTGTGTCCCCGTGTCTGTCCCCATGTCTGTGTGTCTGTCCCGTGTCCCCGTGTCTGTCTGTCTGTCCGGTGTCCGTGTGTCCCCTGTCTGTCCGTCCGGTGTCCATGTGTCCCCGTGTCTGTCCGTCCCATGTCCCCGTGTCCCCGTGTCTGTCTGTCCATCCGGTGTCCGTGTGTCCCCCTGTCTGTCTGTCCATCCGGTGTCCGTGTGTCCCCATGTCTGTGTGTCTGTCCCCGTGTGTCCCCCTGTCTGTGTGTCCGTCCGGTGTCCGTGTGTCCCCGCAGGTGGCGGAGCTGGCCGTGGACAGTCTGTGCCGGGGGGTGTTTGCAGGGGACAGCCGGGCCCTGAGTGTGCGCTCCTGCTTCCCTGCGCTCTTCCAGGCTGAGAGACAGCACGGATCTGTCCTGCTGGGGATGGCACTGCCACACGGTGGGGACATTGGGGACACTGCTGGGGACACTGGGGACACTGGGGACACTGGGGACACTGGGGACATTGGGGACATTGGGGACATTGGGGACACTGGGACCCTGAGCGTGCGCTCCTGCTTCCCTGCGCTCTTCCAGGCTGAGAGACAGCACGGATCTGTCCTGCTGGGGATGGCACTGCCACACGGTGGGGACATTGGGGACATTGGGGACATTGGGGACATTGGGGACATTGAGGACATTGGGGACACTGGGGACATTGGGGCCCTGAGCGTGCGCTCCTGCTTCCCTGCGCTGTTCCAGGCTGAGAGACAGCACGGATCTGTCCTGCTGGGGATGGCACTGCCACACGGTGGGGACACTGCTGGGGACATTGGGGACACTGGGGACACTGGGGACATTGGGGACATTGGGGACACTGCTGGGGACACTGGGGACATTGGGGACACTGGGGACACTGCTGGGGACACTGGGGACATTGGAGACACTGGGGACACTGGGGACACTGGGGACATTGGGGACACTGGGGACATTGGGGACATTGGGACCACCCTGGGGACATTGGTGACACACTGGGGCCACACTGGGGACATTGGGGCCACCCTGGGGACATTTGGGACACCCTGGGAACATTGGGGACACTGGGGACACATTGGGGACGTTGGGAACACTGCTGGGACACTGGTGCCACCCTGGGGACACTGGGAACACTGCTGGGGACCCTGGTGCCACACAGGGGAGACCCTGGGGACACTGGTGCCACCCTGGGGACCCTGGTGCCCCCCTGGTGCCACTGTCCCCCCGTTGTCACGGCGGTGTCCCCTCAGGCGGGCGCGGCGCTGTCCCCGCGGTGGCGCTGGCCCGGCGGGCGCGAGCCGAGCGCTGGAGCCAGTGGTCCCTGCGGGGGGGCATGGAGAGCCTGGCACACGCCTTGGTGGCCTTCGTGTCACCTCGTGGGGCTGAGCTGCGCTGCCACGCGCCCCTCACACACCTCCGGCGTCACCGCGGCCGCTGGCAGGTGGGGACACTCCTCTGTGTGTCACCTCCTTGTGTCACTACCCCAGTGTCACCTCCCTGTGTCACCTCCCGGTGTCACCTCCCTGTGTCACCTCGTGGGGCCGAGCTGCGCTGCCACGCGCCCCTCACACACCTCCGGCGTCACCGCGGCCGCTGGCAGGTGGGGACACTCCCTGTGTCACCTCCCTGTGTCACTACCCCTGTGTCACCTCCCTGTGTCACCTCCCGGTGTCACCTCCCTGTGTCACCTGTCTGTGTCACCTGTCTGTGTCACCTCCCTGTGTCACCTCGTGGGGCCGAGCTGCGCTGCCACGCGCCCCTCACACACCTCCGGCGTCACCGCGGCCGCTGGCAGGTGGGGACAATCCTCTGTGTCACCTCCTTATGTCACTACCCCTGTGTCACCTGTCTGTGTCACCTCCCTGTGTCACCTGTCTGTGTCACCTCCCTGTGTCACCTCCCTGTGTCACCTGTCTGTGTCACCTCCCTGTGTCACCTGTCTGTGTCACCTCTGTGTCACCTCCCTGTGTCACCTCGTGGGGCTGAGCTGCGCTGCCACGCGCCCCTCACACACCTCCGGCGTCACCGCGGCCGCTGGCAGGTGGGGACACTCCTCTGTGTGTCACCTCCCTGTGTCACTACCCCTGTGTCACCTCCCTGTGTCACTACCCCTGTGTCACCTCCCTGTGTCACTACCCCTGTGTCACCTCCCTGTGTCACCTCCCTGTGTCACCTGTCTGTGTCACCTCCCTGTGTCACCTCCCTGTGTCACTACCCCTGTGTCACCTCCCGGTGTCACCTCTGTGTCACCTCCCTGTGTCACTACCCCTGTGTCACCTCTGTGTCACCTCCCTGTGTCACCTGTCTGTGTCACTAACCCAGTGTCACCTGTCTGTGTCACCTCCCTGTGTCACCTCCCGGTGTCACTACCCCTGTGTCACCTCCCTGTGTCACCTGTCTGTGTCACCTCCCTGTGTCACCTCCCTGTGTCACCTCCCTGTGTCACATCCCTGTGTCACATCCCTGTGTCACAACCCCTGTGTCACCTGTCTGTGTCACCTCCCTGTGTCCCTCCTCCAATGTCCCCAGTGCCATGTCCCCATTGTCCCCACTGTCCCCATTGTCCCCACTGTCCCCATTGTCCCCACTGTCCCCACTGTCCCCATTGTCCCCACTGTCCCTGTTGTCCCCATTGTCCCTATTGTCCCCAATGTCCTCAGTACCCCCCACTGTCCCCACTGTCCCCACTGTCCCCACTGTCCCTGTTGTCCCCACTGTCCCCAGTGTCCCCAGTGTCCCCACTGTCCCCAGTGTCCCTGTTGTCCCCAGTGTCCCCAATGTCCCCAGTGTCCCCACTGTCCCCACTGTCCCCAATGTCCCCAGTGTCCCCACTGTCCCTGTTGTCCCCACTGTCCCCACTGTCCCCACTGTCCCCAGTGTCCCTGATGTCCCCAATGTCCCCAGTGTCCCCACTGTCCCTGTTGTCCCCACTGTCCCCACTGTCCCCAATGTCCCCACTGTCCCCACTGTCCCCACTGTCCCTGTTGTCCCCACTGTCCCCAGTGTCCCCAGTGTCCCCAGTGTCCCCACTGTTGTCCCCACAGCTGACGTTACCGGACAGCACGGTCACAGCCGATCACGTGATCAGCGCGATCCCGGCCGCAGGTAGGGCTGGTGCTGGGGGGGGGACCCCGGAGTGTCCCCAGTGTCACCTGATGTCACCTGTGTGTCCCCAGAGTGTCCCCAATGTCACCTGATGTCACCTGTGTGTCCCCAATGTCACCTGATGTCACCTGTGTGTCACCAGAGTGTCCCCAATGTCACCTGATGTCTCTTGCTGTCCCCTCACTGATGTCCCCTGTGTGTCCCCTGTGTGTCCCCGATGTCCCCTGATGTTCCTGATGTCCCTGATGTCCCCAATGTCCCTGCTGTCCCCTCACTGCTGTCCCCTGCTGTCCCCTCACTGCTGTCACTGCTGTCCCCTCACTGCTGTCCCCTCACTGCTGTCCCCTCACTGCTGTCCCCTGCTGTCCCCTCACTGCTGTCCCCTATGTCCCTGTTGTCCCCTGCTGTCCCCTCACTGTTGTCCCCTCTGTCCCCTCACTGCTGTCCCTGCTGTCCCCTCACTGCTGTCCCCTCACTGCTGTCCCTGCTGTCCCCTCTGTCCCCTCACTGCTGTCCCCTCACTGCTGTCCCCTCACTGCTGTCCCCTCACTGCTGTCCCTGCTGTCCCCTCACTGCTGTCCCCTCACTGCTGTCCCCTCACTGCTGTCCCTGCTGTCCCCTGCTGTCCCCTCACTGCTGTCCCTGCTGTCCCTGCTGTCCCTGCTGTCCCTGCTGTCCCCTGCTGTCCCCTCACTGCTGTCCCTGCTGTCCCTGCTGTCCCTGCTGTCCCCAATGTCCCCTCACTGCTGTCCCCGCTGTCCCCAGCGCTGGCCCGGGCTCTGCCGGCCGATGCGGAGCCGCTGGCTCGGGAGCTTGGGGACATCGAGGCCGCCTCGGTGGCCGTGGTCAACCTGGAGTACCGGGGGGTGACACTGCCCGTCACGGTGAGAGCTGTCCCCAGGGTGTCACCACGGTGTCACCACGGTGTCCCCAAGCCTCTGTGGTGTCCCCAAGGTGTCCCCACAGTGTTCCCATGGTGTCCCCAAGGTGTCCCCAGTGTGTCACCACGGTGTCACCACGGTGTCACCAAGCCTCTGTGGTGTCCCCAAGGTGTCCCCAAGTCCCCAGGGTGTCCCCATGGTGTCCCCAAGGTGTCCCCAGGGTGTCCCCGTGGTGTCCCCAAGGTGTCCCCACAGTGTTCCCATGGTGTCCCCAAGGTGTCCCCAAGTCCTCATGGTGTCCCAGGGACATGGGGGGTGGCACTGGGTGTCCCCAGGGTGTCCCCAAGGTGTCCCCAGGGTGTCCCCAAGGTGTCCCCAAGGTGTCCCCAAGGTGTCCCCGGGACATGGGGGGTGGCATTGGGTGTCCCCATGGTGTCCCCAAGGTGTCCCCATGGTGTCCCCAAGTCCCTGGGGTGTCCCCAAGGTGTCCCCAAGTCCACGTGGTGTCCCCAAGGTGTCCCCATGATGTCCCCATGATGTCCCCATGATGTCCCCTCAGTGTCCCCTCGGTGTCCCCTCGATGTCCCCATGATGTCCCCATGATGTCCCCTCAGTGTCCCCTCGGTGTCCCCTCAGTGTCCCCATGATGTCCCCACGATGTCCCCTCGATGTCCCCATGATGTCCCCTCGGTGTCCCCTCAGTGTCCCCTCAGTGTCCCCTCAGTGTCCCCTCGGTGTCCCCTGTCCCCTCAGTGTCCCCTCAGTGTCCCCTGTCCCCACCCCCGCAGGGTTTTGGTCACCTGGTGCCATCCTCGGAGGACCCGGCGCTGTTGGGCATCGTCTACGACTCGGTGGCGTTCCCGGAGCACGACGGGACCCCCCAGGGGACCCCCGAGGGGACCCCCGGGACTGAGGGGACCCCCAAAGGGACCCCTGGGACCCCCGAAGGGACCCCCGGGACCCCCGAAGGGACCCCTGGGACCCCCGGGACCCCCCTCCCTGCGACTGACGGTGGGGGGACACCGGGGACACCGGGGGGTGGCACTGGAGACACCGGGGGGTGACCCTGGGGACAATGGGGGGGTGCCAGGGGATGTTTTGGGGTGACCCTGGGGATGTTCTGGGGTGGCCCTGGGGGACACAGGGGGGTGACCCAGGGATGTTTTGGGGTGTCCCAGGGGATGTTTTGGGGTGTCCCAGGGGATGTTTTGGGGTGACCCAGGGATGTTTTGGGGTGTCCCAGGGGATGTTTTGGGGTGTCCCAGGGGATGTTTTGGGGTGACCCAGGGATGTTTTGGGGTGTCCCAGGGGATGTTTTGGGGTGCTGACACCATCCCCAGGTGATGCCTGGGGACACAGGGGGGTGACCCTGGGGATGTTTTGGGGTGACCCAGGGGATGATTTTTGAGGCGACCCTGGGGACACTGTGGGGGTGCCAGGGGATGTTTTTGGGGTGCCAGAGATGCTTTTGGGGTGATCCAGGGGATGTTTTGGGGGGGGGTCCCAGGGGATGTTTTGGGGTCCCCTGGGGATGTTTTGGGGTCCCCAGGTGATGCTGGGGGGCTCCTGGTTCCGGCAGAGTTTTGGGGTCCCAGGGGATGTTTTTGGGGTCCCCAGGTGATGTTTTGGGGTCCCCAGGTGATGCTGGGGGGCTCCTGGTTCCGGCAGAGTTTTGGGGAGCCGTCGGCGGCGCCCCCGGAGCTGCTGCTGAGCCGAGCCCGGGCGGCTGCTCGGGACCACCTGGGGCTGCCCGGGACCCCCACCCGCGCCATCCTCAGGGTGCAGCAGGTGGGTGACACCCCGGGGGGGGTGACAGGGTGGGTGACACCCCCGGGGGGGGCTCAGGGTGGGTGACACCCCGGGGGGGGGGGGCTCAGGGGAGGTGACAGGGTGGGTGACACCCCCGGGGGGGGGATCAGGGTGGGGGTGACACCCCTGGGGGGGCTTGGGGTGGGTGACAGGGTGGGTGACACCCCCGGGGGGGGGCTCAGGGTGGGTGACACCCCTGGGGGGGCTCAGGGTGGGGGTGACACCCCCGGAGGGGGGCTCGGGGTGGGTGACACCCCCGGGGTGGGTGACAGGGTGGGTGACACCTCCGGGGGGGGGGCTCGGGGTGGGGGTGACACCCCCGGGGGGGGGCTCAGGGTGGGTGACACCCCCGGGGGGGGCTCAGGGTGGGTGACACCCCCGGGGGGGGCTCGGGGTGGGTGACACCCCCGGGGGTGGGTGACAGGGTGGGTGACACCCCCGGGGGGGGCTCAGGGTGGGTGACACCCCCGGGGGGGGGCTCGGGGTTGGGGTGACACCCCCGGGGGGGGGGCTCAGGGTGGGGGACAATCCCTGAGGGTTTTTGGGGGGCTCACCCCCTTCCCCCCCCCCCCCCCCCGAGGGTTTTTGGGGGGCTCACCCCCTTTTTCCCCCCCCCCAGGATTGCATCCCCCAGTACACGCTGGGACACTGGCAGCGATTGGGTGAGACGGGCTCGGGGGTGTCCCCAGGGTGGGGTTTGGTGTCCCCAAGGTGTCCCCAAGGTGTCCCCAAGGGGGGTCTGGTGTCCCCAGGGGTGTCCCCAAGGGGGGTCTGGTGTCCCCAAGGTGGGGGGGATCTGGTGTCCCCAGGGGTGTCCCCATGGGTGTCCCCAGGGAGGGGTTTGGTGTCCCCAGGTGTCCCCAGCTGTCCTGGCTGTCCCCGGGGGGGGTTTGGTGTCCCCAGGGCTGTCCCCAGAGGTGTCCCCAGCTGTCCCCAGGTGTCCCCAGCTGTCCTGGCTGTCCCCGGGGGGGGTTTGGTGTCCCCAGGGCTGTCCCCAGGGGTGTCCCCAGCTGTCCCCAGCTGTCCTGGCTGTCCCCAGGGGGGGGGTTGGTGTCCCCAGGGAGGGTTTGGTGTCCCCAGCTGTCCCCAGAGGTGTCCCCAGCTGTCCTGGCTGTCCCCAAGGGGGGTTTGGTGTCCCCAGGGGTGTCCCCAGGGGGGTTTGGTGTCCCCAGGGGTGTCCCCAGGGAGGTTTGGTGTCCCCAGGGGTGTCCCCAAGGTGTCCCCAAGGTGGGGGGTTCTGGTGTCCCCAGCGGTGTCCCCAGCTGTCCTGGCTGTCCCCAAAGGGGGGTCAGGTGTCCCCAAGGGGGGGTTTGGTGTCCCCAGAGGTGTCCCCAGGTGTGTCCCCATCTGTCCCCCTGTCCCCAGAGGTGTCCCCAGGTGTGTCCCCAGCTGTCCCCAGGGCTGTCCCCATCTGTCCCCATCTGTCCCCCTGTCCCCAGAGGTGTCCCCAGAGGTGTCCCCAGGTGTCCCCAGGTGTCCCCAGAGGTGTCCCCAGCTGTCCCCAGCTGTCCCCCTGTCCCCATCTGTCCCCAGGTGTGTCCCCAGGGCTGTCCCCCTGTCCCCAGGGGTGTCCCCAGAGGTGTCCCCAGGGCTGTCCCCCTGTCCCCAGGGGTGTCCCCAGCTGTCCCCAGAGGTGTCCCCAGGTGTCCCCAGAGGTGTCCCCAGGACTGTCCCCATCTGTCCCCCTGTCCCCAGAGGTGTCCCCAGCTGTCCCCAGGTGTGTCCCCATCTGTCCCCATCTGTCCCCAGAGGTGTCCCCAGGTGTGTCCCCATCTGTCCCCCTGTCCCCAGAGGTGTCCCCAGCTGTCCCCAGGGGTGTCCCCAGCTGTCCCCAGGGGGGGTTTGGTGTCCCCAGCTGTCCCCATCTGTCCCCCTGTCCCCAGAGCTGTCCCCAGAGGTGTCCCCAGCTGTCCCCAGAGGTGTCCCCAGGACTGTCCCCATCTGTCCCCCTGTCCCCAGAGGTGTCCCCAGCTGTCCCCAGGGAGGGTTTGGTGTCCCCATCTGTCCCCATCTGTCCCCCTGTCCCCAGAGCGGATCCAGCGTTTCCTGCAGGGCCGGGCTCTCCCCCTCAGCCTGGTCGGTGCCTCCTACGGCGGCGTCTCCGTCAACGACTGCATCGCCAGCGCCAGGGCGGCCGTGGGGCGCCTTTTGGGGTCCCCCCCGACCCCCCCCCTGACCCCCCAAACCCCCCAGCATTAAACAAACCCAATTTGGGGTTTTTTTCTTATTTTTTAATTGAAAAAAAAAAAAAACCCTTAGAAAGGTCCAGAGAGAGCGGCTCATAAATAGAATAAATATCAAGGCCCGGCACGTGGGGACCCCCAAAAAACCCCAGAATCAGGGTGGGGGGGTCGGGTGAGCCCCCCCAGATGGGGACCCCCAAAAACACCCCAAAATCCGGGTGGGGGGGTCGGGTGAGCCCCCCCAGCTGGGGACCCCCCAAAAACACCCCAGAATCAGGGTGGGGGGGGGTTGGGTGAGCCCCCCCCAGATGGGGACCCCCAAAAACACCCCAAAATCCGGATGAGGGGGTCAGGTGAGCCCCCCCAGATGGGGACCCCCCAAAAAAACCCCAAAATGGGGGGGGGGGGGGGTCGGGGGGTTCGGGTGAGGTGAGCCCCCCCAGAGTCCAAACCCAGTCTGGGGGGGTTTGGGGGTTCGGGTGAGCCCCCCCAGAGTCCAAACCTGGATTTGGGGGTTCAGGTCAGCCCCCCCAGACCCCCAGAGTCCAAACCCGGTGTTGGGGGTCTCAGGTGAGCCCCCTCAGCCCCCCCAAAGTCCAAACCCAGTTTAGGGGGTTCAGGGGGGTTGGGTGAGCCCCCCGAGAGTCCAAACCCGGTGTTGGGGGTCTCAGGTGAGCCCCCCCAGCCCCCCCAGACCTGGTGGGTGTTGAGGGTCTCAGGGGGGTCCCCCAGCCCCCCAAAGTCCAAGCCCGGTGGGTGTTGGGGGGCTCCCCCCAGCCCCCAGACCCGGTGGGTGTTGGGGGGGTCTCAGGGGAGCCCCCCGAGCCCCCCCAGCCCCCAGACCCGGTGGGTGTTGGGGGGGTCTCAGGGGAGCCCCCCGAGCCCCCCCAGCCCCCAGACCCGGTGGGTGTTGGGGGGGTCTCAGGGGAGCCCCCCGAGCCCCCCCAGCCCCCAATCCCAGTGGGTTTTGGGGAGGTCTCAGGGGGGTTCCCCCAGCCCCCCCAGCCCCCAGACCTGGTGGGTGTTGGGGGGGTCTCAGGGGGCTCCCCCCAGCCCCCCCCAGCCCCCAATCCCAGTGTTGGGGGTCTCAGGGGGGTCCCCCCAGCCCCCCGAGCCCCCCCAGCCCCCAATCCTGGTGTTGGGGGTCTCAGGGGGGTCCCCCCAGCCCCCCCAGCCCCCAGCCCCAGTGGGTGTTGGGGGGCTCTCAGGGGGGTCCCCGTGCCACGCTCTGGTTGCCCCCCGGGGCCCGGGCCGGCGCGGCGCTGCCGTTGGTGACGCGCGGTGACAGCGCCGGTGACAACGCCGGTGACAACGCCGGTGACAGCGCCGGTGACAGCGCCAGGTCCTCACGGGGGGGTTTGCGCAGCATCTCCTGTCGGAAGCGGGATGAGGATGAGGATGATGAGGATGAGGAGGAGCCGTGGGGGGCGCGGGGGCCCCCCCGGGGGTCTCGGCCGATGTCCACGGTCAGGTTGGTGTAGAGCGGGCGCAGCTCCTTGGCCAGCAGCGAATAACGGAGAGAATTCATCCCGTCCTGCGTCCACGAGCGCTGCGTGCGCACCAGCAGGTCAAACCTGAGGGGGGGATGGCACCCGTGTCACCTGTGTCACCAAATGGTGTCACCAGTGTCACCCAGTGTCACCCAGTGTCACCCAGTGTCACCTGTGTCACCCAGTGTCAGTGTCACCCAGTGTGCGCACCAGCAGGTCAAACCTGAGGAGATGGCAACGGTGTCACCTGTGTCACCCAGTGTCACCCAGTGTCACCCTGTGTCACCAGTGTCAGTGTCACCCAGTGTGCGCACCAGCAGGTCAAACCTGAGGGGGGGGGATGGCACCCATGTCACCAATGGTGTCACCAGTGTCACCTGTGTCACCTGTGTCACCAATGTCACCAATGGTGTCACCAGTGTCACCCAGTGTCACCCAGTGTCACCCTGTGTCACCAGTGTCAGTGTCACCCAGTGTGCGCACCAGCAGGTCAAACCTGACAGGGGGGCACATAGCACCCGTGTTACCCTGTGTCACCAAATGGTGTCACCCGTGTCACTGGTGTCACCCAGTGTCACCCTGTGTCATCGGTGTCACCAGTGTCAGTGTCACCCAGTGTCACCCAGTGTCACCCAGTGTCACCAGTGTCACCCAGTGTCACCCAGTGTTACCCAGTGTCACCCTGTGTCACCAATGTCACCAATGGTGTCACCCAGTGTCACCCAGTGTCCGCACCAGCAGGTCAAACCTGAGGGGGCACATAGCACCAGTGTCACCCAGTGTCCCCACTGTCCCCAGTGTCACCCAGTGTCCCCGATGTGTCCCCAGTGTCCCCAGAGTCCCCCCAATGTCCCCAATGTCCCCAGTGTCCCCAGTGTCCCCAGTGTCCCCAGTGTCCCCAATGTCCCCAGTGTCCCCAGCAGTGTCCCCTGCAGTGTCCCCAGTGTCCCCAATGTCCCCAGTGTCCCCGATGTCCCCAATGTCCCCAGTGTCCCCAGCAGTGTCCCCTGCAGTGTCCCCAGTGTCCCCAATGTCCCCGATGTCCCCCCAGGCCTGTCCCCAGTGTCCCCAGCAGTGTCCCCAGTGTCCCCAGTGTCCCCAGCAGTGTCCCCAGTGTCCCCAGCAGTGTCCCCAGCAGTGTCCCCAGTGTCCCCAGTGTCCCCAGCAGTGTCCCCAGTGTCCCCAGTACCTGTGTGGGTTCTCCTCGTTGCCTTTGTCACTCTTGTGTTTCACCATTTTGTAGTGGCCGATGGAGACGGGCGGGCGCGAGATCTTCATCCCCGCCAGCCGCACCCTGAGGGGACAGTGGGGACAGCGGGGGGGACAGCGGGGACAGCGGGGGGGACAGCGGGGGGGACAGCGGGGGGGACAGCGGGGACAGCGGGGACAGCGGGGGGGACAGCAGGGGTGGGTCACCAGGGACACACCAGTGACACCTCAGTGTCACCCAGTGTCACCCAGTGTCACCTCATTGTCATCCCAGTGTCACCCAGTGTCCCCCAGTGACATCCCAGTGACACCTCAGTGTCCCCAGTGTCACCTCAATGTCATCCCAGTGTCACCTCATTGTCATCCCAGTGTCACCCCAGTGTCACCTCAGTGTCCCCAGTGACACCCAGTGACACCTCAGTGTCACCCCAGTGTCACCCCAGTGTCACCCCAGTGACATCTCAGTGTCCCCAGTGTCACCTCAGTGTCATCCCAGTGTCACCTCATTGTCATCCCAGTGTCACCCCAGCGTCACCCCAGTGTCTCCCAGTGACATCCCAGTGACACCTCAGTGTCACCCCAGTGTCACCCCAGTGTCACCCAGTGTCCCCCAGTGTCTGCAGTGACACACCTCAGTGTCACCCCAGTGTCACCCCAGTGTCACCCCAGTGTCACCCAGTGTCATCCCAGTGTCCCCCAGTGTCTGCAGTGTTCCCTCAGTATCACCCCAGTGTCACCTCATTGTCATCCCAGTGTCCCCCAGTGTCACCCCAGTATCACCCCAGTGTCCCCCAGTGTCACCTCAGTGTCACCAGTGACACCTCATTGTCATCCCAGTGTCCCCCAGTGTCACCCCAGTGACACCCAGTGTCACCTCAGTGTCACCAGTGACACCCAGTGTCACCCCAGTGTCACCAGTGACACCTCAGTGTCCCCAGTGTCCCCCCAGTGTCCCCAGTGTCACCCCAGTGACATCATCACAGGGGACACAAACATGGGGTCATGGTGTCAATTAAGGGGACCCCCAGGGTGACCCCAGTGTGACAGGACACCCCCCATGGCACTGTCACACCCCCCCATGTCCCCCCTGTCCCCCCATGGCACTGTCACACCCCCCATGTCCCCCCTGTCCCCCCATGGCACTGTCACACCCCCCATGTCCCCCCCTGTCCCTCCTGGGCACTGTCACACCCCCCATGTCCCCCCTGTCCCCCCATGGCACTGTCACACCCCCCGGTGTCCCCCCCCTGTGTCCCCATTGTCCCCACCTGGTGGCGATGTCATCATCCTCGCCCCCCCAGCCCCATGGCACTGTCACACCCCCCATGGCACTGTCACACCCCCCCAGTGTCCCCCCCCATGTCCCCGGTGTCCCCATGGCACTGTCACACCCCCCATGGCACTGTCCCCCCATGTCCCCATTGTCCCCCCGGTGTCCCCATTGTCCCCACCTGGTGGTGATGTCATCATCCTCGCCCCCCCAGCCCCATGGCACTGTCACACCCCCCATGGCACTGTCACACCCCCCCATGTCCCCGTGTCCCCATTGTCCCCACCTGGTGGCGATGTCATCATCCTCACCCCCCCAGCCCCATGGCACTGTCACACCCCCGGTGTCCCCATTGTCCCCATTGTCCCCATTGTCCCCACCTGGTGGCGATGTCATCATCCTCGCCCCCCCAGCCCCATGGCACTGTCACACCCCCCATGGCACTGTCACACCCCCCCAGTGTCCCCATTGTCCCCCAGTGTCCCCACTGTCCCCACCTGGTGGTGATGTCATCATCCTCGCCCCCCCAGCCCCATGGCACTGTCACACCCCCAGTGTCCCCATGGCACTGTCACACCCCCCCGTGTCCCCATTGTCCCCATTGTCCCCACCTGGTGGCGATGTCATCATCCTCGCCCCCCCAGCCCCATGGCACTGTCACACCCCCCATGGCACTGTCACACCCCCCCGGTGTCCCCGTTGTCCCCACCTGGTGGCGATGTCATCATCCTCGCCCCCCCAGCCCCATGGCACTGTCACACCCCCAGTGTCCCCCCCGTGTCCCCTGTGTGTCCCCACCTGGTGGCGATGTCATCATCCTCGCCCCCCCAGTGTCCCCATGGCACTGTCACACCCCCCCAGTGTCCCCATTGTCCCCACTGTCCCCACCTGGTGGCGATGTCATCATCCTCGCCCCCCCAGCCCCAGTACTCGTTGGGGAATCCGTTGATCTTCATGTACTGATCAGGGGTGAGCGCCGAGACCCCCCCGAAATACTGCGGGTACGGCAGGCTGGGGACAGGGGACATCACAGTGTCACCAGAGTGTCACCAGAGTGTCACCTGTGTCCCCGAGACCCCCCCGAAATACTGCGGGTACGGCAGGCTGGGGACAAGGACAGTGTCACCAGAGTGTCACCAGAGTGTCACCTGTGTCCCCGAGACCCGCCCGAAATACTGCGGGTACGGCAGGCTGGGGACAAGGACAGTGTCACCAGAGTGTCACCTGTGTCACCACAGTGTCACCAGAGTGTCACCAGAGTGTCACTGAGACCCCCCCGAAATACTGCGGGTACGGCAGGCTGGGGACAGGGACAGTGTCACCACAGTGTCACCAGGGCCACCAGAGTGTCACCAGAGTGTCACCTGTGTCACCACAGTGTCACCAGAGTGTCACCAGAGTGTCACTGAGACCCCCCTGAAATACTGCGGGTACGGCAGGCTGGGGACAAGGGACATCACAGTGTCACCAGGGCCACCAGAGTGTCACCAGGGCCACCAGAGTGTCACCTGTGTCACCACAGTGTCCCCGAGACCCCCCCGAAATACTGCGGGTACGGCAGGCTGGGGACAGGGGACATCACAGTGTCACCAGAGTGTCACCAGAGTGTCACCACAGTGTCACTGAGACCCCCCCGAAATACTGTGGGTACGGCAGGCTGGGGACAAGGGACAGCAGTGTCACCAGAGTGTCACCAGAGTGTCACCAGAGTGTCACCTGTGTCACCGAGACCCCCCCGAAATACTGCGGGTACGGCAGGCTGGGGACAGGGGACAGCAGTGTCACCAGAGTGTCACCTGTGTCACCACAGTGTCACCTGTGTCCCCAGAGTGTCACTGAGACCCCCCCGAAATACTGCGGGTACGGCAGGCTGGGGACAAGGACAGTGTCACCACAGTGTCACCACAGTGTCACCTGTGTCACTGAGACCCCCCCGAAATACTGCGGGTACGGCAGGCTGGGGACAAGGGACATCACAGTGTCACCAGAGTGTCACCTGTGTCACCAGAGTGTCACCTGTGTCACTGAGACCCCCCCGAAATACTGCGGGTACGGCAGGCTGGGGACAAGGACAGTGTCACCAGAGTGTCACCAGAGTGTCACCAGAGTGTCACCAGGGCCACCACAGTGTCACTGAGACCCCCCGAAATACTGCGGGTACGGCAGGCTGGGGACAGGGGACACCGAGCCACCGTGTCACCACAGTGTCCCCAGCTGTCCCCAGCACCCCCAGGTGTCCCCAGGTGTCCCCAGGTGTCCCCAGATGCCCCCAGAGTGTCCCCAGCACCCCCAGGTGTCCCCAGGTGAGGTTCAGGTGTATCTCAGGTGTCCCCAGGTGTCCCCAGGTGTCCCCAGGTGTGTCCCCAGGTGTCCCCAGATGTCCCCAGGTGTCCCCAGGTGAGGTTCAGGTGTATCTCAGGTGTCCCCAAACTGTCCCCAGATGCCCCCAGACTGTCCCCAGGTGTCCCCAGGTGTCCCCAGGTGTCCCCAGGCCCCACCTGTATCCGAATTTGTTCATGGCGACGGAGACGTGGCGGGGGCTGGCGGGGTCGCAGGTGTCCCCAGACTGTCCCCAAGTGTCCCCAGATGCCCCCAGAGTGTCCCCAACACCCCCAGGTGTCCCCAGGTGTCCCCAGGTGAGGTTCAGGTGTATCTCAGGTGTCCCCAGGTGTCCCCAGGTGTCCCCAGGTGTCCCCAGGTGTCCCCAGTGTGTCCCCAACACCCCCAGAGTGTCCCCAGGTGTCCCCAGGTGTCCCCAGGTGAGGTTCAGGTGTATCTCACCTGTCCCCAGATGTCCCCAGGTGAGGTTCAGGTGTGTCCCCAGGTGTCCCCAGGTGTCCCCAGGTGCCCCCAGGTGAGGTTCAGGTGTGTCCCCAGGTGTCCCCAGAGTGTCCCCAGGTGTCCCCAAATGCCCCCAGGTGTCCCCAGGTGTCCCCAGGTGTCCCCAGGCCCCACCTGTATCCGAATTTGTTCATGGCCACGGAGACGTGGCGGGGGCTGGCGGGGTTGCAGGTGTCCCCAGACTGTCCCCAGGTGTCCCCAGATACCCCCAGAGTGTCCCCAACACCCCCAGGTGTCCCCAGGTGTGTCCCCAGGTGTCCCCAGGTGTCCCCAGGTATCCCCAGGTGTGTCCCCAGGTGTCCCCAGGTGAGGTTCAGGTGTATCTCAGGTGTCCCCAGGTGTCCCCAGGTGTCCCCAGGCATCCCCAGCTGTCCCCAGGTGTCCCCAGGTGTCCCCAGGCCCCACCTGTATCCGAATTTGTTCATGGCGACGGAGACGTGGCGGGGGCTGGCGGGGTCGCGACTGTCCCCAAGTGTCCCCAAATGCCCCCAGACTGTCCCCAGGTGTCCCCAGGTGTCCCCAGACTGTCCCCAGGTGTGTCCCCAGCTGTCCCCAAGTGTCCCCAAATGCCCCCAGACTGTCCCCAGGTGTCCCCAGGTGTCCCCAGGTGTCCCCAGGTGTCCCCAGGCCCCACCTGTATCCGAATTTGTTCATGGCCACGGAGACGTGGCGGGGGCTGGTGGGGTCGCAGGTGTCCCCAGACTGTCCCCAAGTGTCCCCAGATGCCCCCAGACTGTCCCCAGGTGTCCCCAGGTGAGGTTCAGGTGTATCTCAGGTGTCCCCAGGTATCCCCAGATGCCCCCAGGCTGTCCCCAAACTGTCCCCAGACTGTCCCCAAATGCCCCCAGGTATCCCCAGGTGTCCCCAGGTGTCCCCAGGTGTCCCCAGGTATCCCCAGGTGTCCCCAGCACCCCCAGGTGTCCCCAGGTGTCCCCAGGTGTCCCCAGGTGTCCCCAGGTGTCCCCACCTGTATCCGAATTTGTTCATGGCGACGGAGACGTGGCGGGGGCTGGCGGGGTCGCAGGTGTAGAGGTTGTGATCGTTCTCGGGGATCAGATCCACGTCGTGCAGGAACAGGCACTGCCACTCCTCGTCCTTCAGAGCCTCCTTCACACCCACGTTCAGCAGCTTGGCGCGGTTAAACGTGGAATTCCCGGCCTGGGGACACCCCAAAAACATCCTGGGGACCCCAGAAACATCCTGGGGACCCCAAAAACACCTCAAACCCCCCTGAGAACCCCCCAAACCACCTCAAACCCCATTGATGACCCCCAAACCCCCCTGAAGACGCCCCAAACCCCCTGAGAACCCCACAAACCCCCCTGAGGACACCTCAAACCCCCACAAGGACCTACCAAACCCGCTGAGAACCCCCCAAACCCCAGTGAGGACCCCTCAAACCCCCCTGAGAACCCCCCAAACCCCCCTGAGAGCCCCCCAAACCCCCTGAGGACCCCTTGAGAACCCCCCAAACCCCATTGAGAACCCTCCAAACCCCCCAGGGACCCCTCAAACCCCCCCAGGAACCCCCCAGACCTCCCTGAGAACCCCCTCAAACCCCATTGAAGACCCCCAAACCCCTTGAAGACCCCCCCAAACCCCCCAGGAACCCCCCAAACCCCCTGAAGACCCCCCAAGCTCCCCAGGAACCCCCCAGGAACCCCCCAAACCCCCTGAAGACGCCCCAAACTCCCCAGGAACCCCCCAGGAACCCCCCAAACCCCCTGAAGACCCCTCCAAACCCCCAGAGGACACACTGAGAACCCCCCAGGAACCCCTCAGGAACCCCCCAGGGATCCCCTAAACCCCCTGAGAACCCTCTGAGAACCCCTCAAACCCCCCTCAAACCCCCCCAAACCCCCCAGGAACCCCCCAGGAACCCCCCAGGAACCCCCCAAACCCCCTGAAGACCCCCCAAACCCCCCAGGAACCCCCCAGGAACCCCCCAGGAACCCCCCAAACCCCCTGAAGACCCCCAGGAACCCCCCAGGAACCCCCAGGAACACCCCAAATCCCCTGAAGACCCCCCAAACCCCCCTGAGAACCCCACAAACCCCCTTGAGAACCCCCCAAACCCCCCTGAGAACCCCTCAAACCCCCACAGGGACCCCTCAAACCCCCATGAGAACCCCCCAAACCCCCCAGGAACCCCCCAGGAAACCCCCAGGAACCCCCCAGGGATCCCCTAAACCCCCTGAGAACCCCCTCAGAGCCCCCCAAACCCCCAGGAACCCCCCAAACCCCCTGAAGACCCCCAGGAACCCCCCAGGAACCCCCCAGGAACCCCCCCAAACTCCCCAGGAACCCCCCAGGAACCCCCCAGGGATCCCCTTAACCCCCTGAGGACCCCCTGAGAGCCCCCCAAACCCCCAGGAACCCCCCAGGAACCCCCCAAACCCCCTGAAGACCCCCCAAACCCCATTGATGGCCCCCCAAAACACCTCAAACCCCCCAGAAAACCCCCCCAAACCCCCAGGAACCCCCCAGGAACCCCCCAGACCTCCCTGAGAACCCCCCAAACCCCCTGAAGACCCCCAGGAACCCCCCAGGAACCCCCCAAACCCCTCAAACCCCCCAGGAACCCCCTGAAGACCCCCCCAACCCCCCAGGAGCCCCCCAGGAACCCCCCAGGGACCCCCCAAACCCCCCAGGAACCCCCCAGGAACCCCCCAAACCCCCTGAAGACCCCCAGGAACCCCCCAGGAACCCCCCAAACCCCCTGAAGACCCCTCCAAACCCCCAGAGGACACCCTGAGGACCCCCCAGGAACCCCTCAGGAACCCCCCAAACCCCCCAGGAACCCCCCAGACCTCCCTGAGAACCCCCCAAACCCCCTGAAGACCCCCAGAGAATCCCCCAGGAACCCCCCAGGTCCCCCCCAAACCCCCCTGAGAGCCCCCCAAACCCCCTGAAGACCCCCAGGAACCCCCCAGGAACCCCCCAGGAACCCCCCAGGACCCCCCCAAGCCCACCTGGTGCACCACGTAGATGCCGTAGTGCAGCTGCTGGCGCTGCAGGAAGGGGTGCAGGTGGTACAGGAGGTGGCCCAGGTGACTCTCCCGGTTCCGGTGGGGGATGATGATGGCGGTCCTGGACCGGGCCTCGCAGCGGGGGGGGGCGGTACCGGCCCCCCGGCCCCACCCCCGGGTTCTTGGCCCGGATCTGCTCCAGGGTGGGGACCCGGGCGAAGGACACGGTCAGGGGACCCACTGTGGGGGAGGGGACAGCGGGGTGGCACCGGGGACTGCGGGGGGACAGCTCCCAGTGCCAAACTGGGATGGGTTTGGGGCTCCCAGTGATGAACTGGGATGGGTTTGGGGCTCCCAGTGCCAAACTGGGATGGGATTGGGGCTCCCAGTGCCGAACTGGGATGGGTTTGTGTCCTCCCAGTTCCAAATTGGTTCCTCCCAGTGCCAAACTGGTCCCTCCCAGTGCTGAACTGGGATGGGTCTGGGGCTCCCAGTCCCAAACTGGGATGGGTTTGTGTCCCCCAGTCCCAAACTGGGATGGGTTTGGGGCTCCCAGTGCTGAACTGGGATGGGTTTGGGGCTCCCAGTGATGAACTGGTCCCTCCCAGTGCCGAACTGGTCCCTCCCAGTGCCGAACTGGGATGGGTTTGGGGCTCCCAGTGATGAACTGGGATGGGTTTGGGGCTCCCAGTGCCGAACTGGGATGGGTTTGGGGCTCCCAGTGCCGAACTGGGATGGGTTTGGGGCTCCCAGTGCCGAACTGGGATGGGTTTGGGGCTCCCAGTGCCGAACTGGGATGGGTTTGTGTCCCCCCAGTTCCAAATTGGGGCTCCCAGTGCCAAACTGGGATGGGTTTGGGGCTCCCAGTGATGAACTGGGATGGGTTTGGGGCTCCCAGTTCCAAATTGGGGCTCCCAGTGCCGAACTGGTCCCTCCCAGTGCAAAACTGGTCCCTCCCAGTGCCAAAGTGGTCCCTCCCAGTGCTGAACTGGGTGAGGTTTGTGTCCTCCCAGTTCCAAACTGGGGCTCCCAGTGCTGAACTGGGATGGGTTTGGGGCTCCCAGTGCCGAACTGGGATGGGTTTGTGTCCTCCCAGTTCCAAACTGGGGCTCCCAGTGCCAAACTGGGATGGGTTTGTGTCCCCCTAGTTCCAAACTGATCCCTCCCAGTCCCAAAATGGGATGGGTTTGGGGCTCCCAGTGCTGAACTGGTCCCTCCCAGTCCCAAACTGGTCCTTCCCAGTGCTGAACTGGGATGGGTTTGTGTCCCCCAGTTCCAAATTGGTCCCTCCCAGTGCCAAACTGGGATGGGTTTGGGGCTCCCAGTGCCGAACTGGGATGGGTTTGTGTCCTCCCAGTTCCAAATTGGGGCTCCCAGTGCCGAACTGGGCTGGGTTTGGGGCTCCCAGTGCTGAACTGGTCCCTCCCAGTGCTGAACTGGGATGGGTTTGGGGCTCCCAGTCCCAAACTGGGCTGTGTTTGTTCTCCCCAGTGCCAAACTGGGATGGCTTTGGGGGTCCCAGTTCCCATTCCTGGTTCCCGGTTCCCATTCCCAGTTCCCATTCCCAGTTCCCGGTTCCCATTCCCAGTTCCCATTCCCAGTATTCCCAGTTCCCATTCCCAGTTCCCATTCCCAGTTCCCATTCCCAGTTCCCAGTTCCCATTCCCAGTTCCCATTCCCAGTTCTCCCAGTTCTCCCAGTTCCCATTCCCGTACCGAGGAACGGTGATCTCTCTGGGCAGTACGGCAGCGGCCTGGCTGGGTCGGGTGTCCCGTTCCCCCCATTCCCAGTTCCCATTCCCCATTCCCAGTTCCCAGTTCCCATTCCCAGTTCCCATTCCCCATTCCCAGTTCCCAGTTCCCATTCCCAGTTCCCATTCCCAGTTCTCCCAGTTCTCCCAGTTCCCATTCCCGTACCGAGGAACGGTGATCTCTCTGGGCAGTACGGCAGCGGCCTGGCCGGGTCGGGTGTCCCGGTGTCACCGGTTCCCCCCATTCCCAGTTCCCAGTTCCCATTCCCAGTTCCCATTCCCAGTTCCCATTCCCAGTTCCCAGTTCCCATTCCCAGTTCCCATTCCCAGTTCCCATTCCCAGTTCCCATTCCCAGTTCCCAGTTCCCAGTTCTCCCAGTTCCCATTCCCAGTTCCCGTACCGAGGAACGGTGATCTCTCTGGGCAGTACGGCAGCGGCCTGGCCGGGTCGGGTGTCCCGGTGTCGCCGGTACCGACGCGGCTGAGGTTGGCGTACACATCGTGGGTTCTGGAATAATCCACGGCGGGCCCGGTGCCGCGGCCCAGCAGCGCCGTCAGGTTCCGGAAGCCTCCGAGCGAGAAATAGGCCACGAAGGCGAGCTGGCAAGCGAGCAGCAGCGCCAGAGAGCACGGCCGCTCCGGGAGCCGCCGCAGCATCCCGGGAACGGGGACCACCGGGGGAACCGGGAATGGACCGGGGGAACCGGAATGGACCGGGAATAGACCGGGGGGAACCGGGAATTGACCGGGAATTGACCAGGAATTGACCAGGGGGAACCGGGAATGGACTGGGGGGAACCGGAGACGACCGGGGGGAACCGGGAATAGACCGGGAATAGACCGGGGGGAACCGGGAATTGACCGGGGGAACCGGAGACAACCGGGGGGAACCGGGAATTGACCGGGGGAACCGGGAATGGACCGGGAATTGACTGGGAATTGACCAGGAATTGACCAGGGGGAACCGGGAATAGACCGGGGGAACCGGGAATAGACCGGGAATGGACCAGGGGGAACCAGAGATCACCAGGGGGAACCGAGATCACCGGGGGAACCGGGAATTGACCGGGAATAGACCGGGGGGAACCAGAATAGACCGGGAATTGACCGGGGGGGAACGGGAATGGACCGGGGGGAACCGGGAATTGACCGGGGGAACCGGAGACAACCGGGGAGAACCGGGAATAGACCTGGGGCACCAGGAACTGCCCGGTGTTACCGGGAATTGAGCTGGTGTTACTGGGAATCGATCCGGTTTTACCGGGAGCTGACCGGTTTTAGCGGGAATCAATCCGGTTTACAGGGAATCGATCTGGTGTTACCGGGAATAGACCGGGTGTTACCGGGAATTGACCTGGTTATACCGGGAATCGATCCGGTTTTACTGGGAATAGACCGGTGTTACCGGGAATTGACCCACTGTTACCGGGAGCTGACCAGTGGGACCGGGACCTGACCGGTTTTAGTGGGAATTGACCCGGTGTTACCGGGAACTGCCCGGTGTTACCCGGAACAGACCTGGTTTGACCGGTACTGCCCGGTGTTACCGGGAATTGACCCGGTGTTACCGGGAAATGACCTGGTGTGACCGGGAATCGATCTGGTTTGACCGGAACCAACCCGGTGTTACCAGGAATCGACCCGGTGTTACCGGGAACTGCCTGGTGTTACCGGAAATGGACCAAGTTTTAGCGGGAATTGACCTGGTGTTACCGGGAGCTGACCGGATTTAGCGGGAAATGACCGGTGTTACCGGGAATTGACCTGGTGTTACCGGGAATCGATCCGGTGTTACCGGGAATTGACCGGGTTTTAGCGGGAATTGACCTGGTGTTACCGGGAGCGGACCCGGTGCCACCAGGAGCTGACCGGTTTTAGCGGGAACGACCCGGTGTTACCGGGAAACGACCCGGTGTTACCAGGAATAGACCCGGTGCTACCGGGAATTGACCCGGTTTTACCCGGAACCGCTCAAGGGGTACCGGGAACCACTCCGGTGTTACCGGGAGCTGCCCAGTTTGACCAGGAATTGACCCGGTGTGACTGGGAATCAACCGGTTTTACTGGGAATAGACCCGGTGTTACCAGGAATCAATCCGGTGTGACCGGGAATCAATCCGGTGTGACCGGGAATCAATCCGGTGTTACCGGGAATCAACCGGTGTGACCGGGAATCAATCCGGTGTTACCGGGAATTGACCCGGTGTTACCAGGAATCAACTGGTTTTACTGGAAATTGACCCGGTGTGACCGGGAATTGACCCGGTGTTACCGGGAATCAATCCGGTGTGACCGGGAATCAATCCGGTGTGACCGGGAATCAATCCGGTGTTACCGGGAATTGACCCGGTGTGACCGGGAATCAATCCGGTGTGACCGGGAATCAATCCGGTGTTACCGGGAATCAATCCGGTGTTACCGGGAATTGACCCGGTGTTACCGGGAATTGACCCGGTGTGACCGGGAATCAACCGGTGTTACCGGGAATTGACCCGGTGTGACCGGGAATCAACCGGTGTGACCGGGAATAGACCTGGTGTGACCGGGAATTGATCCGGTGTTACCGGGAATTGACCTGGTGCTACCGGGAAACGACCCGGTGTTACCGGGAATTGCCCGGTTTTAGCAGGAATTGACCTGGTTTACCGGAACCGACCCGGTGTTACCGGGAATTGACCTGGTGCTACCGGAACCGACCCGGTGTTACCGGGAACTGCCCGGTTTTAGCAGGAATCAACCCGGTGTTACCGGGAACAGACCCGGTTTTACCCGGAACCACCCAGTTTTAGCGGGAATTGATCCGGTGTTACCGGAACCAACCCGGTGTTACCGGGAATTGACCTGGTGCTACCAGAACCGACCCGGTGTTAGCGGGAATAGACCCAGTTTTACCCGGAATGGACCCGGTTTTACCGGGAACCGCCCGGTTTTAGCGGGAACGGACCCGGTGTTACCGGGAACCACTCAAGGGGTAGCAGGAACTGCTCCGGTTTTACCGGGAATCAACCCGGTGTTACCGGGAACGGACCCCGTTTGACCAGGAGCCAACCCAGTGTTACCAGAACCGACCCGGTTTGACCCAGAACCGACCCGGTTACACCGGGAACCGACCCGGTTTTACCGGGAATCGACCCGGTTATACCGGGAACCGACCCGGTTTTACCGGGAACAGACCCGCTTTGACCCGGAACCGCCCCGGTTTGACCCGGAACCGACCCGGTTTTACCGGAACCGCCCCGGTTTGACCCGGAACCACCCAAGGGGTACCGGGAACCGCCCCGGTTTTACCGGCACCGCCCCGGTTTTACCGGCACCGCCCCGGTTTTACCGCGGAGCCGCCCCAGGGTTACCGGGCAGCGTGGCGGGGGTACCGGGCATCATGGCGAGGGGACACCGGGAGGGTTCGGATCGGTTCGGTTCCGGTACCGGGGAAAGGCCGGGATCAGTTCGGTTTTTCGGTTCGGTACCGGGGAATGCTCGCTTTGGGCACTGCTCGCTCTCGGTATTTGCCCGGTTCCGGTTCCTGCTCGCTGCTCGCCCGGTTCTGATCCCGGTTCAAGCCCGGTCCGGTCCCGCTCCCCGCGTGCTCCCGGTACCTGCTCCCGGTCCTGTCCCCACCCGGTTCCGGTACCTGCCCGGGCCCGACCGGAGCTGCCGGGCCCGGTTCCGCCCTGCGGGCCGCCCCGGTTCTCCCTGTCCCGGTTCTCCCGGGCCCGGTCCCGGTCCCGGCCTGGGCCCGCCTCAGCCCCGCCCGCCCGCCGCCATCTTGCAGCGGAGGGCGCGGCGTGATGACGTCACGGGGCGGGCCCGCCGCGGGGTCACGCGGGGGGCACCGGGAGGGTCCCTGAGGGGACCGGGGGGGTCCGTGAGGGGTCCCGGGAGCGCGCGGGGGGTTCCGGTGGCGCTCGGGGAGCCCCGGGAGGGGAGCGGGGCCCGGAATGACCGGGGAGAACCGCGGGAAACGGAGAGGGGGCGTGGCCTGTGCTGGCCCCGCCCAGAGGGGAGTGGCCATTCCTGGCGCCGTCGCCATGGCAACCACGCCGAGCCGCCGCCGCTTCCGGGAATTGCTCCCGCCTTTTATGTGACGTCACGAAAGAAACGCGCTGTGATTGGTGCGCAGGACGGTGGGCGGGGCCAGGGTGTGGAGGGGCGTGTCCGCGCCACGTGTGGCGCTCAGGGCCACGTGACCCTGTCCCCAAGGTCCCTGTGACACCCCGGTGTGTCCCCAACCCGGTCACGTGACCCTGTGACACCCCCGTGTGACACCCTGTCACGTGACCCTGTGACACCCCCGTGTCCCCACCCCTGTCACGTGACCCTGTCCCCAAGGTCCCTGTGACACCCCGGTGTGTCCCCACCCCTGTCACGTGACCCTGTGACACCCCCGTGTCCCCACCCCGGTCACGTGACCCTGTGACACCCCTGTGTCCCCACCCCTGTCACGTGACCCTGTGACACCCCCGTGTCCCCACCCCGGTCACGTGACCCTGTGACACCCCGGTGTGTCCCCAACCTGGTCACGTGACCCTGTGACACCCCCGTGTCCCCACCCCTGTCACGTGACCCTGTGACACCCCCGTGTCCCCACCCCTGTCACGTGACCCTGTGTCACCCCCGTGTCCCCACGCTGAGCACGCTGAGGGGACCAGAGCGCTGAGCTGGGACAGGGGAGGGGACAATGGACTCGGTGGCGGTGTTGGCACCTCAGAGGATGTGGGGACAGGGGGACAGAGGGACAGAGGGACATGGGGACACGGGGACAGGGGGACACAGGGACATGGGGACACGGGGACAGAGGGACATGGGGACACGGGGACACGGGGACAGGGGGACAGAGGGACAGAGGGACAGAGGGACACGGGGACAGTGGGGACAGGGGGACACAGGGACAGGAGGACACAGGGACACGGGGACAGAGGGACATGGGGACATGGGGACAGGGGGACAGGGGGACACAGGGACATGGGGACACAGGGACAGGGGGACACAGGGACAGGGGGACAGAGGGACAGGGGGACAGGGGGACAGGGGGACAGAGGGACATGGGGACACAGGGACAGGGGGACACGGGGACAATGGGGACACGGGGACAGGAGGACACGGGGACACAGGGACATGGGGACAATGGGGACACGGGGACACGGGGACACGGGGACAGGAGGACACAGGGACACGGGGACAGGGGGACACAGGGACATGGGGACAATGGGGACACGGGGACAGGGGGACACGGGGACACGGGGACACGGGGACACAGGGACACGGGGACAGAGGGACATGGGGACATGGGGACAGGGGGACAGGGGGACACAGGGACAGGGGGACACGGGGACAGGGGGACACGGGGACATGCCCACACCCATCATGGCAGCACCAGCGCCTTTTCCAGCTTTGGTGTCTCTGCGCATGCGCAACGCACCTGCCACACCCATCATGGCGGCACTAGCACATTATCCAGCTTTGGCGTCTCTGCGCATGCGCACAGCGTCTGCCACACCCATCATGGCGGCACTAGCGGCTTTTTCCAGCCTTGGCGTTTCTGCGCATGCGCAATGCACCTGCCACACCCATCATGGCAGCACCAGCGCCTTTTCCAGCTTTGGTGTCTCTGCGCATGCGCAACGCACCTGCCACACCCATCATGGCGGCACTAGCACATTATCCAGCTTTGGCGTCTCTGCGCATGCGCACAGCGTCTGCCACACCCATCATGGCGGCACTAGCACATTATCCAGCCTTGGAGTTTTCTGCGCATGCGCACAGCGTCTGCCACACCCATCATGGCGGCACTAGCACATTATCCAGCCTTGGCGTCTCTGCGCATGCGCACCACGCCCATCATGGTGGCGCTCATCGCCGCCCCCACCTTTCCCAGCCACGGCCAAGCACACGATGGCGCCGCATCTGCCCCCACCCCACAAAGCGCCGCTCGCTCCCTCCTCCCTTCCCGCCCACAGCAGCGGCCAAAGACACCATGACGGCCACGCCAACATGGCGGCACCCTCAGCCTCTCCTGCCCGGCAGCGCCGCTTTGCGCATGCGCGACACCAACAGGCTGAGGGTGCCCGGATGTGCCCGTACCCAACATGGCGGCCCCTCGGCTTCTTCCCGTACCCAACATGGCGGATCGTGGTTTCTGTCTGTACCCAACATGTCGGCCCCTCGACTTCTGCCCGTACCCAACATGGCGGATCGCGGTTTCTTCCCGTACCCAACATGGCGGATCGTGGTTTCTGCCCGTACCCAACATGGCGGATCGTGGTTTCTTCCCGTACCCAACATGGCGGCGCCGCGGTTTCTGCCCGTACCCAACATGGCGGATCGCGGTTTCTGCCCGTACCCAACATGGCGGATCGCGGTTTCTGCCCGTACCCAATATGGCGGCCCCGCGGCTTCTGCCCGTACCCAAGATGGCGGATCGCGGCTTCTGCCCATACCCAACATGGCGGCGCTCACGGTTTCTTCCCGTACCCAACATGGCGGATCGCGGTTTCTTCCTGTACCCAACATGGCGGATCGCGGTTTCTGCCCGTACCCAACATGGCGGATGGCGGCTTCTGCCCGTACCCAACATGGCGGCTCCGCGGCTTCTGCCCGTACCCAACATGGCGGATCGCGGTTTCTTCCCATACCCAACATGGCGGCTCCGCGGCTTCTGCCCGTACCCAACATGGCGGCCCCGCGGTTTCTTCCCGTACCCAACATGGCGGCCCCGCGGCTTCTGCCCGTACCCAACATGGCGGATCGTGGTTTCTGCCCGTACCCAACATGGCGGATCGTGGTTTCTGCCCGTACCCAACATGGCGGATCGTGGTTTCTTCCCGTACCCAACATGGCGGCCCCGCGGCTTCTGCCCGTACCCAACATGGCGGCCCCTTGGCTTCTTCCCGTACCCAACATGGCGGATCGCGGTTTCTGCCCGTACCCAACATGGCGGCCCCGCGGCTTCTGCCCGTACCCAACATGGCGGATCGCGGTTTCTGCCCGTACCCAACATGGCGGCCCCGCGGTTTCTTCCCGTACCCAGCATGGCGGCCCCGCGGCTTCTGCCCGTACCCAACATGGCGGCACTCAGTTCACCTGCCCCGCAGCGCCGCTTTGCGCATGCGCAATAACAACAGGCTGAGGGTGCCCGGATGTGCCCGTACCCAACATGGCGGCCCCTCGGCTTCTGCCCGTACCCAACATGGCGGCCCCGCGGTTTCTGCCCATACCCAACATGGCGGCGCCGCGGTTTCTGCCCGTACCCAACATGGCGGATCGCGGTTTCTGCCCGTACCCAACATGGCGGCCCCGCGGTTTCTGCCCGTACCCAAGATGGCGGCACCGCGCATGCGCATTTCCCAAGGGCAGGATGGCGGCGCTGCGGGCGCTGTGGCGGCTCCGCGGCCCCTCAGGGCTGAGGGCGGCGGGGGCTCGGCTGGGCCCGGCCCCGGCCCGGTGAGAACGCGGGGGATTCAGCGGGAGGTTCAGGGGAGGTTCTGGGTGTTTTTCCCCCGTTCTTACCGGGGTCGGTTCCGTAGATGGCGGCAGTGGCAGCCGGACATGGAGTGGGCTCAGCAATTCGCCGGGGCCATCATGTACCCGAGCAAAGCCACCGAGAAATGGGCGCCGCCACCCTGGAACGGTGAGGGAGCCCCGGGGAGCCCCGGGGAGCTCCGGGGAAGGGGCGCGGAGGAGCCCTGAGGGCTTCGGGGGGTCCCGGGAGGGGAGGACGAGGCCTTGGGGAGGGGGGGGAGGGGATTTGGGGGGTCTTGAGGCCTTTGGGGGGGTCCAGGAGGGGTCTCAGGGGATTTGGGGGGGCTCAGGAGGGATTTGGGGGTGTCTTGAGGCCTTTGGGGGGCCCAGGAGGGGTCTCAGGGGATTTGGGGGGCCCAGGAGGGGTCTCAGGGGATTTGGGGGGCCCAGGAGGGGTCTCAGGGGATTTGGGGGGCCCAGGAGGGGTCTCAGGGGATTTGGGGGGTCCAGGAGGGATTTGGGGGTGTCTTGTGGCCTTTGGGGGGGCCCAGGAGGGGTCTCAGGGGATTTGGGGGACCCAGGAGGGGTCTCAGGACGTGTGGGGAGGTCCAGAAGGGGTCTCAGGGGATTTGGCGGTGTCTTGAGGCCTTTGGGGGGCCCAGGAGGGGTCTCGGGGGGCCCAAGAGGGGTCTCAGGGGATTTGGGGGGGCTCAGGAGGGATTTGGGGGGGTCCAGGAGGGGTCTCGGGGGATTTGGGGTTCCTGTGTCCCTGAGCTGTCCCTGAGGTGTCCCCAAGGTGTCCCTGGGCTGTCCCTGTGTCCCTGACCATGTCCCCCTGTCCCCATGGCCCTGAGGTGTCCCCAAGGTGTCCCTGACCCTGTCTCCGTGTCCTCGAGGTGTCCCTGAGCTGTCCCCATGTCCCCGTGTCCCTGAGCTGTCCCTGACCCCGTCCCCAAGCTGTTCTCATGTCCCTGACCCTGTCCCCGTGTCCCTGACCCTGTCCCCGTGTCCCTGACCTTGTCCCCGTGTCCCCACATCCCTGAGCTGTCCCTGAGCTGTCCCTGACCCCGTCCCCAAGCTGTTCTCATGTCCCTGACCCTGTCCCCGTGTCCCTGACCTTGTCCCCGTGTCCCCACATCCCTGAGCTGTCCCTGAGCTGTCCCTGACCCCGTCCCCAAGCTGTTCTCATGTCCCTGACCCTGTTCCTGTGTCCCTGACCTTGTCCCCGTGTCCCCACATCCCTGAGCTGTCCCCGTGTCCCTGACCCATCCCTGACGGTGTCCCCATGTCCCCGTGTCCCTGACGGTGTCCCCATGTCCCTGAGCTGTCCCTGATGGTGTCCCCGTGTCCCTGACCCTGTCCCCATGTCCCTGAGCTGTCCGTGTCCCCATATCCCCCTGTCCCTGAGCTGTCCCTGAGCTGTCCCCGTGTCCCTGATGGTGTCCCCATGTCCCTGACGGTGTCCCCGAGGTGTCCCCGAGGTGTCCCTGACGGTGTCCCCGAGGTGTCCCTGACGGTGTCCCCATGTCCCTGACCGTGTCCTCGTGTCCCTGACGGTGTCCCCATGTCCCCGAGGTGTCCCTGTGTCCCTGACGGTGTCCCCATGTCCCTGATGGTGTCCCCATGTCCCTGATGGTGTCCCCATGTCCCCGAGGTGTCCCTGATGGTGTCCCAGAGGTGTCCCCGAGGTGTCCCTGATGGTGTCCCCATGTCCCCGAGGTGTCCCTGACGGTGTCCCAGAGGTGTCCCCGAGGTGTCCCTGATGGTGTCCCCATGTCCCTGACGGTGTCCCCATGTCCCTGACGGTGTCCGCGAGGTGTCCCCGAGGTGTCCCTGACGGTGTCCCCGAGGTGTCCCCATGTCCCTGACGGTGTCCCCATGTCCCTGACGGTGTCCCCATGTCCCTGAGCTGTCCCCGTGTCCCTGACGGTGTCCCCATGTCCCTGACGGTGTCCCCGAGGTGTCCCTGACGGTGTCCCCGAGGTGTCCCCGAGGTGTCCCCGAGGTGTCCCTGAGCTGTCCCCATGTCCCCGAGGTGTCCCCATGTCCCTGAGCTGTCCCCATGTCCCCGAGGTGTCCCCATGTCCCTGAGCTGTCCCCATGTCCCCGAGGTGTCCCCATGTCCCTGACCGTGTCCCTATGTCCCTGAGCTGTCCCCATGTCCCTGACAGTGTCCCCATGTCCCCAGACAAGGACCCTCTGGCTCACAAGAAGGTTTCCAGCCTCACCATCAACTTTGGGCCTCAGCACCCGGCGGCTCACGGGGTCCTGCGGCTGGTGCTGGAGCTGAGCGGGGAAACGGTGAAACGCTGCGACCCCCACGTGGGGCTGCTGCACCGCGGCACCGAGAAACTCATCGAGTACAAAACCTACCTGCAGGTGACTCCAGAATTCCCTGGATCCCCATTTCCCTGGGATTCCTATCCCTGGATTCCCATTTCCCTGGATTCCCATTTCCCTGGATTCCCAATCCCTGAGATTCCCTGGATCCCCATTTCCTGACATTCCCATTCTCTGTGATTCCCATTCCCTGTTCCCCCCACGTGGGGCTGCTGCACCGCGGCACCGAGAAACTCATCGAGTACAAAACCTACCTGCAGGTGACTCCAGAATTCCCATTTCCCTGGATTCCCAATCCCTGAGATTCCCTGGATTCTCATCCCTGAGATTCCCATCCCTGAGATTCCCTGGATCCCCATTTCCTCAGATCCCCAATCCCTGGGATCCCTGAGATCCCATTCCCCCACGTGGGGCTGCTGCACCGCGGCACCGAGAAACTCATCAAGTACAAAACCTACCTGCAGGTGACTCCAGAATTCCCTGGATTCCCATTTTCCTGGGATTCCTATCCCTGGATTCCCATTTCCCTGGATTCCCAGTCCCTGAGATTCCCTGGATTCCCAATCCCTGAGATTCCCTGGATCCCCATTTCCTGATATTCCCATTCCCTGGGGTTCCCATTCCCTGTTCCCCCCACGTGGGGCGGCTGCACCGCGGCACCGAGAAACTCATCGAGTACAAAACCTACCTGCAGGTGACTCCAGAATTCCCTGGATCCCCATTTCCCTGGATTCCCAATCCCTGAGATTCCCTGGATCCCCATTTCCTGACATTCCCATTCCCTGGGTTCCCATTCCCTGTTCCCCCCACGTGGGGCGGCTGCACCGCGGCACCGAGAAACTCATCGAGTACAAAACCTACCTGCAGGTGACTCCAGAATTCCCTGGATCCCCATTTCCCTGGATTCCCAATCCCTGGATTCCCATTTCCCTGGATTCCCAATCCCTGAGATTCCCATCCCTGAGATTCCCTGGATTCCCATTTCCTCAGATCCCCAATCCCTGGGATCCCTGAGATCCCATTCCCCCACGTGGGGCGGCTGCACCGCGGCACCGAGAAACTCATCGAGTACAAAACGTACCTGCAGGTGATTCCAGAATTCCCTGGATTCCCATTTCCCTGGATTCCCAATCCCTGAGATTCCCTGGATCCCCATTTCCTGACATTTCCATCTCTGAGATCCCCATTCTCTGTGATTCCCATTCCCTGTGTCCCCCACGTGGGGCTGCTGCACCGCGGCACCGAGAAACTCATCGAGTACAAAACCTACCTGCAGGTGACTCCAGAATTCCCTGGATTCCCATTTTCCTGGGATTCCTATCCCTGGATCCCCATTTCCCTGGATTCCCAGTCCCTGAGATTCCCTGGATTCCCAATCCCTGAGATTCCCATTCCCTGGGTTCCCATTCCCTGTTCCCCCCACGTGGGGCTGCTGCACCGCGGCACCGAGAAACTCACCGAGTACAAAACCTACCTGCAGGTGACTGCAGAATTCCCTGGATTCCCATTTCCCTGGATTCCCAATCCCTGAGATTCCCTGGATCCCCATTTCCTGACATTTCCATCTCTGAGATCCCCATTCTCTGTGATCCCCATTCCCTGTGCCCCCCACGTGGGGCTGCTGCACCGCGGCACCGAGAAACTCATCCAGTACAAAACGTACCTGCAGGTGACTCCAGAATTCCCTGGATCCCCATTTTCCTGGGATTCCCAATCCCTGGATTCCCATTTCCCTGAGATTCCCATTCCCTGGGTTCCCATTCCCTGTTCCCCCCACGTGGGGCTGCTGCACCGCGGCACCAAGAAACTCATCGAGTACAAAACCTACCTGCAGGTGACTCCAGAATTCCCTGGATCCCCATTTCCCTGGATTCCCAATCCCTGAGATTCCCATTCCTGAGATTCCCTGGATTCCCAATCCCTCAGATCCCCAATCCCTGGGATCCCTGAGATCCCATTCCCCCACGTGGGGCTGCTGCACCGCGGCACCGAGAAACTCATCGAGTACAAAACCTACCTGCAGGTGACTCCAGAATTCCCTGGATCCCCATTTCCCTGGATTCCCAATCCCTGGATTCCCATTTCCCTGGATTCCCAATCCCTGAGATTCCCTGGATTCCCATCCCTGAGATTCCCATCCTTGAGATTCCCTGGATCCCCATTTCCTCAGATCCCCAATCCCTGGGATCCCTGAGATCCCATTCCCCCACGTGGGGCGGCTGCACCGCGGCACCGAGAAACTCATCGAGTACAAAACCTACCTGCAGGTGACTCCAGAATTCCCTGGATCCCCATTTCCCTGGGATTCCTATCCCTGGATTCCCATTTCCCTGACATTCCCATTTCCCTGGATTCCCTGAGATTCCCATTTCCTGAGATCCCCATTTCCTGGGATCCCCCGATCCCATTCCAGGACTGTCCGTGTGTCCATCCAGCCCCGATCCCAGACCTGTCCGTGTGTGCATTTCCAGTCCCATTCCAGGACTGTCCATGTGTCCATCCATCTCCAATCCCATTCCAGAACCTTCCATTTCCTTTCTCTGCTCCCTCCACCCATTCCTGGCATTCCCAAACCTTTCCCTTCCCATTTTCCCGCCATTCCCGCCATTCCCAACCCTTTCCCTTCCCGCTTTTCCCACCATTCCCAAACCATTCCCAACCCTTTCCCACCATTCCCAAACCTTTCCCTTCCTGCTTTTCCCACCATTCCCACACCATTCCTGCCATTCCCAAACCTTTCCCTTCCCACTTTTCCTGCCATTCCCAACGCATTCCCGCCATTCCCAACCCATTCCCGCCATTCCCAAACCTTTCTCTTCCCGCCTTTCCTGCCATTCCCACACCATTCCTGCCATTCCCAAACCTTTCCCACCATTCCCAACCTTTCCCTTCCCGCCATTCCCAACCCATTCCCTTCCCACCATTCCCAACCCTTTCCCGCCATTCCCAAACCTTTCCCTTCCCATTTTCGCGCCATTCCCAAACCATTCCCGCCATTCCCAACCCATTCCTGGCATTCCCAACCCTCTCCCTTCCCGTTTTTCCCCCCATTCCCACCATTCCCAACCCATTCCCGCCATTCCCAAACCTTTCCCACCATTCCCAACCCATTCCCACCATTCCCAAACCTTTCCCTTCCCGCTTTTCCCACCATTCCCAACCCATTCCCACCATTCCCAACCCATTCCTGCCATTCCCAAACCTTTCCCTTCCCGCTTTTCCTGCCATTCCCAACCCATTCCCTTCCTGCCATTCCCAACCCTTTCCCGCCATTCCCAAACCTTTCCCTTCCCGCTTTTCCCACCATTCCCGGCATTCCCGGCATTCCCAACCCATTCCCACCATTCCCAACCTTTCCCTTCCCTCTTTTCCCGGCATTCCCGGCATTCCCAAACCTTTCCCTTCCTGCTTTTCCCACCATTCCCACACCATTCCCACCATTCCCAAACCTTTCCCACCATTCCTAAACCTTTCTCCTCCTGCCATTCCTGCCATTCCCAAACCTTTCTCCTCCTGCCATTCCCAAACCTTTCCCCCCATTCCCAACTTTTCCCTTCCCACCATTCCCACACCATTCCCGCCATTCCTGCTTTTCCCACCATTCCCAAACCCTTCCCTTCCCGTTTTTCTCACCATTCCCAACCCATTCCCGCCATTCCCAACCCATTCCTGGCATTCCCAACCCTCTCCCTTCCCGTTTTTCCCCCCATTCCCACCATTCCCAAACCATTCCCGCCATTCCCAAACCTTTCCCACCATTCCCAAACCTTTCCCTTCCCGCTTTTCCCACCATTCCCAACCCATTCCCACCATTCCCAACCCATTCCTGCCATTCCCAAACCTTTCTCTTCCCGCTTTTCCCACCATTCCCAACGCATTCCCGCCATTCCCAAACCTTTCCCACCATTCCCAACTTTTCCTTTCCCGCCATTCCCAACCCATTCCCTTCCCACCATTCCCAACCCTTTCCTGCCATTCCCGAACCTTTCCCTTCCCATTTTCCCGCCATTCCCAACCCTTTCCCACCATTCCCAAACCTTTCTCTTCCCGCCATTCCCAAACCTTTTCCTTCCTGCCATTCCCAACCCTTTCCCGCCATTCCCAAACCTTTCCCTTCCCGCTTTTCCCACCATTCCCGGCATTCCCGGCATTCCCAACCCATTCCCACCATTCCCAACCTTTCCCTTCCCTCTTTTCCCGCCATTCCCGGCATTCCCGGCATTCCCAAACCTTTCCCTTCCTGCTTTTCCCACCATTCCCACACCATTCCCGCCATTCCCAAACCTTTCCCGCCATTCCCAAACCTTTCCCTTCCCGCCATTCCCAAACCTTTCCCTTCCCACCATTCCCAAACCTTTCCCTTCCCGCTTTTCCCACCATTCCCGGCATTCCCGGCATTCCCAACCCATTCCCACCATTCCCAAACCATTCCCGCCATTCCCAAACCTTTCCTTTCCCGCCATTCCTGCCATTCCCAAACTTTTCTCTTCCCGCTTTTCCCACCATTCCCAACCCATTCCTGCCATTCCCAAACCTTTCCATTCCCGCATTTCTTGCCATTCCCAAACCATTCCCGCCATTCCCAAACCTTTCCCTTCCCGCTTTTCCCACCATTCCCACCCCATTCCCGCCATTCCCAACCCATTCCTGCTTTTCCCACCATTCCCAACCTTTCCCTTCCCGTTTTTCCGGCAGGCCCTGCCCTATTTCGACCGCCTGGATTACGTCTCCATGATGTGCAACGAGCAGGCGTATTCCCTGGCCGTGGAGAAACTCCTCAACATCCGCCCCCCTCCGCGGGCCCAGTGGATCCGAGGTCAGCTCCCCTCCCTTTTCCCACCAGAATTCCCAGGAAAAACACCTCGGGAATTCCAGGATCATCCCGGTTTTCCTGCTTTTTCCACGTCAAGTTCTGTTTGCGGAGATCACGCGGCTGCTCAACCACATCATGGCGGTGACCACGCACGCGCTGGACATCGGCGCCATGACGCCGTTCTTCTGGATGTTCGAGGAGAGGGAGAAGGTTTGGGAGTTTTTTGGGAGTTGATTGGGAATTTTTGGGAGTTTATTGGGAATTTTTAGGGAATTTTTGGGGAATTTTTTTGAGAATTTTTTGGGAATTTTTTGGGAATTTTTTGGGAGTTTTTTGGGAATTTTGGGGAGTTTTTTGGGAATTTTTGGGGGTTTTTTGGGAATTTTTTGGGATTTTTTGTGAATTTTTTGGGAATTTTTTTGTGAATTTTTTGGGATTTTTTGGGAGTTTTTTGAGAATTTTTTGGGATTTTTTTGGAATTTTTTGGAGAATTTTTGGAGAATTTTTTGTGAATTTTTTGTGAATTTTTTGGAATTTTTTGGGAATTTTTTGGGAATTTTTTGGGGAATTTTTTGGGAGTTTTTTGGGGAATTTTTTGGGATTTTTTGGGAGTTTTTTGGGAATTTTTTAGGGAATTTTTTGTGAATTTTTTGTGAATATTTTGGGATTTTTGGGGAATTTTTTGGGAGTTTTTTGGGGAATTTTTTGGGATTTTTGGGGAGTTTTTTGGGAATTTTTTAGGGAATTTTTTGTGAATTTTTTGTGAATTGTTTGGGAATTTTTTGGGAATTTTTTTGGGAATTTTTGGGAGCTTATTGGGAATTTTTTGGGAATACTTAGGGAATTTTTGGGGGAATTTGGGGGGAATTTTTTTGGGAATTTTTTGGGGAATTTTTTGGGGAATTTTTGGGAGCTTATTGGGAATTTTTTGGGAATATTTAGGGAATTTTTGGGGGAATTTGGGGGGAATTTTTTTGGGAATTTTTGGGAATTTTTTGGGGAATTTTTTGGGAGTTTTTTGGGAGTTTATTGAGAATTTTTTTGGGATTTGGGGTTTTTTTGGGGGGGGGTCAATGCTCTGTGTGTGTGTCCCCCCCCTGCAGATGTTTGAGTTCTACGAGCGCGTGTCGGGGGCGCGGATGCACGCGGCGTACGTGCGGCCCGGCGGCGTGCACCAGGTGAGGAGGGGCTGCCTTCACCGGGATCCACATTCCCGGGATCCCCCATTTCCTGGGATCCACATTCCCTGGGATCCACATTCCTGGGATCCACATTCCCTGGGATCCTCATTCCATGGGATCCCCATCCCTGGGATCCACATTCCCTGGGATCCACATTCCTGGGATCCACATTCCCGGGATCTCCCCATCCCTGGGATCCACATTCCTGGGATCCCCCATTCCCTGGGATCTCCCCATCCCTGGATCCCTCATTCCCGGGATCTCCCCATCCCTGGGATCCACATTCCCTGGGATCCACATTCCTGGGATCCACATTCCCGGGATCCCTCATTCCCTGGGATCCACATTCCTGGGATCTCCCATCCCCTGGGATCCTCATTCCCTGGGATCCACGTTCCTGGGATCCCCCATTCCCTGGGATCCACATTCCCTGGGATCTCCCCATCCCTGGGATCCACATTCCTGGGATCTCCCCATCCCTGGGATCCACATTCCCTGGGATCCACATTCCCGGGATCTCCCCATCCCTGGGATCTCCCCATCCCTGGGATCCCACATTCCCTGGGATCCGCATTCCCTGGGATCTCCCCATCCCTGGGATCCACATTCCCTGGGATCCACATTCCCGGGATCTCCCCATCCCTGGATCCCCCATTCCCTGGGATCTGTGTTCCCTGGGATCCTCCATTCCCTGGGATCCTCATCCCTGGAATCTCCCCATCCCTGGGATCCCACATTCCCGGGATCCTCATTCCCTGGGATCCTCATTCCCTGGGATCCTCATTCCTGGGATCTCCCCATCCCTGGATCCCCCATTCCCGGGATCCTCATTCCATGAGATCCACATTCCTGGGATCTCCCCATCCCTGGGATCCACATTCCTGGGATCCCCCATTCCCTGGGATCTCCCCATCCCTGGATCCCCCATTCCCTGGGATCCTCATTCCCTGGGATCCTCATCCCTGGGATCTCCCATCCCCTGGGATCCACATTCCCGGGATCTCCCCATCCCTGGGATCCCCCATTCCCTGGGATCCCCCATTCCCTGGATCCCCCATTCCCTGGGATCCACATTCCTGGGATCTCCCCATGCCTGGATCCACATTCCATGGGATCCGTGTTCCCTGGGATCCGTGTTCCTTGGGATCCCGTTCCCTGGGATCCACATTCCTGGGGTCCACATTCCCTGGATCTCTCATTCCCTGGGATCCTCATTCTAGGGGATCCTCGTCCCCGGGATCTGTGTTCTGTGGGATCTCCCCATCCCTGGATCCACATTCCATGGGATCTGCATTCCCTGGGATCCACATCCCTGGGATCTCCCCATCCCTGGATCCTCCATTCCCTGGGATCCTCATTTCCTGGGAGTCCCATTCCATGGGATGCACCAATCTCACCTGTCCCTCACCTGTCCCTGTCCCTGTCCTGTCTCACCTGTCTCACCTGTCCCTGTCTCACCTGTCCTGTCTTACCTGTCCCTCACCTGTCCTGTCTCACCTGTCCTGTCTCACCTGTCCTGTCCCTCACCTGTCCTGTCTCACCTGTCCTGTCCCTCACCTGTCCTGTCCCTCACCTGTCCTGTCCCTCACCTGTCCTGTCTCACCTGTCCTGTCTCACCTGTCCTGTCTCACCTGTCCTGTCCCTCACCTGTCCCTGTCCTGTCTCACCTGTCCTGTCTCACCTGTCCTGTCTCACCTGTCCTGTCTCACCTGTCCTGTCCCTCACCTGTCCCTGTCCTGTCTCACCTGTCCTGTCTCACCTGTCCTGTCCCTGCCCTGTCTCACCTGTCCTGTCCCTGTCCTGTCCCACCTGTCCCTGTCCCACCTGTCCCACCTGTCCCTGTCCCACCTGTCCCACCTGTCCCTGTCCCACCTGTCCTGTCCCTCACCTGTCCCTCACCTGTCCCACCTGTCCCTGTCTCACCTGTCCTTGTCCTGTCCCACCTGTCCCTCACCTGTCCCTGTCCCTGTCCTGTCTCACCTGTCCCTGTCCCTGTCCTGTCTGACCTGTCCCTCACCTGTGCTGTCCCTGTCCTGTCTCACCTGTCCTGTCTCACCTGTCCCTCACCTGTCCTGCCTCTGCCCTGTCTCACCTGTCCCTGTCCCTGTCCTGTCCCACCTGTCCCACCTGCCCTGTCTCACCTGTGCTGTCCCTGCCCTGTCTCACCTGTCCCTGTCCCACCTGTCCCTCACCTGTCCCTCCCCTGTCCTCTTCCTCACCTGTCCTGTCTCACCTGTCCCTGTCCCACCTGTCCCTCACCTGTCCTGTCCCACCTGTCTCACCTGTCCTGTCTCACCTGTCCTGTTCCTCACCTGTCTCACCTGTCCTGTTCCTCACCTGTCTCACCTGTTTCTCACCTGTCTCACCTGTGTCAGGACCTGCCCCTGGGGCTCATGGACGACATTTACGAGTTCGCAAAGAACTTTTCCATCCGGATCGACGAGGTGGAGGAGGTGAGCGGGAACACGGGAATGCGGGAATGCGGGAATGCGGGAATCTGGGAATGCGGGAATGCGGGAATCTGGGAATGCGGGAACACGGGAATGCGGGAATCTGGGAATCTGGGAATCCCGGAATCCGGGAATGCGGGAATGCGGGAATCTGGGAATGCGGGAATCTGGGAATGCGGGAATCTGGGAATCCATGGATCTGGGAATGCGGGAACACGGGAACACGGGAATCTGGGAAACTGGGCATGCGGGAATCCATGGATCTGGGAACGCGGGAATGCGGGAATCTGGGAATCCCGGAATCTGGGAATGTGGGAATGCGGGAATCTGGGAATGCGGGAATGCGGGAACACGGGAATGTGGGAATGCGGGAATCTGGGAATGCGGGAATCCATGGATCTGGGAATGCGGGAATGCGGGAATCTGGGAAACTGGGCATGCGGGAATCTGGGAATGCGGGAATCCATGGATCTGGGAACGCGGGAACACGGGAATGTGGGAATGCGGGAATGCGGGAATCCGGGAATGCGGGAATCCATGGATCTGGGAATGCGGGAATCTGGGAATGCGGGAATCTGGGAATGCGGGAATGCGGGAATCTGGGAATGCGGGAATCTGGGAATCCAGGAATTCAGGAATCTGGGAATCAGGGAAATCCGGGAATTCAGGAATCCAGGAATCCGGGAATCCGGGAATCCATGGATCTGGGAATCTGTGGATTCGGGAATCTGGGAATGCAGGAATGTGGGAATCCGTGGATCTGGGAATCCAGGAATCCAGGAATTCAGGAATCTGGGAATCCATGGATTTGGGAATCCGGGAATTCAGGAATCCGGGAATGTGGGAATCCATGGATCAGGGAATCTGGGAATCCAGGAATTTGGGAATCTGGGAATTCAGGAATCTGTGGATTTGGGAATCTGGGAATCTGGGAATTGAGGAATCCGGGAATTCGGGAATCCAGGAGTTCAGAAATCTGGGAATCCAGGAATTTGGGAATGCAGGAATCCGGGAATTTGGGAATCTGGGAATTTGGGAATCAGGTGTGCCCAGGTGTCCCCAGGTGTCCCCAGGTGTATCCCAGGTGTCCCCAGCTGTCCCCAGGTGTATCCCAGGTGTGCCCAGGTGTCCCCAGCTGTCCCCAGGTGTATCCCAGGTGTTCCAGGTGTATCCCAGGTGTATCCCAGGTGTCCCCAGGTGTATCCCAGGTGTGCCCAGGTGTATCCCAGGTGTACCCAGGTGTCCCCAGGCATCCCCAGGTGTCCCCAGGTGTATCCCAGGTGTGCCCAGGTGTGTCCAGGTGTGCCCAGGTGTCCCCAGGTGTGCCCAGGTGTATCCCAGGTGTGCCCAGGTGTCCCCAGGTGTAGCCCAGGTGTCCCCAGGTGTAGCCCAGGTGTGCCCAGGTGTGCCCAGGTGTGCCCAGGTGTACCTGACACCCTGCTCTGCTCCAGATGTTGACCAACAACCGCATCTGGAAGAATCGCACCGTGGACATCGGCGTCATCACGGCCGAGGAGGCGCTCAACTACGGCTTCAGGTGAGGGACCGCCTGCCAGGTGTGCCCAGGTGTGCCAACAGGTGTGCCAGGTGTGCCAGGTGTGCCAGGTGTGCTGACAGGTGTGCCAACAGGTGTGCCAGGTGTGCCAGAGCTGTGCCAGCTGTGCTGCCAGGTGTGCCAGCCGTGCTGCCGGGTGTGCCGGGTGTGCCAGAGCTGTGCCAGGTGTGCCAGCTGTGCTGCCAGGTGTGCCCAGGTGTGCTGACAGGTGTGCCAGCTGTGCTGACAGGTGTGCCAGCTGTGCCAGGTGTGCCCAGGTGTGCCCAGCTGTGCTGACAGGTGTGCCAGCTGTGCTGACAGGTGTGCCAGCTGTGCCAGGTGTGCCCAGGTGTGCCCAGGTGTGCTGACAGGTGTGCCAGCTGTGCTGACAGGTGTGCCAGCTGTGCCAGGTGTGCCCAGGTGTGCCCAGCTGTGCTGACAGGTGTGCCAGCTGTGCTGACAGGTGTGCCAGCTGTGCCAGGTGTGCCCAGGTGTGCCCAGGTGTGCTGACAGCTGTGCCGGGTGTGCTGCTGGGTGTGCCCAGCTGTGCTGCCAGGTGTGCTGCCAGGTGTGCTGGGTGTGCCAGGTGTCTCAGGTGTGTCTCATGTGCCATTTTCGGGGTACCAGCGGGGTGATGCTGTGCCAGGTGTGTCTCAGGTGTGTCTCAGGTGTGTCTCAGGTGTGTCTCAGGTGTGTCTCAGGTGTGTCTCAGGTGTGTCTCAGGTGTGTCTCAGGTGTGTCTCAGGTGTCTCAGGTGTGTCTCAGGTGTGCCAGGTGTGTCTCAGGTGTGTCTCAGGTGTGTCTCAGGTGTGTCTCAGGTGTGTCTCAGGTGTGTCTCAGGTGTGCCAGGTGTGTCTCAGGTGTGTCTCACATGCTGTTTTTGGGGTCCCAGCGGGGTGATGCTGTGCCAGGTGTGTCTCAGGTGTGGTTCAGGTGTCTCAGGTGTAACTCAGGTGTAACTCAGGTGTGTTTCCCGTGTCCCAGCGGGGTGATGCTGTGGTTCAGGTGTGTCTCAGGTGTCTCAGGTGTCTCAGGTGTGGTTCAGGTGTAACTCAGGTGTGTTTCCCGTGTCCCAGCGGGGTGATGCTGTGCCAGGTGTGTCTCAGGTGTGTCTCAGGTGTGCCAGGTGTGGTTTTTGGGGTGCCAGGTGTGTCTCAGGTGTGTCTCAGGTATGTTTTCCCATGTCCCAGCGGGGTGATGCTGTGCCAGGTGTGTCTCAGGTGTGTCTCAGGTATCTCAGGTGTGTCTCAGGTGTGTCTCAGGTGTGTCTCAGGTGTGCCAGGTGTGGTTCAGGTGTCTCAGGTGTGGTTCAGGTGTGTCTCAGGTGTGTCAGGCCATGTCTCAGGTATGTTTTCCCATGTCCCAGCGGGGTGATGCTGTGCCAGGTGTGTCTCAGGTGTGTCTCAGGTGTGTCTCAGGTGTGTCTCAGGTGTGTCTCAGGTGTGTCTCAGGTGTGTCTCAGGTGTGTCTCAGGTGTGCCAGGTGTGGTTTTTGGGGTGCCAGGTGTGTCTCAGGTGTGTCTCAGGTATGTTTTCCCGTGTCCCAGCGGGGTGATGCTGTGCCAGGTGTGTCTCAGGTGTGTCTCAGGTGTCTCAGGTGTCTCAGGTGTGTCTCAGGTGTAACTCAGGTGTTTTTGGGGTCCCAGCGGGGTGATGCTGTGCCAGGTGTGTCTCAGGTGTGTCTCAGGTGTGTCAGGCCATGTCTCAGGTGTGTTTTCCCGTGTCCCAGCGGGGTGATGCTGTGCCAGGTGTGTCTCAGGTGTCTCAGGTGTGTCTCAGGTGTGTCTCAGGTGTGCCAGGTGTGGTTTTTGGGGTGCCAGGTGTGTCTCAGGTGTGTCTCAGGTGTCTCAGGTGTGTCTCAGGTGTGTCTCAGGTGTGCCAGGTGTGGTTTTTGGGGTGCCAGGTGTGTCTCAGGTGTGTCTCAGGTATGTTTTCCCGTGTCCCAGCGGGGTGATGCTGTGCCAGGTGTGGTTCAGGTGTGTCTCAGGTGTCTCAGGTGTCTCAGGTGTGTCTCAGGTGTAACTCAGGTGTTTTTGGGGTCCCAGCGGGGTGATGCTGCGCGGCTCGGGGATCCAGTGGGATCTGCGCAAGGCTCAGCCGTACGACGCCTACGCGCAGGTGGAGTTCGACGTCCCCATCGGCTCCCGCGGCGACTGCTACGACAGGTACGGACACACCTGGGCGTGGGGCGGGGGGACAGAGGGGATCCCGGGGGTGGGGTGATCCTGGATCCCGGGAGTGATCCCAGGAGTGATCCCTGATCCCAGGAGTGATCCTGGATCCCGGGAGTGATCCCAGGAGTGATCCCTGATCCCGGGAGTGATCCTGGATCCCGGGAGTGATCCCTGGAGTGATCCCGGGAGTGATCCTTGGAATGATCCTGGGAGTGATCCCTGGAGTGATCCCAAGAGTGATCCCAGGAGTGATTCCTGATCCTGGGAGTGATTCCTGATCCCAGGAGTGATCCTGGGAGTGATCCCTGGAGTGATTCCTGATCCCGGGAGTGATCCCTGATCCCAGGAGTGATCCTTGGAATGATCCCGGGAGTGATCCCTGATCCCGGGAGTGATCCTTGGAATGATCCCGGGAGTGATTCCAGGAGTGATCCCTGGAGTGATTCCTGATCCTGGGAGCGATTCCTGATCCCAGGAGTGATCCTTGGGAGTGATCCCTGGAGTGATTCCTGATCCCAGGAGTGATCCCTGATCCCTGGAGTGATCCTTGGAATGATTCTGGGAGTGATTCCTGATCCCGGGAGTGATCCCAGATCCCGGGAGTGATTCCTGATCCTGGGAGTGATCCCTGGAATGATCCTGGGAGTGATTCCTGATCCCGGGAGTGATCCCAGGAGTGATCCCAAGAGTGATTCCTGATCCTGGGAGTGATCCCAAGAGTGATTCCTGATCCCTGGAGTGATTCCTGATCCTGGGAGTGATTCCTGATCCTGGGAGTGATCCCAAGAGTGATTCCTGATCCCTGGAGTGATTCCTGATCCTGGGAGTGATTCCTGATCCTGGGAGTGATCCTGGGAGTGATCCTGGATCCTTGGGAGTTATCCCAGGAGTGATCCTGGATCTTTGGGAGTGATCCTGGGACTGATTCCTGATCCTGGGAGTGGTCCTGGATCCTGGGAGTGATCCTGGGAGTGATCCCTGATCCTGGGAATTCCCAATATTCCAGGTACCTGTGCCGTGTGGAGGAGATGCGTCAGTCGCTGCGGATCCCCTGAATTCCCGGGGTTTTTCCCGTTGTCATTCCCGGTTTTTCCCGATATTCCGGTTGTCATTCCGGTTGTTTTTCCAGTTGTTTTTCCCGTTATTCCGGTTGTTTTTCCGGTTGTTCCAGGTACCTGTGCCGTGTGGAGGAGATGCGTCAGTCGCTGCGGATCCCCAGAATTCCCGGGGTTTTTCCCGTTGTCATTCCCGGTTTTTCCTGTTTTTTCCCGTTATTCCGGTTGTCATTCCCGGTTTTTCCGGTTGTCATTCCGGTTGTTATTCCGGTTGTTCCAGGTACCTGTGCCGTGTGGAGGAGATGCGTCAGTCGCTGTGGATCCCCAGAATTCCCAGTGTTATTCCCGGTGTTTTTCCCGTTGTCATTCCCGGTTTTTCCCGGTTTTTCCCGTTATTCCTGTTGTCATTCCGGTTGTTTTTCCGGTTGTTTTTCCCGTTGTTCCAGGTACCTGTGCCGCGTGGAGGAGATGCGTCAGTCGCTGCGGATCCCCAGAATTCCCGTGGTTTTTCCTGATATTCCCGTTGTTATTCTGGTTGTTTTTCCCGATATTCCGGTTGTCATTCCGGTTGTTTTTCCGGTTGTTCAGGTACCTGTGCCGCGTGGAGGAGATGCGTCAGTCGCTGCGGATCCCCAGAATTCCCGGTGTTATTCCCATTGTCATTCCCAGTTTTTCCCGGTTATTCCGGCTGTTTTTCCGGTTGTTTTTCCCGTTGTTCCGGTTGTCATTCCGGTTGTTGTTCCGGTTGTTCCAGGTACCTGTGCCGCGTGGAGGAGATGCGTCAGTCGCTGCGGATCATCCTGCAGTGCCTCAACAAGATGCCAGCGGGGGAGGTGAAGGTGGACGACGCCAAAGTGTCACCCCCGAAACGCGCCGAGATGAAGGTGACACCCAGGGGACACCCAGGGGACACCCAGGGGACAGGTGACACTGTGACAGGGGACACCAGGACAGGTGACACCGTGACAGGTGACAGGAGGTGACAGGTGACAGGAGGTGACAGGTGACAGGAGGTGACAGGTGACACCGTGACAGGTGACAGGTGGCACCAGGATAGGTGACACCTGGACAGGTGACACCAGGACAGGTGACACTGTGACAGGTGACACTGTGACAGGGGACACCAGGACAGGAGGTGACACCAGGACAGGAGGTGACACCAGGACAGGTGACACCCGCGGAGACAGGTGACACCAGGACACTTTGACAGGTGACACCAGGACAGGTGACACCAGGACAGGAGGTGACCCCAGGACAGGTGACACCAGGACAGGTGACAGGAGGTGACAGGTGACAGGTGTCACCAGGACAGGAGGTGACAGGTGACAGGTGACAGGAGGTGACAGGTGACACAGGTGACACTGACAGGTGCCACAGGTGACAGGTGACAGGTGACACTGACAGGTGACAGGTGACACAGGTGACACTGACAGGTGACACAGGTGACAGGTGACAGGTGACACTGACAGGTGACAGGTGACACTGACAGGTGACACAGGTGACACTGACAGGTGACAGGTGACAGGTGACACAGGTGACAGGTGACACAGGTGACAGGTGACACTGACAGGTGACAGGTGACACAGGTGACACTGACAGGTGACACAGGTGACAGGTGACAGGTGACACTGACAGGTGACAGGTGACACTGACAGGTGACACAGGTGACACTGACAGGTGACACAGGTGACAGGTGACACAGGTGACAGGTGACACTGACAGGTGACAGGTGACACAGGTGACACTGACAGGTGACAGGTGACACAGGTGACAGGTGACACTGACAGGTGCCACAGGTGACAGCGGTGTCCCCACAGGTGTCACCAGGACAGGAGGTGACACAGGTGACACTGACAGGTGACAGGTGACACTGTGACAGGTGACAGGTGACAGGTGACAGGTGACACTGACAGGTGCCACAGGTGACAGCGCTGTCCCCACAGGTGACACTGACAGGTGACAGGTGACACTGACAGGTGCCACAGGTGACAGCGGTGTCCCCACAGGTGTCACCAGGACAGGTGACAGGAGGTGACACAGGTGACACTGACAGGTGACAGGTGACAGCAGGACAGGTGACAGGTGACAGGAGGTGACACAGGTGACACTGACAGGTGCCACAGGTGACAGGTGACACAGGTGACAGGAGGTGACACAGGTGACACTGACAGGTGACAGGTGACAGGAGGTGACAGCGGTGTCCCCACAGGTGTCACCAGGACAGGTGACAGGTGACAGGTGACAGGTGACAGTGACAGGTGCCACAGGTGACAGCGGTGTCCCCACAGGTGTCCATGGAGTCCCTGATCCATCATTTCAAGCTCTACACCGAGGGGTACCAGGTGCCACCCGGGGCCACCTACACGGCCATCGAGGCCCCCAAGGTGACACTTCCTGTCCTTGTGTCCCCAACTCTGTCCCCAACCTGTCCCCAACCCTGTCCTCGTGTCCCCAACCCTGTCCCCAACCCTGTCCCCAACCCTGTCCCAGTGTCCCCAACCCTGTCCCCAACCCTGTCCCCAACCCTGTCCCAGTGTCCCCAACCCTGTCCCCAACCCTGTCCTCGTGTCCCCAACCCTGTCCCCAACCCTGTCCCCAACTCTGTCCTTGTGTCCCCAACCCTGTCCCCAACTCTGTCCCAGTGTCCCCAACCCTGTCCCCAACTCTGTCCCCGTGTCCCCAACCCTGTCCCAGTGTCCCCAACCCTGTCCCCAACCCTGTCCCCAACCCTGTCCCCAACCCTGTCCCCACCCTGTCCCCAACCCTGTCCCTGTGATGTCACCTCACTGTCCCCATGCTGTTCCCGTGTCCCCAGGGTGAGTTTGGGGTGTACCTGGTGTCCGATGGCAGCAGCCACCCCCACCCTGTCCCCACCCTGTCCCAGTGTCCCCACCCTGTCCCCACCCTGTCCCCACCCTGTCCCCACGATGTCACCTCGCTGTCCCCGTGTCCCCAGGGTGAGTTTGGGGTGTACCTGGTGTCCGATGGCAGCAGCCACCCCCACCCTGTCCCTGTGATGTCCCCACGATGTCCCCTCGCTGTCCCCAGAGTGAGTTTGGGGTGTACCTGGTGTCCGATGGCAGCAGCCACCCCCACCCTGTCCCCAACCCTGTCCCCACCCTGTCCCCACCCTGTCCCCAACCTGTCCCCATGTCCCTGTGCTGTCCCTGTGATGTCACCCTGTCCCTGTGATGTCACCTCACTGTCCCCCTGTCCCCTCGCTGTCCCCAGGGTGAGTTTGGGGTGTACCTGGTGTCCGATGGCAGCAGCCGTCCCTATCGCTGCAAGATCAAAGCGCCCGGATTCGCTCACCTGGTACGGCCTGGGGACACCTGAGGGGACACCTGGGGGGACATGGGGACACCTGAGGACACCTGAGGGGACATGGGGACACCTGGGGACACCTGGGGACACCTGAGGGGACATGGGGACACCTGGGGACACCTGAGGGGACATGGGGACACCTGGGGACACCTGGGGACACCTGAGGGGACACCTGGGGACAGCTGAGGGGACATGGGGACACCTGGGGACACCTGGGGACACCTGGGGACACCTGGGGACACCTGGGGACACCTGGGGACACTTGGGGGGACATGGGGACAGCTGGGGACACCTGGGGACACACCTGGGGACACCTGGGGACACCTGGGGACACCTGGGGACACACCTGGGGACACCTGGGGACACCTGGGGACAGCTGGGGATACCTGGGGACACTCGGGGGGGACAATTTGGGGACACTCTGGGGACAGTTTGGGGACATTTGGGGACACTTTGGGGACATTTGGGGACACTGGGGACACTTTGGGGACACCTGGGGACACTTTGGGGACATTTGGGGACACTCTGGGGACATTTGGGGACACTTTGGGGACATTTGGGGACATTTGGGGACATTTGGGGACACTTTGGGGACACCTGGGGACATTTGGGGACATTTGGGGACATTTGGGGACATTTGGGGACACTTTGGGGACACCTGGGGACATTTGGGGACATTTGGGGACACCTGGGGACACCTGGGGACATTTGGGGACATTTGGGGACATTTGGGGACATTTGGGGACGTTTGGGGACATTTGGGGACGTTTGGGGACATTTGGGGACACTGGGGACACCTGGGACACCTGGGGGGACATGGGGGGACATGGGGGGATACCTGGGGACACCTGGGGACACCTGGGGACACCTGGGGACACCTGGGGACACCTGGGGACACCTGAGGGGACATGGGGGGACATGGGGGGATACCTGGGGACACACCTGGGGACATTTGGGGACACCTGGGGGGGACATTTGGGGACACTGGGAAGGTCCCTATGGGTTCGTTGCTAACGGGGTAATTAACTCCTGAGGGTTAATTGGGGTCCCTGTGGGTTAATTAGGTGTTAATTTGGAGGGTTCCTGGGTGTTAATTTGGGTTAATTTGGGTCCTTGGGGGTTAATTAGGGGTTAATTGGGGTCCCTGGGTGTTAATTGGGGTTAATTGGTGTCCCTGGGGGTTAATTTGGATTAATTTGTGTCCCTGGGGGTTAATTGGGGTCCCTGTGGGTCAGTTTGGGTTAATTGGTGTTAATTGAGGTCCCTGTGGGTTAATTGGGGTCCCAGTGTGTTAATTAGGGGTTAATTGGGGGGTCCCTGTGGGTTAATTGGGGTCCCTGTGGGTTAATTTGGGTTAATTGGGTTCCAGGGGTGTTAACTGGGGGGTCCCTGGTGGTTAATTGAGATTAATTAGGGTTAATTGGGGTCCCTGGGTGTTAACTGGGGGGTCCCTGGGTGTTAATTGGGGTCTCTGTGTGTTAATTAGGGGTTAATTGGGGGGTCCCTGTGGGTTAATTGAGGTTAATTGGGGTTAATTGGGGTCCCTGTGTGTTAACTGGGGGGTCCCTGGGTGTTAATTGAGGTTAATTAAGGTTGTTAACGAGCAGGCGGGGCTGGACAGGATGTCCCAGGGTCACATGCTGGCAGACGTGGTGGCCATCATCGGTGGGTGGCACTGGGCTCCCAGTTTGGGGTCACTGCTCCCAGTTTGGGGTCACTGGTACCAGTTTGGGGTCACTGGTCCCAGTTTGGGGGTCACTGGTCCCAGTTTGGGGGGTCCCTGTCCCAGTTTGGGGTCACTGGTTCCAGTTTGGGGTCACTGGTCCCAGTTTGGGGGTCACTGGTACCAGTTTGGGGGGTTCTGTCCCAGTTTGGGGTCACTGGTCCCAGTTTGGGGTCACTGGTCCCAGTTTGGGGGCTCTGCCCCAGTTTGGGGGGTCCTGATCCCAGTTTGGGGGGTTCTGTCCCAGTTTGGGGGGTCCTGTCCCAGTTTGGGGTCCCTGTCCCAGTTTGGGGGTCACTGGTCCCAGTTTGGGGATCCCTGTCCCAGTTTGGGGGGGTCCTGATCCCAGTTTGGGGGGGCTCTGTCCCAGTTTGGGGGTCACTGCTCCCAGTTTGGGGGTCACTGGTCCCAGTTTGGGGGGTTCTATCCCAGTTTGGGGGGTCACTGGTCCCAGTTTGGGGTCACTGGTCCCAGTTTGGGGGTCACTGCTCCCAGTTTGGGGGTCACTGGTACCAGTTTGGGGGGTTCTATCCCAGTTTTGGGGTCACTGGTCCCAGTTTGGGGTCACTGGTCCCAGTTTGGGGGGCTCTGTCCCAGTTTGGGGGGTCCTGGTCCCAGTTTGGGGTCACTGTTCCCAGTTTGGGGGGGTCCCTGTCCCAGTTTGGGGGGTCCTGGTCCCAGTTTGGGGTCACTGTTCCCAGTTTGGGGGGGTCCCTGTCCCAGTTTGGGGGGGCTCTGTCCCAGTTTGGGGTCTCTTTCCCCATTTTTTGGGCTCCTTTCCCTAATTTTGGGGGTCTCCCCCCCAATTTTGGGGTCTCTCTCCCCATTTTTGGGGTCCCTGTTCCCATTTTTGGGGTCCCTGTTCCCATTTTTGGGGGTCTCCCCCCAGTTTTGGGGTCCCCTCACCCCGTTTTTCCCCTGCAGGCACCCAGGACATCGTGTTCGGGGAGGTCGATCGATGAGGGGGGGTCCCCAACTTCAGGATCCCAAATTTTGGGGTCCCCCCGAGTTTTGGGGTCCCCCCTCCCCGGTTTTGGGGTCCCCCCACCCCAATTTCCAGCCCAATAAAGACAAATTTGGGTCCTGAGCTCCGAGTCCGCTTTGTGCCCCCCCTTTCCCCAGTTTGGGGGGGCCCTGTCCCAGTTTGGGGGGTCCTGTCCCAGTTTGGGGGTTCCATCCCAGTTTGGGGGGTCACTGGTCCCAGTTTGGGGGTCCTGTCCCAGTTTGGGGGGCTCTGTCCCAGTTTGGGGGTCCTGTCCCAGTTTGGGGGGGCTCTGTCCCAGTTTGGGGGGTCCCTGTCCCAGTTTGGGGGGCTCTGTCCCAGTTTGGGGGGGCTCCTTCCCAGTTTGGGGGGTCCCTGTCCCAGTTTGGGGGGTCCTGGTTCCAGTTTGGGGGGATCCTGATCCCAGTTTGGGGGGTCCTGTCCCAGTTTGGGGGGTCCTTCCCAGTTTGGGGGGGCCCTGTCCCAGTTTGGGGGCTCTGTCCCAGTTTGGGGGGGCTCCTTCCCAGTTTGGGGGGTTCTGTCCCAGTTTGGGGGGCCCTGTCCCAGTTTGGGGGGTCCTTCCCAGTTTGGGGGGCCCTGTCCCAGTTTGGGGGTCACTGGTCCCAGTTTGGGGGGGTCCTGATCCCAGTTTGGGGTCCCTGTCCCAGTTTGGGGGGGCTCTGTCCCAGTTTGGGGGGTCCCTGTCCCAGTTTGGGGGGGTCCTGTCCCAGTTTGGGGGTCCCTGTCCCAGTTTGGGGGGGTCCTGTCCCAGTTTGGGGGTCCCTGTCCCAGTTTGGGGGGGTCCTGTCCCAGTTTGGGGGGGCTCTGTCCCAGTTTGGGGGGGGTTCTGATCCCAGTTTGGGGGGGCCCTGTCCCAGTTTGGGGGGGCTCTGTCCCAGTTTGGGGGGGGTTCTGTCCCAGTTTGGGGGTCCTGTCCCAGTTTGGGGGGCTCCTTCCCAGTTTGGGGTCACTGGTCCCAGTTTGGGGGTCCCTGGTCCCAGTTTGGTGGGCTCCTTCCCAGTTTGGGGGTCCCTTCCCCAATTTGGGGGTCCCTTCCTCACTTTTGGGGGTCCCTTCCTCACTTTTGGGGGTCCCTTCCTTATTTTGGGCTTCCCTTCCCCAATTTGGGATTTTTTTCCCCATTTTGGGGCCCCTCTCTCCAGTTTGGGGGGGCTCCTTCCTCATTTGGGATTTCCTTCCCCATTTTTGGGGGGCTCCTTCCTCATTTCTCTTCTCTCTTCCCCAATTTTGGGGCTCCCCCTCCCCAATTTTGGGGCTCCCCCTCCCCAATTTTGGGGTTCCCCCTCCCCAATTTTGGGGCTCCCCCTCCCCAATTTTGGGGCTCCCCCTTCCCCAATTTCGGGGCTCCCCCTCCCCAATTTTGGGGCTCCCCTTCCCCAATTTCGGGGCTCCCCCTCCCCAATTTTGGGGCTCCCCTTCCCCAATTTCGGGGCTCCCCCTCCCCAATTTTGGGGCTCCCCTTCCCCAATTTTGGGGCTCCCTCTCCCCAATTTTGGGGCTCCCCCTCCCCAATTTCGGGGCTCCCTCTCCCCAATTTTGGGGCTCCCCCTCCCCAATTTCGGGGCTCCTTGTCCCCAATTTTGGGGCTCCCCTTCCCCAATTTTTGGGGCTCCCCCTCCCCAATTTCGGGGCTTTCTTTCCCCAATTTTGGGGCTCTTTGTCCCCAATTTTGGGGCTCCCCCTCCCCAATTTTGGGGTTGGGATTTTGGGGTTGGGATTTTGGGGGTGGGATTTTGGGGGGCGGATTTGGGGGTGCTGATTTTGGGGTTGGGATTTTGGGGGGTGGGATTTGGGGGTGGGATTTTGGGGGGCGGATTTGGGGGGCGGATTTGGGGGTGGGATTTTGGGGTGGGGTTTGGGGCGGGATTTTGGGGTTGGGGTTTTGGGGTGGGGTTTGGGGGGGGCGGATTTGGGGGTTGAGATTTTGGGGGTTGGGATTTGGGGGTTGGGATTTGGGGGTTGGGATTTTGGGGGTGGGATTTTGGGGGCGGATTTTGGGGGGCGGATTTTGGGGTTGGGGTTTTGGGGTGGGGTTTTGGGGGGCGGATTTTGGGGGTGGGATTTGGGGGGCGGGATTTGGGGTTGGGGTTTTGGGGGGGTGGGGTTTGGGGTTGGGATTTTGGGGGGCGGATTTTGGGGGGTGGGATTTTGGGGGGCAGATTTTGGGGGGCCGGATTTGGGGGTGGGATTTTGGGGTGGGGTTTGGGGCGGGATTTTGGGGTTGGGGTTTTGGGGTGGGGTTTGGGGGGGGCGGATTTGGGGGTTGAGATTTTGGGGGTTGGGATTTGGGGGTTGGGATTTGGGGGTTGGGATTTTGGGGGTGGGATTTTGGGGGCGGATTTTGGGGGGCGGATTTTGGGGTTGGGGTTTTGGGGTGGGGTTTTGGGGGGCGGATTTTGGGGGTGGGATTTGGGGGGCGGGATTTGGGGTTGGGGTTTTGGGGGGGTGGGGTTTGGGGTTGGGATTTTGGGGGGCGGATTTTGGGGGGTGGGATTTTGGGGGGCAGATTTTGGGGGCGGATTTTGGGGGATGGGATTTGGGGGTGGGATTTTGGGGGTGGGGTTTTGGGGGGCGGATTTGGGGGTTGGGGTTTTGGGGTGGGGTTTTGGGGGTGGGGTTTTGGGGGGGTGGGATTTAGGGGGGGTGGGGTTTTGGGGGGGCGGATTTGGGTGGGGTTTTGGGGGTGGGGTTTTGGGGGTGGGATTTTGGGGGCGGATTTTGGGGGGCCGGATTTGGGGGTGGGATTTTGGGGCTGGGATTTTTGGGGGTGGGATTTTGGGGTTGAGATTTAGGGGGGCGGATTTTGGGGGGGCGGATTTGGTGATGGGATTTAGGGGTGGGATTTGGGGGGCGGATTTTGGGGTTGGGATTTTGGGGGCGGATTTTGGGGCGGGATTTTGGGGGTGGGGTTTTTGGGGGTGGGGTTTTGGGGGGCGGATTTTGGGGGGCGGATTTTGGGGGGTGGGATTTGGGGGTGGGATTTTAGGGGCGGGATTTGGGGGGCGGATTTTGGGGTTCGGATTTTGGGGGGCGGATTTGAGGGGCAGATTTTGCGGGGTGGGATTTGGGGGTGGGATTTTGGGGGGCGGATTTGGGGGTTGAGATTTTTGGGGGGCGGATTTGGGGGACAGATTTTGGGGGGCGGATTTTGGGGGTTGGGATTTTGGGGGGCGGGATTTGGGGGTGGGATTCGAGGGGCGGATTTGGGTGGGGTTTTGGGGGGCGGATTTGGGGGTGGGGTTTTGGGGGGCGGATTTGGGTGGGGTTTTTGGGGGGGTGGGATTTAGGGGGGGTGGGGTTTTGGGGAGTCGGATTTGGGTGGGGTTTTGGGGGTGGGGTTTTGGGGGCGGATTTTGGGGGTTGGGATTTTGGGGGGCGGGATTTGGGGGTGGGGTTTTGGGGGGCGGATTTGGGTGGGATTTAGGGGGGTGGGGTTTTTGGGGGTGGGGTTTTGGGGGTGGGATTTAGGGGGGTGGGGTTTTGGGGGGCGGATTTTGGGGGGCGGGATTTGGGTGGGGTTTTTGGGGGGTGGGATTTAGGGGGGGTGGGGTTTTGGGGGGGCGGATTTGGGTGGGGTTTTTGGGGGTGGGGTTTTGGGGGTGGGGTTTTGGGGGGGCGGATTTGGGTGGGGTTTTGGGGGGGTGGGGTTTAGGGGGGGTGGGGTTTTGGGGGGCGGGATTTGGGTGGGGTTTTGGGGGGGTGGGATTTAGGGGGGTGGGGTTTTGGGGGGCGGATTTGGGTGGGGTTTTTGGGGGTGGGGTTTTGGGGGGCGGATTTTGGGGGGCGGGATTTGGGTGGGGTTTTTGGGGGTGGGGTTTTGGGGGGCGGATTTTGGGGGGCGGGATGGGGAAGTGGGGGAGGGGCCATGGGGATATCGGGGTCCCGCTGCCTGCGGGGGCTGCTCCTGCTGGGGGGGCCCGGCCGGGCCGCAGGTGGGGCCGGGGGGGGTCCGGGGGTTTTGGGGGGTCCGGGGGGTTCGGGGGGGTCCGGGGGGTTTTGGAGGGTCCGGGAGGTTTTGGGGGGTCCGGGGGGTTCGGGGGGGTCCGGGGGGTCCGGAGGGTTTGGGGGGTCCGGGGGATTTTGGGGGGTCCGGGGGGTTCAGGGGGGGTCCGGGGGGTCCGGAGGGTTTGGGGGGTCCGGGGGGTTTTGGGGGGTTCGGGGGGTTCGGGAGAGTTCGGGGAATTTTTGGGGGGTTCCGGGGGATTTGGGGGTTCGGGAGGTTCAGGGGGGGTCCGGAGGGTTTGGGGGATCCGGGGGGTTTTGGGGGGTCCGGGGGGTTCGGGGGGGTCCGGGGGGTTTTGGAGGGTCCGGGGGGTTTTGGGGGGTCCGGGGGGTTTTGGGGGGTCCGGGGGGTTCAGGGGGGGTCCAGAAGGTTTGGGGATTTCGGGAGAGTTCGGGGCATTTTTGGGGGGGTTCGGGGGGGTTTTTGGGGGGTCCGGGGGGTTTTGGGGGGTCCGGAGGGTTTGGGGGATCCGGGAGAGTTCGGGAGATTTTTGGGGGGGTTCGGGGGATTTTTGGGGGGGTCCGGAGGATTTGGGGGATCCGGGGAATTTGGGGGGTCCGGGGGGGGGTTCGGGGGCTTTTGGGGGTTCGGGGATTCGGGGGTTCTGGAGGATTTGGGGGATTCGGGAGAGTTCGGGGAATTTTTGGGGAGTTCCGGGGGATTTGGGGGGTTTGGGAGGGTTTGGGGGGTCCGGAGGGTTTGGGGGGGTCCGGGGAGTTTGGGGGGTTCGGGGAATTTGGGGGGGTTCGGGGGATTTTTGGGGGGTCCGGAGGGTTTGGGAGGTCCGGGGGATTTGGGGGATTTGGGGGGTTCCGGGGGGTTTTGGGGGTCCGGGCTGGTTCGGGGGGTTCCGGAGGGTTCGGGGGATTTGGGGGTTCGGGGGATTTTTTGGGGGTCCGGAGGGTTTGGGGGGTCCGGGGGGGGGTTCGGGGGCTTTTGGGGGTTCGGGGATTCGGGGGTTCTGGAGGATTTGGGGGGTTCGGGAGAGTTCGGTGAATTTTTGGGGAGTTCCGGAGGGTTTGGGGGATTTTGGGGGGTTCAGGGAATCCGGGGGATTTGGGGGGGTTCCGGGGGGTTTGGGGAGTTCGGGAGAGTTCGGGGGATTTTTGGGGGGTTCCGGAGGGTTTTGGGGGTCCGGGGGGTTCCGGAGGGTCCGGGGGGTCCGGGGGATTTTTGGGGGGTCCGGGGGGGCTTGGGGGATCCGGAGGGTTTGGGAGTTCGGGGTGGTCTGGAGGATTCGGGGGGTCCGGGGGGTTTTTGGGGTTCCGGGGGGTCCGGGGGGATTTGGGGGGGTTCGGGGGATTTTTGGGGGGTCCGGAGGGTTTGGGGGATCCGGGGGATTTGGGGGGTCCGGGGGGGGTTCAGGGGATTCGGGAGGGTCTGGGAGGTTCGGGAGAATTTGGGGGATTCGGGGGAGTTCGGGGGATTTTTGGGGGGGTCCGAAGGATTTGGGGGGTTCGGGGGGTCCGGGGGATTTTGGGGGGTCCGGGGGATTTTGGGGGGTCCGGGGATTTTGGGGGGATTCGGGGGATTTTTGGGGGGGATTCGGGGGTTTTGGGGTGTCCGGGGGGGTTCGGGGGATTCAGGGAATTTTCGGGGTTTTGGGGGGGATTCGGGGGAATTTGAGAGTTTTGGGGGTTTGGGGAGGATTTGGGGGATTCCGAGGATTTTGGGGGATTCCGAGAATTTTGGGGGCTTTGGGGGATTCGGGGGAATTTGGGGTTTCCGGGGTTTGGGGAGGATTTTGGGGGATTCCAAGAATTTTGGGGAATTCAGAGAATTTTGGGGAATTCAGAGAATTTTGGGGGATTCAGGAAATTTTCGGGGATTTTGGGGGGGATTCGGGGGAATTTGAGACTTTTGGGGGTTTGGGGAGGATTTGGGGGATTCAGAGAATTTTGGGGGATCCGGGAGATTTTGGGGTGAACCCAGAAGATTTTGAGTTCAGATTTTCCAGAGAAATTTGAAAAATTCACTGAATTTGACCAAAACCCCCCCAAAAAAACCCCCAAAAATCTCCAAAAAATCTCCAAAAAATCCCTCCGCACCCCAAAACCCCCCAAAAAACCCCAAAAAACCCCAAAATCCCCCCAAAAGCTGCCCTGGCTGAACCCCAACTCTGCTACGTGCTGGACGCCGTCCTCTTCCTCATCATCCTCATCCTCACCGGCCTCTACCTTCGCCTCAGGGTGAGGGGGGGGGTCCTGCCGAGCCCCCTTTTTTTGGGGTCCCCAAAATTCCCCATTTCCTCATCCCCGCCCCCATTTTTCACCGTTTTTCCTCTTTTTTTTGGTTATTTTCGGTTCCTGATTTTGGTTTTTCTCGGCTCCAGCTCTCGATGAGAGCAGCGGCTCAAAAGGTCCGGGGGGGTTTGGGGGGGATTTTGGGGGGAATTTGGGGATTTTTGGGGTTTTTGGGGATTTTTGGGGATTTTGGGGAATTTCGGGGGGGTTAAGGGGGATTTTGGGGGGATTTTAGGGAATTTTTGGTGGGATTTTGTGAGATTTTAGGGGCAGATTTGAGGGATTTTGGGAGAAATTTTGGTGGGATTTGGGGGGGATTTGGGGGATTTTGGGGGGAATTTGCGGATTTTTGGGGTTTTTGGGGATTTTTGGGGATTTTGGGGATTTTTGGGGATTTGGGGGAATTTTGGGGGGGGTTAAGGGGGATTTTGGGGGGATTTTAGGGAATTTTTGGTGGGATTTTGTGAGATTTTAGGGGCAGATTTGAGAGATTTCGGGAGGAATTTTGGGGGGTTTTGGGGGATTTTGGGGGGAATTTGGGGATTTTTGGGGTTTTTGGGGATTTTTGGGGATTTTTGGGGAATTTCGGGGGGGGTTAAGGGGGATTTTGGGGGGATTTTAGGGAATTTTTGGTGGGATTTTGTGAGATTTTAGGGGCAGATTTGAGGGATTTGGGGAGGAATTTGGGGGGGATTTGGGGGAGATTTGGGGGATTTTGGGGGGAATTTGGGGTTTTTGGGGATTTTAGGGAATTTTGGGGAATTTCGGGTGGATTTTGGTGGATTTTGGGGTGTTTTAGGAGGATTTTGAGGGATTTTGGCGGATTTGGGGGGGATTTTGGGGGGTTTTGGGAAGATTTTGAGGGATTTTGGTGGATTTTGGTGGATTTTGGGGGGATTTTGGGGGGTTTGGGGAAGATTTTGAGGGATTTGGGGGGATTTGGGGGGTTTTGGGAGGATTTTGGGGGATTTTGGTGGATTTTGGGGGGATTTTGGGGGGTTTGGGGAAGATTTTGAGGGATTTGGGGGGATTTGGGGGGTTTTGGGAGGATTTTGGGGGATTTTGGTGGATTTTGGGGGATTTTGGGGGGTTTGGGGAAGATTTTGAGGGATTTGGGGGGATTTGGGGGGTTTTGGGAGGATTTTGGGGGATTTTGGTGGATTTTGGGGGGGTTTTGGGGGATTTTGGGAGGATTTTGGGGGATTTTGGGGGGATTTTGGTGGATTTTGGGGGGTTTTGGGAGGATTTTGAGGGATTTTGGGGGGATTTTGGGGGGTTTTGGGAGGATTTTGAGGGATTTTGGGGGATTTTAGGAGGATTTTGAGGGATTTTGGGGGATTTTGGGGAGATTTTGGGATTTTGCCAGAATTCTGGGGATATTTGGGGGGGATTTTGGTGGATTTTGAGGGATTTTGGTGGATTTTGGGGGGATTTTGGGGTGTTTTGGGAGGATTTTGAGGGATTTTGGTGGATTTTGGGGGATTTTGGGAGGATTTTGAGGGATTTTGGTGGATTTTGGGGGGATTTTGGGGGGTTTTGGGAGGATTTTGAGGGATTTTGGTGGATTTTGGGGGGATTTTGGTGGATTTTGGGGTGTTTTAGGAGGATTTTGAGGGATTTTGGGGGGATTTGGGGATATTTTGAGGGATTTTGGTGGATTTTGGGTGGATTTTGGTGGATTTTGGGGGGTTTTAGGAGGATTTTGAGGGGATTTGGGGATATTTTGGGGGGATTTGGGTGGATTTTGGGTGGATTTTGGTGGATTTTGGGGGGGTTTAGGAGGATTTTGAGGGATTTTGAGGGATTTTGGGGGGATTTGGGTGGATTTTGGGGGTCTCCTGACCCCATAACCCCGTTCCTCCCGCAGCCCCCCGAGGTTGAGCCCGTTTATGCTGTGAGTTTGGGGGGGAGGGGGCGATTTTGGGGTCCTGCCCCCATTTATGGGGTGAAATTTGGGGTCCTCACCCATTTTTGGGGTGAATTTTGGGGATGTTTGTGCAGGATTTGGGGTGTCCCCCCAATTTTTGGGGTGAGATTTGGGGTCTTCCTCATTTATGGGGTTGAGATTTGGGGTATTTGGGATTTGGGGTGTCCCTCCCAATCTTTGGGGTTCGATTTTGGGGTCCTGCCCCCATTTATGGGGTGAATTTTGGGGTCCTCACCCATTTTTGGGGTGAATTTTTGGGGTGTTTCTTCAGGGTTTGGGGTGTCCCCCCCAACTTGTGGGGTTCGATTTTGGGGTCCTCACCCATTTTTGGGGTGAAATTTGGGGGTTACAGGGTGAGATTTGGGGTCCTGCCCCCATTTTTGGGGTGAATTTTGGGGTGTTTGTGCAGGATTTGGGGTGTCCCCCCCAATTTTTGGGGTGAGATTTTGGGGTGTTTGGGATTTGGGACCCCTCAATGTGGGGGGTGACACTGGGGGGGTGACATTGGGGGGTGACATTTTGGGGTGACATTTGGGGGTGACATTTTGGGGGTGACATTTTGGGGGTGACATTTTGGGGGGGTGACATTTTGGGGTGACATTTTGGGGTGACATTTGGGGGGTGACATTTGGGGGGTGACATTTGGGGGGTGACATTTTGGGGGGGTGACATTTTGGGGGGGTGACATTTTGGGGGTGACATTTTGGGGGGGTGACATTTTGGGGTGACATTTGGGGGTGACATTTTGGGGGTGACATTTTGGGGGGGTGACATTTTGGGGGTGACATTTTGGGGGGGTGACATTTTGGGGGGTGACATTGGGGGGTGACATTTTGGGGTGACATTTTGGGGGGGTGACATTTTGGGGGGTGACATTTTGAGGGTGACATTTGGGGGGGTGACATTTTGGGGGGTGACATTTTGGGGTGACATTTTGGGGGGGGTGACATTTGGGGGGTGACATTTGGGGGGTGACATTTGGGGGGTGACATTTTGGGGGGTGACATTTTGGGGGTGACATTTGGGGGGGTGACATTTTGGGGGTGACATTTTGGGGGGGTGACATTTTGGGGGGTGACATTTTGGGGTGACATTTTGGGGTGACATTTTGGGGGGTGACATTTTGGGGTGACATTTTGGGGTGACATTTTGGGGTGACATTTTGGGGTGACATTTTGGGGGTGACATTTTGGGGGTGACATTTTGGGGGTGACATTTGGGGGTGACACTGGAGGTGACATTTTGGGGGGGTGACATTTTGGGGGGGTGACATTTTGGGGTGACATTTTGGGGGGGGTGACATTTTGGGGGTGACATTTTGGGGTGACATTTTGGGGGTGACATTTTGGGGGTGACATTTTGGGGGTGACATTTTGGGGTGACATTTTGGGGTGACATTTTGGGGGTGACATTTTGGGGGGGTGACATTTTGGGGGTGACATTTTGGGGGTGACATTTTGGGGGTGACATTTTGGGGGGGTGACATTTTGGGGTGACATTTTGGGGGGGGTGACATTTTGGGGTGACATTTTGGGGTGACATTTGGGGTGACATTTTGGGGTGACATTTTTGGGGTGACATTTTGGGGGTGACATTTTGAGGGTGACATTTTGGGGGGTGACATTTTGGGGGGGTGACATTTTGGGGTGACATTTTGGGGGTGACATTTTGGGGGGGTGACATTTTTGGGGTGACATTTGGGGGGTGGCACAGACCCCCCCAGACCCCCCCAAATCCCCGCAGGGTCTCAGCTCCGATCACCCCGACACCTACGAGACCCTGGAGATGAAACGGCCCTGACACCCCCGGGACCCCCGGGGGCACCCCAAAACACCCTGGGACCCCCCCGGGACCCCCCTGAGACCCCCGGGACCCCCTGGGGCACCCCAAAACACCCCGGGACCCCCCCGAGACCCCCCTGAGACCCCCGGGACCCCCCCTGAGACCCCCGGGACCCCCTGGGGCACCCCAAAACACCCTGAGACCCCCCCCGAGACCCCCCTGACACCCCCCTGAGACCCCCGGGACCCCCTGGAGCACCCCAAAACACCCTGGGACCCCCCCGAGACCCCCCTGAGACCCCCTGGGGCACCCCAAAACACCCTGGGACCCCCCCGAGACCCCCCAGGACCCCCCCGAGACCCCCCTGAGACCCCCGGGACCCCCTGGGGCACCCCAAAACACCCCCTGAGACCCCCGGGACCCCCCGGGACCCCCCAGGACCCCCTGGGACCCCCCGGGACCCCCCCAGGACCCCCCCAGGACCCCCCAGGACCCCCCTGAGACCCCCCTGACACCCCCGGGACCCCCTGGGACACCCTGAGACCCTCCGGGACCCCCCCAGAATCCCCCCAGGACCCCCTGAGACCCCCTGGGACCCTCCCTGGGACCCCCTGAGACCCCCTGAGACCCCCTGGGACACCCTGACACCCCCTGACACCCCCAGGACCCCCCCGAGACCCCCCAGAATCCCCCCAGGACCCCCCGAGACCCCTCCCAGAACCCCCTGAGACCCCCTGGGACCCCCCAGAATCCCCCCAGAATCCCCCCAGGACCCCCCAGGAGCCCCCTGGGACCCCCCGGGACCCCTTGGGACCCCCCCGGGATCCCCCTGGGATCCCCCCAAGACCCCCCAAAACACCCCAGGACCCCCCTGGGACCCCCCTGGGACCCCCCAGGAGCCCCCTGGGACCCCCCCCCGAATTCCAACTGAGGAAACCCCATGGAAATAAACCAGTTCAAACCAGTTTAAACCAGTTCCAACCAGTTCAAACCCAGTTTAAACCAGTTCCAACCAGTTCAAACCCAGTTCAAACCAGTTCAAACCAGTTCAAACCAGTTCAAACCCAGTTTAAATCAGTTCCAACCAGTTCAAACCAGTTCCAACCAGTTCAAACCCAGTTTAAACCAGTTCCAACCAGTTCCAACCAGTTCCAACCAGTTCCAACCAGTTCAAACCAGTTCCAACCAGTTCAAACCCAGTTTAAATCAGTTCAAACCAGTTCCAACCAGTTCCAACCAGTTCCAACCAGTTCCAACCAGTTCCAACTAGTTCCAACCCAGTTCAAACCAGTTCAAACCCAGTTTAAACCAGTTCAAACCAGTTCCAACCAGTTCAAACCCAGTTTAAACCAGCTCTAACTGGTTCAAACCAGTTCAGACCAGTTCAAATCCTGCTTAAACCAATTCTGACTGGTTCAAACTGGAACAACTGGGAGCACTGGGAGCAACTGGGATGGGGTTGGGAGCAACTGGGATGGGAATGGGAGCAACTGGGAGCAACTGGGAGCAACTGGGAGCAACTGGGGGCAACTGGGAGCAACTGGGAGGGGATTGGGAGCAACTGGGAGCAACTGGGAGGGGATTGGGAGCAACTGGGAGCAACTGGGATGGGGTTGGGAGCAACTGGGATGGGAATGGGAGCAACTGGGAGCAACTGGGACAGGGAATGGGAGCAACTGGGAGCAACTGGGAGCAACTGGGATGGGAATGTGAGGAACTGGGAGCAACTGGGAGCACTGGGAGGGGATTGGGAGCAACTGGGAACAACTGGGAGCAACTGGGAGCAACTGGGAGCAACTGGGATGGGATTGGGAGCAACTGGGAGCAACTGGGATGGGATTGGGAGAGGGATTGGGAGCACTGGGATGGGGTTGGGAGCAACTGGGACAGGGAATGGGAACAACTGGGAGCAACTGGGGGCAAACTGGGGGCAACTGGGATGGGAATGGGGAGGAACTGGGAGCAACTGGGATGGGGTTGGGAGCAACTGGGATGGGGTTGGGAGCAACTGGGATGGGGTTGGGAGCAACTGGGAGCAACTGGGAGCAACTGGGAAGGGATTGGGAGCAACTGGGAGCAACTGGAATGGGATTGGGAGCAACTGGGAACAACTGGGAGCACTGGGATGGGAATGGGAGCAACTGGGAGCACTGGGAGGGAAATGGGAGCAACTGGGAACAACTGGGATGGGAATGGGAGCAACTGGGAACAACTGGGAGCACTGGGAGCAACTGGGATGGGATTTGGAGCAACTGGGGGTAACTGGGAGCACTGGGAGCACTGGGAGCGTTTTCCATCCCAAGCCGGCGTTCAGAGCAGATGGAACCGATTTTATTTCTCCATCCAAAATCAGGGAATTCCCAACATTCCAAGGGAATCCCAACATTCCAAGGAAATCCCGGGAATTCCCAACATTCCAAGGGAATCCCAACATTCCAAGGAAATCTGGGAATTCCCAACATTCCAAGGAAATCCTGGGAATTCCCAACATTCCAAGGAAATCCTGGGAATTCCCAACATTCCAAGGAAATCCCAACATTCCAAGGAAATCTGGGAATTCTGAGGTGAAATCCGGGAATTCCCAACATTCCAAGGGAATCCCAGAATTCCCAACATTCCAAGGGAATCCTGGGAATTCCCAACATTCCAAGGGAATCTGGGAATTCCCAACATTCCAAGGGAATCTGGGAATTCTGAGGTGAAATCTGGGAATTCCCAACATTCCAAGAGAATCCAGGAATTCCCAACATTCCAAGGGAATCCAGGAATTCCCAACATTCCAAGGGAATCCTGGGAATTCTGAGGGGAAATCCGGGAATTCCCAACATTCCAAGGGAATCTGGGAATTCCCAACATTCCAAGGAAATCCAGGAATTCTGAGGGGAAATCCAGGAATTCCCAACATTCCAAGGGAATTCCCAACATTCCAAGGGAAATCCGGGAATTCCCAACATTCCAAGGGAATTCCCAACATTCCAAGGGAATTCCCAACATTCCAAGGAAATCCAGGAATTCCCAACATTCCAAGGGAAATCCCAGAATTCCCAACATTCCAAGGGAATCCAGGGAATTCCCAACATTCCAAGGGAATCCGGGAATTCCCAACATTCCAAGAGAATCCCAGAATTCCCAACATTGCAAGGAAAATCCGGGAATTCCCAACATTCCAAGGGAAATCCGGGAATTCTGAGGTGAAATCCGGGAATTCCCAACATTTCAAGGGAATCCCGGGAATTCCCAACATTCCAAGGAAATCCGGGAATTCCCAACATTCCAAGGGAATCCCAGGAATTCCCAACATTCCAAGGGAAATCCGGGAATTCCCAACATTCCAAGGGAATTCCCAACATTCCAAGGGAAATCTGGGAATTCCCAACATTCCAAGGAAATCTGGGAATTCCCAACATTCCAAGGGAATCCTGGGAATTCCCAACATTCCAAGGGAATCCCGGGAATTCCCAACATTCCAAGGGAATCCTGGGAATTCCCAACATTCCAAGGGAATTCCCAACATTCCAAGGGAATCCGGGAATTCCCAACATTCCAAGGGAATTCCCAGAATTCCCAACATTCCAAGGGAATCCTGGGAATCCCCAACATTCCAAGGGAAATCCAGGAATTCCCAACATTCCAAGGAAATCCGGGAATTCCCAACATTCCAAGGAAATCCCAGAATTCCCAACATTCCAAGGGAATCCGGGAATTCTGAGGTGAAATCTGGGAATTCCCAACATTCCAAGGGAATCCCAGAATTCCCAACATTCCAAGGGAAATCCGGGAATTCCCAACATTCCAAGGGAATCCCAGAATTCCCAACATTCCAAGGGAATCCCGGGAATTCTGAGGTGAAATCTGGGAATTTCCAACATTCCAAGGGAAATCCGGGAATTCCCAACATTCCAAGGGAAATCCCGAGAATTCCCAACATTCCAAGGGAATCCCGGGAATTCCCAACATTCCAAGGGAATTCCCAACATTCCAAGGAAATCCAGGGAATTCCCAACATTCCAAGGAAATCTGGGAATTCTGAGGTGAAATCCAGGAATTCCCAACATTCCAAGGGAATCCAGGAATTCCCAACATTCCAAGGAAATCCCAGAATTCCCAACATTCCAAGGGAATCCCAGGAATTCTGAGGTGAAATCCAGGAATTCCCAACATTCCAAGGGAAATCTGGGAATTCCCGGCCGGATCCTCCGGGGTCAAAGGTCGGGATCGGGGCAGTCCTGGGCCAAAATTCCCGGGAATTGCGGCCTGTGCCCAACCCCCACCTCACCGGGAGGATCCCAGGAATTCACGGAAATAAATACAGGGAACGAATCCCGAAAATCCCGGGAATTCCCACGGAAAAGGGGCGGATTGATGGAATTTTGGCGGGAAAAAAAATTGGAATTTTCCGGGATTGAGGATTTTTCCCAAAGTCCAGGAATTGGGGCTGGAAGTGGCGGATCCTGAATTTTTTTTTTTTTGGGAATTTTTCTTGGGGAAATTTGGGTTTTTGAGATGGAAAATCCCAAAAAAAACATAAAAGGAAAAAAAAATGGAATTCTGGATCCGGTTGGGAAAAAAAAATCTTCGGAATTCTGGTGAGATCCCAAAAAATTGTTGGGAAAAGGGGAAATTCCCGATTCCGGCACGGGAACGGCGCCTGGAGCGATCCCAAACTTCTTCCCTCGGGAAAGGCTCCGAGTCCAGCGGGAATTCCGGGAATTCCGGGAATTCCGGAGGGGGAATCCCGGGATTCAGGTTTCCACCACTCGGATCAGGGGCAGCGGCTTCGGGAGGCGTTTGCTGGGGAAAAAACGGGATAAAAAAATGTGGGAAAAGGTTTTTTGGGAATTCTGGGATTGCCAGGGATTCCTGGGGGAGGATTTGGGATGGGGAAAATGGAGGGGATTTTGGTTATTCCCAAATTTGGAACTGGAGAATCCCAAAATTCCTAAAGTTGGGCCCAAAATCCCATGGAAATCCCAAAATCCAGGAGTTCATCTCCGAAATCCAAGGAAAATCCCCAAATCTGGAAGAGATCCTGGAATTCTGGAAGAGATCCTGGAATTCCTGACCTGAATCCCAACATTCCCGACCCAAATCCTGGAATTCCTGACCCAATTCCAACATTCCCAACCCCAATCCCAAAATTCCCGACCCAAATCCTGGAATTCCCAACCCAAATCCTGGAATTCTTGACCCAAATCCTGGGATTCCCGACCGCAATCCCGACATTCCCGACCCATTCCTGACCCCAATCCCGGAATTCCTGACCCAAATCCTGGAATTCCCAACCCCAATCCCGGCATTCCCAATCCCAATCCCGGAATTCCTGGAATTCCTGACCCCAATCCCGGCATTCCCGATCCCGACATTCCTGATCCCAATCCCAACCCAAATCCCGACATTCCCAACCCAATCCCGACCCCAATCCCGGAATTCCCGACCCCAATCCCGGCATTCCCGATCCCGGAATTCCCGACCCATTAACGACCCAATCCCCATTCCCAACCCAAATCCCGACATTCCCAACCCAATCCCGACCCCAATCCCGGCATTCCCGATCCCGGAATTCCCAACCCATTCACGACCCAATCCCGACATTCCCAACCCCAATCCCGGCATTCCCGATCCCGGAATTCCCGACCCCAATCCCAACCCCAATCCCGACATTCCCAACCCAATCCTGACCCCAATCCCGGAATTCCCGACCCCAATCCCAGAATTCCCGGCATTCCCAATCCCGGAATTCCCGCTCCCGGCATTCCCGATCCCAACATTCCCGACCCCAGCCCCGGAATTCCTGACCCAATCCCGACCCCAATCCCGGAATTCCTGGAATTCCCAACCCCAAATCCTGGAATTCCCGACCCCGATCCCGGAATTCCCGACCCATTAACGACCCAATCCCCATTCCCAACCCAAATCCCGACATTCCCAACCCAATCCCGACCCCAATCCCGGAATTCCCGACCCCAATCCCGGCATTCCCGGCATTTCCGATCCCGGAATTCCCGATCCCAATCCCGGCATTCCCGACCCCAATCCCGGAATTCCCGACCCCAATCCCAGAATTCCCGACCCAATCCCAACCCAATCCTGGAATTCCCGGCATTCCTGATCCCGGAATTCCCGATCCCGACATTCCCGACCCCAATCCCGGAATTCCCGACCCAATCCTGGAATTCCTGGCATTCCCGATCCCGGCATTCCCGACCCCAATCCCAGAATTCCTGACCCAATCCCGACCCAATCCTGGAATTCCCGGCATTCCCGATCCCGGAATTCCCGACCCCAATCCCAGAATTCCCGACCCCAATCCCAGAATTCCCGGCATTCCCAATCCCGGAATTCCCGACCCCAATCCCGGAATTCCCGACCCCAATCCCGGAATTCCCGACCCAAATCCCGACATTCCCAACCCAATCCTGGAATTCCCGACCCCAACCCCGGAATTCCCGACCCCAATCCCGGAATTCCCGACCCCAATCCCGACATTCCCGACCCCAATCCTGACCCAAATCCCGGAATTCTTGACCTGAATCCCAGAATTCCCGACCCCAATCCCAGAATTCCCGGCATTCCCAATCCCAGAATTCCCGACCCCAATCCCGACATTCCCGACCCCCAATCCTGGAATTCCCGACCCCAATCCCGACATTCCCAACCCAATCCTGACCCCAATCCCGACATTCCCGACCCAATCCCAGAATTCCCGACCCCAATCCCAGAATTCCCGACCCCAATCCCGGAATTCCCGACCCAAATCCTGGCATTCCCGATCCCGGCATTCCCAATCCTGACATTCCCGACCCAATCCCGACCCCAATCCCAGAATTCCTGGAATTCCCAACCCCAAATCCCGACATTCCCAACCCAATCCCGACCCCAATCCCGGAATTCCTGGAATTCCCGACCCCAATCCCGGAATTCCCGACCCCAACATTCCCAACCCAATCCCAACCCAATCCTGGAATTTCCGACCCCAATCCCAGAATTCCCGATCCCGGAATTCCCGACCCATTCACGACCCAATCCCCATTCCCAACCCAATCCCGGCATTCCCGACCCCAATCCCAGAATTCCCGATCCCGGAATTCCCGATCCCAACATTCTCAACCCAATCCCGACCCCAATCCCGGAATTCCCGGCATTCCCAACCCCAATTCCGACATTCCCGACCCCAATTCCGACATTCCCGACCCCAATCCCAGAATTCCCGGCATTCCCAATCCCGGAATTCCCGACCCATTCACGACCCAATCCCCATTCCCAACCCAAATCCCAACATTCCCGACCCCAATCCCGGAATTCCCGACCCCAATCCCGGAATTCCCGATCCCGACATTCCCAATCCTGGAATTCCCGACCCCAATCCCGGAATTCCCAATCCCGGCATTCCCAATCCTGGAATTCCCAATCCCGACATTCCCAACCCAATCCCAACCCAATCCCGGAATTCCCGACCCCAATCCCGACATTCCCGACCCCAATCCTGACCCAAATCCCAGAATTCTTGACCCGAACCCCGGAATTCCCGACCCCAATCCCAGAATTCCCAACCCCAATCCTGGAATTCCCGACATTCCCGACCCAAATCCTGACCCCAATCCCGGAATTCCCGACATTCCCGACCCCAATCCCAACCCAAATCCCGACATTCCCAACCCAATCCCGACCCCAATCCCGACATTCCCGACCCCAATCCCAGAATTCCCGACCCCAATCCCAGAATTCCCGACCCCAATCCCGGAATTCCCGGAATTCCGGGCGTTCCCTCTGCCGGACCTGCTGACGTATTCGGATCGGGAGCGATTCCGGGCTCCGCTCCCGGCCCTGCTCACTTGTTTCTCGATCAGGTGCTCGATCCGGTCGTGCATCTCCAAATTCTGGGAATAAAAAATCCGGGAATTCGGGAATTTGGGATTTTCCAACCCCCTGGAGAGGCCTTGGGATGGTCTCGGAATGGGAATTTTTATTGGGATTTGGGGAATTCCGGAGGGATTTGGGTTTTTTCCGCGGGAAAATGAGGATTGGGAGTTTTACTCTTGTGAAATTCCCAAATTTTGCTTTGGGATTGGGAATTTTCCGGGGATTTCCTAAATCCGGTGGGAATTTCCTGGCTCGGGTGGGAATTTGGGGAATTTGAGGAATTTGGGGAATTTGGGGAATTTTTGGGAGTTTTTTTCTGGGTTTTTTTGGGTGTTTTGGGGTCTTTTCAAGTCCTGATTCCGTCCCTTTTCCCAACTTTTCCCAACTTTTCCCAACTTTTCCTCCATTCCCAGATTCCCAACCACCCCCACCAACCCAATCCCAAAATTCCCAACCCAAATCCCGACATTCCCAACCCAATCCCGGAATTCCCAACCCCAATCCTGGAATTCCTGACCCAAATCCCAAAATTCCCGACCCAAATCCCAGATTTCTTGACCTGAATCCCAGAATTCCCAACCCCAATCCAGACATTCCCAACCCAATCCCAGAATTCCCAACCCAATCCCAGAATTCCCAACCCAATCCCGGAATTCCCAACCCAATCCCAGAATTCCCAACCCAATCCCGTCATTCCTGACCCAATCCCGTCATTCCCGACCCAATCCCGGATCCGTTCCCGTGGAATTCCGGCCCCACCTCGGCTTCCAGGTACGAAACTCTTTCCTTCAGCTCCTGGATCGCCGCGTCCTTGGCCTGGATCACGCTCTTGGAATTCTGCAGCTGCAATCCCAAAATTCCCAAAAGTTTGGGAATTCCTGGATTTTTCCCAGATTTTTTCCCCCCCGTTTTTTTCCCAGATTTTTTCCCGATTTTTCCCTGGTTTTTTTCTGGATTTTTCCCGATTTTCCCCCTCTTTTTTCCCTGGATTTTTCCCGATTTTTCCCTGGTTTTTTTCTGGATTTTTCCCGATTTTTTCCCTTTTTTTCCCTAGATTTTTCCCGATTTTTCCCTGTTTTTTTCTGGATTTTTTCCCGATTTTTCCCTTTTTTTTCCTGGATTTTTTCCAGATTTTTCCCTTTTTTTTCCTGAATTTTTCTCAGATTTTTTCCCCCCCGTTTTTTTCTTGGATTTTTCCCAATTTTTCCCGGATTTTTCCCTGTTTTTTCCTGGATTTTTTCCAGATTTTTTCCCTTTTTTTTCCCAGATTTTTTCCAGATTTTTTCCCTTTTTTCCCCCGGATTTTTCCCAATTTTTCCCTGTTTTTTTTCTGGATTTTTCCCAATTTTTTCCCTCTTTTTTCCCAGATTTTTCCCGATTTTTCCCTGTTTTTTTCTGGATTTCCCCCGATTTTTCCCTGTTTTTTTCTGGATTTTTCCCGATTTTTTCCCTCTTTTTTCCCGATTTTTCCCTGTTTTTTTCTGGATTTTTCCCAATTTTTCCCTCTTTTTTCCCAGATTTTTCCCAGATTTTTTCCTTTTTTTTTCCCGGATTTTTTCCCAGATTTTTCCTGGATTTTTCCCAGATTTTTCCCCCCCCGGTTTTTTCCTGGATTTTTCCCAATTTTTTCCCGGATTTTTCCCGATTTTTCCCTGTTTTTTCCTGGATTTTTCCCGATTTTTTCCCTCTTTTTTCCTGGATTTTTCCCAGATTTTTTCCCTTTTTTTTCCTGGATTTTTTCCAGATTTTTTCCTTTTTTTCCCTGGATTTTTCCCAGATTTTTTCCCTTTTTTTTCCCTGGATTTTTTCCAGATTTTTCCCCTTCTTTTCCCCGGATTTTTCCCGATTTTTCCCTGTTTTTTTCTGGATTTTTCCCAATTTTTCCCCTTTTTTTTCCCGGATTTTTCCCAGATTTTTTCCCTTTTTTTTCCTGGATTTTTCCCAGATTTTTTCCCTTTTTTTTTCCCAGATTTTTTCCCTCTTTTTTCCCGGATTTTTTCCAGATTTTTTCCCTCTTTTATCCCATTTTTTTTCCACATTTTCTCCGTTTTTTTCCTGGTTCTTTAAATGTTTTTTTTTTCCCATTTTTCTCCCAGTTTTTCCCACATTTCCAGGGTTTTATCCCATTTTTTTCCCCGGATTTTTCCTGGTTTTTTTCCCAGTTTTTCCCTATTTTTTCCCAGTTTTTCCCTGTTTTTTTCCATTTTTTTTCCCATTTCCCCCCCATTTTCCCCTGATTTTTTCCTGGGTTTGATCCCATTTTTTTCCCGGATTTTTTTCTGTTTTTTCCCATTTTTTCCCCCCATTTTTTCCCAGATTTTCCCTCATTTTTTTCCTGCTTTTTCCCCATTTCCCCTCATTTTTTCCCCATTTTCCCCCTGATTTTTCCTGGATTTTCCCCAGTTTTTCCCAGATTTTTTCCTGCTTTTTATCCCATTTTTCCCCCCCATTTTTCCCCATTTTTCCCCCTTCCCTCCCCTATTTTTTCCCAGATTTTTCCCAGATTTTTCCCAGATTTTTCCCAAATTTTTCCCAGATTTTTCCTGGATTTTTCCCAGATTTTTCCCAGATTTCCCCCAAATTTCTCCCAGACTTTTCCCAGATTTTTCCGGGATTTTTCCCGGATTTTCCCGGGATTTTCCCCCTTTTTTCCCCTCACCTGCTCGATCATCTGACGCACTTTGTGCTGCTGACTCTTCAGATTTTTCCCGTTTTTTTCCCAGACTTTTCCAAGATTTTCCCATATTTTTCCCAGACTTTTCCCAGATTTTTCCCAGATTTTTCCCGGATTTTCCCGGGATTTTTCCCAGATTTTCCCCTCACCTGCTCGATCATCTGGCGCACTTTGCGCTGCTGACTCTTCAGAATTTTCCCAGATTTTTCCTGAATTTTTCCCGGATTTTCCCCACATTTTCCCCATATTTTTCCCAGACTTTTCCCAGATTTTTCCCAGATTTTCCCGGGATTTTTCCCGGATTTTCCCCTCACCTGCTCGATCATCTGGCGCACTTTGCGCTGCTGACTCTTCAGCATTTTCCCAAATTTTTCCTGAATTTTCCCCAGATTTTTCCCAGACTTTTCCCAGACTTTTCCCCGGATTTTTCCCAGATTTTTTCCAGATTTTTCCCAGATTTTCCCCAGACTTTTCCCAAATTTTTCCAGGATTTTTCCCGGATTTTTTCCAGGATTTTTCCCGGATTTTTCCCGGATTTTCCCCAGATTTTTCCCAGATTTTCCCCAGATTTTCCCCAAATTTTTCCCATATTTTTCCCAGACTTTTCCCAGACTTTTCCCAGATTTTTCCCGGATTTTCCCAGGATTTTCCCCCTTTTTTCCCCTCACCTGCTCGATCATCTGGCGCACTTTGCGCTGCTGACTCTTCAGCATTTTCCCAAATTTTTCCTGAATTTTCCCCAGATTTTTCCCATATTTTTCCCGGACTTTTCCCAGACTTTTCCCAGATTTTTCCCAGATTTTTCCGGGATTTTTCCGGGATTTTTCCCGGATTTTCCCCTCACCTGCTCGATCATCTGGCGCACTTTGCGCTGCTGACTCTTCAGCATTTTCCCAAATTTTTCCCAGAATTTTCCCAGATTTTTCCTGAATTTTTCCCGGATTTTCCCCAGATTTTTCCCAAATTTTTCCCAGATTTTTCCCGGATTTTTCCCGGATTTTCCCGGGATTTTTCCCGGATTTTCCCCTCACCTGCTCGATCATCTGGCGCACTTTGCGCTGCTGACTCTTCAGCATGTCGTCCAGGTGATGAATTTTCTCCCGGAGCGTCGCCACCTCCTTTTCCAGCTGGGATGAGCTGGGAAAAAAAAAATCAGGAAAAATCACCGGGAATCCAAAAAAAAATCTGGGAATTCCCACGTCAAAAAAAAACCCCAAAAAATCCGGAATTCCCACTCCAAAAACGGCCTGGGAATGGTGGCATCCCAAAAAAAAAATGGGAATTCTGAGCTGAAAAACTGGGATTTTCACCCCCTAAAAAATTGGGAATGGCCACGGCAAAAAAACTCTGGAATTCCCATTGGAAAAAATCCCTGGGAATGCTCGTCCTGGAAAAAAATCTGGGAATGTTTATGCCAAAAAAACTCTGGAATTCCCATTGAAAAAAATCCCTGGGAATGCTCGTCCTGGAAAAAAATCTGGGAATGTTTATGGAAAAAAAAAAACCCAAAAACAAACCTTGGAATTCTCACTCATTTTTCCCGGGATTCCCATTTTTCCCAGGATTCCCATTTTTCCCGGGATTCCCCCATTCCTGGAATTCCCATTCCCGGAATTCCCCCATTTTTCCCGGAATTCCTGTTTTTCCCAGAATTCCCATTTTTCCCAGGATTCCCATTTTTCCCAACATTCCCGTTTTTCCTGGGATTCTCCCGTTTTTCCCTGAATTCCCATTTTTCCTGGGATTCCCATTTTTCCCGGGATTCTCCCATTTTTCCCGGAATTCCCATTTTTTCCAGAATTCCCATTTTTTCCAGAATTCCCGTTTTTCCCAGAATTCCCGATATTCTCGGGATTCTCCCGTTATTCCCAGAATTCCCATTTTTCTGGGGATTCTCCCATTTTTCCCAGAATTCCCATTTTTTCCAGAATTCCCGTTTTTCCCAGGATTCCCATTTTTCCCGGCATTCCCCCATTCCCGGCATTCCCATTTTTCCCAGCATTCCCATTTTCCCGCCATTCCCGTTTTCCCAGGATTCCTGTTTTTCCCAGAATTCCCATTTTTCCCGGAATTCCCGTTATTCCCGGAATTCCCATTTTTCCCATTTTTCCCGTGATTCCCGTTTTTCCCGGGATTCTCCCATTTTTCCCAGAATTCCCATTTTTCCCACCATTCCCATTTTTCCCGTTATTCCCGTTATTCCCGTTATTCCCGCCATTCCCATTTTTCCTGTTATTCCCGTTTTTCCCGGGATTCTCCCGTTATTCCCGTTATTCCCGTTATTCCCGTTTTTCCCGGGATTCCCGTTTTTCCCGTTATTCCCGTTATTCCCATTTTTCCCGTTTTTCCCGTTATTCCCGTGATTCCCATTTTTCCCGTTATTCCCGTTTTTCCCGGGATTCCCGTTATTCCCGTTATTCCTGGGATTCCCATTTTTCCCGTTATTCCCATTTTTCCCGTTATTCCCATTTTTCCCGTTATTCCCGTTATTCCCGGGATTCTCCCGGGATTCTCCCGTTATTCCCATTTTTCCCGTTATTCCCGCCATTCCCGTTATTCCCGTTATTCCCGTTATTCCCGTTATTCCCGTTATTCCCGTTATTCCCGGGATTCCCATTTTTCCCGTTATTCCCGTTATTCCCATTTTTCCCGGGATTCTCCCGTTATTCCCGTTTTTCCCGGGATTCTCCTGTTATTCCCGCCATTCCCGTTATTCCCGTTATTCCCGTTATTCCCGTTATTCCCGGAATTCCCGTTTTTCCCGTTATTTCCATGATTCCCGGGATTCTCACCGCTCCTGCTGGGCCGCCCGGGTCCCCTCGGCCTCGCGGAGCCTCCTCAGCTCGGCCTGGCCCAGCTCCAGGCGCTCCCGGAGATCCCGCTGCTCCTGAGGCCGGACACAGAGCGGAACAGCGGGAATGGGAACAGCCGGAATGGGAACAGCGGGAATGGGAACAGCGGGAATGGGATGGGAACGGCGGGAATGGGAACAGCGGGAATGGGAACAGTGGGAATGGGAACAGCGGGAATGGGAACAGCGGGAATGGGATCGGAACGGCGGGAATGGGAGAGCGGGATAGCGGGAATGGGATGGGAACAGCGGGAATGGGAGAGCGGGAATGGGAATGGGATGGGAACAGCGGGAATGGGATCGGAACGGCGGGAATGGGATGGGAACAGCGGGAATGGGAGAGCGGGAATGGGATGGGAACAGCGGGAATGGGAGAGCGGGATAGCGGGAATGGGAGAGCGGGATAGCGGGAATGGGATGGGAACAGCGGGAATGGGATGGGAACAGCGGGAATGGGATGGGAACAGCGGGAATGGGAGAGCGGGAATGGGATGGGAACAGCGGGAATGGGATAGCGGGATAGCGGGATAGCGGGAATGGGAATGGGATATTGGGAATAGTGGGAATGGGATGGGAATGGGACAGGAACGGGAATGGGATGGGAACAACGGGAATGGGACGGGAATGGGATGGGAATGGGAATGGAATGGGATGGGAATGGGAATGGAATGGGATGGGAATGGGAATGGAATGGGATATCGGGAATAGTGGGAACGGGATGGGAATGGGATGGGAATGAGATGGGAACGGCGGAAATGGGGCAGGAATGGGATGGGAATGGGATGGGAACGGTGGGAATGGGATGGGAATGGGATGGGAATGGGATGGGAATGGGATGGGAACGGTGGGAATGGGATGGGAATGGGAATGGAATGGGATGGGAATGGGAATGGGACGGGAATGGGATATCGGGAATAGTGGGAACGGGATGGGAATGGGACAGGAACGGGAATGGGATGGGAACAATGGGAATGGGATGGGAATGGGATGGGAATGGGAATGGAATGGGGCAGGAATGGGACGGGAACAACGGGAACGGAGGGAATGGGACGGGATATTGGGAATAGCAGGAATGGGATGGGAACGGCGGGAATGGGGTGGGAATAGTGGGAATGGGTTGGGATATTGAGATATCAGGATTGGGTCAGGATATTGGGAATGGGATGGATCCAGAATACCCTGATGGATCCCAATCCCAAATGCCCTGAAGGATCCTGAATGCCCCAAAGGATCCCGATCCCGATAATGGATCCCGATCCTGATCCCGATCCTGATCCCAATCCCAATCCCAATGATGGATCCCAATCCCAATCCCAATCCCAATGATGGATCCCAATCCCAATCCCAATCCCAATCCCAATCCCGATCCCAATCCCGATCCCAATCCCAATCCTGATCCCGATCCTGATCCCCATCCCAATCCTGATCCCGATCCCCATCCCACTCCCAATGATGGATCCCGATCCCGATCCCAATCCTGATCCCGATCCCAATGATGGATCCTGATCCCAAATGCCCCAATGATGGATCCCGATCCTGATCCCAATCCCAATCCCGATCCCGATCCTGATGATGGATCCCGATCCCGATCCTAATCCCGATCCCAATCCCGATCCTGATCCCGATCCTGATCCCCATCCCAATCCTGATCCCAATCCCGATCCCCATCCCACTCCCAATGATGGATCCTGATCCCAATCCTGATCCCGATCCCGATCCCGATCCTGATCCCGATCCCAATGATGGATCCTGATCCCAAATGCCCCAATGATGGATCCCGATCCTGATCCCAATCCCGATCCCAATCCTGATGGTGGATCCCAATCCCGATCCTGATCCCGATCCTGATCCCCATCCCAATCCTGATCCCGATCCCAATCCCGATCCCCATCCCAATCCCAATGATGGATCCCGATCCCAATCCCGATCCCGATCCCAATGATGGATCCTGATCCCAAATGCCCCAAAGATGGATCCCGATCCCGATCCCAATCCCAATGATGGATCCCAATCCCAGTCCTGATCCCAATCCCAATCCCGATGATGGACCCCAATCCCGATCCCGATCCCGATCCCAATCCTGATCCCAATCCTGATCCCAATCCCAATCCCGATCCCGATCCCAATGATGGATCCTGATCCCAAATGCCCCAAAGATGGATCCCAATCCCAATCCCAATCCCGATCCCGATTATGGATCCTGATCCCGATCCCGATCCCGATCCCAATCCTGATGATGGATCCCGATCCCAGTCCTGATCCCAATCCCAATCCCGATGATGGATCCCGATCCCAATCCCGATCCCGATCCCAATCCTGATGATGGATCCCGATCCTGATCCTGATCCCAATCCTGATCCCGATCCCAATCCCGATCCTGATCCCAATCCTGATCCCGATCCCGATGATGGATCCCGATCCCAATCCTGATCCTAATCCCGATCCCAATCCCGATCCCGATCCCGATGATCCCGATCCCGATCCCGATCCCAATCCCAATCCCAATTATGGATCCTGATCCCGATCCTGATGATGGATCCCAATCCCGATCCCAATCCTGATCCCAATCCCGATCCTGATCCCGATCCCCATCCCAATCCTGATCCCAATCCTGATCCCGATCCCGATGATCCCGATCCCGATCCCAATGATGGATCCCGATCCCAATCCCGATCCCGATCCTGATCCCAATCCTGATCCCCATCCCAATCCCAATGATGGATCCCGATCCCGATCCTGATCCCGATCCCAATCCCGATCCCGCTCCCGATCCCGATGATCCCGATCCCGCTGATCCCGCTGATCCCGCTGATCCCGCTCCCTCAGCACCTTTTCCGTGTTTTCCAGGAGCCTCTGGAGCTCCTGCACCTTCAGCTCCCTCTCGGCCGCTTCCTGCTCCGCCCGGCGCCGCCCGCGCTCCGCCCGCTCCGCCCGCTCCCGCAGCTGCTCCTGCCAGCGCTGCCACGGGAAAACGGGAAAATGGGAATGGAGAGACCCGGAATGCTCCGGAACCTTCCCTGGCCAGGGAGATCCCACAGAAAACCCGGGAATGGAGAGACCCGGAATGTTCCAGAACCTTCCATGGGCAGGGAGATCCCAAAAAAAACCTCCGGAAACCTTCCCTGGGCAGGGAGATCCCAAAATAAACCCCAGGAATGGAGAGACCAGGAATGTTCCGGAACCTTCCATGGCCAGGGAGATCCCAAAAAAAACCCCGGGAATGGAGAGACCGGGAATGTTCTGGAACCTTCCCTGGCCAGGGAGATCCCACAGAAAATCCTAGGAACCTTCCCTGGCCAGGGAGATCCCGCAAAAAACCCCAGGAATGTTCCGGAACCTTCCCTGGCCAGGGAGATCCCAAAATAAACCCCAGGAATGGAGAGACCAGGAATGTTCCGGAACCTTCCATGGCCAGGGAGATCCCAAAAAAAACCCCGGGAATGGAGAGACCGGGAATGTTCTGGAACCTTCCCTGGCCAGGGAGATCCCACAGAAAATCCTAGGAACCTTCCCTGGCCAGGGAGATCCCGCAAAAAACCCCAGGAATGTTCCGGAACCTTCCATGGGCAGGGAGATCCCACAGAAAAACCCGGGAATGGAGAGACCGGGAATGTTCTGGAACCTTCCCTGGCCAGGGAGATCCCACAAAAAACCCCGGGAATGGAGAGACTGGGAATGTTCCGGAACCTTCCATGGGCAGGGAGATCCCACAGAAAATCCTGGGAATGGAGACACCGGGAATGTTCCGGAACCTTCCACGGCCAGGGAGATCCCACAGAAAACCCCGGGAATGGAGAGACCCGGAATGGTCCGGAACCTTCCCTGGCCAGGGAGATCCCGCAAAAAACCCCGGGAATGGAGAGACCCGGAATGTTCTGGAACCTTCCATGGCCAGGGAGATCCCACAAAAAACCCCGGGAATGTTCTGGAACCTTCCCTTGGAAGGGAGATCCCGCAAAAAACCCTTGGGAATGGTGAGCCTGGGAATGTTCCGGAACCTTCCATGGGCCAGGGAGATCCCACAGAAAATCCTGGGAATGTTCTGGAAATTCCCTGGCCAGGGAGATCCCAAAAAAAACCCCGGGAATGGAGAGACCGGGGATGTTCCGGAACCTTCCCTGGGCGGGGAGATCCTGCAAAAAACCCCGGGAATGGAGAGACCCGGAATGTTCCAGAACCTTCCCTGGCCAGGGAGATCCCACAGAAAACCCGGGAATGGAGAGACCGGGAATGTTCCGGAACCTTCCCTGGGCGGGGAGATCCCGTAAAAACCCCAGGAACCTTCCGGAACCTTCCCTCAGCGGGGAGATCCCACAGAAAACCCCGGAAATGGAGAGACCGGGAATGTTCTGGAACCTTCCCTGGGCAGGGAGATCCCGCAAAAAAAACCCAGGAACCTTCCAGAACCTTCCCTGGGCAGGGAGATCCCACAGAAAAACCCGGGAATGGAGAGACCCGGAATGTTCTGGAACCTTCCCTGGCCAGGGAGATTCCCTGGAAAAATCCTGGGAATGTTCTGGAACTTCCCTGGGCAGGGAGATCCCGCAAAAACCCCGGGAATGGAGAGACCGGGAATGTTCTGGAACCTTCCATGGGCAGGGAGATCCCACAGAAAATCCTGGGAATGTTCCAGAACCTTCCCTGGGCAGGGAGATCCCACAAAAAACCCTGAGAACCTTCCGGAACTTTCCTTGGGAGAAAGATTTTCCTGGAGATGCCTCAAAAATCCCCAGAGCTTCAGAAAGGAAAAAATTCCTCAGAAAATTCCAGGATTTCCATGGGAAAAACCCCCTGGGAATGGATCCCAAGGAACATTCTGGAATTTCCTGGAGATCCTGGAAATTCCCTAAAAAAAAACCCCTGGGAATGGATCCCAAGGAACATTCCGGAACTTCCTGGAAATCCCTGGAAAAAAACCCCTGGGAATGGATCCCAAGGAAAATTCCAGAACTTCCCTCTCCAGGAAGATTTTCCCAGAAATTCCAAATTTTCCCGGAGATCCCTAAAAAAATCCTTGAGAGTTGAAATTCCTTGGGAAAATTCCCAGATTTTGGAGGGAATTTTTGGGAAAAGGAAATCCCGGAATTCCGGGGGCCGATGATGTCATCGGGATTCCCAAAAAAACATCCGGGAGCGGCCGGAATGGATCCGGGAAAGGGATAATTAACGGGGGGAGGGGCAGCAATTAATGCCAGGGAGGGATAATTAACGAGGGAGGGGTAATTAATGGATGGGGGAGGGGATAATTAATGGGGGAGGGGATAATTAATCCTTTGGATAAATCCAGGATAAATCCAGGATAAAGCCAGGAAAAAATGGGAAAAAATCTGGGATAAATCTGGGATAAATCCAGGATAAATCCAGGAAAAATCTGGGATAAATCCAGGAAAAATCCAGGAAAAAATGGGTAAAAATTAGGGATAAATCCAGGATAAATCTGAGATAAATCCAGGATAAATCTGGGATAAATCTGGGATAAATCCAGGATAAATCCAGGATAAATCTCGGATAAATCCAGGATAAATCCTGGAAAAAATGGGAAAAAGTTAGGGATAAATCCAGGAAAAAATCCAGGAAAAATCCAGGATGAATCTGGGATAAATCCAGGAAAAATCCAGGAAAAAATGGGTAAAAATTAGGGATAAATCCAGGATAAATCCAGGATAAATCCAGGATAAATCCAGGAAAAATCCAGGATAAATCCAGGAAAAAATGGGTAAAAATTAGGGATAAATCCAGGATAAATCCAGGATAAATCCAGGATAAATCCAGGAAAAAAAATGGGAAAAAATTAGGGATAAATCCAGGAAAAAATCCAGGATAAATCCAGGATAAATCTGGGATAAATCCAGGATAAATCCAGGATAAATCCAGGAAAAAATGGGTAAAAATTAGGGATAAATCCAGGATAAATCCAGGATAAATCCAGGATAAATAAAATTCCTGAATTTGGTCAAAATCCTCCCAAAAATCCCAAATTTTGGGGAAAATCCTCCCTAAAGTTCCCAAATTTGGGAAAATTCCCCCTAAAATTCCCCAAATTTGGGGAAATTCTCCTTAAAATTCCCAAATTTGGTCAAAATCCTCCCCAAAATTCCTGAATTTGGTCAAAATCTTCCCCAAAATTCCTGAATTTGGGGAAAATCCTTCCCAAAATTTGGGGAAAATCCTTAAAATTCCCAATTTTGGTCAAAATCCTCCCTAAAATTCCCAAATTTTGGGGAAAATCCTCCCAAAAATTCCCAATTTTGGTCAAAATGCCCCCTAAAATTCCCAAATTTTGTTTTTTCCAACCATCAAAAATTCCCCAAATTTGGTTTTTCCAGCCATCAAAAATTCCCAAATTTTTGACTTTTCCAAGAGATCGAAAATCCCCAAATTTGGATTTTTTAGCCAAAATTGAAACCTCCAAATTCCGGATTAAAAATTGGAATTTTTGATTCCAAATTTGGCTGGAAAACACCAAAAAATTCCCAAATTAATCCCAAAATTCCCAATTTTTGGTGGGAATTTTTTTGTTTGAACATTTTTTACCCCGATCCCGAATCCCATCCCGGAAAATTCCGGAATTTTCTCGTTTCCTACCGGATTTTCCTGGGAATTTCCAGGGCAGGAGCAGCTCCCGTTGCTCTCCAGCACCACCTGAAATCCGGGAAAAAAGGGAAAATTGGGATTTATCCCGATTTTTTTTCATTCCTGAGATTCCCAATTCCCTTTTCCCAAATTTCCATGGATTTATTCCCATTTTTTCCCCCCATTTCTGAATTTTTTCCTTCCCAATTTGGGGCAAAATCCGGGAATTTTGGCCAAGGAACGACTCAAAAATTCCAAGATTTTCCCTGGGAGCTCCAAAATTTCCCCAGGAAACCCCAAATTTTCCCATTTTCCACCCAAAAATTGGGAATTTTCCCATTTTCCACCCAAAAATTGGGAATATTCCCATTTTCCGCCAAAAAATTGGGAATATTCTCATTTCCCACCCAAAAATTGGGAATTTTCCCATTTTCCACCCAAAAATTGGGAATATTCCCATTTTCCACCAAAAAATTGGGAATATTCCATTTTTCCACTAAGAAAAAGGGAATATTCCCCCTTTTTCACCCAAAAATCTGAATTTTTTCACCCAAAAATCTGAATTTTTTCACCCAAAAATCTGAATTTTTTCACCCAAAAATTGGAATTTTTTCACCCAAAAATTGGAATTTTTTCACCTAAAAATTGGAATTTTTTCACCTAAAATTGGAATTTTTTCACCTAAAATTGGGATTTTTTCACCCAAAAATTGGAATTTTTTCACCCAAAAATCTGAATTTTTTCACCCAAAAATTGGAATTTTTTCACCTAAAAATTGGAATTTTTTCACCCAAAAATCGGAATTTTTTCACCCAAAAATTGGAATTTTTTCACCCAAAAATCGGAATTTTTTCACCCAAAAATTGGAATTTTTTTTCCCAAAAATCTGAATTTTTTCACCCAAAAATTGGAATTTTTTCACCCAAAAATTGGAATTTTTTCACCTAAAAATTGGAATTTTTTCACCCAAAAATCTGAATTTTTTCACCCAAAAATCTGAATTTTTTCACCCAAAAATCTGAATTTTTTCACCTAAAAATCTGAATTTTTTCACCCCAAAATTGGAATTTTTTCACATAAAAATTGGAATTTTTTCACCCAAAAATTGGAATTTTTTCACCTAAAAATTGGAATTTTTTCACCTAAAAATTGGAATTTTTTCACCTAAAATTGGAATTTTTTCACCCAAAATTGGAATTTTTTCACCCAAAAATTGGAATTTTCCCCTTTTTTACCCCAAATTCTTTCTGGAATTTTTTTTTTTTGAGGAAATTCCCAATTTTTTTGGGTAATTCCCGATTTTTTTACCTCTGAGCTCTCCTGGAATTCCCGGAATTCCTGGAATTCCTGGAATTCCGGCCGGGTCTGGAGTTTGGTGCTCAAATCTTCGCGGAGTTTTTTGAGGACGCTCCCGGCCTTGGAAAAAAAATTGGGAATTTTTTTGGGATTTTGGGAATTTCCAGGGAATTTTGGAGGAGTTGGGAATTTTTGGGATAACGGGGAGGGGGAAAAAAGGGAATAAAACCAAATAAAAATGGGGAAAAATCAAATTAAATCAAATTAAAAATGAAAAAAAAGGAATTTTTGGGGGAAAATTTGGGAAAATTTTTGGTGGGAATTTTGTGGGAATTTTATGGGAATTTTGTGGGAATTTTATGGGAATTTTATGGGAATTTTGGGGGAATTTTGGGGGAATTTTGGGGGAATTTTGGGGGAATTTTGTGGGAATTTTGGGGGAATTTTGTGGGAATTTTGGGGGAATTTTGTGGGAATTTTATGGGAATTTTATGGGAATTTTATGGGAATTTTGTGGGAATTTTGTGGGAATTTTGTGGGAATTTTATGGGAATTTTGTGGGAATTTTGTGGGAATTTTGGGGGAATTTTGTGGGAATTTTATGGGAATTTTGGGGGAATTTTGTGGGAATTTTTGGGAATTTTATGGGAATTTTGTGGGAATTTTATGGGAATTTTGTGGGAATTTTGTGGGAATTTTGTGGGAATTTTATGGGAATTTTGTGGGAATTTTGTGGGAATTTTGGGGGAATTTTATGGGAATTTTGTGGGAATTTTATGGGAATTTTGTGGGAATTTTGTGGGAATTTTGGGGGAATTTTGGAGGAATTTTGTGGGAATTTTATGGGAATTTTGTGGGAATTTTGTGGGAATTTTGTGGGAATTTTGTGGGAATTTTATGGGAATTTTGTGGGAATTTTGTGGGAATTTTATGGGAATTTTGTGGGAATTTTGTGGGAATTTTGTGGGAATTTTGTGGGAATTTTGGGGGAATTTTGGGGGAATTTTGTGGGAATTTTGTGGGAATTTTGGGGGAATTTTGTGGGAATTTTGGGGGAATTTTGTGGGAATTTTGTGGGAATTTTATGGGAATTTTGGGGGAATTTTGGGGGAATTTTGGGGGAATTTTGTGGGAATTTTATGGGAATTTTGTGGGAATTTTGTGGGAATTTTGTGGGAATTTTGGGGGAATTTTGGGGGAATTTTGGGGGAATTTTGAGGGAATTTTGGGGGAATTTTGTGGGAATTTTATGGGAATTTTGTGGGAATTTTGTGGGAATTTTGTGGGAATTTTGTGAGAATTTTGTGGGAATTTTGTGGGAATTTTGTGGGAATTTTGTGGGAATTTTGTGAGAATTTTGTGGGAATTTTGTGGGAATTTTATGGGAATTTTGTGGGAATTTTGTGGGAATTTTGTGGGAATTTTGTGGGAATTTTATGGGAATTTTATGGGAATTTTGTGGGAATTTTGGGGGAATTTTGTGGGAATTTTATGGGAATTTTGGGGGAATTTTGGGGGAATTTTGGGGGAATTTTGGGGGAATTTTGGGGGAATTTTGTGGGAATTGTTGGGAATTTTAAGGGAAAACCAAGGAATTTTTGAGGATTTTGTGGAATTTTGTGGAACTTTTGGGATTTTGAGGGGAATTTGTGGAATTTTGAGGGATTTTTTAGGGAAAACCAAGGAATTTTCAAGGATTTTGTGGAATTTTGTGGGAATTTTGGAAATTTTAATGGAATTTGTGGAATTTTGAGGGATTTTTTAGGGAAAACCAAGGAATTTTTGAGGATTTTGTGGAATTTTGTGGGAATTGTTGGGAATTTGAGGGGAATTTTTGGGAATTTGAGGGGAATTTTTGGGAATTTGAGGGATTTTTTAGGGAAAAATCAAGGAATTTTCAAGGATTTTGTGGAATTTGAGGAACTTTTGGGAATTTGAGGGGAATTTGTGGAATTTTGAGGGATTTTTTAGGGAAAACCAAGGAATTTTTGAGGATTTTGTGGAATTTTGTGGAACTTTTGGGAATTTGAGGGGAATTTTTGGGAATTTTAGTGGAATTTGTCGGATTTTGAGGGATTTTTTAGGGGAAAAATAAGGAATTTTCAAGGATTTTGTGGAATTTTGAGGGATTTTTGGAAATTTTAATGGAATTTGTGGGATTTTTAGTGGAATTTTTGGGATTTTTGAGGATTTTGTGGGAATTTGAGGGATTTTTTTAGGGAAAAACCAGGGAATTTTCAAGGATTTTGTGGAATTTTGTGGAATTTTTGGGATTTTGAGGGGAATTTTTGGGATTTTGAGGGATTTTTTAGGGAAAACCAAGAATTTTCAAGGATTTTGTGGAACTTTTGGGAATTTCAGTGGAATTTGTGGGAATTTGAGGGGAATTTTTGGGATTTTGAGGGATTTTTCAGGGAAAACCAAGGAATTTTCAAGGATTTTGTGAAATTTTTGGGAATTTGAAGGGAATTTGTGGGATTTTGAGGGGAATTTGTGGGAATTTGAGGGATTTTTTAGGGAAAATCAAGGAATTTTCAAGGATTTTGTGGAATTTTGAGGGATTTTTTAGGGAAAAATAAGGAATTTTCGAGGATTTTGTGGAATTCTGTGGGATTTTTGTGGGAATTCCTGGGAATTTTGGGAATTTTGGGAATTTCACCTCCTGGATGTGCCGGACTTCGCTCTTGAGCTGCGTCACCGGCTCCTCGTGGTCCGAGCGAGTCTTGAGATAAACCTGGAATGGGAATGGGAATAAATCGGAATTTTTGGGAATAAATTGGGATTGGGAATGTTCCAAATCCATCCCAGAATTCCCACAGAGTCGGGGAAAAATTCCCAAAAATTCCCTTTTTTTTTTGACCCTGAGTTTTCCTGTTAAATCTGAATTTTCCGGGTTTTTTGGGGGGGAATTTTTGGGAATTTTGTGGGAATTTTTTGGGAATTTTAGGTGGGAATTTTGTGGAAATTTTGGGAGAATATTGGGGAATTTGGGGGAATTTTTTGGGAATTTTATGGGGGAATTTTGGGGAATTTTGTGGGAATTTCTTGGGAATTTTTGGGATAATTTCTTGGGAATTTTGTGGGAATTTTGGAGAATTTCTGGGGAACTTTGGGGGGAATTTTGTGGGAATTTTGTGAGAATATTGTGGAATTTTAGGGGAATTTCTTGGGAATTTTGTGGGAATTTGGGGGGAATTTTGGGGAATTTTGTGGGAATTTTCTGCGGGAAATTTGTGGGATTTGGGGGGAATTTCGGGAAATTTTTGGGAGAATTTCTTTGGAATTTTTGGGAGAATATTGGGGAATTCTCTGGGAATTTCTTGGGAATTTTGGGGGAATATTGAGGAATTTTTTGGAGAATTTATTGGGAATTTTGTGGGAATTTTGTGGGAATTTTGGGAGAATATTGGGGAATTTCGGGGGAATTTTAGGGGAATTTCTTGGGAATTTTGTGGGAATTTTGTGGGAATTTCAGGGGAACTTTTGGGAGAATTTCTTGGGAATTTTGTGGGAATTTTGGGGAATTTCTGGGGAATTTTTGTGGGAATTTCTTGGGAATTTTGTGGGAATTTTGTGGGAATTTCTTGGGAATTTTGTGGGAATTTTGTGGGAATATTGGGGGAATATTGGGGAAATTTTGGAGAATTTTATGTGGGAATTTTGTGGGAATTTGGGGGAATTTCTTGGGAATTTTGTGGGAATTTTGTGGAATTTCAGGGGAACTTTTGGGGGAGTTTCTTGGGAATTTTGTGGGAATTTTGGGAGAATATTAGGGAATTTTAGGGGAATTTTTGTGGGAATTTCTTGGGAATTTCTTGGGAGTTTCTTGGGAATTTCTTGGGAATTTTGTGGGAATTTTGTGAAATTTCTGGGGAACTTTAGGGGGAATTTTGTGGGAATTTTGTGGGAATTTTGTGGGAATTTTGTGGGAATTTCAGGGGAACTTTGGGGGAATTTCTTGGGAATTTTGTGGGAATTTCTTGGGAATTTTGTGGAAATTTCTTGGGAATTTCTTGGGAATATTGTGGAATTTCTTGGGAATTTTGTGGGAATTTCGTGGGAATTTTGTGGGAATTTCTTGGGAATTTTGGGGGAATTTTGGGGAATTTGGGGGAATTTCTTGGGAATTTTGTGGGAATTTTGTGGGAATTTTGTCGGAATTTCAGGGGAACTTCGGGGGAATTTCTTGGGAATTTTGTGGGAATTTCTTGGGAATTTTGTGGGAATTTTGTGAGAATATTGGGGAATTTTGTGGGAATTTTGTGGGAATTTTGTGGGAATATTGTGGGAATTTCAGGGCAACTTTTGTGGGAATTTTGTGGGAATTTGGGGGAATTTCTTGGGAATTTTGTGGGAATTTCTTGGGAATTTCTTGGGAATTTCTTGGGAATTTTGTGGGAATTTTGTGGGAATTTTGTGGTAATTTCAGGGGAACTTTTGTGGGAATTCTGTGGGAATTTCTGGGTGGGAATTTTGGGAATTTCTTGGGAATTTTCAGGAATGACCTTGATGATCTCCTCGTCTCCATCCTTGGATTTGACGCATTCCGAGGCCAAGGAATTCCCGTCGGATCTTTTGGCCACCATGGCAAAGGCTCTTCCCACCGGCTTGGCAGGGAAAAAACGGGAATTCCAGGGAAAAAATTCCCAAAAAAACCCATGGAATTGGAATTTCCCACCCTCAACCCGGTGGCTGGGCGGGAATTATCCCAAAATTCCCGGATTTTCCAGGAAAATCCCAGATTTTCCCAGCCAGATTTATCCCAAAATTCTCATTTTTCTCCCCGAAACTCCCAAATTTCCCTCCCAAATTCCCAATTTCCCCCAGAATTCCCAGATTTTCCCCCAAATTCCCAATTTCCCCATAAATTCCCAGATTTTCCCCCAAATTTCCCAGAATTTCCCCCAAAATTCCCAATTTCCCAGAGTTCCCGAATTTCCCCCCAGAATTCCCGGATTTTCCCCAGAATTCCCAGATTTTCCCCAGAATTCCCAGATTTCCCCCAGAATTCCCAGATTTTCCCCAGAATTCCCATATTTCCCCCAGAATTCCCAGATTTTCCCCAGAATTCCCGGATTTTCCCCCAGAATTCCCGGATTTTCCCCCAGAATTCCCAGATTTTCCCCCAGAATTCCCAGATTTTCCCCAGAATTCCCGGATTTTCCCCAGAATTCCCAGATTTCCCCCAGAATTCCCGGATTTTCCCCCAGAATTCCCAGATTTCCCCCAGAATTCCCAGATTTCCCCCAAATTCCCAGATTTTCCCCAGAATTCCCGGATTTTCCCCCAGAATTCCCGGATTTCCCCCAGAATTCCCAATTTCCCCCAGAATTCCCAGATTTCCCCCAGAATTCCCAGATTTTCCCCCAAATTTCCAGATTTTCCCCCCAGAATTCCCAGATTTTCCCCCAGAATTCCCAGATTTCCCCCAGAATTCCCAGATTTTCCCCAAAATTCCCAGATTTTCCCCCAGAATTCCCAGATTTCCCCCAGAATTCCCAGATTTTCCCCAAAATTCCCGGATTTTCCCCAAAATTCCCAGATTTCACCCCCAAATTCCCAGGTTTTCCCCAGAATTCCCAGATTTCCCCCAAAATTCCCAGATTTTCCCCCAGAATTCCCAGATTTCCCCCCAGAATTCCCAGATTTTCCCCCCAAATTCCCAGATTTCCCCCAGAATTCCCGGATTTTCCCCAGAATTCCCAGATTTTCCCCAGAATTCCCAGATTTTTCCCCAGAATTCCCGGATTTTCCCCCAGAATTCCCAGATTTCCCCCAGAATTCCCGGATTTTCCCCCAGAATTCCCAGATTTTCCCCAGAATTCCCGGATTTTCCCCAGAATTCCCAATTTCCCCCCAGAATTCCCAGATTTTCCCCAGAATTCCCAGATTTTTCCCCAGAATTCCCGGATTTTCCCCCAGAATTCCCAGATTTCCCCCAGAATTCCCGGATTTTCCCCCAGAATTCCCAGATTTTCCCCAGAATTCCCGGATTTTCCCCCAGAATTCCCAGATTTTCCCCCAGAATTCCCAGATTTTCCTCCAGAATTCCCGGATTTTCCCCAGAATTCCCAGATTTTCCCCCAGAATTCCCAGATTTCCCCCAGAATTCCCAGATTTTCCCCAGAATTCCCAGATTTTCCCCAGAATTCCCAGATTTTCCCCCAGAATTCCTGGATTTTCCCCCAGAATTCCCAGATTTCCCCCAGAATTCCCAGATTTCCTCCCAGAATTCCCGGATTTCCCCCCAGAATTCCCGGATTTCCCCCAGAATTCCCAGATTTCCCCAGAATTCCCGGATTTCCCCCCAGATTTCCCAGATTTCCCCCCAGAATTCCCAGATTTTCCCCCAGAATTCCCAGATTTTCCCCAAAAATTCCCGGATTTTCCCTGAATTCCCAGATTTTCCCGAGAATTCCCAGATTTCCCCCAGAATTCCCGGATTTTCCCCAGAATTCCCGGATTTTCCCCCAGAATTCCCGGATTTTCCCCAGAATTCCCAGATTTCCCCCCAGAATTCCCAGATTTCCCCCCAGAATTCCCAGATTTTCCCCCAAATTCCCAGATTTTCCCCAGAATTCCCAGATTTTCCCCAGAATTCCCGGATTTCCCCCCAGAATTCCCAGATTTTCCCCCAGAATTCCCAGATTTTCCCCAGAATTCCCCCAGAATTCCCAGATTTTCCCCAGGATTCCCAGATTTCCCCCCAGAATTCCCAGATTTTCCCCAGAATTCCCAGATTTTCCCCCAGAATTCCCAGATTTTCCCCCCAGAATTCCCAGATTTTCCCCAGAATTCCCAGATTTCCCCCAGAATTCCCGGATTTTCCCCCAGAATTCCCAGATTTTCCCCAGAATTCCTGGATTTTCCCGCCAAAACTCCCGAATTTCCCCCCCAAATTCCCAGATTTTCCCCCAGAATTCCCAGATTTTCCCCAGAATTCCCAGATTTCCCCAGAATTCCCAGATTTCCCCCCAGAATTCCCAGATTTCCCCCAGAATTCCCGGATTTTCCCCCAGAATTCCCGGATTTCCAACCAAATTCCTGGATTTCCCCCCAGAATTCCCGGATTTCCCCCAGAATTCCCAGATTTTCCCCAGAATTCCCAGATTTTCCCCAAAACTCCCGGATTTTCCCCCCAAATTCCCAGATTTTCCCCAGAATTCCCAGATTTTCCCCCAAAACTCCCAGATTTCCCCAGAATTCCTGGATTTTCCCCCAGAATTCCCAAATTTCACCCCAAAATTCCCAGATTTTCCCCCAGAATTCCCGGATTTTCCCCCAGAATTCCCAGATTTTCCCCAGAATTCCCGGATTTTCCCCAGAATTCCCAATTTCCCCCCAGAATTCCCAGATTTTCCCCAGAATTCCTGGATTTTCCCCCCAAAACTCCCGAATTTCCCCCCCAAATTCCCAGATTTTCCCCAGAATTCCCAGATTTTCCCCAGAATTCCCAGATTTCCCCCAGAATTCCCGGATTTTCCCCCAGAATTCCCAGATTTTCCCCCAGAATTCCCAGATCTCCCCCAGAATTCCCAGATTTTCCCCAGAATTCCCAGAATTTCCCCCAAAATTCCCAATTTCCCCCCAGAATTCCTGGATTTTCCCCCAGAATTCCCAGATTTTCCCCCAGAATTCCCAGATTTTCCCCAGAATTCCCCCAGAATTCCCAGATTTTCCCCAGAATTCCCAGATTTTCCCCCAGAATTCCCAGATTTTCCCCAGAATTCCCGGATTTTCCCCAGAATTCCCGGATTTTCCCCAGAATTCCCGGATTTTCCTCACCTTCTGTTTGGGTCGATCCCCGGGGGGGTCCCTGGGCAGGCGCAGCCTCAGCCCCGGCCCGGCCTCCTGCGGAAAATTGGGAATAAAAACCGGGATTTGGGAATTTTTGGGAATTTTGGGGGATTTTTGGGGATAAAAAAGGAAAAAAAAGGAAAAAAATTAAAAAAAAAAAAAAAATCAGGAAAAATCTGGTAAAAAATCCAGGAAAAATTTGGGATAAATCCAAGATGAATCCGGGATAAACTGGGGAGAAATTAGGGATAAATCCAGGGAAAATCCAGGAAAAATCCAGGAAAAAATGGGTAAAAATTCCAGGAAAAATCCAGGAAAAATCCAGGATAAATCCACGGAAAAAATGGGAAAAAATTAGGGATAAATCCAGGAAAAATCCAGGAAAAATCCAGGAAAAAAATGGGTAAAAAATAGGGATAAATCCAGGAAAAATCCAGGATAAATCCAGGAAAAATCCAGGAAAAATCCAGGATAAATCCAGGATAAATCCAGGAAAAAATGGGAATAAATTAGGGATAAATCCAGGATAAATCCAGGAAAAATCCTGGAAAAAATGGGTAAAAATTAGGGATAAATCCAGGATAAATCCAGAAAAAAAAAGGGTAAAAATCCAGGATAAATCCAGGAAAAATCCAGGAAAAAATGGGAAAAAATTAGGGATAAATCCAGGAAAAATCCCAGATAAATCCAGAAAAAAATCTGGGATAAATCTGGTAAAAATCCAGGATAAATCCAGGGAAAAAATGGGTAAAAAATAGGGATAAATCCAGGATAAATCCAGGATAAATCTGGGATAATTCTGGTAAAAATCCAGTAAAAATCCAGGATAAATCCAGGATAAATCTAGGAAAAAATGGGTAAAAATTAGGAATAAATCCAGGAAAAATCCAGGATAAATCCATGGAAAATTGGGAAAAAATTAGGGATAAATCCAGGAAAAATCCAGGAAAAATCCAGGAAAAAAAGGGGTAAAAAATAGGGATAAATCCAGGAAAAATCCAGGAAAAATCCAGGATAGATCCAGGATAAATCCAGATTAAATCCAGGATAAATCCAGGATAAATCCAGGATAATTCCAGGAAAAATCCAGGAAAAATCCAGGATAATTCCAGGATAAATCCAGGATAAATCCAGGATAATTCCAGGATAAATCCAGGATAAATCCAGGATAAATCCAGGAAAAAAATGGGCAAAAATCCAGGATAAATCCAGGATAAATCCAGGATAAATCCAGGATAAATCCAGGATAAATCCAGGAAAAATCCAGGATAATTCCAGGATAAATCCAGGAACAAAATGAGAAAAAATTAGGGATAAATCCAGGATAAATCCAGGAAAAATCCAGGATAAATCCAGAAAAAAATGGGAAAAAATTAGGGATAAATCCAGGATAAATCCAGGATAAATCCAGGATAATTCCAGGATAAATCCAGGATAATTCCAGGATAAATCCAGGATAAATCCAGGATAAATCCAGGATAATTCCAGGATAATTCCAGGATAAATCCAGGATAATTCCAGGATAATTCCAGGATAAATCCAGCCCTTCCCACTTTTTTCCCCTGGGATCAGGAATTGTGGAGGGAAGGAAAAACGACGCCAGATCCCAAATTTTTGGTTTTTTTTGGGAATTTTCCAAGAATTCCAGGACTCACCTCTGGATTCCAGGCAGATTTGGGGTCCCCTCCGGAATTTTCCAGGGATCCAGGGGAGTTTTCCAGGCTGGAAAATTCCGGGAATTCCGTGGGACGCCTCATGCTCAGCTCCTGCTGATCCAGAAAATTCCCAAAATTCCCAAAATTCCCAAAATTCCCAAATTCTCATCCCAAGGAATTTTTCCAGCCTGACCCCAGGGGGATTTTTTTTTGGGAATTCACCAGGAATGGGAATTTTGGGAATTCCCAAAAAATCCTGGGATGGGAACTCCTAAAAATTCCAGGGAATCCCAAGGAAAAAATTCTGGGAATTTTGGGAATTCCCAAAAAATCCTGGGATGGGAACTCCTAAAAATTCCAGGAGTGGGGAATCCCAAGGAAAAAATTCCGGGAATTTTGGGAATTCTCAGTGATCCCAAACCTTTTAAAAGGTTGGGAATGAGGAATTTCCCTCTGGAAAACCGGGAAAAGCATCCCAGAATCCCGGGAAAAATCCCAGATTCCCAAATCCATAAAAAAATCCCTGGGATTTTCGGGATTTGAGGCTCAAAATTCCCAAAATTCCCGGGATTTGGGGCGGGGTTGGATTTTTTTGGGAATGTTCCAACCCCGCCCCGAGGCTCAGCCGGGAAAAGCGGGAAAAAAAACCGGGAAAAAAAACCGGGAAAAAAAAAATTTGGGAAAACTCCTGAAATCCCAGCTGGAAAAAATTCGGGATTTGTAATTCCCAACCTCCCAAAAAATCGGGATTTTGGGGATTTTTGGGAAAGATTCCCGAGGAATTTGTGGGAAAAGGAGAAGGGAAAATCCCGGGATGAGGTTTGGGGTTGGAATGGGGGGAAAAAAGGGATTTGGGATCCCTAAAAATTGGATCCAGGAAGGGGAAAAATCCCGGGAATTCCGGGAATCCCGAGGAGGAGGAAGAGGAGGGGTCCGGGAATTTGGGGGAGGGGTCCCGGGGTTTTTAGGGAAAGGATACGGGAATTTTCGGGGAAAAATTTGGGAATTCGGGAATTCCGAAGGGATTTGGGATCCCCCAAAAATCCATGAGGGGGGAAAAATCCTGGGAATTCTGGGGAGGGGTCCCGGGGGAACTTTTTTGGGAAGGATTTGGGAATTTGGGGAGGGGTCCCGGGAATTCTGAATCCCTCAAAAATCGCTTCGGGAGGGGGAAAAAATCCCGGGAATTCCGGGAATGAGGAAGAGGAGGGGTCCGGGAATTTGGGGGAGGGGTCCCGGGGTTTTTAGGGAAAGGATCCGGGAATTTTCGGGGAAAAATTTGGGAATTCGGGAATTCCGAAGGGATTTGGGATCCCCCAAAAATCGCTTCAGGAGGGGGAAAAAATCCCGGGAATTCCGGGAATCCCGAGGAGGAGGAAGAGGAGGGGTCCGGGAATTTGGGGGAGGGGTCCCGGGGTTTTTAGGGAAAGGATCCGGGAATTTTCGGGGAAGGATTTGGGAATTTGGGGAGGGGTCCCGGGAATTCCAAAGGGATTTGGGATCCCCCTAAAATCGTTTCAGGAGGGGGAAAAAATCCCGGGAATTCCGGGAATTCCGAGGAGGAGGAAAAGGAGGGGGGGTCCCGCGGTTTTTAGGGAAAGGATCCGGGAATTTTTTGGGAAGGATTTGGGAATTTGGGGAGGGGTCCCGGGAATTCCAAAGGGATTTGGGATCCCCCAAAAATCGTTTCAGGAGGGGGAAAAAAATCCCGGGAATTCCGGGAATTCCGAGGAGGAGGAAAAGGAGGAAAAGGAGGGGGGGGTCCCGCGGTTTTTAGGGAAAGGATCCGGGAATTTTAGGAAGGATTTGGGAATTTGGGGAGGGGTCCCGGGAATTCCAAAGGGATTTGGGATCCCCCCAAAATCGTTTCAGGAGGGGGGAAAAATCCCGGGAATTCCGGGAATTCCGGGAATTCCGAGGAGGAGGAAAAGGAGGGGGGGTCCCGGGGTTTTTAGGGAAAGGATCCGGGAATTTTTTGGGAAGGATTTGGGAATTTGAGGAGGGGTCCCGGGAATTCCGAGTCCCCCAAAAATCGTTTCAGGAGGGGGAAAAAATCCTGGGAATTCCGGGAATCCCGAGGAGGAGGAAAAGGAGGGGGGGTCCCGCGGTTTTTAGGGAAAGGATCCGGGAATTTTCGGGGGAAAATTTGGGAATTCGGGAATTCCGAAGGGATTTGGGACCCCCCCAAAATCGTTTCAGGATGGGGGAAAAAATCCCGGGAATTCCGGGAATGAGGAAGAGGAGGGGTCCGGGAATTTGGGGGAGGGGTCCCGGGGTTTTTAGGGAAAGGATCCGGGAATTTTCTGGGAAGGATTTGGGAATTTGGGGAGGGGTCCCGGGAATTCCGGAGGGATTTGGGATCCCCCAAAAATCGTTTCAGGAGGGGGAAAAAAATCCCGGGAATTCCGGGAATTCCGAGGAGGAGGAAAAGGAGGGGGGGGTCCCCGCGGTTTTTAGGGAAAGGATTCGGGAATTTTCTGGGAAGGATTTGGGAATTTGGGGAGGGGTCCCGGGAATTCCAAAGGGATTTGGGATCCCCCCAAAATCGTTTCGGGAGGGGGAAAAAATCCCGGGAATTCCGGGAATTCCGAGGAGGAGGAAAAGGAGGGGTCCGGGAATTTGGGGGAGGGGTCCCGGGGTTTTTAGGGAAGGGATTCGGGAATTTTCGGGGAAGGATTTGGGAATTTGGGGAGGGGTCCCGGGAATTCCAAAGGGATTTGGGATCCCCCCAAAATCGTTTCAGGAGGGGGAAAAATCCCGGGAATTCCGGGAATGAGGAAGAGGAGGGGTCCGGGAATTTGGGAAGGGGTCCCGCGGTTTTTAGGGAAAGGATCCGGGAATTTTCGGGGAAAAATTTGGGAATTTGGGAATTCCGAAGGGATTTGGGACCCCCCAAAAATCGTTTCAGAAGGGGGAAAAATCCCGGGAATTCCGGGAATCCCGGGAATTCCGAGGAGGAGGAAAAGGAGGAAAAGGAGGGGGGGTCCCGGGGTTTTTAGGGAAGGGATTCGGGAATTTTCTGGGAAGGATTTGGGAATTTGGGGAGGGGTCCCGGGAATTCCAAAGGGATTTGGGATCCCCCGAAAATCCATGGGGGGGAAAAATCCCGGGAATTCCGGGAATCCCGGGAATTCCGAGGAGGAGGAAAAGGAGGGGGGGTCCCGGGGTTTTTAGGGAAAGGATCCGGGAATTTTCTGGGAAGAATTTGGGAATTTGGGGAGGGGTCCCGGGAATTCCGGAGGGATTTGGGATCCCCCTAAAATCGTTTCAGGAGGGGGAAAAAATCCCGGGAATTCCGGGAATTCCGAGGAGGAGGAAAAGGAGGGGGGGTCCCGGGGTTTTTAGGGAAAGGATCCGGGAATTTTTTGGGAAGGATTTGGGAATTTGGGGAGGGGTCCCGGGAATTCCAAAGGGATTTGGGATCCCCCCAAAATCGTTTCAGGACGGGGAAAAATCCCGGGAATTCCGGGAATTCCGAGGAGGAGGAAAAGGAGGGGGGGTCCCGGGGTTTTTAGGGAAAGGATCCGGGAATTTTCGGGGAAGGATTTGGGAATTTGGGGAGGGGTCCCGGGAATTCCGGAGGGATTTGGGATCCCCCAAACTCTTCCCAGGACGGGGGGAGGGGTTGGGAAGAGCCCGAGAGTTCCGGGAATGGGGAAAGGAGAGGAATTTTGGGAAAGGGGATCCAGGAATTTTCGGGGAAGGCTCCCGAGGTTTTTTAGGGAAAAGCTCCAGGAATTTTGGGAAGGGATCCGGGAATTTGGGCAACCCCAAAAAAAGGGGAAAAAACCCAAAAATCCCGGGAGTTCCGGGAAGAGCCAAAAAAAAAGGCCCGGAAGTTTTTTTGGGAGGGGGGGGGAGGAAAATCCAGGGAATTTTGGGGGGGGAAGGAGTGAGAAAAACGCGGGAATTTTTTTAGGGATGGAGGCGGGAATTTTTGGGGGAAAGGATTTGGGAATTCGGGGAGGGATCCGGGGTCTCACCGCCTTTTCCAGGAGCGCGGCCCAGCCCTGGAGCCCGTTCATGGCCCCGCCGCCACTTCCGCCTCACCTGAGCCAGGTGGCCACGCCCACCGAGGCCACGCCCACCGAGGCCACGCCCATCGAGGCCACGCCCACCCCCCAAATGGAGCCGGGTTGGCCACGCCCACGCTGGCCACGCCCACTCCGCCCGCGAAATGGATCCGTGGTGGCCACGCCCACTCCCCCAAATGGACCCGGGTTGGCCACGCCCACTCTGGCCACGCCCACTCCGCCCGCGAAATGGACCCGTGGTGGCCACGCCCCCTTCTGACCACGCCCACTCCCCGAAATTGCTCAGCGGTGGCCACGCCCCCTTTGGACACGCCCCCTTTGGACACGCCCACTTCACCTGCGAGATGGACCCGTGGTGGCCACGCCCACTCTGGCCACGCCCCCTTTGGCCACGCCCCCTCTGGCCAAGCCCACTCACCCAAAATGGTTCCGTGGTGGCCACGCCCCCTTTGGCCACGTCCTCTTTGGCCACGCCTCCTCTGGCCACGCCTCCTCTGGCCACGCCCACTTTGGCCACGCCCACCCTGTCCGCGAAATGGGCCCGTGGTGGCCACGCCCACTCTGGCCACGCTCACTCCCCCGAAATGGATCCGTGGTGGCCACGCCCCCTTTGGACACGCCCCCTTTGGACACGCCCACTTCACCTGCGAGATGGACCCGTGGTGGTCACGCCCACTCTGGCCACGCCCCCTTTGGCCACGCCCCCTCTGGACAAGCCCACTCACCCAAAATGGTTCCGTGGTGGCCACGCCCCCTTTGGTCACGCCCCCTTTTGCCACGCCCACTCCCCAAAATGGCTCTGTGGTGACCACGCCCCCTTTGGACACCCCTTTGACCACGCCCACTCGGCCACGCCCCCTTGGACACCCCTTTGGCCGCGCCCCCTTTGGCCACGCCCCCTTTGGCCACGCCCCCTCCACCCGCGAAATGGAGCCTTATTGGTCACGCCTCCTTTGGCCACGCCCACTCCCCCGAAATGGACCCGTGGTGGCCACGCCCCCTTTGGACACCCCTTTGGCCACGCCCATTTGGCCACGCCCACTCACCTAAATGGATCAGTGGTGGCCACGTCCCCTTTGGCCACGCCCCCTTTGGCCACGCCCACCCCCCGAAATGAATCAGTTGTGACGACGCCCCCTTAGCCACGCCCCCTTTGGCCACGCCCACTCAAGAAATGGCTCCGTGGTGACCACGCCCCCTTTGGACACCCCTTTGGCCACGCCCCCTTGGCCACGCCCACTCACAAAAAATGACGCAGTGGTGGCCACGCCCCCTTTGACTATGTCCCCTTTGGCCACCCCCCTTGGCCACGCCCCCTCCGACCACGCCCCCTCTGACCACGCCCACCCTGCCCGCAAAATGGACCCGTGGTGGCCACGCCCCCTTTGGCCACGCCCACTCTGCAAAATGGATTCTGATTGGTCACATCCCCTTTGGTCCCGCCCCCTTTGGCCACGCCCCCGTGTTTTCGGTTTGGCCACGCCCCCTTGGTGTGCCCATATATGGGCATGGCTGGATATGGGGTGAGGTGAGGCCACGCCCACTGAAGAGGCCACGCCCACAAAAGGGAGGGAATTTGGGGAAAATTGGGGAAAAAAACTGAGGGAAAATTGGGATAAAAGTGGGATAAAAGTGGGATAAAAATTGGGGGAAAATTGGGATAAAATTGGGATAAAATTGGGATAAAAGTGGGGGGAAATTGGGATAAAATTGGGATAAAAATTGGGATTAAAGTGGGGGAAAACTGGGATTAAATTGGGAGAAAACTGGGGGAAAATTGGGATAAAAACTGGGATAAAATTGGGATAAAGTTGGGATAAAACTGGGGAAAAAATGGGGGGAAATTGGAATAAAATTGAGATAAAAGAGATAAAATTGAGATAAAAATTGGGGGAAAATTGGGATAAAATTGGGATAAAATTGAGATAAAAATTGGGATAAAATTGGGATAAATTTGGGATAAAAATTGGGATAAAAGTTGGATAAAATTGGGGAAAATTGGGATGAAAGTGGGGGAAAATTGGGATAAAAGTGAGGGAATATTGGGATAAAGTTGGGATAAAAATTGGGGGGAAATTGGGATAAAATTGGGATAAAAAGTGGGATAAAAAGTGGGGGAAAATTGGGATAAAAGTGGGGAAAAATTGGGATAAAAATTGGGGAAAATTGGGGGAAAATTGGGGGAAAATTGGGGGAAAATTGGGATAAAAATTGGGATAAAAGTGGGGGAAAATTGGGATAAAAATTGGGGAAAATTGGGATAAAACTGGGATAAAATTGGGATAAAATTGGGATTAGAGTGGGGGAAAATTGGGATAAAAATTGGGATAAAATTGGGTGAAAATTGGGATAAAAATTGGTGGAAAATTGGGATAAAATTGGGGAAAACCGGGATAAAAGTGGGGGAAAAGCTGGGGCAAAGCCGTGCCTGTGGAATTTTAGGAAATTCCAGAGTTTTGGGGAACTTTGGGGCGTTCCCACCCAGAATTCCCAAAAATTTCCCCTCCAAATTCCCGAGATTTTCCAAACATTCCCACCCAGAATTCCGGAGAATTCCCACTCAGAATTCCCGACAATTCCTGCTTGAGAATTCCCAAATCCCACCCAGAATTCCCAAAAAATTCCCAACGATTCCCTTCAAAGCCCTGAATTTTATTCCAAACACCTTCGGGAGGAGCCCAAGGGAGGGGTGGAAATAAAATTCCCAAATCCCAGAAATCCCAGGATTCCACCAAAGTTATTCCAGGAGCTGAGAAATTCTGGGAATTCCTGGGAATTCCTGGGAATCAGGAGGTCCCCAAGGGGGTCCCAGCCCCTCTTTGGGAATTTTTTCCCATGGAGCAGCCGAATCCTGGGGCTGATCCCGGCTGGAATTCCGGGGCTGATCCCGGATCCAATCCTGGCTGGAATTCCCGGGCTGATCCCGGCTGGAATTCCCAGGGCTGATCCCGGCTGGAATTCCCGGGGCTGATCCCGGCTGGAATTCCCGGGGCTGATCCCGGCTGGAATTCCCGGGGCTGATCCCGGATCCAATCCCAGCTGGAATTCCTGGGGCTGATCCCGGCTGGAATTCCCGGGGCTGATCCCGGCTGGAATTCCGGGGCTGATCCCGGATCCAATCCTGGCTGGAATTCCAGGGCTGATCCTGGCTGGAATTCTGGGGTTGATCCCGGCTGGGATTCCCGGGGCTGATCCCGGATCCAATCCCAGCTGGATTCCCGGGGCTGATCCCGGCTGGAATTCCCGGGGCTGATCCCGGCTGGAATTCCCGGGGCTGATCCCAGCTGGAATTCCCGGGGCTGATCCCAGCTGGAATTCCCGGGGCTGATCCCGGCTGGAATTCTGGGGTTGATCCCGGCTGGAATTCCGGGGCTGATCCCAGCTGGGATTCCCGGGGCTGATCCCGGATCCAATCCTGGCTGGAATTCTGGGGTTGATCCCGGCTGGAATTCCCGGGGCTGATCCTGGCTGGAATTCCCGGGGCTGATCCCAGCTGGAATTCCCGGGGCTGATCCCGGATCCAATCCCAGCTGGAATTCCGGGGCTGATCCCGGCTGGAATTCCCGGGGCTGATCCCGGCTGGAATTCCTGGGGCTGATCCCGGATCCAATCCTGGCTGGAATTCCTGGGGCTGATCCCAGCCGGGATTCCCGGGACTGATCCCGGATCCAATCCTGGCTGGAATTCCGGGGCTGATCCCGGCTGGAATTCCAGGGCTGATCCCGGATCCAATCCTGGCTGGAATTCCGGGGCTGATCCCGGCTGGAATTCCCGGGGCTGATCCCGGCTGGAATTCCTGGATCCAATCCTGGGAATTCCCAGGAATCAGCAGGAGGGGGCTGATCCCAGGTCAGGATTGATCCTGGAGCCGATCCCGGATCTGATCCCAGCTGGAATTCCCGGGAATCAGCAGGAGGGGGCTGATCCTGGAGCTGATCCCAGATCGGGATTGATCCTGGATCTGATCCCGGCTGGAATTCCCGGGAATCAGGAGGAGGCTGATCCTGGAGCCAGTCCCGGATCGGGATTGATCCTGGAGCCGATCCCGGGGCTGATCCCGGATCCAATCCCGGCTGGAATTCCCAGGAATCAGCAGGAGGAGGCTGATCCTGGAGCCGATCCCAGATTGGGATTGATCCTGGAGCTGATCCTGGCTGGAATTCCCGGGAATCAGCAGGAGGAGGCTGATCCAGGGGCTGATCCCAGGTCAGGATTGATCTTGGAGCCGATCCCAGATCGGGATTGATCCTGGAGCCGATCCCGGAGCCGATCCTGGATCCAACCCCCCCAGAATTCCCAGGAATCAGGAGGAGGGGGCTGATCCTGGAGCCGGTCCCAGATCAGGATTGATCCCGGATCCGATCCCAGCTGGAATTCCCATTAATCAGGAGGAGGGGGATGATCCCAGGTCAGGACTGATCCTGGAGCTGATCCTGGAGCTGATCCCGGGGCTGATCCCGGATCCGATCCCCCCAGAATTCCTGGGAATCAGCAGGAGGGGGCTGATCCCAGGTCAGGATTGATCCCGGAGCTGATCCCGGAGCTGATGCCGGATCTGATCCCAGCTGAAACTCCTGGGAATCAGGAGGAGGGGGCTGATCCCAGATCGGGATTGATCCTGGAGCCGATCCCGGAGCCGATCCTGGATCCAAGTCCCCCAGAATTCCCAGGAATCAGGAGGAGGGAGCTGATCCCAGATCGGGATTGATCCTGGAGCCAATCCCGGAGCCGATCCTGGATCCAAGTCCCCCAGAATTCCCGGGAATCAGGAGGGGACTGATCCAGGGGCTGATCCCAGATCGGGATTGATCCCGAAGCCGATCCCAGAGCTGATCCTGGAGCCAATCCCGGCTGGAATTCCCAGGAATCAGCAAGAGGGGGCTGATCCTGGGGCTGATCCCAGATCGGGATTGATCCTGGAGCCGATCCCAGGTCAGGATTGATCCTGGAGCCGATCCCGGAGCCGATCCCAGCTCTCAACGGCAGCTCCGTCATTCCCGTCATTCCCGTCATTCCCATCATTCCCAGCATTCCCAAAATTCCCAAAATTCCCGGAATTCCCATCATTCCGGGCTCAGCAGGAGCTGGCCTGCAGGTTGGCCTCGCTCAGGAGGGAGGCGAAGGCAGCGGATCCGAATTCCTCATCCGAGCTCAGCCGCTCGTCCTGGAGCGCAGAATCCACGGCCCGGCGCCTGCGGGGAACATTCCGGCATTTTCCATGGAATTCCCAGCCTTTTCCATGGAATTCCCGGCTTTTCCATGGAATTCCTGGCATTTTCCATGGAATTCCCGGCTTTTCCCAAGGAATTCCTGGCTTTTCCCAAGGAATTCTGGGTTTTGCTCATGGAATTCCCAGCCTTTTCCATGGAATTCTGGGTTTTTTCTATGGAATTCCCCACTTTTACCATTGAATTCCTGGCCTTTCCCAAGGAATTCCTGGCCTTTTCCATGGAATTCTGGGGTTTTTTTTTCCATGGAATTCTGGGTTTTTCCCAAGGAATTCCCAGCTTTTCCTGGAATTCCCGGCTTTTCCCAAGGAATTCTGGGGTTTTCCATGAAATTCTGGGTTTTTTTCTATGGAATTCCCCACTTTTTCAATGGAATTCCCAGCTGTTCCTGGAATTCCCAGCCTGTTCCTGGAATTCCCAGCTTTTCCCAAGGAATTCACAGCTTTTTCTATGGAATTCTGGGGTTTTTCTATGGAATTCCCCACTTTTTCCATGGAATTCCTGGCTTTTCCCAAGGAATTCTGGGGTTTTTCATGGAATTCTGGGGTTTTTTTCTATGGAATTCCCAGTGTTTTCCATGGAATTCTGGTTTTTTTCTATGGAATTTCCCACCTTTTCCATGGAATTCTCAGCTTTTCCCAAGGAATTCCTGGCCTTTCCCAAGGAATTTCCAGCCTTTTCCATGGAATTCTGGGTTTTTTCCCATGGAATTCTGGTTTTTTCTTTCCATGGAATTCTGGGGTTTTCCCATGGAATTCCCGACCTTTCCCAAAGAATTCTGGGCCTTTCCCATGGAATTCTGGGTTTTTCCCAAGGAATTCCCAGCTTTTCCTGGAATTCCCAGATTTTCCCAAGGAATTCCCGGCCTTTTCCATGGAATTCTGAGGTTTTCCCATGGAATTCTGGGGGTTTTCTTTCCATGGAATTCTGGGGTTTTTTCCATGGATTTGGGAAGGATTTGGATTCCCAGGCCTCCTTTTCCATGGATTTCAGCCTTTTCCAAATGGGAATTCCCACGGATTTTTGTGATTTTTTTACAAATTCCAGATTTTTTCCCAGGAATTCCAGAATTCCATGGATTTGGGAAGGATTTGGATTCCCAGGCTTCCTTTTCCATGGATTTCAGGCTTTTCCAAGTGGGAATTTCCACGGATTTTCGTGGATTTTTTGATGAATTTCCACAGATTTTCGTGGATTTTTTTACAAATTCCGGATCTTTTCCCACAGATTTGAGAATTCCATGGATTTGGGAAGGATTTGGATTCCCAGGCTTCCTTTTCCATGGATTTCAGCCTTTTCCAAGTGGGAATTCCCACGGATTTTCGTGGATTTTTTCAATGAATTTCCACGGATTTTCGTGGTTTTTTCAATGAATTCCAGATTTTTTCCCAGGGATTCCAGAATTCCATGGATTTGGGAAGGATTTGGATTCCCAGGCTTCCTTTTCCATGGATTTCAGCCTTTTCCAAGTGGGAATTTCCACGGATTTTCGTGGATTTTTTCAATGAATTTCCACGGATTTTCGTGGATTTTTTGATGAATTTCCACGGATTTTCATGGTTTTTTGCTGAATTCCAGATTTTTTCCCAGGGATTCCAGAATTCCATGGATTTGGGGAGGATTTGGATTCCCAGGCTTCCTTTTCCATGGATTTCAGCCTTTTCCAAGTGGGAATTTCCATGGATTTTCGTGGATTTTTTCAATGAATTTCCACGGATTTTCGTGGATTTTTTGATGAATTTCCACAGATTTTCGTGGTTTTTTTGCTGAATTCCAGATTTTTCCCCAGGGATTCCAGAATTCCATGGATTTGGGGAGGATTTGGATTCCCAGGCTTCCTTTTCCATGGATTTCAGGCTTTTCCACGTGGGAATTTCCACGGATTTTTGTGGTTTTTTCAATGAATTTCCACGGATTTTCGTGGTTTTTTTGCTGAATTCCAGATTTTTTCCCAGGGATTCCAGAATTCCATGGATTTGGGAAGGATTTGGATTCCCAGGCCTCCTTTTCCATGGATTTCAGCCTTTTCCAAGTGGGAATTTCCACGGATTTTCATGGATTTTTTCAATGAATTTCGGATTTTCATGGTTTTTTCAATGAATTCCAGATTTTTTCCCACAGATTCCAGAATTCCATGGATTTGGGGAGGATTTGGATTCCCAGGCTTCCTTTTCCATGGATTTCAGCCTTTTCCAGGTGGGAATTTCCACGGATTTTCATGGATTTTTTCAATGAATTTCCACGGATTTTCGTGGATTTTTTGATGAATTTCCACGGATTTTCGTGGATTTTTTCAATGAATTTCGGATTTTCGTGGTTTTTTTTACAAATTCCAGATTTTTTCCCAGGAATTCCAGAATTCCATGGATTTGGGAAGGATTTGGATTCCCAGGCTTCCTTTTCCATGGATTTCAGGCTTTTCCACGTGGGAATTTCCACGGATTTTTGTGGATTTTTCAATGAATTTCCACAGATTTTCGTGGTTTTTTTGCTGAAATCCAGATTTTTTCCCAGGGATTCCAGAATTCCATGGATTTGGGGAGGATTTGGATTCCCAGGCTTCCTTTTCCATGGATTTCAGGCTTTTCCAAGTGGGAATTCCCACGGATTTTCGTGGATTTTTTCAATGAATTTCCACGGATTTTCGTGGATTTTTTGATGAATTTCGGATTTTCGTGGTTTTTTTACAAATTCCAGATTTTTTCCCAGGAATTCCAGAATTCCATGGATTTGGGGAGGATTTGGATTACCAGGCTTCCTTTTCCATGGATTTCAGGCTTTTCCAAGTGGGAATTTCCACGGATTTTCGTGAATTTTTTGATGAATTTCCACGGATTTTCGTGGATTTTTTGATGAATTTCCACGGATTTTCGTGGTTTTTTCAATGAATTTCACATTTTTTTCCCAGGAATTCCAGAATTCCATGGATTTGGGAAGGATTTGGATTACCAGGCCTCCTTTTCCATGGATTTCAGGCGCCTCTGGAGTTGCTCGTTCAGCTCCTGCTGCTCCTCCAGATCCCGCTGGGATTTTTTCCGGGCGTTTTCCAAGCGTTCGATTTCCTCCTCGGATTCGTCCACCTGACGCTTCAGCGCCTTCACCCGCAGGCTCAGCTGGGAATTCCGGGAATTCGGGAATTTTGGGAAGGGTCAGGAGAATTCCAGGTGGGTGGGAATGGCCCCGGTTGGTGAGGGAATTTTTAGGGATTTTTAAGGGATTTTTTGAGGAATTTTAAAGGGAATTTTATGGGATTTTTATGGAATTTTTATGGATTTTTTGAGGAATTTTAAAGGGAATTTTTAGGGATTTTTAAGGGAATTTTATGGAATTTTTATGGGATTTTTAAGGAATTTTAAAAGGAATTTTAAAGGGAATTTTATGGAATTTTATGGGATTTTAAAGGGATTTTTTTTGAATTTTAAGGGATTTTTAAGGGATTTTTATGGGAATCTTAAAAGGAATTTTATGGATTTTTAAAGGGATTTTTAATGGATTTTTAAAGGGAATTTTATGGAATTTTTATGGGAATTTTTATGGGAATTTTAAAGGGAATTTTTGAGGGATTTTTAAGGGATTTTACAGGGAAATTTTATGGAATTTTTAAGGGATTTTTAAGGGATTTTTAAAGGGAATTTTAAAGGGAATTTTATGGGATTTTTAAGGGATTTTTTAAGGGATTTTTAAGGGATTTTTAAAGGGAATTTTAAAGGGATTTCTAAGGGATTTAAAAGGGAATTTTATGGAATTTTAAAGGGAATTTTTATGGGAATTTTAAAGAGAATTTTATGGGATTTTTAAGGGCATTTTAAGGGAATTTTAAAGGGATTTTATGGAATTTTAAAGAAATTTTAAAGGGAATTTTAAAGGGAATTTTATGGGATTTTTAAGGGAATTTTATGGGATTTTTAAGGGATTTTAAAGGGAATTTTATGGGATTTTTAAGGTATTATAAAGGGAATTTTATGGAATTTTTAAGGGATTTTAAAGAGATTTTATGGAATTTTAAAGGGAATTTTATGGAATTTTTAAGGGATTTTAAAGGGAATTTAAAAGGTAATTTTAATGGGAATTTTAAAGGGAATTCTATGGAATTTTAAGGGATTTTAAATGGAATTTTATGGGATTTTTATGGATTTTTAAAGGGATTTTTAAGGGATTTTAAAGGGAATTTTATGTAATTTTTATGGGAATTTTTATGGGAATTTTAAAGGCAATTTTATGGATTTTTAAAGGGATTTTTAAGGGATTTTAAATGGAATTTTAGGGGATTTTTATGAATTTTTAAAGGAATTTTTAAGGGATTTTAAAAGGGAATTTTATGGGATTTTAAAGGGATTTTTTAAGGAATTTTAAAGGGAATTTTAAAGGAAATTTTAAGGGGATTTTAAGGGGATTTTAAAAGGAATTTAAAGGGAATTTTATGGAATTTTTAAGGGATTTTAAAGGGAATTTTAAAGGGAATTTTAAAGGAATTTTAAGGAATTTTAAAGGGATTTTAAAGGGATTTTTAAGGGATTTTTAAAGGGATTTTTAAAGGATTTTAGAGGGAATTTTATGGAATTTTTAAGGGATTTTAAAGGGAATTTTATGGAATTTTTAAGAGATTTCAAAAGAAATTTTAAAGGAATTTTTAAAGGGAATTTTAAAGGGAATTTTATGGAAATTTTAAGGGATTTTAAATGGAATTTTAGGGGATTTTTATGATTTTTTTAAGGGATTTTTAAGGGAATTTTATGGGATTTTTAAGGGATTTTTAAAGGGATTTTTAAAGGATTTTAGAGGGATTTTTATGGAATTTTTAAGGGATTTTAAAGGGAATTTTATGGAATTTTAAGGGATTTTAAAGGGAATTTCATGGGATTTTTAAGGGATTTTCAAGGGATTTTTAAGGGATTTTATGGAATTTTAAGGGGAATTTTACGGAATTTTTAAGGGATTTTAAATGGAATTTTAAAGGAATATCAAACCAATTTTAAACCATTTTTAAAGGAACATTTGAAGGATTTTTAAGGAATTTTTTTCCCATCCAACCCATCCCGGAATTCCCAATCCAACCTTGACCGGGATTTCCGGGACCAATCCAAGATTTTCCCGGAATTCCGGCCCCACCTGATCCCTCTGGCTGTCGCTGCTGCGCCGCTCCTCGTCCAACTGCAGCGACAACTCCTTCATCCTCCTCTCCAGCTTCCGGTTGGATGAGAGCAGGACGCTCTTCTCCCTGTGGAAAAATGAATTCCAGGGATTTTTCCCACTCCGGAATTCCGAGGGAATTTTCTGGAATTTTTATGGATTTTTTATAGAATTTTTGGGGGATTTTTATGGATTTTTTTAGGAACTTTTATGGAATTTTTTAGGAATTTTTATGGATTTTTTGTGGATTTTTTAGGAATTTTTATGGATTTTTTATGGATTTTTTATGGAATTTTTGGGGGATTTTTATGGATTTTTTTAGGAGTTTTTATGGATTTTTTACGGATTTTTTATGGATTTTTTTAGGATTTTTTAGGAATTTTTACAGATTTTTTAGGGATTTTTTGTGAATTTTTTGGAATTTTTATGGATTTTTTATGGATTTTTAACAGATTTTTTTAGGAATTTTTATGGATTTTTTACAGATTTTTTAGGGATTTTTTGTGGATTTTTTAGGAATTTTTACGGATTTTTTAGGGATTTTTTTGTGGATTTTTTAGGAATTTTTACGGACTTTTTATGGATTTTTGTGGATTTTTTAGGAATTTTTACAGATTTTTTGGGATTTTTATGGATTTTTTAAGGAGTTTTTATGGATTTTTTTACGGATTTTTTAGGGATTTTTAAGGAATTTTTACAGGATTTTTTATGGATTTTTTGTGGATTTTTTAGGAATTTTCATGGATTTTTTGTGGATTTTTTACGGAATTTTTTGGGATTTTTATGGATTTTTTAGGGATTTTTTGTGGATTTTTTAGGATTTTTTACGGATTTTTTAGGGATTTTTAGGAATTTTTACGGATTTTTTAGGGATTTTTTGAGGAGTTTTTATGGAATTTTTTAGGAATTTTTATGGATTTTTTTTTAGGAATTTTTACGGATTTTTTTGTGGATTTTTATGGATTTTTTATGGATTTTTTAGGAATTTTTACGGATTTTTTATGGATTTTTAACTGATTTTTTTGGGGGATTTTAATGGATTTTTTTAGGAGTTGTTATGGAATTTTTTAGGAATTTTTATGGAATTTTTATAGAATTTTAATGGATTTTTAACTGATTTTTGGGGGGATTTTTATGGATTTTTTTAGGAGTTTTTATGGAATTTTTTAGGAATTTTTATGGATTTTTTTAAGAATTTTTACAGAATTTTAATGGATTTTTTGTGGATTTTTATGGATTTTTTATGGATTTTTTAGGAATTTTTACGGATTTTTTATGGATTTTTAACTGATTTTTTGGGGGATTTTTATGGATTTTTTTAAGAGTTTTAATGGATTTTTTTTACGGATTTTTTCGGGATTTTTTGTGGATTTTTTAGGAATTTTTACAGATTTTTTGGGGATTTTTTGTGGATTTTTTAGAAATTTTTATGGATTTTTTAATGGATTTTTAACTGATTTTTTGGGGATTTTTATGAATTTTTTAAAGAATTTTTATGGATTTTTTACAGATTTTTTAGGGATTTTTTGTGGATTTTTTAGAAATTTTTACGGATTTTTTTATGGATTTTTAACTGATTTTTTTTAGGAATTTTTATGGATTTTTTACAGAATTTTTGGGGGATTTTTATGGATTTTTTTAGGAGTTTTTATGGATTTTTTACGGATTTTTTAGGGATTTTTGGGGGATTTTTTAGGAATTTTTACGGATTTTTTAGGGATTTTTTGTGGATTTTTTAGGAATTTTTACGGATTTTTAACTGATTTTTTTTAGGAATTTTTATGGATTTTTTATGGAATTTTTTGGGATTTTTAAGGATTTTTTTAGGATTTTTTATGGATTTTTTTACGGATTTTTTAGGGATTTTTGGGGGATTTTTTAGGAATTTTTATGGATTTTTTATGGATTTTTAACTGATTTTTTTAGGAATTTTTATGGATTTTTTATGGATTTTTAACTGATTTTTTTAAGGAATTTTTATGGATTTTTTACGGAACTTTTATGGGATTTTTATGGATTTTTTTAGGATTTTTTACAGAATTTTTTTGGGATTTTTATGGATTTTTTTAGGATTTTTTATGGATTTTTTACAGATTTTTTAGGGATTTTTTGTGGATTTTTTAGGAATTTTTACGGATTTTTTAGGGATTTTTTTGTGGATTTTTTGGAATTTTTAGGGATTTTTTATGGATTTTTAGCAGATTTTTTAAGGAATTTTTATGGATTTTTTAGGGAACTTTTTTGGGATTTTTATGGATTTTTTTAGGATTTTTTACAGAATTTTTTGGGGATTTTTATGGATTTTTTTAGGATTTTTTATGGATTTTTTACAGATATTTTTTAGGGATTTTTTGTGGATTTTTTAGGAATTTTTACGGATTTTTTAGGGATTTTTTTGTAGATTTTTAGGAATTTTTACGGATTTTTTATGGATTTTTGTGGATTTTTTAGGAATTTTTATGGATTTTTTTACAGATTTTTTGTGGATTTTTAAGGAATTTTTACGGATTTTTTAGGGATTTTTTGTGGATTTTTTAGGAATTTTTACGGATTTTTTAGGGATTTTTAACTGATTTTTTAAAGAATTTTTATGGATTTTTTACAGATTTTTTAGGGATTTTTTGTGGATTTTTTAGGAATTTTTACGGATTTTTTATGGATTTTTAACTGATTTTTTTTAGGAATTTTTATGGATTTTTTACAGAATTTTGGGGGGATTTTTATGGATTTTTTTAGGAGTTTTTATGGATTTTTACGGATTTTTTAGGGATTTTTGGGGGATTTTTTAGGAATTTTTACGGATTTTTTAGGGATTTTTTGTGGATTTTTTAGGAATTTTTACGGATTTTTAACTGATTTTTTTTAGGAATTTTTATGGCTTTTTTATGGAATTTTTTGGGATTTTTAAGGATTTTTTTAGGATTTTTAATGGATTTTTTACAGATTTTTTAGGGATTTTTTGGTGGATTTTTAGGAATTTTTACGGATTTTTTATGGATTTTTAACTGATTTTTTTTTAGGAATTTTTATGGATTTTTTATGGATATTTTTACGGATTTTTTGTGGATTTTTTAGGAATTTTTACTGATTTTTTAGGAATTTTAACTGATTTTTAAAGGAATTTTTACGGATTTTCAACTGATTTTTTGGGGGATTTTTATGGATTTTTTACGGAATTTTTACAGATTTTTTATGGATTTTTTACGGATTTTTTATGGATTTTTTACGGATTTTTTACGGATTTTTTCCAGATTTTTACGGAATTTTGGGATTTCTTCAATTCCAAGGATTTTTTTCCCGTTTTCTTCGGGAATTCCGGGATAAATTTGGGATTTGGGATCGGGTACCTCTCCTCAGCCTGGAGCCGATCCCGGAGCTCTTCCAGCTGCGATTCCAGCTGGGAATTCCGAACATTCCCGGGTTTCTGCTGCCCCTCGGAAGCCGCCAGCCGGTTCTTCAGCTCCTTATTCTGGGAAAGAATTCCCAAAAATTCCTCGGGATTCCCGGGAATTTTCATGGTTTTATCCAGGTTTTACCAAGGGGAGGAATTTTGGGAATTCTTTGTGGGATTCCAGAGGGGAAAAATGGGAATTCTGGGGGTTATGGTGGGGAAAAGTGGGAATTGTGCAGGGAAAATGGGAATTGTGGAGGAAAAGTGGGAATTGTGCAGGAAAAGTGGGAATTGTGCAGGAAAAATGGGAATTGTGGAGGGAAAATGGGAATTGTGCAGGAAAAGTGGGAATTGTGGAGGAAAAGTGGGAATTGTGGAGGGAAAAGTGGGAATTGTGGAGGGAAAATGGGAATTGTGGAGGGAAAATGGGAATTGTGCAGGAAAAGTGGGAATTGTGGAGGAAAAGTGGGAATTGTGCAGGAAAAATGGGAATTTTGAAGGGAAAAGTGGGAATTGTGGAGGGAAAAGTGGGAATTGTGCAGGAAAAGTGGGAATTGTGGAGGAAAAGTGGGAATTGTGGAGGGAAAAATGGGAATTGTGGAGGAAAAATCGGGAATTTTGCAGGGAAAAATGGGAATTGTGCAGGGAGAAGTGGGAATTGTGGAGGGAAAAATGGGAATTGTGGAGGGAAAAATGGGAATTCTGGGGGTTATGGTGGGGAAAAGTGGGAATTGTGAAGGGAAAATGGGAATTGTGCAGGAAAAGTGGGAATTTTGGGGTTTATTGTAGGGAAAAATGGGAATTGTGCAGGGAAAAATTGGGAATTTTGCACGGAAAAGTGGGAATTGTGCAGGAAAAATTGGAATTGTGGAGGGAAAAGTGGGAATTGTGCAGGAAAAACCCCAGGAGAGCCCAGAGATCCCCAAAAATTGGGATTGGGAATAAAAGCAAAGCAGGAAAAGTGGGAAAACCCCAGAAAAAAACAGGAAAAAAGCCAGAAAAAAGCAGGAAAAAAAGCAGGAAAACTCCTTGGAATCACGAGCTCATTCCCAAGGATTCTTTTCCCAGAATTCCTCCGAAATCTGGGATTTTTCCAGGATTTTTCCCGGGATTTTTCCGGGATTTTTTCCGGGATTTTCCGCACCTGGCGCTCCAGGGAGGATTTGTCACATTCCAGGTCCTGGCGGCTCGAACGCTCCTGGAGCAGCTCAGCCCGGAGCTGCTCGATCTGGGAATAAAAACGTGGAAAATCCCGGAATTCCCAAGGTTTTCCAGGGATTTCCGGGGTTTTCCAGGGATTTCCGGGGCTTTTCATGGATTTTCATGGATTTTTCCATGATTTTCCATGGATTTCCATGGGTTTTCTGGAATTTTCCATGGGTTTTCCATGGATTTTCCATTGATTTCCATGGATTTCCATGGATTTTCTGGGATTTTCCATGGATTTCCATGGGTTTTCTGGAATTTTCCATGGGTTTTCCATGGATTTTCCATTGATTTCCATGGATTTCCATGGATTTTCTGGGATTTTCCATGGATTTCTATGGATTTCCATGGATTTTCCATGAATTTTCTGGAATTTTCCACGGATTTCCATGGGTTTTCCATGGATTTTCATTAATTTTTCCATGATTTTCCATGGATTTCCATGGATTTCCATCAATTTTCCATGGATTTTCCACGGGTTTTCTGGAATTTTCCATGGAATTCCATGGCCTTTTCATGGATTTCCATCAATTTTCCATGGATTTTCCATGGATTTTCCATGGATTTCCATAAATTTTCTGGAATTTTCCATGGAATTCCATGGCCTTTTCATGGATTTCCATTGATTTTCCATGGATTTCCATGAATTTTTCCATGATTTTCCATGGATTTTCCATGGATTTCCATGAATTTTCTGGAATTTTCCATGGATTTCCATGGCCTTTTCATGGATTTTCATTGATTTTCCATGGGTTTTCCATGGATTTCCATGGATTTTTCTGGGATTTTCCATGGATTTCTATGGATTTCCATGGATTTTCCATGGATTTTCTGGGATTTTCCATGGATTTCTATGGATTTCCATGGATTTTCCATGAATTTTTCCATGATTTTCCATGGATTTCAATGTATTTCCATCAATTTTCCATGGATTTTCCACGGGTTTTCTGGAATTTTCCATGGATTTCCATGTACTTTTCATGGATTTTCTAGGATTTTCCATGGATTTCCATGGATTTTCCATGGATTTTCATTGATTTTCCTTGGATTTTCCATGATTTTCCATGGATTTCCATGGATTTCCATGGATTTTCCATGATTTCCATGGATTTCAGGACCAGGATTCTGCAGGAATTCCCCAGGAATTTTGGGAAATCCATCCCTGGGATTATTCCCACATGGAAAAACAGGAAAAAAATGGGAAAAAATTCCCATTTAACACCTTGGAATTTTATGGATTAAAAAAAAATGGGAATAATCCAAAAATCCATCGGAATTTGATCCCCAAATTCCCACCCAAACCCCAAAAAATCCCGGAATTTCTTCGGGAATTTTCTCCTTTTTTCCCCCCCAACCCCTTCCAATCCCATTCCCAGCCGGAATTTTGGGATCGATCCTTAAAGGGATCGGAATTCTGGGAGGATCAGATGAAAATTCCTGGAATTTCTGGGAGAATTCCTGGAAAAATTCCGGGTTTTTTTTTACCTGATCCCGGCTCCTGGCCACCCTCTCGCTCAGCAGCTCCACCGAGCTCCGCTCCTCGTCCAGCTCCAATTCCAAACGTTTGGATTTTTCCTGTCGGGAATTCGGGATTGGGAAGAGAAAAAAAATCCCCTGGAGAGGAAATTCCCAGGGAATAAAGAGGGAAAAATCCCGGAATTCCGGAGGGAAAAGGGGTTGGATGGGGAAATTCCGGGGATTTGGGGGGATTTGGGAGAGGGAGTTGGGGGGATGGGGGGAATAGATGGAAAAATTCCTTGGGATGGGGGAAAATCTGGGAAAAATCCTCTGGAATGGGGAAAAAAACCTTTGGAATGGGGGAAAAATCCTTTGGAATGGGGGAAAAGTGGGAAAAACCCTTGGGAATGGGGAAAAAAAGTGGGAAAAATCCCTTTGGAATGGGGGAAAAATCCACTGGAATGGGGGAAAAACCCTTGGGAATGGGGGAAAAAGTGGGAAAAATCCTTTGGAATGGGGAAAAAGTGGGAAAAATCCTTGGGAATGGGGGAAAAAAACCTGTGGAATGGGGGAAAAGTGGGAAAAATCCTCTGGAATGGGGGGAAAGTGGGAAAAATCCTCTGGAATGGGGGAAAAGTGGGAAAAATCCACTGGAATGGGGGAAAAATCCTTGGGAATGGGGAAAAAGTGGGAAAAACCCTTGGGAATGGGGAAAAAATGGGAAAAAAACTTGGGAATGGGGGAAAAGTGGGAAAAATCCTCTGGAATGGGGAAAAAAACCTTTGGAATGGGGGAAAAAGCGGGAAAAACCCTTTGGAATGGGGAAAAATCCTTGGGAATGGGGGAAAAAGTGGGAAAAAACCTTGGGAATGGGGGGAAAACGGAAAAATCCTCTGGAATGGGGAAAAAATCCTTTGGAATGGAGAAAAAGTGGGAAAAATCCTTGGGAATGGGGGAAAAAGTGGGAAAAACCCTTTGGAATGGGGAAAAAATCCTTTGGAATGGGGGAAAAATCCTTGGGAATGGGGGAAAAGTGGGAAAAATCTTCTGGAATGGGGGAAAAGTGGGAAAAATCCTTGGGAATGGGGAAAAAAGTGGGAAAAATCCCTTTGGAATGGGGGAAAAATCCTTGGGAATGGGGAAAAAGAGGGAAAAATCCTCTGGAATGGGGAAAAAAACCTTTGGAATGGGGAAAAAATGGGAAAAATCCTCTGGAATGGGAAAAAAACCTTTGGAATGGGGGAAAAGTGGGAAAAATCCCTTTGGAATGGGGGGAAAACGGAAAAATCCTTGGGAATGGGGAAAAAAACCTTTGGAATGGGGGAAAAAATGGGAAAAATCCTTTTGGAATGGGGAAAAAAACCTTTGGAATGGGGGAAAAGTGGGAAAAATCCTCTGGAATGGGGAAAAGTGGGAAAAATCCTTGGGAATGGGGGAAAAAATGGGGAAAATCCTCTGGAATGGGAAAAAAACCTTTGGAATGGGGGAAAAGTGGGAAAATCCCTTTGGAATGGGGAAAAAATCCTTTGGAATGGAGAAAAAGTGGGAAAAATCCTTGGGAATGGGGAAAAAATCCTTGGGAATGGGGAAAAAATCCTTGGGAATGGGGGAAAAAGTGGGAAAAATCCTTGGGAATGGGGGAAAAGTGGGAAAAATCCTCTGGAATGGGGGAAAAAGTGGGAAAAACCCTTTGGAATGGGGGAAAAGTGGGAAAAACCCTCTGGAATGGGGGAAAAATCCTTGGGAATGGGGGAAAAAGAGGGAAAAATCCTCTGGAATGGGGAAAAAAACCTTTGGGATGGGGGAAAAATTGGGAAAATCCCTTTGGAATGGGGGGGAAAAAACCTTTGGAATGGGGGAAAAAGTGGGAAAAATCCTTTTGGAATGGGGGAAAAATCCTTGGGAATGGGGGAAAAGTGGGAAAAATTCTCTGGAATGGGGGAAAAATTGGGAGAACTCCCTTGGAATGGGGGAAAAATCCTTTGGAATGAGGGAAAAGTGGGAAAAACCCTTGGGAATGGGGGAAAAAGTGGGAAAAACCCTTGGGAATGGGGGAAAAAGTGGGAAAAATCCTCTGGAATGGGGGAAAAATCCTTGGGAATGGGGAAAAAGTGGGAAAAAACTTTTGGAATGGGGGGAAAACGGAAAAATCCTCTGGAATGGGGAAAAAAACCTTTGGAATGGAGAAAAAGTGGGAAAAATCCTTGGGAATGGGGGAAAAAGTGGGAAAAACCCTTTGGAATGGGGAAAAAATCCTTTGGAATGGGGGAAAAATCCTTGGGAATGGGGGAAAAGTGGGAAAAATCTTCTGGAATGGGGGAAAAGTGGGAAAAATCCTTGGGAATGGGGAAAAAAGTGGGAAAAATCCCTTTGGAATGGGGGAAAAATCCTTGGGAATGGGGGAAAAGTGGGAAAAATCCTCTGGAATGGGGAAAAAAACCTTTGGAATGGGGGAAAAAGCGGGAAAAACCCTTTGGAATGGGGAAAAATCCTTGGGAATGGGGGAAAAAGTGGGAAAAAACCTTGGGAATGGGGGGAAAACGGAAAAATCCTCTGGAATGGGGAAAAAATCCTTTGGAATGGAGAAAAAGTGGGAAAAATCCTTGGGAATGGGGGAAAAAGTGGGAAAAACCCTTTGGAATGGGGAAAAAATCCTTTGGAATGGGGGAAAAATCCTTGGGAATGGGGGAAAAGTGGGAAAAATCTTCTGGAATGGGGGAAAAGTGGGAAAAATCCTTGGGAATGGGGAAAAAAGTGGGAAAAATCCCTTTGGAATGGGGGAAAAATCCTTGGGAATGGGGAAAAAGAGGGAAAAATCCTCTGGAATGGGGAAAAAAACCTTTGGAATGGGGAAAAAATGGGAAAAATCCTCTGGAATGGGAAAAAAACCTTTGGAATGGGGGAAAAGTGGGAAAAATCCCTTTGGAATGGGGGGAAAACGGAAAAATCCTTGGGAATGGGGAAAAAAACCTTTGGAATGGGGGAAAAAATGGGAAAAATCCTTTTGGAATGGGGAAAAAAACCTTTGGAATGGGGGAAAAGTGGGAAAAATCCTCTGGAATGGGGAAAAGTGGGAAAAATCCTTGGGAATGGGGGAAAAAATGGGGAAAATCCTCTGGAATGGGAAAAAAACCTTTGGAATGGGGGAAAAGTGGGAAAATCCCTTTGGAATGGGGAAAAAATCCTTTGGAATGGAGAAAAAGTGGGAAAAATCCTTGGGAATGGGGAAAAAATCCTTGGGAATGGGGAAAAAATCCTTGGGAATGGGGGAAAAAGTGGGAAAAATCCTTGGGAATGGGGGAAAAGTGGGAAAAATCCTCTGGAATGGGGGAAAAAGTGGGAAAAACCCTTTGGAATGGGGGAAAAGTGGGAAAAACCCTCTGGAATGGGGGAAAAATCCTTGGGAATGGGGGAAAAAGAGGGAAAAATCCTCTGGAATGGGGAAAAAAACCTTTGGGATGGGGGAAAAATTGGGAAAATCCCTTTGGAATGGGGGGGAAAAAACCTTTGGAATGGGGGAAAAAGTGGGAAAAATCCTTTTGGAATGGGGGAAAAATCCTTGGGAATGGGGGAAAAGTGGGAAAAATTCTCTGGAATGGGGGAAAAATTGGGAGAACTCCCTTGGAATGGGGGAAAAATCCTTTGGAATGAGGGAAAAGTGGGAAAAACCCTTGGGAATGGGGGAAAAAGTGGGAAAAACCCTTGGGAATGGGGGAAAAAGTGGGAAAAATCCTCTGGAATGGGGGAAAAATCCTTGGGAATGGGGAAAAAGTGGGAAAAAACTTTTGGAATGGGGGGAAAACGGAAAAATCCTCTGGAATGGGGAAAAAAACCTTTGGAATGGAGAAAAAGTGGGAAAAATCCTTGGGAATGGGGGAAAAAGTGGGAAAAACCCTTTGGAATGGGGAAAAAATCCTTTGGAATGGGGGAAAAATCCTTGGGAATGGGGGAAAAGTGGGAAAAATCTTCTGGAATGGGGGAAAAGTGGGAAAAATCCTTGGGAATGGGGAAAAAAGTGGGAAAAATCCCTTTGGAATGGGGGAAAAATCCTTGGGAATGGGGAAAAAGAGGGAAAAATCCTCTGGAATGGGGAAAAAAACCTTTGGAATGGGGAAAAAATGGGAAAAATCCTCTGGAATGGGAAAAAAACCTTTGGAATGGGGGAAAAGTGGGAAAAATCCCTTTGGAATGGGGGGAAAACGGAAAAATCCTTGGGAATGGGGAAAAAAACCTTTGGAATGGGGGAAAAAATGGGAAAAATCCTTTTGGAATGGGGAAAAAAACCTTTGGAATGGGGGAAAAGTGGGAAAAATCCTCTGGAATGGGGAAAAGTGGGAAAAATCCTTGGGAATGGGGGAAAAAATGGGGAAAATCCTCTGGAATGGGAAAAAAACCTTTGGAATGGGGGAAAAGTGGGAAAATCCCTTTGGAATGGGGAAAAAATCCTTTGGAATGGAGAAAAAGTGGGAAAAATCCTTGGGAATGGGGAAAAAATCCTTGGGAATGGGGAAAAAATCCTTGGGAATGGGGGAAAAAGTGGGAAAAATCCTTGGGAATGGGGGAAAAGTGGGAAAAATCCTCTGGAATGGGGGAAAAAGTGGGAAAAACCCTTTGGAATGGGGGAAAAGTGGGAAAAACCCTCTGGAATGGGGGAAAAATCCTTGGGAATGGGGAAAAAGAGGGAAAAATCCTCTGGAATGGGGAAAAAAACCTTTGGGATGGGGGAAAAATTGGGAAAATCCCTTTGGAATGGGGGGGAAAAAACCTTTGGAATGGGGGAAAAAGTGGGAAAAATCCTTTTGGAATGGGGGAAAAATCCTTGGGAATGGGGGAAAAGTGGGAAAAATTCTCTGGAATGGGGGAAAAATTGGGAGAACTCCCTTGGAATGGGGGAAAAATCCTTTGGAATGAGGGAAAAGTGGGAAAAACCCTTGGGAATGGGGGAAAAAGTGGGAAAAACCCTTGGGAATGGGGGAAAAAGTGGGAAAAATCCTCTGGAATGGGGGAAAAATCCTTGGGAATGGGGAAAAAGTGGGAAAAAACTTTTGGAATGGGGGGAAAACGGAAAAATCCTCTGGAATGGGGAAAAAAACCTTTGGAATGGAGAAAAAGTGGGAAAAATCCTTGGGAATGGGGGAAAAAGTGGGAAAAACCCTTTGGAATGGGGAAAAAATCCTTTGGAATGGGGGAAAAATCCTTGGGAATGGGGGAAAAGTGGGAAAAATCTTCTGGAATGGGGGAAAAGTGGGAAAAATCCTTGGGAATGGGGAAAAAAGTGGGAAAAATCCTCTGGAATGGGGGAAAAATCCTTGGGAATGGGGAAAAAGTGGGAAAAAACTTTTGGAATGGGGGGAAAGTGGGAAAAATCTTCTGGAATGGGGGAAAAACCCTTGGGAATGGGGGAAAAGTGGGAAAAATCCTCTGGAATGGGGGAAAAGTGGGAAAAATCCTTGGGAATGGGGGAAAAAATGGGAAAAATCCTTTTGGAATGGGGAAAAAAACCTTTGGAATGGGGGAAAAATTGGGAAAAATCCTCTGGAATGGGGGAAAAATCCTTGGGAATGGGGAAAAAGTGGGAAAAATCCTTGGGAATGGGGAAAAAAATGGGAAAAATCCTTTTGGAATGGGGAAAAAACCCTTTGGAATGGGGGAAAAAATGGGAAAAATCCTTTGGAATGGGGGAAAAAGTGGGAAAAACCCTTGGGAATGGGGAAAAAATCCTTTGGAATGGGAGGAAAACTGGGAAAACTTTGGAATGGGGGAAAAAGTGGGAAAAATCCTTGGGAATGGGGGAAAAACTGGGAAACCCCAAACCCTAAAAAACTTTGGGAATTCGATCCCATCCCGGTTTTTCCAGCTCTGGGAATTCCCTCCAAGTCCATCCCCAGCCCTGGAAAAGGGAAATTTTTGGGAATTTTTTGGGAATTTTTTGGGGGAATTTTTGGGGATTTTTTTTGGAATTTTTTTGGAATATTTCAGGAATTTTTGGGGGATTTTTTGGGGATTTTTTGGGAATTTTTGGGGGAATTTTTGGGGAAGTTTTGGGGATTTTTAAAAAATTTTTTGGGAATATTTCAGGAATTTTTGGGGATGTTTTGGGGATTTTTTGGGATTTTTTGGGGAATTCTTTGGGAATTTTGGGGGATTTTTTTTTTAATTTTTTGGGAATATTTCAGGAAATTTTCGGGGATTTTTTCGGGTTTTTTGGGGGAATTTTGGGAATTTTTTGGGATTTTTGGGGGGAATTTTTTGGGAATATTTCAGGATTTTTTTTGGAATTTTTTTTGGGATTTTTGGGGGGGAATTTTTTTGGAATTTTCTGGGGATTTTTTGGGGAACTTTGGGGAATTTTTGGGGAATAATTTGGGATTTTTTTGGGGAATATTTTGGGAATTTCTTGGGAATTTTTTGGGAATTTTTTGGGAATATTTCAGGAATTTTTTGGGATTTTTGGGGGAATTTTTTGGGAATTTCTTGTGAATTTCCCTGGAATCTTTTTTGGATTTTTTTCTTGGAATTTTCTGGGAATTCCTTCTGGGGAATTCTTTTGAATTTTCCAATAATTGGGAACAACTTTCCGATGCAATTTTTCCAATTTTTTTTTTTAAATAAATTAAAATTATTTAAAATAAATTTAAAATAAATGGGAATTTTTTAAAAACATTCCCAGGGAATTTTCCTGGAATTTTCCCGGAATTTTTTCCCGGGAATTCCCACCTCCAACGCTTTGGAATTCCGGGTTCTCTCCTCCTGGGATCGCTTCCGATTTTCCAGCTCCTCCTCCAGCTCCTGGAACCTCTGGATCAGCAGCTCCTTATCCAGCAGGATCCGATCCCGCTCTTCCCGATTTTCCTGGATCGTCTCCTTCAACCGCGAAACCTGACGGGAAAAAATTCCCAAAATTCCCCAAATTCCCAAAAAAAAATTCCATGGAATTCCCAGAAAATCCCTGATTCCCAACAAACCTCATCCTGCAGCTTCCCGAGGTTTTCTTGGAATTTTTCCGCCTCGGCCTCGCGCTCTTGGGCGATTTTTTGGGAATCCGTGAGTTCCCGCCGGGATTTTTCCTGGAATTCTTCCAGTTGGGATCGGAGCGAGGCCAAGGAATTCTGGGATTCCTCCGTCATCTGCTCCAGCTGCCGGGAAAAATGGGAATTTGGGGTGGGATTGTCCCAAAAATTGGGATTTGGGGGTTCGGTGGGAGGTTTGGGGTGAGGAATCTCAGAATTCCACAAAAATTCCCCAGAATTCCATGAAAAGTCCCAGAATTCCATGAAAACCCCACAGAATTCCATGAAAAGTCCCAGAATTCCAAAAAACCTCACAGAATTCCATGAAAAATCCCAGAATTCCACTAAAAAAAACCCCAAAATTCCATAAAAAACCCCAAAATCCCATAAAAAAACCCCCAAAATTCCATAAAACCCCAATAATTCCATAAAAAAAATCCCAGAATCCCACAAAAAATCCCAGAATCCCTCAAAACCTCCCAGAATTCCACAAAAAATCCCAGAATTCCACAAAAAACCCCCCAAAATTCCACAAAAAAACCCCCAAAATTCCATAAAAAATCCCAAAATTCCATAAAAAAAACCCCAGAATTGCATAAAACCCCCAGAATTCCATGAAAAAAATCCCAGAATTCCATGAAAAATCCCAGAATTCCATGAAAAGTCCCAGAATTCCACAAAACCTCCCAGAATTCCATAAAAAAAGTCCCAGAATTCCAGGAAAAATCCCAGAATTCCACAAAACCTCCCAGAATCCCACAAAAAATCCCAGAATTCCACAAAAAAACCCCCCAAAATTCCATAAAAAAACCCCAAAATCCCATTAAAAAACCCCAAAATTCCACAAAAAAAACCCCCAAAATTCCATTAAAAAACCCCCAAAATTCCATAAAAACCCCCAAAATTCCATAAAACCCCAATAATTCCACCAAAAAAATCCCAGAATTCTGCAAAACCTCCCAGAACTCCAGAAAGAAATCCCAGAATTCCATGAAAAAATCCCAGAATTCCATTGAAAAACCCCAGAATTCCACGAAAACCCCCCCCAAAATTCCATAAAAAATCCCAAAATCCCACAAAACCTCCCAGAATCCCTCAAAACCTCCCAGAATTCCATAAAAAGTCCCAGAATTCCATAAAAAAAGTCCCAGAATTCCACAAAACCTCCCAGAATCCCACAAAAAATCCCAGAATTCCACAAAGAAATCCCAGAATTCCACAAAAAAAACCCCCAAAATTCCATAAAAAAACCCAAAATCCCATTAAAAAAACCCCAAAATTCCATAAAAACCCCCCAGAATTCCATAAAACCCCCAGAATTCCATGAAAAAAATCCCAGAATTCCATGGAAAAAAACCCAAAATTCCATAAAAAAACCCCAAAATTCCACAAAACCACCCCAGAATTACATGAAAAAAACCCCCAAAATTCCATAAAAAACCCCAAAATCCCATAAAAAAAACCCCAAAATTCCATAAAAAAACCCCCAAAATTCCATAAAAAAAACCCAAAATTCCATAAAAACCCCAAAATTCCATAAAAAACCCCAAAATTCCATAAAAAACCCCCAGAATTCCATGAAAAAATCCCAGAATTCCATGAAAAATCCCTGAATTCCACAAAAAATCCCAGCATTCCACAAAAAATCCCAGAATTCCACAAAAAATCCCAAAATCCCATTAAAAAAACCCCAAAATCCCATAAAAAATCCCAAAATCCCATAAAAAAACCCCCAGAATTCCATAAAACCCCAATAATTCCATAAAAACCCCCAAAATCCCATAAAAAATCCCAAAATCCCATTAAAAAAACCCCAAAATCCCATTAAAAAAACCCCAAAATCCCATTAAAAAACCCCGAAAATTCCATAAAAAATCCCCAAAATCCCATAAAAAAACCCCCCAAAATTCCATAAAAAAACCCCCAAAATTCCATAAAAACCCCCGAAAATTCCATAAAAATTCCATAAAACCCCCAAAATTCCATAGAAAGTTCCGGAAAGGCCTGGAATTTTGGGCTCTCACCTCCTTGCTGAGCCTCTCCTGGAGCTCAGCTTTGGCCTCCTGGAGTTTTTCCCGTTGGAGTCGCTCCCGGCTCAGCTCCGATCCCAAATCCCGCAATTCCGACCTCGATTCCTCCAGTTGAGATTCCAGGGAATTCCCACGGAGCCGCAGCTCCCGCTCCCGATCCCGGAAAGATTCCAGGGAATTCCGAAGGGTTTCGCGCTCCTCCTGCAGGATTTGGGAATTTTGGGGATTTTTTGGGAATTTTTTTGGATTTTTTGGGGAATTTTTTTGGAAATATTTTGGGATTTTTTGGGGATTTTTTGGGGAATTTTTGGGGAATTTTTGGGAATTTTTTGGGATTTTTTGGGGAATTTTTTTAGGAATTTTTGGGGATTTTGGGGGATTTTTTTCTGGGATTTTTTGGGAATTTTTTTTTATTTTTGGGGATTTTTGGGGGATTTTTGGGGGATTTTTTGGGATTTTTTGGGGAATTTTTTTGGAATTTTTTGAGATTTTTTGGGGAATTTTTGGGAAATTTTTGAGATTTTGGGGGATTTTTGGGGAATTTTTTGGGAATTTTTTGGGATTTTTTGGGGAATTTTTTGAGGTTTTTTTGGGGATTTTTTTAAATGGGATTTTTAGGGAATTTTTTTTTATTTTTTGGGGTTATTTTGGGAAATTTTTGGGGGTTTTTGGGATTTTTTGGGAATTTTTTTGGGTTTTTTGGGAATTTTTTTGGATTTTTTTGTGAATATTTTGAGGAATTTTTGGGAATTTTTTGTGATTTTTGAGGAATTTTTTGGGGATTTTTTGGGGGGTTTTTGGAGGATTTTTTAGGGAATTTTAGGGGAATTTTTTGGGATTTGTTTTATAGGATTTTTTGGGATTTTTTGGGACTATTTTGGGATTCGTTTTTTCGGAGTTTTTGGGATTTTTTGGGGAAATTTTGGGGGAAATTTTTGGTTTTTTAGGGATTTCTTGGGATTTCTTTCAGGTGGAATTTCAGGAGATTGGAATTTTAATGGAATCTTCAAGCAGCAAACCCAGAATCCCCAGAATTCCATAATTCCATAAAAACCCCCCAAAATTCCATAAAAACCTCCCAAAATTCCATAAAACCCCCCGGAATTCCATTAAAAAACCCCAGAACTCCATAAAAACCTCCCAAAATTCCATAAAAAATCCCAGAATTCTATAAAAAACCCCAGAATTCCATAAAAAAATCCCAAAATTCCATAAAAAATCCCAGAATTCCATAAAAACCCCAGAATTCCATAAAAAATCCCAGAATTCCATTAAAAAATCCCAAAATTCCATAAAAAAATCCCAGAATTCCATAAAAAAACCCCAGAATTCAATAAAAAATCCCAGAATTCCATTAAAAAATCCCAGAATTCCATAAAAAATCCCAGAATTCCATAAAAACCCCCTGGAATTCCATAAAAATTCCGGGATCATCCCGGTACCTCCAGAGCCGTCACTTTCTCCTGGAGCTTTTCCCAATTTTCCCGCTGAGCCTGGAATTCCTCCAGCCGCGATTCCAGAACTTTCCGCGCCTCCTCCGACGCCTCCAGGGAAGATTCCAGGGAAATCCGAGCCTGAGGGAGAATCCAGAGGGAATTTTTGGGAAAATTTTTTGGGAATTTTTTTGGGGGGAATTTTTTGGGGATTTTTTTGAGATTTTTTTGGGATTTTTTTGGATTTTTTTGGGATTTTTTGGGGATTTTTTGAGATTTTTTTGGATTTTTTTGAGATTTTTTTTTTTTAATTTTGGGGAATTTTTTTGAGTTTTTTTGGGATTTCTTTGGATTTGGGGAAATTTTTTTTGGATTTCTTTGGATTTTGGGAAAATTTTTTGGGAATTTTTTTGGGGGGAATTTTTTGAGATTTTTTTGGATTTTTTGAGATTTTTTTTTTTTTTTTTTAATTTTTTGGGATTTTTTTGAGTTTTTTTGGGGATTTCTTTGGATTTTGAGGGATTTTTTGGGGGATTTCTTTGGATTTGGGGAAATTTTTTGGGAATTTTTTGGGGGGAACTTTTTTGGATTTTTTTGAGATTTTTTTTAATTTTTGGGGATTTTTTTGACTTTTTTTGGGATTTTTAGGGTTTTTTTTGAGGGTTTTTTGGGATTTTTTGGGGATTTCTTTGGATTTTGGGGGAATTTTTTGGGGAATTTTTTGGGAATTTTTTTTTATTTTTGGGGAATTTTTTGGGGATATTTTTTGGATTTTGGGGGGAACTTTTGGGAATTTTTGGGGGGATTTTTTTGGATTTTGGGGGGAATTTTTGGGAATTTTTTGGGAATTTTTTTGATTTTTGGGGGATTTTTTTGGGGATTCTTTTGGATTTTGGGAGAATTTTTTTGGGTTTTTTTGGGGATTTTTTTAAATTTTGGGGGAATTTTTTGGGGAATTTTTTGGGGATTTCTTTGGATTTTGGGGGAATTTTTTTGGGAATTTTTGGGGTTTTTTTTAGATTTTTTTGGGAATTTTTTTGGAATTTTTTGGGGATTTCTTTGGATTTTGGGGGGAATTTTTGGACTTTTTTTGAGATTTTTTTTAATTTTGGGGGAATTTTTTAACTTTTTTTGGGAATTTTTTTCTTTTTTTTGAGATTTTTTTGGGATTATTTTTTGGGGATTTCTTTGGATTTTGGGGGAATTTTTTGGGGATTTTTTTGGGGAATTTTTTTTGTTTTTAGGAGAATTTTTTGGGGTTTTTTTGGGGGGATTTCTTTGGATTTTGGAGGAATTTTTTTGGAATTATTTTGGGATTTTTTGGGATTTCTTTGGATTTTGAGGGAATTTTTTTGGGATTATTTTTTTGAGATTTTTTTGGATTTTGGAGGAATTTTTTTGGGATTATTTTTGATTTTTATGCCAATTTTACAATATTTGGTGACCATTTTTTATAATTTAATTTTTTTGTGGAATTTTTTTTAATGGGAGGAATTTTTTGGAATTTTTTGGGATCCAAATTCCCTCCAAAAATTCCTGGGAATTCTTTACCTTGGCAGCCTCTTCCTCCTCCTCCCGGAGCTTTTCCAGATCCTTCCGAAGCTTCTCCAGCTCCAGATCCCGGCTGGAAACCTCCTGGAAAAAAAACCCGGATTTGGGGGGAAAATCCCAAATTTTGGGAAAAAAATCCCAAATTTTGGGGAAAAAATCTCAAATTTTGGGGAAAAAAATCTCAAATTTTGGGGAAAAAAATCCTGAATTTTGGGGAAAAAAATCCCAAATTTTGGGGAAAAAATCCCAAATTTTGGGGAAAAAAATCTCAAATTTTGGGGGAAAAAATCTCAAATTTTGGGAGAAAAAAATCTCAAATTTTGGGAGAAAAAATCCGGAATTTTGGGGGAAAAAATCTCAAATTTTGGGGAATAAAATCCTGAATTTGGGGGGAAAAAATCTCAAATTTTGGGGGAAAAAATCTCGAATTTTAGGGAATAAAATCCTGAATTTTAGGGAATAAAATCCTGAATTTAGGGATAAAAATTCCTGCATTTTGGGGATAAAAATTCCTGGATTTTGGGGATAAAAATTCTTGGATTTGGGGGTAAAAATCCCAAATTTTGGGGAAAAAATCTCAAATTTTGGGGAAAAAATCCCGAATTTTGGGGAAAAAACCCCAGATTTTAGGGGGAAAAAATCCCAAATTTTGGGGAAAAAAATCCCGAATTTTAGGGAATAAAATCCTGAATTTTTGGGAATAAAATCCTGAATTTTTGGGAATAAAATCCTGAATTTTTGGGAATAAAATCCTGGATTTTGGGATAAAAATTCCTGGATTTTGGGGGGAAAAAATCCTGAATTTTGGGAATTAAAAATCCCAAATTTTAGGATAAAAATCCCGAATTTTGGGGAAAAAAAATCCTGAATTTTGGGAGAAAAAATCCTGAATTTTGGGCTAAAAATTCCCATATTTTGGGGAAAAAAATCCTGAATTTTGGGGGAAAAAATCTCAAATTTTGGGGAAAAAAATCTCGAATTTTAGGGAATAAAATCCCGAATTTTGGGATGAAAATTCCTGATTTTTGGGATAAAAATTCCTGGATTTGGGGATAAAAATTCCTGGATTTTGGGATAAAAATTCCTGGATTTTGGGGAAAAAAATCCTGAATTTTGGGGTAAAAATCCTGAATTTCGGGATAAAAATTCCTGAATTTTGGGAAAAAAATCCTGGATTTTGGGATTAAAATTCCTGAATTTTGGGATAAAAATTCCCATATTTTGGGGAAAAAAATCCTGAATTTTGGGGGTAAAAATCCCAAATTTTGGGGAAAAAAATCTCGAATTTTAGGGAATAAAATCCTGAATTTTAGGGAATAAAATCCTGAATTTTGGGATAAAAATTCCTGGATTTGGGGATAAAAATTCCTGGATTTTGGGATAAAAATTCTTGGATTTTGGGGGAAAAAATCTCGAATTTTAGGCAATAAAATCCTGAATTTTTGGGAATAAAATCCTGAATTTTTGGGAATAAATTCCTGGATTTTGGGATAAAAATTCCTGGATTTTGGGATAAAAATTCCCGGATTTTGGGATAAAAATTCCCGGATTTCTCTGACCTTCCTGAGCTTTTCCATCTCCTCGGGGTTGCTCCGATCCCGATCCTCCCGAGCCTGGAATCGCTCCCGGAGCTCCCGGAGCTCCTCCTCGAATTCCTCCCGTTCCAACCTCGCCTGCAGCAACCTGGAAAATCCCAAAATTCCCAAAATTCCCAAAATTCCCAAATTTCCCAAATTTTCCAGCAGCCAAAAAAAAATCCCAGTTGGTTTTGTTGGGATTTGGGGTGGAAAATCCCGGAAAATCCCATTTTTATTGGGATTTGGAGTGGAAAACACCAGAAAATTCCCAAATTTTGGGGGATTTGGGGAGGAAAATTCCGGAAAATTCCTGGATTTTTGAGATTTGGAGAGGGAAACACCACGGAATTCCCAAATTTTTGGGATTTGGGGTGGAAAATCCTGGAAATTCCCAATTTTATTGGGATTTGGAGCAGAAAACCCCAGAAAATTCCCAAATTTTGGGGGATTTGGGGTGGAAAATCCTGGAAAATTCCTGGATTTTTGGGATTTGGAGCGGAAAACACCAGAAAATTCCCAAATTTTGGGGATTTGGGGTGGAAAATCCTGGAAAATTCCCATTTTATTGGGATTTGGAGAGGAAAACACCAGAAAATTCCCAAATTTTGGGGGATTTGGGGTGGAAAATGCCAGAAAATTCCCAAATTTTGGGGATTTGAGGTGGAAAATCCTGGAAAATTCCCAAATTTTTGGGATTTGGAGCAGAAAACCCCAGAAAATTTCCAAATTTTGGGGGATTTGGGGTGGAAAATCCTGGAAAATCCCATTTTTATTGGGATTTGGAGAGGAAAACACCACGGAATTCCCAATTTTTGGGGATTTGAGGTGGAAAATCCTGGAAAATTCTCAGATTTTGGGGGATTTGGGGTGGAAAATGCCAGAAAATTCTCAAATTTTTGGGATTTGGAGAGGAAAACACCACAAAATTCCCAATTTTTTGGGGATTTGGGAAGGAAAATCCTGGAAAATTCCTGGATTTTTGGGATTTGGAGAGGGAAACACCACAGAATTCCCAATTTTTTTGGATTTGTGGTGGAAAATTCCGGAAAATCCCATTTTTATTGGGATTTGGAGTGGAAAACACCACGGAATTCCCAATTTTTTTGGGATTTGGGCTGGAAAATCCCAGAAAATTCCCCATTTTATTGGGATTTGGAGAGGGAAACACCAGAAAATTCCCAAATTTTGGGGGATTTGGGGTGGAAAACCCCAGAAAATTCCCGAATTTTTGGGATTTGACTTTGAAAACCCCCGGAAATTCCCGATTTTTGATCCCCCCGGGCTCACTCCTGCTTGGAATTCCGGAGCTCTTCCTTGTTTTTCTGGAACATTTCCCGCCACTGCTCCGTCTCCTCCGAGCTCTCCTCCAGCTCCCGCCGCACATTCCGGAGAAGAATTCCCAGATTTTCCCGTTCCTGCTCCAGGTTGGATTTTTCCTGCAAGGAATTTCCCCAAAATGAAATTTCCTGGGAATTCAAGCGGAATATCCATGGAATGGGAGCTGAGCCCATGGAAATTCCAGAGGGATTTTTCCTGATTTTTTTTTAAAAAATTCTTGACTCCATCCCAGAATTCCCAACCCAATCCCAGAATTCCCAACTTCATCCCAGAATTCCCAACCCAATCCCAGAATTCCCAACCCAATCCCAGAATTCCCAACTTCATCCCAGAATTCCTGACCCAAATCCCGACATTCCTGACCCAATCCTGGAATTCCCAACCTCATTCCCGAATTCCCAACTTGATCCCAGAATTCCCGGCCCCATCCCACAATTCCTGACCCCATTCCAGAATTCCCAACTCCATCCTGAAATTCCCATCCTGGAATTCCCGACCCCCTCCTGGAATTTCCAACCCAATCCCAGAATTCTCGACCCCATCCCGGAATTCCCATCCCCAAATTCCCAAATTCCCATCCCTGAATTCCTGACCCCATCCCCAAATTCCCAACTTCATCCAGGAATTCCCGACCCCATCCCAGAATTCCCAACCCCATCCCCGAATTCCTCATCCCATTCCAGAATTCCCAACTCCATCCTGGAATTCCCATCCTGGAATTCCCAACCCCATCCCCAAATGCCCATCCCCGAATTCTCGACCCCATCCCCAAATTCCCAACTTCATCCCAGAATTCCTGACCCCCTCCTGGAATTCCCAACCTCATCCCCAAATTCCCGACCCCATCCCGGAATTCCCGACTCTATCCCCAAATTCCCATCCCTGAATTCCCAATCCCAGAATTCCCAACCCCATCCCGGAATTCCCAACCCAGAATTCCCAACCTCATCCCGGAATTCCCAACCCCATCCCCAAATTCCCAACCCGGAATTCCCAACCCAATCCCAGAATTCCTGACCCCCTCCTGCAATTCCCAACTCCATTCCCAAATTCCCCTCCTGCAATTCCCAACTCCCTCCCGGAATTCCCAACCCCATCCCTGAATTCCCAACCCCATCCCGGAATTCCCAACCCCATCCCAGAATTCCCAACCCCCTCCTGGAATTCCCAACCCCATCCCGGAATTCCCAACCCCATCCCTGAATTCCTGACTCCCTCCTGGAATTCCCAACCCCATCCTGGAATTCCCGACCTCATCCCAGAATTCCCATCCCAGAATTCCCAACCCAATCCCAGAATTCCCAACCCAATCCCAGAATTCCCAACCTCATCCCAGAATTCCCCTCCCGGAATTCCCGGAATTCCCGACCTGGGTGAGCGTCTCCAGCTGTTCCCGGCTCCTCTCCAGCTCCCCCCGGAGCCGCTCCAGGTCCCGGTCGTGAGCGGCCACTTCGTCCTTCAGGGCCCCCTTGAGCGCCGCCAGCTCCCGCTCCTGCTTCCAGCGGCATTCCCGGAATTCCCGGAGCTCCTGGGAACGGGAAAACGGAATTTGGGATTGGATGAGACCCCCAAATCACCCCAAAGCTTCCAGCGGCATTCCCGGAATTCCCGGAGCTCCTGGGAACGGGAAAAGGGGATTTGGGATTGGATGTGACCCCAAAGCTTCCAGCGGCATTCCCGGAATTCCCGGAGCTCCTGGGAATGGGAAAAGGGAATTTGGGATTGGATGAGACCCCCAAAGCTTCCAGCGGCATTCCCGGAATTCCCGGAGCTCCTGGGAATGGGAAAAGGGGATTTGGGATTGGATGAGACCCCAAATCACCCCAAAGCTTCCAGCGGCATTCCCGGAATTCCCGGAGCTCCTGGCAACGGGAAAAGGGGAATTTGGGATTGGAATTAGGGCTGGATGTGACCCCAAAGCTTCCAGCGGCATTCCCGGAATTCCCGGAGTTCCTGGGAATGGGAAAAGGGGATTTGGGGTTGGATTTGGGGCTGGATGTGACCCCAAAGCTTCCAGCGGCATTCCCGGAATTCCCGGAGCTCCTGGGATTGGGAAAAGGGGATTTGGGGCTGGATGAGACCCCAAATCACCCCAAAACCTCTCTGAGTTAATCCCGGAATTCCTGGAGTTCTTGGGAATGGGAAATGGGGATTTGGGGTTGGATTTGGGGCTGGATGTGACCCCATAAAATCCTGGAATTAATCCTGGGATTCCAGGAATTCCTGGGAACGGGAAAAGGGGATTTGGGGTGGGATTTGGGGTTGGATTTGGGGCTGGATGTGACCCCCAAAGCTTCCAGCGGCATTCCCGGAATTCCCGGAGCTCCTGGGAATGGGAAAAGGGGATTTGGGGCTGGATTTGGGATTGGATGAGACCCCAAAACCTCCTGGAATTAATCCTGGGATTCCAGGAATTCCTGGGAATGGGAAAAGGGGATTTGGGGTTGGATTTGGGCTGGATCTGATCCCAAAAAATCCTGGAGCTGATCCTGGGATTCCAGGAATTCCTGGGAATGGGAAAAGGGGATTTGGGGTTGGATTTGGGATTGGATGAGACCCCCAAAGCTTCCAGCGGCATTCCCGGAATTCCCGGAGTTCCTGGGAACGGGAAAAGGGGATTTGGGACAGGATTTGGGGCTGGATGAGATCCCAAAGCTTCCAGCGGCATTCCCGGAATTCCCGGAGCTCCTGGGAACGGGAAAAGGGGATTTGGGACAGGATTTGGGATTGGATGTGACCCCAAATCACCCCAAAGCTTCCAGCGGCATTCCCGGAATTCCCGGAGCTCCTGGGAACGGGAAAAGGGGATTTGGGACAGGATTTGGGATTGGATGTGACCCCAAATCACCCCAAAGCTTCCAGCGGCATTCCCGGAATTCCCGGAGCTCCTGGGAACGGGAAAAGGGAATTTGGGATTGGATGACACCCCCAAATCACCCCAAAGCTTCCAGCGGCATTCCCGGAATTCCCGGAGCTCCTGGGAACGGGAAAAGGGGATTTGGGGTTGGATTTGGGGCTGGATGTGACCCCAAAGCTTCCAGCGGCATTCCCGGAATTCCCGGAGCTCCTGGGAATGGGAAAAGGGAATTTGGGATTGGAATTGGGGCTGGATGAGACCCCAAAGCTTCCAGCGGCATTCCCGGAATTCCCGGAGCTCCTGGGAATGGGAAAAGGGGATTTGGGATTGGATGAGACCCCCAAATCACCCCAAAGCTTCCAGCGGCATTCCCGGAATTCCCGGAGCTCCTGGGAATGGGAAAAGGGGATTTGGGACAGGATTTGGGGCTGGATGAGATCCCAAAAAATCCTGGAGCTGATCCCGGAATTCCCGGAGCTCCTGGGAATGGGAAAAGGGGATTTGGGGTTGGATTTGAGGCTGGCTCTGATCCCAAATCCTCTTTGAGTTAATCCCGGAATTCCCGGAGCTCCTGGGAATGGGAAAGGGGAATTTGGGATTGGATGTGACCCCAAATCACCCCAAAGCTTCCAGCGGCATTCCCGGAATTCCCGGAGCTCCTGGGAACGGGAAAAGGGGATTTGGGGTTGGATGAGACCCCCAAAGCTTCCAGCAGCATTCCCGGAATTCCCGGAGCTCCTGGGATTGGGAAAGGGGAATTTGGGATTGGAATTAGGGCTGGATGAGACCCCCAAAGCTTCCAGCGGCATTCCCGGAATTCCCGGAGCTCCTGGGAACGGGAAAAGGGGATTTGGGATTGGATTTGGGATTGGATGAGACCCCAAAAAATCCTGGAGCTGATCCTGGGATTCCAGGAATTCCTGGGAACGGGAAAAGGGGATTTGGGGTTGGATTTGGGGCTGGATGAGACCCCAAAACCTCCTGGAGCTGATCCTGGTATTCCCGGAGCTCCTGGGAATGGGAAAAGGGGATTTGGGGCTGGATTTGGGGTTGGATGTGACCCCATAAAATCCTGGAATTAATCCTGAGATTCCTGGAATTCCTGGGAATGGGAAAAGGGGATTTGGGACAGGATTTGGGGCTGGCTCTGATCCCAAAGCTTCCAGCGGCATTCCCGGAATTCCCGGAGCTCCTGGGAACGGGAAAAGGGGATTTGGGGTTGGATTTGGGGCTGGCTCTGATCCCAAAAAATCCTGGAGCTGATTCCCAGAATTCCCGGAGCTCCTGGGAATGGGAAAAAGGGGATTTGGGGTTGGAATTAGGGCTGGATGTGACCCCAAATCACCCCAAAGCTTCCAGCGGCATTCCCGGAATTCCCGGAGCTCCTGGGAACGGGAAAAGGGGATTTGGGGTTGGATTTGGGGTTGGATGTGACCCCAAAACCTCCTGGAGTTAATCCCGGAATTCCCAGAGTTCCTGGGAACAAGAAAAGGGAATTTGGGATTGGATTTGGGGTTGGATTTGGGGCTGGATGAGATCCCAAAGCTTCCAGCGGCATTCCCGGAATTCCCGGAGCTCCTGGGAACGGGAAAACGGAATGTGGGACAGGATTTGGGATTGGATGAGACCTCAAAGCCTCTCTGAGTTAATCCCGGAATTCCCGGAGTTCCTGGGAATGGGAAAAGGGGATTTGGGGCTGGATTTGGGGCTGGATGTGACCCCAAATCACCCCAAAGCTTCCAGCGGCATTCCCGGAATTCCCGGAGCTCCTGGGAATGGGAAAAGGGAATTTGGGATTGGAATTAGGGCTGGATGTGACCCCAAAGCTTCCAGCGGCATTCCCGGAATTCCCGGAGCTCCTGGGAACGGGAAAAGGGGATTTGGGACAGGATTTGGGATTGGATGAGACCTCAAATCACCCCAAAGCCTCCTCGAGCTGATCCCGGAATTCCCGGAGCTCCTGGGAACGGGAAAAGGGGATTTGGGGCAGGATTTGGGGTTGGATGAGACCCCAAAGCCTCTTTGAGTTAATCCCGGAATTCCCGGAGTTCCTGGGAACGGGAAAAGGGGATTTGGGGCTGGATTTGGGATTGGATGAGACCCCAAATCACCCCAAAACCTCTCTGAGTTAATCCCAGAATTCCCGGAGTTCCTGGGAACGGGAAAAGGGGATTTGGGACAGGATTTGGGGCTGGCTCTGATCCCAAAGCCTCCCTGAGTTAATCCTGGGATTCCAGGAATTCCTGGGAACGGGAAAAGCGGATTTGGGATTGGATTTGGGGTTGGATGAGACCCCCAAAGCTTCCAGCGGCATTCCCGGAATTCCTGGAGCTCCTGGGAACGGGAAAAGGGGATTTGGGATTGGATTTGGGATTGGATGAGATCCCAAAAAATCCTGGAGCTGATCCTGGAATTCCAGGAATTCCTGGGAATGGGAAAAGGGGATTTGGGGTTGGATGAGACCCCAAATCACCCCAAAGCTTCCAGCGGCATTCCCGGAATTCCCGGAGCTCCTGGGAATGGGAAAAGGGGATTTGGGATTGGATGAGACCCCAAATCACCCCAAAGCTTCCAGCGGCATTCCCGGAATTCCCGGAGCTCCTGGGAATGGGAAAAGGGAATTTGGGATTGGATTTGGGGCTGGATGAGACCCCATAAAATCCTGGAATTAATCCTGAGATTCCTGGAATTCCTGGGAACGGGAAAAGGGGATTTGGGGTTGGATTTGGGGCTGGATGAGACCCCAAAAAATCCTGGAGCTGATCCTGGGATTCCAGGAATTCCTGGGAATGGGAAAAGGGGATTTGGGACAGGATTTGGGATTGGATGAGACCCCATAAAATCCTGGAATTAATCCTGGGATTCCAGGAATTCCTGGGAATGGGAAAAGGGGATTTGGGATTGGATTTGGGATTGGATGTGACCCCAAAGCTTCCAGCGGCGTTCCCGGAATTCCCGGAGCTCCTGGGAACGGGAAAAGGGGATTTGGGGTTGGATTTGGGATTGGATGTGACCCCAAATCCTCCTGGAGCTGATCCTGGGATTCCAGGAATTCCTGGGAACGGGAAAAGGGGATTTGGGGCTGGATGAGACCCCAAATCACCCCAAAACCTCTCTGAGTTAATCCCGGAATTCCCGGAGTTCCTGGGAACAGGAAAAGGGGATTTGGGGTTTTTAATGGGATTTGTGCAGTTTTCATTGGGATTTTTCCCATTTTTGGGGGTTTTTATTGGGATTTGTGGGGTTTTTATTGGGATTTTTCCCACTTTGGGGTCTTTTTTACTGGAATTTTTCCCATTTTTCTGGTTTTTAATGAGATTTCCATGTTTTTTACCGAATTTTTCCCCACTTTTGGGGTTTTCGGGGTGGGTTTGCATGGATTTCATTGGGATTTTTCCCATTTTGGGGGTTTTTAATGAGATTTTCATGTTTTTTACCGGGATTTTCCCCACTTTTGGGGTTTTTACCGAATTTTTCTCCACTTTTGAGGTTTCCAGGGGTACCTGGTAGAGTCCCTGTGTCTCGGGGTCGCTTTTGGGGTCACTTTTGGGGTCACTTTTGGGGTCCTTGGCCAGCAGCTGCCCCTCCAGGTGGCCCAGCCGAGCCTCCAGCGCCTCCTTGGTGGCTCTCAGCTCGCTCAGCCTGGGCAACAAAGGGTTAACGAGGGGATTAAAGGGTTAATTAGGGGAAATTAATTGGTTAATGGGGGAATTAAGGGGTTAATTGGGGAATTAAAGGGTTAATTGGGGGAATTAAGGGGTTAATTGGGGAATTAAGTGGTTAATTGGGGAAATTAAAGGGTTAATTAGGGAATTAAAGGGTTAATTGGGGGAATTAAGGATTAATTGGGGAAATTAAGGGTTAATTGGGGGATTAAGGGGTTAATGGGAATTAAGGGGTTAATTGGGGAATTAAGCGGTTAATTGGGGAAATTAAAGGGTTAATTAGGGAAATTAACGGGTTAATTGGAGGAAATTAAAGGGTTAATTGGGGAATTAAAGGGTTAATTGGGGGAATTAAGGGGTTAATTAGGGAATTAATGGGTTAATTGGGGAATTAAGGGGTTAATTGGGGAAACTAAAGGGTTAATTAGGGAAACTAAAGGGTTAATGGGGAATTAAAGGGTTAATGAGGAAATTAAGGATTAATTGGGGAATTAAGGGGTTAATTGGGGGAATTAAAGGGTTAATGGGGAAATTAAGGATTAATGGGGGAATTAAAGATTAATTGGGGAATTAAAGGGTTAATGGGGGAAATTAAGGATTAATTGGGGAATTAAGGGGTTAATTGGGGGAAATTAAAGGGTTAATTGGGGAAATTGAAGGGTTAATTGGGGAATTAAAGGGTTAATGGGGGAATTAAAGGGTTAATTGGGGAATTAAAGAGTTAATTGGGGAAATTAAAGGGTTAATTAGGGAATTAAAGCGTTAATTGGGGAAATTAAGGATTAATTGGGGGATTAAGGGGTTAATTGGGGGATTAAGGGGTTAATGAGGGAATGAAAGGGTTAATGGGTTTTTGGGGGGATCTGGGGGGGTCTCGGGGTTCTCTGGGGGTCCCAAAACCCAAAGGGAGACCCCAAAAGTGACCCCGACCCTTTGGGGGACCCCAAAACCCCCCGGGGTGACCCCAAAACCCCAAAAGTGACCCCAAAACTCCCCCAGGTGACCCCAAAACCCCCCAGGTGACCCCAAAATCCCCAAAGTGACCCCAAACCCCCCCAAAGTGACCCCAAAACCCCCTGGGGTGACCCCAAAATCCCCAAAGTGACCCCAAAACCCCCCAAAGTGACCCCAAAACCCCCCAAGGTGACCCCAAACCCCCCGAGGTGACCCCAAACCCCCCCCAGGTGACCCCAAATTCCCCAGGTGACCCCAAAACCCCCAAAGTGACCCCAAAACCCCTCGAGGTGACCCCAAACCCCCCAAAGTGACCCCAAACCCCCCAAAGTGACCCCAAAACCCCCCAAAGTGACCCCAAAACCCCCAAAGTGACCCCAAAACCCCCCAGGTGACCCCAAAACCCCCCAGGTGACCCCAAACCCCCCGGGGTGACCCCAAAACCCCCAAAGTGACCCCAAATCCCCGGGGGACACCCCAAAACCCCCCAAAGTGACCCCAAAACCCTCCCCAGGTGACCCCAAACCCCCCAAAGTGACCCCAAACCCCCCAGGTGACCCCAAAACCCCCCCGGGTGACCCCAAATCCCTCCCAGGTGACCCCAAAACCCCCCAAAGTGACCCCAAAACCCCCCAAAGTGACCCCAAAACCCCCCCAGGTGACCCCAAACCCCCCCAGGTGACCCCAAAACCCCCCAGGTGACCCCAAATCCCCTCGGGTGACCCCAAAACCCCCCAGGTGACCCCAAACCCCCCGGGGTGACCCCAAACCCTTCGAGGTGACCCCAAAACCCCCCCAGGTGACCCCAAACCCCCCCAGGTGACCCCAAGGGGACAATGGGGGTCCCACAGTGACCCCAAAACCTCCCCAGGTGACCCCAAAACCCCCCGGGGTGACCCCAAATTCCCGGGGTGACCCCAAACCCCCTCGGGTGACCCCAAACCCCCCCAGGTGACCCCAAAACCCCCCAAAGTGACCCCAAACCCCCCAAAGTGACCCCAAAACCCCCAAAGTGACCCCAAAACCTCCCCAGGTGACCCCAAAACCCCCCAAAGTGACCCCAAACCCCCCAGGTGACCCCAAAACCCCCAAAGTGACCCCAAATCCCCGGGGGTGACCCCAAAACCCCCCGGGGTGACCCCAAACCCCCCCGAGTGACCCCAAAACCCCCCAGGTGACCCCAAACCCCTCGAGATGACCCCAAACCCCCCAGGTGACCCCAAATCCCCCCGGGGTGACCCCAAATCCCCCAAAGTGACCCCAAAACCCCCAAAGTGACCCCAAAGGGACAATGGGGATCCCAAAGTGACCCCAAACCCCCCCAGGTGACCCCAAAACCCTCCCCAGGTGACCCCAAATCCCCCCAAAGTGACCCCAAATCCCCCCAGGTGACCCCAAAACCCCCCAGGGTGACCCCAAATTCCCGGGGTGACCCCAAACCCCCCCAGGTGACCCCAAACCCCCCCGGGGTGACCCCAAACCCCCCAGGTGACCCCAAACCCCCCAAAGTGACCCCAAACCCACCAAAGTGACCCCAAACCCACCAAAGTGACCCCAAATCCCCTCGGGGTGACCCCAAACCCCCCCAGGTGACCCCAAACCCCCCCCGGGTGACCCCAAACCCCCCGGGGTGACCCCAAACCCCCCAAAGTGACCCCAAAACCCCCCCTGGTGACCCCAAAACCCCCAAAGTGACCCCAAAACCCCCCACAGTGACCCCAAAACCCCCCAGTTGACCCCAAACCCCCCCAGGTGACCCCAAAACTCCCCCAGGTGACCCCAAACCCCCCCAGGTGACCCCAAACCCCCAAAGTGACCCCAAAACCCTCCCAGGTGACCCCAAACCCCTCGGGGTGACCCCAAACCCCCCCCAGGTGACCCCAAAACCCCCCCGGTGACCCCAAACCCCCCAAAGTGACCCCAAATCCCCCGAGGTGACCCCAAAACCCCCAAAGTGACCCCAAATCCCCCGAGGTGACCCCAAAACCCTCCCCAGGTGACCCCAAACCCCCCCGGTGACCCCAAATCCCCCCCAGGTGACCCCAAACCCCCCCGGGGTGACCCCAAACCCCCCAAAGTGACCCCAAATCCCCTCGGGTGACCCCAAAACCCCCCAGGTGACCCCAAACCCTTCGAGGTGACCCCAAACCCCCCAAAGTGACCCCAAAACCCCCCCAGGTGACCCCAAGGGGACAATGGGGGTCCCACAGTGACCCCAAACCCCCAAAGTGACCCCAAATCCCCCGGGGTGACCCCAAGGGGACAATGGGGGTCCCACAGTGACCCCAAATCCCCCAAAGTGACCCCAAATCCCCCGAGGTGACCCCAAATTACTGGGCCAGGCTCCGCTGCAGCTCCTGGGATTTCCTGTCCAGGGCCCCCCGCAGGATTTGGGATTGCGGCGACTCCGGAGCCCCCGAGGAGTTCTGGGACATTCCGGAACATTCGGGATGTGGGGGGTGACCCCAGCTAAAATCACAAACCTGCCACAGACCCCAAACCCATCCCAAACCCCAAATCCCAAACCTGCCACAGACCCCAAATCCCAAATCCCAAATCCCAAACCCATCCCAAATCTATCCCAAATCCCAAACCTGCCACAGACCCCAAATCCCAAATCCCAAATCCCAAACCCCAAATCCCAAATACATCCCAAATCCTAAACCCATTCCAAATCCCAAACCCCAAATCCCAAACCCCAAACCCCAAATCCCAAACCCAAACCCATCCTAAACCCATCCCAGACCCTAAACCCCAATCCCAAATCCCAAATCCCAAACCCCAAACCCCAAACCCATCCCAAATCCATCCCAAATCCCAAATCCCAAACCTGTCACAGACCCCAAACCCCAAACCCCAAATCCCAAACCCCAAATCCCAAATCCCAAACCTGCCACAGACCCCAAATCCCAAATCCATCCCAAATCCCAAATCCCAAATCCCAAACCCATCCCAGACCCATCCTAAAATCCAAATCCCAAATCCCAAATCCCAAATCCCAAACCCCAAACCCCAAACCCATCCCAAATCCCAAATCACAAACCTGCCACAGACCCCAAATCCCAAATCCATCCCAAACCCATCCCAAACCCATCCCAAATCCATCCTAAAATCCCAAACTCATCCCAAATCCCAAATCCCAAATCCCAAACCCCAAATCCCAAACTCATCCCAAATCCCAAACTCATCCCAAACCCCAAATCCCAAATCCCAAACCCCAAATCCCAAATCCCAAATCCAAACCCAAACCCCAAATCCCAAACCCATCCCAAACCCAAACCAATCCCAAATCCCAAACCCCAAACCCATCCCAGACCCCAAATTCCAAATCCCAAATCCCAAACCCCAAATCCCAAATCCATCCTAAACCCCAAACCCATCCCAAATCCCAAACCCCAAATCCCAAATCCCAAATCCCAAATCCCAAACCCATCCCAAATCCATCCCAAATCCTAAACCCATCCCAAACCCCAAACCTGCCACAGACCCCAAATCCCAAATCCCAAATCCCAAACCCCAAATCCCAAACCCATCCTAAAATCCAAATCCATCCCAAATCCCAAATCCTAAATCCCAAATCCCAAACCCATCCCAAACCCCAAATCCCAAACCCCAAACCTGCCACAGACCCCAAACCCCAAATCCCAAACCCCAAACCCATCCCAAATCCATCCCAAATCCATCCCAAACCCATCCCAAACCCATCCCAAATCCTAAACCCATCCTAAATCCCAAACCCAAACCAATCCCAAATCCCAAATCCAAATCCCAAATCCCAAATCCCAAATCCAAATCCCAAATCCCAAATCCCAAATCCCAAACCCATCCCACACCCTAAACCCCAATCCCAAATCCAAACCCCAAATCCCAAATCCCAAACCCAAATCCATCCCAAACCCATCCCAAATTCCAAATCCCAAATCCCAAATCCCAAATCCCAAATCCCAAACCCCAAATCCCAAATCCCAAATCCCAAACCCATCCCAAATCCCAAACCCAAATCCCAAACCCATCCTAAATCCCAAATCCATCCCAAACCCCAAATCCCAAATCCCAAACCCCAAACCCCAAATCCCAAATCCCAAATCCCAAATCCAAATCCCAAATCCCAAATCCAAATCCCAAATCCCAAATCCTAAATCCCAAATCCCAAATCCCAAATCCCAAATCCCAAACCCCAAACCCCAAACCCCAAATCCCAAACCCCAAATCCCAAACCCCAAATCCCAAATCCCAAACCCCAAATCCCAAATCCCAAACCCATCCCAAATCCCAAATCCCAAATCCCAAACCCATCCCAAATCCATCCCAGACCCCAAATCCCAAATCCCAAACCCAAATCCCAAATCCCAAATCCATCCTAAACCCATCCTAAATCCCAAATCCATCCCAAATCCCAAGTCCTAAATCCCAAATCCTAAATCCCAAATCCCAAACCCCTCTCAAACCCCAAACCCCAAATCCCAAATCCATCCTAAACCCCAAATCCCAAATCCCCAAATCCCAAATCCCAATTTCCAAACCCAAATCCCAAATCCCAAATCCCAAATCCCAAATTCCAAATCCCAAACCCCAAATCCCAAATCCCAAATCCCAAATCCTAAATCCCAAATCCCAAATCCCAAATTCCAAACCCATCCCAAACCCCAAATCCTGGGAATTTTGGGATCCCAAACCCCAAATCCCGGGAATTTTGGGATCTCAAACCCCGGGAATTTCGAGATTCCCAAACCCCAAACCCCGGGAATTTTGGGATCCCAAACCGCGGGAATTTCGAGATTCCCAGAAATTCCCGGGAATTTCCCCTCTCACCGCCAGCTCCCGGAATTTTTCCAGCAGCCTCGAGCTTTTCCTTTTCAGGGAAATTTCGCTCTCGGAGCTCCTGGATTTGGGGTCGGATTTGGGGGAAAATTCGGGAATTTTGGGGTCAGGAAATGAGGAATTGGTGCCAAATTCCCCCAAAATTTGGAATCTGGGATCGGATTTGGGGGAAAATTTGGGAATTTTGGGGTCAGGAAATGAAGAATTGGTGCCAAATTCCCTCGAATTCAGAATCTGGGATCGGATTTTGGGGAAAAATTTGGGAATTTTGGGCAGATTTTGGGGGATTTTGGGGGATTTTGGGGGAAATTTGGGGGATTTTGGGGGATTTGGGTGATTTTGGGGAATTTTGGGAGAATTTTAGGGGATTTTGGGGTGGTTTGGGGGAATTTTGGGGTGATTTTGGGGGATTTTGGGGGGATTTGGGGTGATTTTGGGGAATTTTGGGGAGATTTTGGGTGATTTTGGGAGATTTTGGGGGGATTTTGGGGGATTTTGGGGGATTTTGGGGTTTTAGGGGCGGTTTGGAGGGAATTTTGTGGGAATTTCAGGAATTTGGACAGATTTGGGGGGATTTTGGAGGATTTTGGGGGATTTTGGGTGATTTTGGGGGGATTTTAGGGGATTTGGGTGATTTTGGGTGGTTTTGGGAGGATTTTGAGGGATTTTGGGGGATTTTGGGGGATTTTGGGGGGATTTTGGGGTTTTAGGGGAGATTTGGAGGGAATTTTGTGGGAATTTAAGGAATTTGGGGGAATTTTGGGGGATTTTGGGGGATTTGGGTGATTTGGGGGAATTTTGGGAGAATTTTAGGGGATTTTGGGGGGATTTGGGGGATTTTGGGGGGATTTGGGGGGATTTTGGGTGATTTTGGGGTGGTTTTGGGGTGATTTTGGGTGATTTTGGGGGGATTTTGGGGGATTTTGGGGGATTTTGGGGGGATTTTGGGGGGAATTTGGGGAATTTTGGGGAGATTTTGGGGTGGTTTTGGGTGATTTTGGGGTGATTTTAGGGGATTTTGGGGTGATTTGGGGGGATTTTGGGGTGATTTTGGGTGATTTTGGGGTGATTTTGGGGGATTTTGGGTGATTTTGGGGTGATTTTGGGTGATTTTGGGGTGATTTTGGGTGATTTTGGGTCGATTTTGGGTGATTTTGGGAGATTTTGGGGGATTTTGGGGGGATTTTGGGGAGATTTTGGGAGATTTTGGGAGATTTTGTGGGATTTGGGGGGGATTTTGGGGGGATTTTGGGTGATTTGGGGGATTTTTGGGTGATTTTGGGGGATTTTGGGGTGATTTTAGGGGATTTTGGGGTGATTTTGGGTGATTTTGGGGTGATTTTGGGGAATTTTGGGGAGATTTTGGGGGATTTTGGGGTGATTTTGGGTGATTTTGGGGTGATTTTAGGGGATTTTGGGGTGATTTTAGGGGATTTTGGGGGATTTGGGGGATTTGGGTGATTTTGGGTGATTTTGGGTGATTTTGGGGGATTTTGGGTGGATTTTGGGTGATTTTGGGGGATTTTGGGGAATTTTGGGTGATTTTGGGGGATTTTGAGGTGATTTTGGGGGGATTTTGGGGGATTTTGGGCAGATTTTGGGGGGATTTTGGGGGGGTTTTGGGGAATTTTGGGCAGATTTTGGGGGGGATTTGGGGGGATTTTGGGTGATTTTGGGGGGATTTTGGGGGATTTTGGGGGGATTTTGGGGTGATTTTTGGGTGATTTTTGGGTGATTTTGGGGTGATTTTGGGGGATTTTGGGTGATTTTGGGGTGATTTTGGGGGATTTTGGGTGATTTTGGGGTGATTTTAGGGGATTTTGGGGGATTTTGGGGAATTTTGGGGAGATTTTGGGAGATTTTGGGAGGATTTTGGGAGATTTTGGATGATTTTGGGTGATTTTGGGGGAATTTTGGGGAGATTTTGGGTGATTTTGGGTGATTTTGGGGTGGTTTTGGGGAATTTTGGGGTGATTTTGGGGAATTTTGGGGGATTTTGGGGAGATTTTGGGGGATTTTGGGGGATTTTGGGGGGATTTTGGGGTGATTTTGGGGGATTTTGGGGTGGTTTGGGGGGATTTGGGGGGATTTGGGGGGATTTGGGGCAGATTTGGGGGGATTTTGGGGGATTTGGGGGTTTTAGGGGAGGTTTGGAGGGAATTTGGTGGGGATTTTAAGGAATTTGGGCAAATTTTGGGGAGATTTTGGGGGATTTTGGGGAATTTTGGGTGATTTTGGGGGATTTTGGGGCGTTTGGGGGATTTTGGGGTGATTTTAGGGGATTTTGGGGGGATTTTGGGGTGATTTTGGGTGATTTTGGGGAATTTTGGGGGGATTTTGGGGAATTTTGGGGGATTTTGGGGGGATTTTGGGGGGATTTTGGGTGATTTTGGGTGATTTTAGGTGATTTTCGGGGATTTTGGGTGGTTTTGGGTGATTTGGGGGATTTTGGGTGGATTTTGAGGTGATTTTGGGGAATTTTGGGTGATTTTGGGGTGATTTTAGGGGATTTTGGGGAATTTTGGGGAGATTTTAGGGGATTTTGGGAGATTTTGGGTGATTTTGGGGTGATTTTAAGGGATTTTGGGTGATTTTGGGTGATTTTGGGTGATTTTGGGGTGATTTTGGGATGATTTTGGGTGATTTTGGGATGATTTTGGGTGATTTTGGGGTGATTTTGGGTGATTTTGGGTCGATTTTGGGTGATTTTGGGGTGATTTTAGGGGATTTTGGGGGGATTTTGGGAGATTTTGGGTGATTTTGGGTGATTTTGGGGGAATTTTGGGGAGATTTTGGGGTGATTTTGGGAGATTTTGGGTGATTTTGGGGTGATTTTAGGGGATTTTGGGGGGATTTTGGGAGATTTTGGGTGATTTTGGGGTGATTTTGGGTGATTTTGGGGGGATTTTGGGGGATTTTGGGGGGATTTTGGGGGGATTTTGGGGTGATTTTGGGTGATTTTGGGTGATTTTGGGTGATTTTGGGGTGATTTTGGGATGATTTTGGGTGATTTTGGGGTTTTTCAGGCTCACCCCTCCTTTAGGATGCTGTAGATGAGCTCCACGGGGTTTTCGCCGCCCCCCAATTCCCGCTGGTCCCGCAGCAGATCCGGGGTGGATTTCAGCTTCAGGGAGGGAACAAAACCCCTCAATTCCAATAAAAAACCCAAATCCCACCATTTTATAGGAAAGAAACACAATTTTATAGGAGAAAACCCCAATTTTATAGGAAAAAACACAAATTCTATAGGAAAAAACACAAATTTTATAGGAAAAAAACCCAATTTTATAGGAAAAAAAACCCCAATTTAATGGAAAAAACCCCAATTTTTTTAGGAAAAAACCCAATTTCATGGAAAAAAACCCCAATTTTTTAGGAAAAATCCCAATTTTATGGAAAAAACCCCCATTTTCATGGAAAAAAACCCAAATTTTTTAGGAAAAAAACCCAAATTTTTTAGGAAAAATCCCAATTTCATTGAAAAAAACCCCAATATTTTAGGAAAAATCCCTATTTAATGGGAAAAAAAATCCCAATTTCATGGAAAAAACCCCAATTTTTTAGGAAAAAACCCCAAATGTTTTAGGAAAAACCCCAATTTCATGGAAAAAAACCCAATTTTTTAGGAAAAAACCCCAAATTTTTCAGGAAAAATCCCAATTTAATGGAAAAAAACCCCAATTTCATGGAAGAAAACCCCAATTTAATGGAAAAAACCCCAAATTTTTTAGTAAAAACCCCAATTTAATGGAAAAAAATCCCAATTTCATGCACAAAACCCCAAATTTTTTAGGAAAAATCCCAATTTAATGGAAAAAACCACAATTTTTCAGGAAAAATCCCAATTTAATGGAAAAAAACTCAATTATTTTAGGAAAAACCCCAATTTAATGGAAAAAAATCCCAATTTCATGGAAAAAAATCCCAATTTTCCCGGCTAAATCCCACTTTTCCCCCCTCTGTACCTGCATTCCCACGCTCTGCTCCTCCACACCCCCGAAGCCGCCGGGAATTTGTGGAATTTGGGGCCGGATCCCGGCGGATTCCCGGGAATTCCGCGCCTCCAAACTCTGCGAGCGCTTCCTGGGAGCCGCCCGGAGCCTCCGGGCCGCCCTCCCCCGGGAAAAATTCCCGTCAAATTTGGTGATCAGGGAATCCACGGATCCCAGCGGCTCCGTGTCCACGTCCCCGGGAATTCCCGGAATTTTTTTGGGAATTCTGGGAATTTCCCCGTCCTTTTTTCCCGGGTTTTTCCCGTTTTTAGGGAAAGGCGCCGTGAGGTCACCGTGGGATCGCGATCGTCGAAGCTCCTCCGAGGATTTCGGGATTTCCAGGTGTTGATCCGAGAATTTCGGGATTTCCAGGTGTTGATCCGAGAATTTCGGGATTTCCAGGTGTTGATCCGATGGTTTTGGGGCATCCCAGGATTTTTCCCCATCCGGGAATTTGGGGATCCCCCAAGATCCACCAGGAATTTCCTCATCCCAGGATTTGGGGACGCTCCGGGACCCCTCTGGAATTTCCTGAGCTGGAAATTTCGGGATCCCGCGAAATCCGCCGGGAATTTCCTCATCCCTGAATTTTGGGGCGCTCCGGGACCCCTCTGGAATTTCCTGATCCGAAAACTTCGGGATTTGCCTCGTCCCATCTGAATATTCCTGATCCAAAAATTCCGGGATTTTTCGGGGTCCCTGTGGATTCTCCTGATCCAAAAATTCCGGGATTTTCCGCGATCCCGGTGGATTTCCACGATCCGAAAATCTTGGGAATTTCCGCGTCCCATCCAAATATTCCTGATCCGAAAATTCCTGGATTTTCCGCGTCCTCTCCGAATTCTCCTGATCCGAAAATTCTGGGATTTTTCGGGATCCTGGTGGATTTTCCTGACCCAAAAATTCCGGGATTTTTCGGGATCCCGGTGGATTTTCCTGACCCAAAAATTCCGGGATTTTCCTCATCCCCTCTGGACTTTCTTGACCCGAAAATCTTGGGATTTTCCTCGTCCCATCCGAATTCTCCTGATCCAAAAATTCTGGGATTTTTCGCGATCCTGGTGGATTTTCATGATCCGAAAACTTCGGGATTTTCCTCATCCCATCCGAATTCTCCTGATCCAAAAATCCCGGGATTTTCCGCGATCCCGGTGGATTTTCCTGACCCAAAAATTCCGGGATTTTTCGGGATCCCGGTGGATTTTCCTGATCTAAAAATTTCGGGATTTTCCTCGTCCCATCCAGACTTTCTTGACCCAAAAATCCCGGGATTTTCCGCGATCCCGACGGATTTCCACGATCCGAAAACTCCGGGATTTTCCCCTCCCTCTCCGTCCCCTCCTTCCCGCTCTCCCCCGCCTCTCTCCATCCGGGATTTTGGGATATTCCCGTTGGGATCTGCACCCCGAAGCTGTCGCGGCGGCCGCTGCGGAGGAGGACGAAGGGCTGGCCCCCGATGCCCTGGACGCGCACGGCCACCCCGTAGGAGCCCGTCCTGCCCCGCGGCGGCCGCGGCGGCTCCCCCAGCTCGTCGATAAATCGGATCTGGACTCCGTGATCCATCGGTTTCTCCGCCATGGCTCTGAGGGAAGGAGGAAATCCGGGATGATCCCGCGGAAAAATCGGGATTTTGACACATTTTCCCTTTTTTTTTGCATTTTTTTGGCGGTTTTTTCCCATTTTTGAGCCTTTTTTTATTGGTTTTCACCCATTTACTCTCCATGTATTTTTTTTCCCATGTTTTACCTCCCATTTTTCCCATTTTTCCCATTTTTCCTGTTTTTCTCCCACTTTTCCTCCATTTTTCCCATTTTTCCTGTTTTTCTCCCACTTTTCCTCCACTTCTCCCATTTTTCCTGTTTTTCTCCCACTTTTCCTCCACTTTTCCCATTTTTCCTGTTTTTCTCCCAGTTTTCCTCTTTTTTCCCCATTTTCCCACATTTTTCCCACATTTTCCCCTCCGCTTTTCCCATTTTTCCTGTTTTTCTCCCAATTTTCCTCTTTTTTCCCCCATTTTTCCTGTTTTTCTCACAGTTTCCCTCCACTTTTCCCATTTTTCCTGTTTTTCTCCCAGTTTTCCTCCCTTTCCCCTCCCATTTTTCCTCCTTTTTTCCCCCCAGCTTTCCCCATATTTATTCCCAATGTTTTCCCCTCTGCTTTTCCCATTTTTCCTCTTTTTCTCCCAGTTTTCCTCTTTTTTCCCCATTTTTCCTCCCTTTTTACCCCATTTTTCTGCCCTTTTCCCTCCCATGGGATCCCGGGACAAGGATGGGATCCCAAGGCTGGGATGGGATCCTGGAGCAGGGATGGGATCCTGGAGCAGGGATGGGATCCAAATCCAGGGATGGGATCCAAATTCTGGGATGGGATCCCAGGACAAGGACGGGATCCCAAGGCAGGGACAGGATCCAAATCCAGGGATGGGATCCTGGAGCAGGGATGGGATCCAAATTCCGGGATGGGATCCCGGCACAGGGATGGGATCCCAAGGCAGGGATGGGATCCCAGGACAAGGACAGGATCCCAAGTCCAGGGACGGGATCCAAATTCCAGGATGGGATCCTGGGACAAGGACAGGATCCAAATCCAGGGACAGGATCCAAATCCAGGGATGGGATCCAAATTCCGGGATGGGATCCCAGGACAGGGATGGGATCCTGGGACAAGGACGGGATCCCAAATCCAGGGATGGGATTCAAATTCTGGGATGGGATCCTGGAGCAGGGATGGGATCCTGGGACAGGGATGGGATCCTGGAGCAGGGACGGGATCCCAAGGCAGGGATGGGATCACAGGACAGGGATGGGATCCTGGGACAAGGATGGGATCCCAAATCCAGGGATGGGATCCAAATTCAGGGATGGGATCCCAGGACAGGGATGGGATCCTGGGACAAGGACGGGATCCCAAATCCAGGAACGGGATCCAAATTCAGGGATGGGATCCTGGAGCAGGGATGGGATCCCAAGGCAGGGATGGGATCCCAAGGCTGGGATGGGATCCCGGGACAAGGACTGGATCCCAAGGCTGGGATGGGATCCTGGAGCAGGGATGGGATCCAAATTCTGGGATGGGATCCCGGCACAGGGATGGGATCCCAAATCCAGGGACGGGATCCAAATTCCGGGATGGGATCCCGGGACAAGGACAGGATCCCAAATTCTGGGATGGGATCCTGGCACGGGGATGGGATCCCAGCCCTGCTTTGGGAGCAGATCCCTGGGATCCCTTTTCCCCACCCCAGGATCCCATCCCTGCCCTGGGATCCCATCCCAACATTCCCAAATCCCGGTGCCCCTCCATAATCCCCACAAATCCCCGGAATCCCAAATCCCAGGAATCCCAAATCCCGGGAATCCCAAATCCCAGGAACCCCAAACCCCAGGAATCCCAAATCCCGGGAATCCCAAATCCCAGGAATCCCAAACCCCAGGAATCCCAAATCCCCGGAATCCCAAATCCCGGGAATCCCAAACCCCAGGAATCCCAGAATTCCTGAATCCTCCCCAAATCCCAGGAATCCCAGACCCAGGAATCCCAAACCCATGAATCCCCACAAATCCCGGGAACCCCAAATCCCAGGAATCCCAAATCCCAGGAATCCCAAATCCCAGGAATCCCAAATCCCGGGAACCCCAAATCCCAGGAATCCCAAATCCCGGGAACCCCAAATCCCAGGAATCCCAAACCCCAGGAATCCCAAATCCCGGGAACCCCAAATCCCGGGAATCTCAAATCCCAGGAATCCCAAATCCCGGGAATCTCAAATCCCAGGAATCCCAAATCCCGGGAATCTCAAATCCCAGGAATCCCAAATCCCGGGAATCTCAAATCCCAGGAATCCCAAATCCTGGGAATCCCAAACCCCAGGAATCCCAAATCCTGGGAATCCCAAACCCCAGGAATCCCAAATCCTGGGAATCTCAAATCCCGGGAACCCCAAATCCCAGGAATCCCAGAATTCCTGAATCCTCCCCAAATCCCGGGAATCCCAAACCCCAGGAATCCTGGAATTCCTGAATCCTCCCCAAATCCCGGGAATCCCAAACCCCGGGAATCCCAAATCCCAGGAATTCCAGAATTCCTGAATCCTCCCCAAATCCCCGGAATCCCAAATCCCAGGAACCCCAAATCCTGGGAATCCCAGAATTCCTGAATCCTCCCCAAATCCCAGGAATCCCAGAATTCCTGAATCCTCCCCAAATCCCGGGAATCCCAGAATTCCTGAATCCTCCCCAAATCCCGGGAATCCCAGAATTCCTGAATCCTCCCCAAATCCCGGGAATCCCAGAATTCCCGAATCCTCCCCAAATCCCAGGAATCCCAGAATTCCCGAATCCTCCCCAAATCCTGCAGCTCCTCAGGACTCCCCACAAACCCCTGGAATTCCAAAAAAACCCCAAAAATCCCCAAATCCCAAATTCCCTGGAATGGCCGGGGAAGGATCCCGGGAGCAGAATTCCCGAATTCCCGGATCCTCGGGATCAGGGGTCTCCGGGAAAAGCGGGAACTGACCTGAGCAGGGAGCGGCGCCGGCGGAAAATCGGGAATTTTTCCAGGTGGCCAAAGGGCAGCGGGGCCGGAGCCGGGGCGGGGCCGGAATTCCGGGACCTTTGGAAGGGCGAGGAGGGGTTGGGATCACCGGGAAGGGCCGGGATCCATCCCAGAAAAACCAGGAAAACTGGGATCTATCCCAGATCCTGGGAAAAACCGGGATCCATCCCAGAAAAACCAGGAAAACCGGGATCCACCCCAGAAAAACCAGGAAAACCGGGATCTATCCCAGAAAAACCAGGATCCATCCCAGAAAAACCAGGAAAACCGGGATCCATCCCAGAAAAAACAGGAAAACTGGGATCTATCCCAGAAAAACCAGGAAAACTGGGATCTATCCCAGAAAAACCAGGAAAACCGGGATCTATCCCAGAAAAACCGGGAAAACCGGGATCCATCCCAGATCCCAGGAAAATCCCAGATCCCAGAAAATCCTGGATCTATCCCAGATCCCAGAAAAACCAGGAAAACCGGGATCTATCCCAGATCCCAGGAAAATCCCAGATCCCAGAAAAACCAGGAAGGGCCCAGATCTATCCCAGATCCCAGGAAAAGCCTGGATCCATCCCAGATCTCAGAAAAACCGGGAAGAGCCTGGATCTATCCCAGATCCCAGAAAATCACGGCTCCATCCCAGATCCCAGAAAAACCGGGAAGGGCCCAGATCTATCCCAGATCCCAGGCTGGGATCACCCAGATCTTTCCCAGATCCCAGAAAATCCTGGCTCCATCCCAGATCCCAGAAAAACGGGGATCCATCCCAGATCCCAGGAAAACAAGAAGGGCCCGGATCTATCCCAGATCCAGGAATCCATCCCAGATCAATCCCAGATCCTGGGATCCATCCCAGATCCCAGAAAACCCCAGCTCCATCCCAGATCCAGGGATCAATCCCAGCTCCATCCCAGATCCCGGCTCCATCCCAGATCCCGGAAAACCCCGGCTCCATCCCAGATCCAGGGATCAATCCCGGATCGATCCCAGATCAATCCCAGATCCCAGAAATCCCCGGATCCATTCCAGATCAATCCCAGCTCCCAGCAAACCCCGGCTCCATCCCAGATCCAGGAATCAATCCCAGATCCATCCCAGATCCCGGCTCCAACCCAGATCCAGGGATCCATCCCAGATCCATCCCGGATCCATCCCAGATCCCGGCTCCATCCCAGCTCCCAGCAATCCCCGGCTCCATCCCAGATCCATCCTGGATCCCGGATCCATCCCGGCTCCATCCCAGATCCCAGAAATCCCCGGATCCATCCCAGATCCATCCCAGATCCCGGATCCATCCCAGATCCATCCCAGATCCCGGATCCATCCCGGCTCCATCCCAGATCCCGGATCCATCCCGGCTCCATCCCAGATCCCGGATCCATCCCAGATCCATCCCAGATCCCAGCAAACCCCGGATCCATCCCAGATCCCGGATCCATCCCAGATCCCAGAAATCCCCAGATCCATCCCAGATCCAGGGATCAATCCCAGAAAATCCCGGATCCATCCCAGATCAATCCCAGATCCCAGAAATCCCCGGATCCATCCCGGCTCCATCCCAGATCCCGGCTCCATCCCAGATCCCGGCTCCATCCCAGATCCCGGATCCATCCCAGATCCAGGAATCAATCCCAGATCAATCCCAGATCAATCCCGGATCCATCCCAGATCCATCTCAGATCCCAGCAAACCCCGGCTCCATCCCAGAAAACCCCGGATCCATCCCAGATCCAGGGATCAATCCCAGATCCAGGGATCAACCCCAGATCAATCCCAGATCAATCCCAGATCCCAGAAATCCCGGCTCCATCCCAGATCCCGGATCCATCCCGGCTCCATCCCAGATCCCAGAAAATCCCGGGATCCATCCCAGATCCAGGAATCAATCCCAGATCAATCCCAGGTCAATCCCAGATCCATCCCAGCTCCCGGATCCATCCCAGATCCCGGATCCATCCCAGCTCCCAGAAATCCCCGGATCCATCCCAGATCCTGGATCCATCCCAGATCCAGGAATCAATCCCAGATCAATCCCAGATCCCGGATCCATCCCAGATCCCAGAAATCCCCGGATCCATCCCAGATCCAGGGATCAATCCCAGATCAATCCCAGACCAATCCCAGATCAATCCCAGATCCATCCCAGATCCATCCCAGATCCAGGGATCAATCCCAGAAATCCCAGATCCATCCCAGATCCCAGAAATCCCAGATCCATCCCGGATCCCAGCAATCCCCGGCTCCATCCTGGATCCATCCCAGATCCCGGATCCAGGGATCCATCCCAGCTCCCAGCAATCCCCGGATCCATCCCAGATCCCGGATCCATCCCGGCTCCATCCCAGATCCAGGGATCAATCCCGGCTCCATCCCAGATCCCAGATCCATCCCAGATCCCGGATCCATCCCGGCTCCATCCCAGAAAATCCCGGATCCATCCCAGATCAATCCCAGATCCCGGATCCATCCCAGATCCCAGAAATCCCCGGCTCCATCCCGGATCCCGGATCCATCCCGGATCCATCCCAGATCCCAGAAAATCCCGGATCCATCCCAGATCCAGAGATCAATCCCAGATCAATCCCAGATCAATCCCAGATCCCAGCAAACCCCGGCTCCATCCCAGATCCCAGATCCATCCCGGATCCATCCCAGATCTCAGAAAAACCGGGAAGAGCCCGGATCCATCCCAGATCCAGGGATCAATCCCAGATCCAGGGACCAATCCCAAATCAATCCCGGATCCATCCCAGATCCCAGCAAACCCCGGCTCCATCCCAGATCCCGGATCCATCCCAGATCCAGGGATCAATCCCAGATCCCGGATCCATCCCGGGATCCATCCCAGATCCCGGATCCATCCCAGCTCCTAGCAAACCCTGGCTCCATCCCAGATCCCGGATCCATCCCGGATCCATCCCGGATCCATCCCAGATCCCGGATCCATCCCAGCTCCTAGCAAACCCTGGCTCCATCCCAGATCCCGGATCCATCCCAGATCCAGGGATCAATCCCAGATCCCGGATCCATCCCGGGATCCATCCCAGATCCCGGATCCATCCCAGCTCCTAGCAAACCCTGGCTCCATCCCGGATCCCGGATCCATCCCAGATCCAGGAATCAATCCCGGCTCCATCCCAGATCCATCCCAGATCCATCCCAGATCCAGGGATCAATCCCAGATCCAGGGATCAATCCCAGATCCAGGGATCAATCCCAGATCCAGGGATCAATCCCAGATCCCAGAAATCCCCGGATCCATCCCAGATCCTGGATCCATCCCAGCTCCCAGCAAACCCCGGCTCCATCCCAGATCCAGGGATCCATCCCAGATCGATCCCAGATCCCGGATCCATCTCGGCTCCATCCCAGATCCCAGCAATCCCCGGCTCCATCCCAGATCCAGGGATCAATCCCAGATCCCAGATCAATCCCAGATCAATCCCAGATCCCAGAAATCCCCGGATCCATCCCAGATCCAGGAATCGATCCCGGCTCCATCCCAGGTCCAGGAATCGATCCCGGCTCCATCCCAGATCCAGGAATCAATCCCGGATCCATCCCAGATCCATCCCAGAAATCCCCGGATCCATCCCAGATCCCGGATCCATCCCAGCTCCTAGCAAACCCTGGCTCCATCCCAGATCCCGGATCCATCCCGGATCCATCCCGGATCCATCCCAGATCCATCCCAGATCCCGGCTCCATCCCAGATCAATCCCAGATCAATCCCGGCTCCATCCCAGATCCCAGCAAACCCCGGCTCCATCCCAGATCCCGGATCCATCCCAGAAATCCCCGGATCCATCCCGGATCCATCCCGGATCCCAGCAATCCCCGGCTCCATCCCAGAAATCCCCAGATCCATCCCAGAAATCCCCGGATCCATCCCGGATCCATCCCGGATCCATCCCAGATCCCAGAAATCCCTGGCTCCATCCCAGATCCATCCCAGATCCATCCCAGATCCAGGGATCAATCCCAGATCAATCCCAGATCAATCCCAGATCCCAGAAATCCCTGGATCAATCCCAGATCCAGGAATCAATCCCAGATCAATCCCAGATCCATCCCAGATCCCAGATCCATCCCGGCTCCATCCCAGATCCCAGATCCATCCCAGATCCAAGAATCAATCCCAGATCAATCCCAGATCCATCCCAGCTCCCAGCAAATCCTGGCTCCATCCCAGATCCCAGATCAATCCCAGAAAATCCCGGATCCATCCCAGATCCCGGATCCATCCCAAATCCCGGCTCCATCCCAGATCCCGGATCCATCCCAGATCCATCCCAGATCCCAGAAATCCCCGGCTCCATCCCAGATCCCAGCAAATCCCGGCTCCATCCCAGATCCAGGGATCAATCCCAGAAAATCCCGGATCCATCCCAGATCAATCCCAGATCCAGGGATCCATCCCAGATCCAGGGATCAATCCCAGGTCAATCCCAGATCAATCCCAGATCAATCCCAGATCCCGGAAAATCCCCGGATCCATCCCAGATCCCAGATCCATCCCAGCTCCCAGCAAACCCCGGCTCCATCCCAGATCCCAGGATCCATCCCAGATCCAGGGATCAATCCCAGATCCATCCCAGATCCATCCCAGATCCCAGAAATCCCCGGATCCATCCCAGCTCCCGGATCCATCCCGGCTCCATCCCAGCTCCCAGCAAACCCCGGATCCATCCCAGATCAATCCCAGATCAATCCCAGGTCCCGGATCCATCCCAGATCCCAGAAATCCCGGATCCATCCCAGATCCAGGGATCAATCCCAGAAAATCCCGGATCCCAGGATCCATCCCAGATCCCAGAAATCCCCGGCTCCATCCCAGATCCCGGATCCATCCCAGATCAATCCCAGACCAATCCCAGATCCAGGATCCATCCCAGATCCCAGCAAATCCCGGCTCCATCCCAGATCCAGGGATCAATCCCAGATCAATCCCAGCTCCCAGCAAACCCCGGCTCCATCCCAGAAATCCCCGGATCCATCCCAGATCAATCCCAGATCCCAGCAAACCCCGGATCCATCCCAGAAAATCCCGGATCCATCCCAGATCCAGGGATCAATCCCAGGTCAATCCCAGATCAATCCCAGATCCCGGAAAATCCCCGGATCCATCCCAGATCCAGGAATCAGATCAATCCCAGATCAATCCCAGATCCCAGAAATCCCCGGCTCCATCCCAGATCCAGGGATCAATCCCAGATCCCAGAAAATCCCGGCTCCATCCCAGATCCCAGAAAACCCCAGATCCATCCCAGATCCAGGGATCAATCCCAGAAAATCCCGGATCCCAGGATCCATCCCAGATCCCAGAAATCCCCGGCTCCATCCCAGATCCCGGCTCCATCCCAGATCCCGGATCCATCCCAGATCCCGGATCCATCCCAGATCCATCCCAGATCCCAGAAATCCCCGGCTCCATCCCAGATCCCAGCAAATCCCGGCTCCATCCCAGATCCAGGGATCAATCCCAGAAAATCCCGGATCCCAGGATACATCCCAGATCCCAGAAATCCCCAGCTCCATCCCAAATCCCGGCTCCATCCCGGAGCAGGTGGAGAATCCCCAGGAGGGGGGAGGGGGTTGGGCAGAGCTGGGATCGATCCCAGACGGCTCCGGAATGTTCCGGGAACGGGGGAGGGTTGGAAATCCCGGAGAGGATCCCAGATTCCCAAAAAACCCGGGAGATTTGGTTTTCCCAAGAGGGAAAATCCGGGAAAAAGAGTTGGATTTTTCCCAGAAAAAAATTCAGGAAAATATTTGGATTTTTCCAGGAAAATATTTGGATTTTTCCCCAAAAAAATCCAGGAAAATATTTGGATTTTTCCCAGAAAAAAATTCAGGAAAATATTTGGATTTTTCCAGGAAAATATTTGGATTTTTCCCAAAAAAATCCAAGAAAATATTTGGATTTTTCCAGGAAAATATTTGGATTTTTCCAGGAAAATATTTGGATTTTTCCCAGAAAAAATCCAGGAAAATATTTGGATTTTTCCCAGAAAAAAATTCAGGAAAATATTTGGATTTTTCCAGGAAAATATTTGGTTTTTTCCCAAAAAAAATCCAGGAAAATATTTGGATTTTTCCCAATAAAATTCCAGGAAAATATTTGGATTTTTCCAGGAAAATATTTGGATTTTTTCCCCCAAAAAATCCAGGAAAATATTTGGATTTTTCCCAAAAAAACAGGAAAATATTTGGATTTTTCCCCCCCCAAAAAAACAGGAAATATTTGGATTTTTCCAGAAATCTGGGATAAGAATTGGAATTTTTCGGGATGAGAAATCTGGGATAGGATTTGCTCTTCCAGGATTTGGGGATTTCCCTGGAAAATTGAAAAAAAAAAAGGGGGAAAGGGAATTTAGGGGTTAAAAAATGGGAAAAAAGCAGGAAAATGGGGAAAAAGAAGGAAAATGGGGAAAAAGCAGAAAAATGGAGAAAAAAGCAGAAAAATGGGAATTTTAGGGCTAAAAAAATGGGAAAAGGGAATTTTCCTGGGAAAACACAAAGGGAAAAACAGGGAAAGGGAATTTAGGGGTTAAAAAATGGGAAAAAAAGCAGGAAAATGGGAAAAAAACAGGAAAATGGGGAAAAAAGTGGGAAAATGGGGAAAAAAGCAGAAAAATGGGAAAAAAAGCAGGAAAATGGGGAAAAAAGCAGGAAAATGGGGAAAAAAGCAGGAAAATGGGGAAAAAAACAGGAAAATGGGGAAAAAAGCAGGAAAATGGGGAAAAAAGCAGGAAAATGGGAAAAAAGCAGGAAAATGGGGAAAAAAAAGCAGGAACATGGGAATTTTAGAGGTAAAAAAAAATGGGAAAAGGGAATTTTCCTGGGAAAACATAAAGGGAAAAACTGGGAAAGGGAATTCGAGTGTGGGGAAAAAAATTGGGATTAAAAAAAAGCAGGAAAATGGGGAAAAAAGCAGGAAAATGGGAATTTTAGGGCTAAAAAAAATGGGAAAAGGGAATTTTCCTGGGAAAACATAAAGGGAAAAACAGGGAAAGGGAATTTGAGGATGAGAAAAAAAAATAGGGATTAAAAAAAGCAGGAAAATTGGAATTTCAGGGCTTAAAAAACGTGAAAAAAAGGGAATTTTTCCAGGAAAAAAACCGGGATCTCACCCTGGGAATGGGAAAAATCGGGAAAAACAGGGAAAGGGAATTTAGGGGTTAAAAAATGGGGAAAAAAGCAGGAAAATGGGGAAAAAAGCAGGAAAATGGGGAAAAGCAGGAAAATGGGGAAAAAACAGAAAAATGGGAATTTCAGAGGTAAAAAAAAAATGGGAAAAGGGAATTTTCCTGGGAAAACATAAAGGGAAAAACTGGGAAAGGGAATTCGAGGGTGAAAAAAAAAATAGGGATTAAAAAAAGCAGGAAAATTGGAATTTCAGGGCTTAAAAAACGTGAAAAAAAAGGGAATTTTTCCAGGAAAAAACCCGGGATCTCACCCTGGGAATGGGAAAAATTGGGAAAAACAGGGAAAGGGAATTTAGGGGTTAAAAAATGGGGAAAAAAGCAGGAAAATGGGGAAAAAGGCAGGAAAATGGGGAAAAAAGCAGGAAAATGGGGAAAAAAGCAGGAAAATGGGGAAAAAGCAGGAAAATGGGAAAAAAAAAGCAGAAAAATGGGGAAAAAAGCAGAAAAATGGGAATTTCAGGGCTAAAAAAATGGGAAAAGGGAATTTTCCTGGGAAAACATAAAGGGAAAAACAGGGAAAGGAAATTTAAGGATGAGAAAAAAATAGGGATTAAAAAAAGCAGGAAAATTGGAATTTCAGGGCTTAAAAAACATGAAAAAAAGGGAATTTTTCCAGGAAAAAAACCGGGATCTCACCCTGGGAATGGGAAAAATCGGGAAAAGCAGGGAAAGGGAATTTAGGGGTTAAAAAATGGGGAAAAAAGCAGGAAAATGGGAAAAAAAGCAGGAAAATGGGGAAAAAGCAGAAAAACGGGAAAAAAGCAGAAAAATGGGAATTTCAGGGGTAAAAAAAATGGGAAAAGGGAATTTTCCTGGGAAAACATAAAGGGAAAAACAGGGAAAGGGAATTTAGGAGTTAAAAAATGGGGAAAAAAGCAGGAAAATGTGGAAAAAGAAGGAAAATGGGAAAAAAGCAGGAAAATGGGGAAAAAAGCAGGAAAATGTGGAAAAAAGCAGAAAAAATGGGAATTTCAGGGCTAAAAAAATGGGAAAAGGGAATTTTCCTGGGAAAACATAAAGGGAAAACAGGGAAAGGGAATTTAGGGGTGGGGAAAAAAAAGGGATTAAAAAAAGCAGGAAAATGGGAAAAAAAGCAGGAAAATGGAGAAAAAAGCAGGAAAATGGGAAAAAAGCAGAAAAATGGGGAAAAAAACAGAAAAAATGGGGAAAAAAGCAGGAAAATTGAAATTTCAGGGCTTAAAAAATGTGAAAAAAAGGGAATTTTTCCAGGAAAAAAACCGGGATCTCACCCTGGGAATGGGAAAAATTGGGAAAAACAGGGAAAGGGAATTTAGGGGTTAAAAAATGGGGAAAAAAGCAGGAAAATGGAGAAAAAAGCAGAAAAATGGGGAAAAAAGCAGGAAAATGGGGAAAAAAACAGAAAAATGGGGAAAAAAAACAGGAAAATGGGAATTTCAGAGCTTAAAAAAATGGGAAAAGGGAATTTTCCTGGGAAAACACAAAGGGAAAAACAGGGAAAGGGAATTCGAGGGTGGGGAAAAAATAGGGATTAAAAAAAGCAGGAAAATGGGAATTTCAGGGCTTAAAAAAACGTGAAAAAAAAGGGAATTTTTCCAGGAAAAAAAACAGGATCTCACCCTGGGAATGGAAAAAATCGGGAAAAACAGGGAAAGGGAATTTAGGAGTTAAAAAATGGGGAAAAAAAGCAGGAAAATGGGGAAAAAGCAGGAAAATGGGGAAAAAAGCAGGAAAATGGGAATTTCAGAGCTTAAAAAAATGGGAAAAGGGAATTTTCCTGGAAAAAAACAAAGGGAAAAACAGGGAAAGGAAATTTAAGGATGGGGGGAAAAAAAGGGATTAAAAAAAGCAGGAAAATGGGGAAAAAAGCCGGAAAATTGGAATTTCAGGGCTTAAAAAACGTGAAAAAAAGGGAATTTTTCCAGGAAAAAAACCAGGATCTCACCCTGGGAATGGGAAAAATCGGGAAAAGCAGGGAAAGGGAATTTAGGAATTAAAAAATGGGGAAAAAAGCAGGAAAATGGGGAAAAAGCAGGAAAATGGGAAAAAAAGCAGGAAAATGGGGAAAAAAAGCAGGAAAATGGGGAAAAAAGGAGGAAAATGGGAAAAAAGCAGAAAAATGGGAATTTTAGGGCTAAAAAAAATGGGAAAAGGGAATTTTCCTGGGAAAACACAAAGGGAAAAACAGGGAAAGGGAATTTAAGGATGAGAAAAAAATAGGGATTAAAAAAAGCAGGAAAATTGGAATTTCACGGCTTAAAAAACGTGAAAAAAAGGGAATTTTTCCAGGAAAAAAAAACCGGGATCTCACCCTGGGAATGGGAAAAATCGGGAAAAACAGGGAAAGGGAATTTAGGGGTTAAAAAATGGGGAAAAAAGCAGGAAAATGGGGAAAAAGCAGGAAAACGGGAAAAAGCAGAAAAATGGGGAAAAAGCAGGAAAATGGGGAAAAAAGCAGGAAAATGGGAATTTCAGAGCTTAAAAAAAATGGGAAAAGGGAATTTTCCTGGGAAAACACAAAAGGGAAAAACAGGGAAAGGGAATTTAGGGGTGGGGAAAAAAAAGGGATTAAAAAAAAGCAGGAAAATGGGGAAAAAAGCCGGAAAATTGGAATTTCAGGGCTTAAAAAACGTGAAAAAAAGGGAATTTTTCCAGGAAAAAAAACCGGGATCTCACCCTGGGAATGGGAAAAATCGGGAAAAGCCATTCCAGCCCCTCTGGAAAAGGAGAATTCCGGGAATTTTCAGGCTGGCCGGGAATCAGGGAAGCACAAAGAGCCTTTTGTGGCTCCGACCCAGAAAAAAAAGTTGTTTTGTAATTCCCGGAGCGCTCGGAAAATGAGGAAGAAGAAAAAAAGCTGGAATTGCTTTTCCAGGATTTTTCCAGGATTTATTTTTAATTTTTCCCGGTTTTTTTCCCATTTTTTTGATGGTGAAAAAGGGAATTTTGGGATGTTGGGAATGGAGGAGGGGAAAATTGAGATGAGGAAAGTGGAAAAAAAGGGAAAAATTCCCAAAATAATCCCAAATGATCCCAAGGAATTCCTGGAATTGCTGGGTTTGGATTTTCCTGGAATTTAGGATGGTCCTGGTGAGGTTTTCCCAAAATTCCACTTTTTTATCCCAAAATTCCACTTTTTTATCCCCAAATTCTGCTTTTTATCCCAAATTTCTGCTTTTTTATCCCAAATTTTGGCTTTTTATCCCAAATTTCTGCTTTTTTATCCCAAATTTCTGCTTTTTATCCCAAAATTCCACTTTTTTATCCCAAAATTCTGCTTTTTTATCCCAAATTTCTGCTTTTTTATCCCAAAATTCCACTTTTTTATCCCAAAATTCTGCTTTTTTATCCCAAATTTCTGGTTTTTTATCACAAATTTCTGCTTTTTATCCCAAATTTCTGCTTTTTTATCCCAAATTTTGGCTTTTTATCCCAAATTTCTGCTTTTTTATCCCAAATTTCTGCTTTTTATCCCAAAATTCCACTTTTTTATCCCAAAATTCTGCTTTTTTATCCCAAATTTCTGTTTTTTTATCCCAAATTTCTGCTTTTTATCCCAAATTTCTGCTTTTTTATCCCAAATTTCTGCTTTTTTATCCCAAATTTCGGCTTTTTATCCCAAATTTCTGCTTTTTATCCCAAAATTCCGCTTTTTTATCCCAAATTTCTGCTTTTTTATCCCAAATTTCTGCTTTTTATCCCAAATTTCTGCCTTTTTATCCCAAAATTCCACTTTTTTATCCCAAATTTCTGCCTTTTTATCCCAAATTTCTGCTTTTTATCCCAAATTTCTGCTTTTTATCCCAAAATTCCACTTTTTTATCCCAAATTTCTGCTTTTTTATCCCAAATTTCTGCTTTTTATCCCAAAATTCCACTTTTTTATCCCAAAATTCTGTTTTTTATCCCAAATTTCTGCTTTTTATCCCAAACTTCTGCCTTTTTATCCCAAAATTCCACTTTTTTATCCCAAAATTCCGCTTTTTTAACCCAAATTTCTGCTTTTTATCCCAAATTTCTGCTTTTTATCCCAAAATTCTGCTTTTTTATCCCAAAATTCCACTTTTTTATCCCAAAATTCCACTTTTTTATCCCAAATTTCTGCTTTTTATCCCAAAATTCCACTTTTTTATCCCAAATTTCTGCCTTTTTATCCCAAATTTCTGCTTTTTATCCCAAATTAATTACCCAAATTAATAATTACTCCAAATTAATTACCTTGAAGTAATTACCCCAAATTAATAATTACCCCAAATTAATAATTACCCCAAATTAATTACTCTGAATGATCCCAAATTAATTATCCCAATTTTTCCCAAATTAATTACTCTGAATTATCCCAAATTAATCACCCCTAATTAATCACCCCAAATTAATTACTCCAAATAATCCCAAATTAATCACCCCAAATTAATCACCCCTAATTAATTACCCCAAATTAATTCCCCAAATTAATCACCCCAAATTAACAATTACCCCAAATTAATCACCCCAAATTAATCACCCCTAATTAATTACCCCAAATTAATTACCCCTAATTAATCACCCCTAATTAATTACCCCTAATTAATGACCCCAAACGATCCCGGGGCGATTTTTTCCGGGTTTTTTTTTGGGATCTTTCCCCAAATTCCGCCCCCGGCTCCTCCCCCGGGCGTTGTTTGGGGTCAAAGTCCGGGAATTTGGAGCCGCGCCCGGAAAGTTCCGGAATTTCCAGTTTTTCCAGCTTTTCCTGGGAATCCGAAACCGGGGAAGGGGCCCAGGGGGGGATGGGAAAAATGGGATTGGAGCACGGAAAAAGGGTCGGGAATGGGATTGGAGCATGGAAAAATGGGATTTGGTGATGGAAAAATGGGATTTGAGCATGGAAAAAGGGTCGGGAATGGGATTAGAGCAGGGAAAAATGGGATTAGAGCATGGAAAAATGGGATTTGGTGATGGAAAAATGGGATTTGAGCACGGAAAAATGGGATTTGAGCATGGAAAAATGGGATTTGGTGATGGAAAAATGGGATTGGAGCAGGGAAAAATGGGATTTGGTCAGAGAAAATGGGATTTGGTCAGGGAAAAATAGGATTTGGTCAGGGAAAAATGGGATTTGGTCAGGGAAAATGGGATTTGATTGTGGAAAAATGGGATTTGGTCATGGAAAAATGGGATTTGAGCATGGAAAAATGGGATTTGGTGATGGAAAAATGGGATTTGGTGATGGAAAAATGGGATTTGGTGATGGAAAAATGGGATTGGAGCATGGAAAAAGGGTCGGGAATGGGATTAGAGCATGGAAAAATGGGATTTGAGCATGGAAAAATGGGATTTGATCAGGGAAAAATGGGATTTGGTCAGGGAAAAATGGGATTTGATCAGGGAAAAAGGGTCAGGAATGGGATCTGGTCACGGAAAAATGGGATTGGAGCAGGGAAAAAGGGTCGGGAATGGGATTAGAGCAGGGAAAAATGGGATTAGAGCATGGAAAAATGGGATTTGGTCACGGAAAAATGGGATTTGAGCACGGAAAAATGGGATTTGAGCATGGAAAAATGGGATTTGGTGATGGAAAAATGGGATTGGAGCAGGGAAAAATGGGATTTGGTCAGGGAAAAATGGGATTTGGTGATGGAAAAATGGGATTTGGTGAGGGGAAAATGGGATTTGAGCATGGAAAAATGGGATTTGAGCATGGAAAAAGGGTCGGGAATGGGATTAGAGCATGGAAAAATGGGATTTGGTGATGGAAAAATGGGATTTGGTGATGGAAAAATGGGATTGGAGCATGGAAAAAGGGTCGGGAATGGGATTAGAGCATGGAAAAATGGGATTGGAGCATGGAAAAATGGGATTTGGTGATGGAAAAATGGGATTTGGTGATGGAAAAATGGGATTTGGTGATGGAAAAATGGGATTGGAGCACGGAAAAAGGGTCGGGAATGGGATTAGAGCATGGAAAAATGGGATTTGAGCATGGAAAAATGGGATTTGGTGATGGAAAAATGGGATTTGATCAGGGAAAATGGGATTTGATCAGGGAAAATGGGATTTGATCAGGGAAAATGGGATTTGGTGATGGAAAAATGGGATTTGATCAGGGAAAATGGGATTTGATCAGGGAAAATGGGATTTGATCAGGGAAAATGGGATTTGATCAGGGAAAATGGGATTTGGTCATGGAAAAATGGGATTTGGTGATGGAAAAATGGGATTTGATCGTGGAAAAATGGGATTTGGTCAGGGAAAAAGGGTCAGGAATGGAAACCAGATCCCAGATCCAGGGAAATCCTGGGAAATCAACCCCAAATCCTGGGAAATCAACCCCAAATCCTGGGAAATCAACCCCAAATCCAGGGAAATCAATCCCAGATCCTGGGAAAACAATCCCAGATCCTGGGAAATCCTGGGAAATCATCAACCCCAAATCCTGGGAAGTCCTGGGAAATCCAGGGAAATCATCAACCCCAAATCCAGGGAAATCAACCCCAAATCCAGGGAAATCCTGGGAAATCATCAACTCCAAATCCAGGGAAATCCTGGGAAATCAACCCCAAATCCAGGGAAATCCTGGGAAATCATCAACCCCAAATCCTGGGAAATCCTGGGAAATCATCAACTTCAAATCCAGGGAAATCATCAACCCCCAAATCCTGGGAAACCAACCCCAAATCCACGGAAATCAACCCCAAATCCTGCGAAATCCTGGGAAAACAACTCCAAATCCATGGAAATCAGCCCCAAATCCAGGGAAATCCTGGGAAAACAACTCCAAATCCATGGAAATCAACCCCAAATCCATGGAAATCAACCCCAAATCCAGGGAAATCAACTCCAAATCCAGGGAAATCAACCCCAAATCCAGGGAAATCAACCCCAAATCCAGGGAAATCAACCCCAAATCCAGGGAAATCAACCCCAAATCCAGGGAAATCCTGGGAAATCATTAACTTCAAATCCAGGGAAATCCAGGGAAATCAACCGAAAATCCTGGGAAATCAACCCCAAATCCAGGGAAATCCCATTCCGGCCGCTCCCGGGGAAAATCCGGATCCGGTTCCGGAGCGGCGGCCGGGATCCGGTGACGGTTCCCAGGGAAACGGAGCCCTTGGAACCGGAGCCTCGGGATCGAATTCCACAGGCGGGAGCCGGGAAAAGCCTCGGGATAACCGGGAATGGGGAAGGAAAAGCGGGAATGATCCTCGGGATAACCGGGAATGGGGGAGGAAAAGAGGGAATGATCCTCGGGATAACCGGGAATGGGGGAGGAAAAGAGGGAATGATCCTCGGGATAACCGGGAATGGGGAAGGAAAAGCGGGAATGATCCTCGGGATAACCGGGAATGGGGAAGGAAAAGCAGGAATGATCCTCGGGATAACCGGGAATGGGGGAGGAAAAGAGGGAATGATCCTCGGGATAACCGGGAATGGGGAAGGAAAAGCGGGAATGATCCTCGGGATAACTGGGAATGGGGAAGGAAAAGCAGGAATGATCCCATCCCTCAGGATAACTGGGAATGATCCCAGTCCTTGGGATAACTGGGAATGATCCCATTCCTTGGGATAGGCGGGAATGGGGAAGGAAAAGCGGGAATGATCCTTGGGATAACTGGGAATGATCCCAGTCCTTTGGGAAAACTGGGAATGATCTCAAAGGAAAACTGGGAATGATCCCAAAGGAAAACCGGGAATGATCCCAATCCTTGGAAAAACCAGGAATGATCCCATTCCTTGGGATAACTGGGAATGGGGAAGGAAAACTGGGAATGATCCCATTCCTTTGGGAAAACCAGGAATTATCCCATTCCTTTGGGATAACTGGGAATGATCCCATTCCTTTGGGATAACTGGGAATGATCCCATTCCTTGGGAAAACTGGGAATGGGAAGGAAAACCAGGAATGATCCCATTCCTTTGGGATAACTGGGAATGATCCCAGTCCTTGGAAAAACCAGGAATGATCCCAGTCCTTTGGAATAACTGGGAATGATCACAGTCCTTTGGGATAACTGGGAATGGGGAAGGAAAACTGGGAACGATCCCAGTCTTTTGGGATAACTGGGAATGATCTCAAAGGAAAACCGGGAATGATCCCAGTCCCTTGGGATAACTGGGAATGGGAAGGAAAACCAGGAATGATCCCATTCCTTTGGGAAAACCGGGAATGATCCCATTCCTTGGGATAACTGGGAATGTTCCCATTCCTTTGGGATAACCAGGAATGATCCCATTCCTCAGGATAACTGGGAATGATCCCATTCCTTTGGGATAACTGGGAATGATCCCATTCCTTTGGGATAACTGGGAATGATCCCATTCCTTTGGGAAAACTGGGAATGATCCCATTCCTTTGGGATAACTGGGAATGATCCCATTCCTTGGGATAACTGGGAATGATCCCATTCCTTTGGGAAAACCGGGAATGCCGGATGATCCCAATTCCCCATCCCTGTGGGATTTGGGGTTTCTCTGAATTCCAGCCTGGATTTCATCCCAGAAATTCCTCACCCCGAGGAATTCCAATTCCAATTCCAATCCCAAATTTCCCCCCCCCAAATCCCAAATTTCCCATCCCAAGGAATTGATCCCGAATTTCCCCAAATCCCAATCCCAATCCCAAGGAATTCACCCCAAATCCGATCCCAAATTTTTCCATCCCCGGGAATTCCCTCCCTGACCCCAAAAAAACCGCAGGGAAAAAAACCAAACCCCAAATCCTGCCCGGGGGGAAAGGAATTCCAAAGGAATTCCAAGAGAATTCCAATCCCAAACCGGTCTGACCGGTCTGGGAACGCCCGGAGCGATCCCACAAAACCCGGGGGAAAAAAAACCTTTGGGGATTTGGGATCCTCGGGATTTGGGATCCTGGGATTTGGGATCCTGGGGATTTGGGATCCTGGGATTTGGGATCCTGGGATTTGGGATCCCATGGATTTGGGATCCTCGGGATTTGGGATCCTGGGATTTGGGATTCCTTGGATTTGGGATCCTCTGGATTTGGGATTCCTTGGATTTGGGATTCCTTGGATTTGGGATCCTTGGGATTTGGGATTCCTTGGATTTGGGATCCTGGGATTTGGGATTCCTTGGATTTGGGATCCTCGGGATTTGGGATCCTGGGATTTCTGATCCTGGGGATTTGGGATCCTGGGATTTGGGATCCTTGGATTTGGGATCCTCAGGATTTGGGGTCCTGGGATTTGGGATTCCTTGGATTTGGGATCCTGGGATTTGGGATCCTGGGGATTTTGGATCCTCTGGATTTTGGATCCTCTGGATTCGGGATCCTGGGGATTTGGGATCCTGGGGATTTGGGATTCCTTGGATTTGGGATCCTGGGATTTGGGATTCCTTGGATTTGGGATCCTGGGATTTGGGATTCCTTGGATTTGGGATCCTGGGATTTGGGATCCTCAGGATTTGGGATCCTGGGGATTTGGGATTCCTTGGATTTGGGATTCCTTGGATTTGGGATCCTGGGATTTGGGATTCCTTGGATTTGGGATCCTGGGATTTGGGATCCTCAGGATTTGGGATCCTGGGGATTTGGGATTCCTTGGATTTGGGATTCCTTGGATTTGGGATCCTGGGATTTGGGATTCCTTGGATTTGGGATCCTGGGATTTGGGATCCTCAGGATTTGGGATCCTCAGGATTTGGGATCCTCAGGATTATTTGGGATCCTCAAGATTTGGGATCCTGGGATTTGGGATCCCTTGGATTTGGGATCCTGGGGATTCGGGAAGAGGCTTCAAAATTCCCCCGGGATTTTTTCCCGGATTATTTCAGGGATTAAAACGCGGAAGCTGAGCCACCCTAAAAGGTCGGGAAGGGATTTCAGGAGGGGATCCCGTGGGAAAGGAGCCTGAAAAGGGACAGGGGGAACCCAAAAGGGACAGGGGGACCCCAAAAGGGACAGGGGGACCCCAAAAGGGACAGGGGGATCCCAAAAGGGACAGGGGGATCCCAAAAGGGACAGGGGGACCCCATAAAAGGACACTGGGATCCGATAAGGGACAGCAGGACCCCAAAAAGGGACACCAGGACCCTGACCCGTGTCACCAGCGCCCTCTCTGGTGTCCCCAAACCCCCGTCCCTGTCCCCAAATCCCTGTCCATGTCCCCAAATCCCTGTCCCCAAATCCCTGTCCTTGTCCCCAGATCCCTGTCCCTGTCCCCAAATCCCTGTCCCCAAATTCCTGTCCCCAAATCCCTGCCTGGGGTCCCCAAATCCCTTTTCCCAAATCCCTGTCCCCAAATCCCTGCCCGGGGTCCCCAAATCCCTGTCCAGTGTCCCCAAATCCCTGTCCCCAAATCCCTGTCCCTGTCCCCAGATTCCTGTCCCTGTCCCCAAATCCCTGCCCGGGGTCCCCAAATCCCTGTCCCTGTCCCCCCCCCGTTTCCCGGTGTCCCCCCCAATTCCCGGTGTCCCCCCCATTCCCTGTCCCCCCCCCCCAATTCCCTGTCCCCCCCCATTTCCCGGTGCCCCCCCCATCCCCTGTCCCCCCAAATCCCGGTGTCCCCCCCCATTTCCCGGTATCCCCCCCAATTCCCGGTATCCCCCCCCATTTCCCGGTATCCCCCCATTTCCCGGTGTCCCCCCCCATCCCCGGTATCCCCCCCCATTTCCCGGTATCCCCCCCCATTTCCCGGTGCCCCCCCCATTCCCCTGTCCCCCCCCATCCCCTGTCCCCCCCCCATCCCCAGTGTCCCCCCCCAATTCCCGGTGTCCCCCCCATTTCCCGGTGCCCCCCCCCTCTCACCGCCGCTCCCGCCGCAGCCACCGCAACCTGTTACCTTCCCGCAAGCCCCGCCCCTCGCCGCTGATTGGCCGAAACCGCCCCAAACCCCGCCCACTGGGCGTGGCCACCCGCGCCTAGCCCCGCCCACACCCCACCGGTGCTACGTCACGCGCCGCCGCCGCCATCTTGAAGAGGGCACCGCGCCCTTGACGGGATTTCCGCCACGCTCAAGATGGCGGATAAGCCACGCCCCCCCTCCCCTACGGCAAGCGGTAGCGGTCGAGATTCGTCGGCGCAGGCGCAATCGCGGCGTGACTAAGATGGAGGCCGGGGCAGCGGCGCCGCCGCCGCTGTGGAGCGGGGGCCCGGCCCCGGGGGAAGTGTTCATCCCGCGGGTCTGGGGCCCGGGGGCTCCCTGGGGCTCCGGTACCGGCTCCGGGATCGGTACCGGCACCGGGATCGGCTCCGGGATCGGGAGCGGGATCGGGATCGGTGCCGGCCCCGGCCGCCGCACGCTGTGAGAGCCCTGAGGGGAAAGGGCGGGAATGGGGGATGGGAGGGGATGAGGGGAACTGGGGGGACTGGGGAGACTGGGAGGGGAACTGGGGGGACTGGGGAGACTGGGGAGACTGGGAGGGGAACTGGGGGGACTGGGGGGACTGGGGAGGGGAACTGGGGGGACTGGGAGGGGAACTGGGGGGGATGGGGAGACTGGGGAGACTGGGAGGGGAACTGGGGAGACTGGGGGGGACTGGGAGGGGAACTGGAGGGGATGGGGGGACTGGGGAGGGGAACTGGGGGGGATGGGGGGACTGGGGAGGGGAACTGGGGGGACTGGGAGGGGAACTGGGGGGACTGGGAGGGGAACTGGGGGGGATGGGGGGGATGGGAGGGGAACTGGGGGGGATGGGGAGACTGGGGAGGGGAACTGGGGAGACTGGGGAGACTGGGGAGGGGCTGAGGGGAACTGGGGAGACTGGGGAGGGGAACTGGGGGGACTGGGGAGACTGGGGAGGGGCTGAGGGGAACTGGGGAGACTGGGGAGGGGAACTGGGGGGACTGGGGAGACTGGGGAGGGGCTGAGGGGAACTGGGGAGACTGGGGAGGGGCTGAGGGGAACTGGGGAGACTGGGGAGGGGCTGAGGGGAACTGGGGAGACTGGGAGGGGGCTGAGGGTTACTGGGGAGGGATGGAAAGGGGGCTGAGGGGAACTGGGGGGACTGGGAGGGAAATGGGGGGAAAACTGGGGAGACTGGGGAGGGGGTAGAGGGGAACTGGGAGGGGAAATGGGGAGGAACTGGGGGGGAACTGGAGAGTCGGGGGGGAACTGGGGAGAACTGGAGATGGGGGGAGACAAACTGGGAGCAGAAGAGGGGGGTAATGGGGAGGGGATTTGGGAAAGGGAAATGGAAGAAGAGAAAAATCCAGGAATGCATTCAGAATGCAAACTGGGATCCAAACTGGGCAAACTGGGATCCAAACTGGGCAAACTGGGATCCAAGGTGGGATCCAAGGTGGGAGCCAAACCAGGATCTAAACTGGGATCTAAACTGGCATCAAAACAGGGAGCCAAACTGGGATCCAAACTGGTCAAACTGGGAGCCAAACTGGGATCCAAACTGAGATCCAAACTGTGATCCAGACTGGGATCCAAATTAGGATCCAAACTGGGATCCAAACCAAGAGCCAAACTGGGATCCAGACTGGGATCCAAACTGGGAGTCAAACTGGGATCCAGACTGGGACCAAAACTGGGATCCAAACTGGTCAAACTGGGATCCAAACCGGGATCCAGACTGGGATCCAAACTGAGATCCAAACTTTGCAATCTGGGATCCAAACTGGAATCCAGACTGGGAGGCAAACCAGGAGCCAAACTGGGATCCAAACTGGGATCCAAATTAGGATCCAAACAGGGATCCAAACCAAGAGCCAAACTGGGATCCAAACTGGTCAAACTGGGATCCAAACTGGGATCCAAACTGGTCAAACTGGGATCCAAACTGGGATCCAAACTGGTCCAACTGGGAGCCAGACTGGGATCCAAACTGGGATCAAAACAGGGATCAATACAGGGAGCCAAACCGGGATCCAGACTGGTCAAACTGGGATCCAAACTGGGAAATCTGAGATCCAAACTGGTCAAACTGGTTTCCTGTGGCTCTGTCAGGAGCCCGATGGTGACGGGGACGTCGGTGCTGGGGCTGAAGTTCTCCGGGGGCGTGATCCTGGCCGCGGACACGGTGGGATCCTACGGATCCCTGGCGCGATTCCGGGGAATCTCCCGGCTCCTCAAGGTCAACGACTCCACCCTGCTGGGAGCCAAACTGGGCAAACTGGGAGCCAAACTGGGAGCCAGACTGGGCAAACTGGGAGACAAACTGGGATCAGAACAGGGATCAAAATGGATCCAAACTGGGATCCAAACTGGGATCAAAACTGGGATCAAAACAGGGCAAACTGGGAGCCAAACTGGGAGGCAAATCAGGATGCAAACTGGGATCCAAACAGGGATCCAAACTGGTCAAACTGGGATCAAAACAGGGAGCCAAACTGGGATCAAAACTGGGCAAACTGGGATCAAAACAGGGAGCCAAACTGGGCAAACTGGGATCAAAACAGGGAGCCAAACTGGGATCCAAACTGGGATCCAAACTGGGCAAACTGGTAAATCTGGGATCCAGACCGGGATCCAAACCGGGATCCAAACTGGGATCCAAACAGGGATGAATACAGGGAGCCAAACCGGGATCCAGACTGGTCAAACTGGGATCCAAACTGGTCAATCTGGGATCCAAACTGGGATCCAGACTGGGATCCAAACTGGTTTCCCGCGTCAGGAGCCCGATGGTGACGGGGACGTCGGTGCTGGGGCTGAAGTTCTCCGGGGGCGTGATCCTGGCCGCGGACACGGTGGGATCCTACGGATCCCTGGCGCGATTCCGGGGAATCTCCCGGCTCCTCAAGGTCAACGACTCCACCCTGCTGGGAGCCAAACTGGGCAAACTGGGAGCCAGACTGGGAGCCAGACTGGGCAAACTGGGAGACAAACTGGGCAAACTGGGAGACAAACTGGGAGCCAAACTGGGATCAAAACTGGGGTCAAAACGGAGCCAAACCAGGAGCCAAACTGGGAGCCAAACTGGGATCCAAACTGGTCAAACTGGGAGCCAGACTGGGATCCAAACTGGGATCCAAACTGGGATCAAAACAGGGATCAAAACGGGGATCAAAATGGATCCAAACTGGGATCAAAACTGGGATCCAGACCGGGATCAAAACAGGGATCCAAACTGGGATCCAAACTGGGCAAACTGGGATCAAAACAGGGAGCCAGACTGGGATCCAAACTGGGCAAACTGGGAAATCTGGGATCCAGACTAAGATCCTGACTGGGATCTAAACTGGGATCCAGACTGGGATCCCAACTGGGATCAAAATAGCAAACCAAACTGGGAGCCAAACTGGGATCCAAACTGGTGAAACTGGGATCCAAACTGGGAGTCAAACTGGGATCAAAACAGGGAGCCAAACTGGGATCAAAACTGGGATCTAAACTGGGATGCAAACCGGGATCCAGACTGGGAAATCTGGGACCCAAACTGGGAAATCTGGGACCCAAACTGGGAAATCTGAGATCCAAACTGGGATCCAAACTGGGATCCAAACTGGGATCCAAACTGGTTTCCCGTGTCAGGAGCCCGATGGTGACGGGGACGTCGGTGCTGGGGCTGAAGTTCTCCGGGGGCGTGATCCTGGCCGCGGACACGGTGGGATCCTACGGATCCCTGGCGCGATTCCGGGGAATCTCCCGGCTCCTCAAGGTCAACGACTCCACCCTGCTGGGAGCCAAACTGGGCAAACTGGGAGCCAAACTGGGAGACAAACTGGGAGCCAAACTGGGAGACAAACTGGGAGCCAAACTGGGATCAAAATGGATCCAAACTGGGATCCAAACTGGGATCAAAACTGGGATCAAAACAGGGCAAACTGGGAGCCAAACTGGGAGGCAAATCAGGATGCAAACTGGGATCCAAACAGGGATCCAAACTGGTCAAACTGGGATCAAAACAGGGAGCCAAACTGGGATCAAAACTGGGCAAACTGGGATCAAAACAGGGATCCAAACTGGGATCAAAACAGGGATCAATACAGCGAGCCAAACCGGGATCCAGACTGGTCAAACTGGGATCCAAACTGGGATCCAAACTGGGATCCAAACTGGGATCCAAACTGGTCAAACTGGTTTCCCGTGGCTCTGTCAGGAGCCCGATGGTGACGGGGACGTCGGTGCTGGGGCTGAAGTTCTCCGGGGGCGTGATCCTGGCCGCGGACACGGTGGGATCCTACGGATCCCTGGCGCGATTCCGGGGAATCTCCCGGCTCCTCAAGGTCAACGACTCCACCGTCCTGGGAGCCTCCGGGGATCTGGCGGATTTCCAGCACCTGAGGCAGCTCCTGGAGCAGATGGTGTAAGATTCCCGGGGATTTCTTGGGATTTGGGGAGGTGAAAAATCCTCTGGGAATTGTGGGATTCCTCAAATTTGGGAATTTCCTGTGGTTAAAGCCTCCGTTGATTGCTGGGATTGATTCCCCATCCTGAAATCCCAGATTTTCAGGGGGTCTAAGGCATTCCCAAGAGTTTCTGATCCCAAAATCCCAGATTTTCAGGTGATGTGAGGCATTCCCAAGAATTCCCACCCTCAAATCCCAGATTTTCAGGTGATGTGAGGCATTCCCAAGAATTCCCACCCTCAAATCCCAGATTTTCAGGTGATGTGAGGCATTCCCAAGAGTTTCTGATCCCAAAATTTTTTAATCTTGAGTCCCTGAATCCCTTGACCAGAAATCCCTGATTTTCCCAGCATTCCATCCCCAAATTCCACAGATTTTTTTGACCAAAAATCCCTGATTTTCCCGGTTTTCCATCCCTGAATTCCCTGGCATTTTTTGACCACAAATCCCTGATTTTCCCGGTGTTCCATCTCCAAATTCCCTGAATTTCCCAGCATTCCATCCCCAAATTCCCTGGTGGTTTTTGACCACCAATCCCTGATTTTTCCGATATTCCATCCCCAAATTCCCGGATTTTCCCAGTGTCCCATCCTTGAATTCCCTGGCATTTTTTGACCAAAAATCCCTGATTTTCCCAGCATTCCATCCCCAAATTCCCTGAATTTCCCGGCATTCCATCCCCAAATCCCACAGATTTTTTTGACCACAAATCCCTGATTTTCCTGGTGTTCCATCCCCAAATTCCACAGATTTTCCCAGCATTCCATCCCTGAATTCCCTGGCATTTTTTGACCACCAATCCCTGATTTTCCCAGTGTTCCATCCCCAAATTCCACAGATTTTCCCAGCATTCCATCCCCAAATTCCCTGAATTTCCCAGCATTCCATCCCTGAATTCCCTGATTTTCTCAGCATTCCATCCCCAAATTCCACAGATTTTTTTGACCACCAATCCCTGATTTTCCTGGCGTTCCATCCCCAAATTCCTTGATTTTCCCAGCATTCCATCCCCAAATCCCACAGATTTTTTTGACCACCAATCCCTGATTTTCTCAGCATTCCATCCCTGAATTCCCTGGCATTTTTTGACCACAAATCCCTGATTTTCCCAATGTTCCATCTCCAAATTCCCTGATTTTCCCAGCATTCCATCCCCAAATTCCCTGATTTTCTCAGCATTCCATCCCTGAATTCCCTGGCATTTTTTGACCACCAATCCCTGATTTTCCCAGCATTCCATCCCCAAATTCCAGATTTTTTTCACCACAAATCCCTGAATTTCCCAACATTCCATCCCCAAATTCCCTGATTTTCCCATTATTCCATCCCCAAATTCCCTGTTGTTTTTCAACAAAAAAATCCCCAAATTTCCTGGTGGTTTTTGACCACCAACCCCCGATTTTCCCGCCATTCCATCCCCAAATTCCCTGGAATTCCCTGGATTTTTCAGGATTGACGAGGAGCTGCTGGGGGATGGGCACAGCTACAGCCCCCGGGCTCTTCACTCGTGGCTCACTCGGCTCCTCTACAACCGGCGCTCCAAGATCAATCCCCTCTGGAATTCCCTGCTCATCCCCCATTTTCCCACCATTCCATCCCCAAATCCCACTGATTTTTTTGACCAAAAATCCCTGATTTTCCCAATGTTCCATCCCCAAATTCCCTGGCATTTTTTGACCACCAATCCCTGATTTTCCCAGCATTCCATCCCCAAATTCCTTGATTTTCTCAGCATTCCATCCCCAAATCCCACAGATTTTTTTGACCACCAATCCCTGATTTTCCCATTATTCCATCCCCAAATTCCCTGATTTTCCCAATGCTCCATCCCCAAATTCCCTGAATTTCCCAGCATTCCATCCCTGAGTTCCCTGGCATTTTTTGACCACAAATCCCTGATTTTCCTGGTGTTCCATCCCCAAATTCCAGATTTTTTTCACCACAAATCCCTGAATTTCCCAGCATTCCATCCCCAAATTCCCTGAATTTCCCAGCATTCCATCCCCAAATTCCCTGGCATTTTTTGACCATAAAATCCCTGATTTTCCCGGTGTTCCATCCCCAAATTCCCTGGCATTTTTTGACCACAAATTCCCTGATTTTCCCAGCATTCCATCCAAATTCCAGATTTTTTTCACCACAAATCCCTGAATTTCCCAGCATTCCATCCCCAAATTCCCTGATTTTCCCAGCATTCCATCCCCAAATTCCCTGATTTTCTTGGGGTTCCATCCCCAAATTCCCTGGCATTTTTCCCAATATTCCACCCCCCAATTCCCTGGAATTCCCTGGATTTTTCAGGATTGACGAGGAGCTGCTGGGGGATGGGCACAGCTACAGCCCCCGGGCTCTTCACTCGTGGCTCACTCGGCTCCTCTACAACCGGCGCTCCAAGATCAATCCCCTCTGGAATTCCCTGCTCATCCCCCATTTTCCCACCATTCCATCCCCAAATCCCACAGGTTTTTTTGACCAAAAATCCCTGATTTTCCCAATGTTCCATCCCCAAATTCCCTGATTTTCCCACCATTCCCTCCCCAAATTCCCTGGCATTTTTTGACCACAATTCCCTGATTTTCCTGGTGTTCCATCCCCAAATTTCCTGGCATTTTTTGACCACAAATTCCCTGATTTTCCTGGTGTTCCATCCCCAAATTCCCTGATTTTCCCAGCATTCCATCCCCAAATTCCCTGAATTTCCCAGCGTTCCATCCCTGAATTCCCTGGCATTTTTCGACCACAAATCCCTGATTTTCCCAGCATTCCATCCCTGAATTCCCTGGCATTTCCCAGCATTCCATCCCCAAATTCTGAAGATTTTTTTGACCACAAATTCCCTGATTTTCCCAGCATTCCATCCCCAAATTCCCTGATTTTCCCAATGTTCCATCCCCACATTCCCTGGCATTTTTCCCAATGTTCCACCCCCGAATTCCCTGGAATTCCCTGGATTTTTCAGGATTGACGAGGAGCTGCTGGGGGATGGGCACAGCTACAGCCCCCGGGCTCTTCACTCGTGGCTCACTCGGCTCCTCTACAACCGGCGCTCCAAGATCAATCCCCTCTGGAATTCCCTGCTCATCCCCCATTTTCCCACCATTCCATCCCCAAATTCCACAGATTTTTTTGACCACAAATCCCTGATTTTCCCACCATTCCATCCCTGAATTCCCTGGTGTTTTTTGACCACAAATCCCTGATTTTCCTGGTGTTCCATCCCCAAATTCCAGATTTTTTTGACCACAAATCCCTGATTTTCCCAGCATTCCATCCCCAAATCCCACAGATTTTTTTGACCACCAACCCCCAATTTTCCCAATGTTCCATCCCCAAATTCCCTGATTTTCCCAGCATTCCATCCCCAAATTCCCTGATTTTCCTGGTGTTCCATCCCCAAATTCCAGATTTTTTTGACCACAAATCCCTGATTTTCCTGGTGTTCCATCCCCAAATTCCCTGAATTTCCCAGCATTCCATCCCCAAATTCCTTGGTGCTTTTTGACCACCAACCCCTGATTTTTCCCGATATTCCATCCCCAAATTCCCAGATTTTCCCAGTGTCCCATCCTTGAATTCCCTGGCATTTTTTGACCATAAAATCCCTGATTTTCCCAGCATTCCATCCCCAAATTCCCTGAATTTCCCGGCATTCCATCCCCAAATCCCACAGATTTTTTTGACCACAAATCCCTGATTTTCCCAACATTCCATCCCCAAATTCCCTGATTTTCCCAATGTTCCATCCCTGAATTCCCTGGCATTTTTCGACCACAAATCCCTGATTTTCCCACCATTCCATCCCCAAATTCCAGAATTTTTTCACCACAAATCCCTGATTTTCCCAATGTTCCATCCCTAAATTCCCTGATTTTCTCAGCGTTCCATCCCCAAATTCCCTGGCATTTTTTGACCATAAAATCCCTGATTTTCCTGGTGTTCCATCCCCAAATTCCCTGATTTTCCCAGCATTCCATCCCCAAATTCCAGATTTTTTTGACCACAAATCCTTGATTTTCCCGGCATTCCATCCCCAAATTCCCTGGTGCTTTTTGACCACCAACCCCCAATTTTCCCAATATTCCATCCCCAAATTCCCTGATTTTCCTGGGGTTCCATCCCCAAATTCCCTGCCATTTTTTCACCATTCCACCCCCGAATTCCCTGGAATTCCCTGGATTTTTCAGGATTGACGAGGAGCTGCTGGGGGATGGGCACAGCTACAGCCCCCGGGCTCTTCACTCGTGGCTCACTCGGCTCCTCTACAACCGGCGCTCCAAGATCAATCCCCTCTGGAATTCCGTCCTCATCGCCGGCGTCTACGGCGGGGAGAGGTGAGAGATCCCGGGATTGGGGAATTCCAGGGATTTCTCCTTTTTTTCCTGTGGAAATTCCTGTTTTTTTTTAGCTGGGATGGTTTTGTTTTCCAGGGAAATTGTGGGGGTTTTTTATAGGGGGGTTTGTTTGGTTTTTCCTCAGGGAAATTCCTGCTTTTTCCTCGGGGAAATTCCTGGTTTTTCCCAGGGAATTTTCTCCTCATTCCATGGGGAAATTCCTGGTTTTTCCCAAGGAATTTCCTGCCTGTTCCATGGGGAAATTCCTGCTCATTCCACAGGGAAATTCCTGCACATTCCTCAGGGAAATTCCTGCTTTTTCTCAGGGAATTTTCTGTTCATTCCATGGGGAAATTCCTGCTCTTTCCTGGGGAAATTCCTGCTTTTTCTTAGGGAATTTTCTGTTCATTCCGTGGGGAAATTCCTGCTTTTTCCTCGGGGAAATTCCTGCTTTTTCCCAGGGAATTTTCTGCCTATTCCATGGGGAATTTCGTGCTCATTCCATGAGGAAATTCCTGCTTTTTCTTAGGGAATTTTCTGCTCATTCCATGGGGAAATTCCTGCTCTTTCCTGGGGAATTTCCTGCTCCTTCCATGGGGAAATTCCTGCTTTTTCCCAGGGAATTTCCTCCTCATTCCATGGTGAAATTCCTGCTCTTTCCATGGGGAAATTCCTGCTTTTTCCCAGGGAATTTCTTGCTCATTCCATGGGGAATTTCCTGCTCATTCCATGAGGAAATTCCTGGTTTTTCCCAGGGAATTTCTTGCTCATTCCATGGGGAAATTCCTGCTCTTTCCATGGGGAAATTCCTGCTCTTTCCATGGGGAAATTCCTGCTCTTTCCATGGGGAAATTCCTGCTTCCAGGCCTGATTCCCGCTTTTCCATCCGCAGTTTCCTGGGATACGTGGATATGTTGGGAGTGGCCTACGAGGCTCCGTCGCTGGCCACGGGATTCGGGGCTTACCTGGCCCAGGTGAGTCCCAGCTCCTCCCTTCCTTAGCTCAGGATTAATTAATCTTTAATTCATTAATTTTTAATTAATTTAAATTCATTAATTTTAATTAATTTTAATTATTTAATTTTTAATTAATTTTAATTCATTAATTTTTGATTAATTTTAATTAATTTTAATTCATTAATTTTTAATTAATTTTAATTCATTTTAAGTAATTTTAATTAATTTATTTTTAATTAATTATTTTTATTTACTTATTTTTTAAATAATTAATTCTTTCAATTTATTCATTTATTTATATATATATTTATTTGATTTATTTAATTACTTAATTGATTACTTTCAATTATTTTTTTAAGTTCCTTGTTGTTTCTGTTGGTAATTGTTTAATTTTTTAAAATTTAATAATTGTTTAATTTTTTTAATTTAGTAATTTAAAATAATTTAATTAAAAATAATTTTAATTAATTTAACTAATAATTTGATTTAATAAATTTCATTTTAATTTAATTAATAACTAATTTTAATTAGTTCTTAATTTTTTTAGTTAATTTTAAAATTCTTCAATTCATTTTTTTAACAGTTAATTTTAAGACTTTTTTTATTTCATTGATCTTTTTAATTTATAATTTTAAAATTAGTTTCTTGTTCAGCTCATCATGCTTTTAATTAATATTTTTTAAATTTTTTTTATAATTTTTTTATTCTTTTTTAGTTGATATTTTTAGCTCATCATTTTTTTAATTGATTGTTTATTACATAAACTAATTAAAACTAAAGCTTTTTAATTTTTAATTGTTTTAAATTGATTCTTATTTTAGTTCATTAATTTGGAATTGATACCTTTTTAATTCATTATTTTTTAATTAATTATTTTCATTTTTCGTTCATTAATTTTTAATTGATTTATTGATTTCTCTGGGAGAAATTCCTTCTTTTTCCAGGGAAAATTCCTCCTTTTTCCCATGAAAATTCCTCCTTTTTCCCATGAAAATTCCTCCTTTTTCCCATGAAAATTCCTCCATTTTCCAGCTGAAATTCCTCTTTTTTTCCCATGAAAATTCCTCCTTTTCCCACGAAAATTCCTCCATTTTCCCATGAAAATTCCTCCTTTTCCCCATGAAAATTCCTCCTTTTTCCCACGAAAATTCCTCCTTTTTCCCCCAAAAATTCCCTTTTTCATCCCACACCTCCCAAATCCATTTCCCTTCTCATTCCACCCTTTTCATTCCCTTTTCTCCTCGAACTTTATTAATTCATTCCACATCTGGGGGGGTTTTTCCGGCGGATTTTAACCCTGGGATTGGTTTTTCCCGTTTATTTTCCCGTTTTTTCCCGTTTTTTTCCCGTTTTTTTCCGTTTTTTCCCGTTTTTTCCCGTTTATTTTCCCGTTTTTTCCCATTTTTTCCCGTTTATTCACGTTTTTCCCGTTTTTTCCCGTTTTTTTCCCGTTTTTTTCCCGGAGCAGCCGTTGCTGCGGGCGGCGCTGGAGCGGGATCGGCTCCCGAGCCGGGAGGAGGCGCGAGAGCTGCTGGAGCGCTGCCTGCGCGTGCTCTACTACCGCGACGCTCGCTCCTTCAACAGGGTTTGTATCCCAAAATTATCCCAAAATCCCAGGAATTCATCCCAAAATCCATCCCAAAATCCTGGGAATCCATCCCAAAATTATCCCAAAATCCATCCCCAAATCCCGGGAATCCATCCCCAAATCCCTGGGATCCATCCCAATCCCGATCCCGCAGCGCTGCCTGCGCGTGCTCTGCTACCGCGACGCTCGCTCCTTCAACAGGGTTTGTATCCCAAAATTATCCCAAAATCCCGGGAATCCGTCCCAAAACCCCGGGAATCCATCCCAAAATTATCCCAAAATCCCGGGAATCCATCCCAAAATCCATCCCCAAATCCCGGGAATCTGTCCCCAAATTCATCCCCAAATCCCGGGAATCTGTCCCCAAATCCATCCCCAAGTCCCTGCGATCCATCCCAAAATCCATCCCAAAATCCCGGGAATCCATCTCAAAATTATCCCAAATCCATGGGATCCATCCCAAAATCCATCCCAAAATCCCAGGAATCCATCCCAAAATCCTGGGAATCCATCCCCAAGTCCCTGGGATCCATCCCCAAATCCTGATGTTTTTTCCTACAGAATTCCAGGGCTGGGATTGAGGAATTCCAGGATTTTTCCCCATGGAATTTCCGATGTTTTTTCCCATGGAATTCCAGGGTTTTCCCCATGGAATTTCCGATGTTTTTTCCCATGGAATTCCAGGGTTTTCCCCATGGAATTTCTGGGAGTTTTTCCTGCAGAATTCTGGGTCAGGATTGAGGAATTCCAGGGTTTTCCTGCAGAATTCCGGGTGGGAATTGCGGCATTCCGTGTTTTTCCCCTGGAATTCCAGGTGGGAATTGAGGAATTCCAGGATTTTTCCCGCAGAATTCCGGGTGGGAATTGCGGAATTCCATGTTTTTCCCACGGAATTCCGGGTGGGAATTGCGCATTCCGTGTTTTTCCGGCGGAATTCCAGGTGGGAATTGCGCATTCCGTGTTTTTCCTGCGGAATTCCGTGTGGGAATTTGAGGAATTCCATGTTTTTCCTGAGGAATTCCGTGTTTTTCCCCTGGAATTCCGTGTTTTTCCCCTGGAATTCCGTGTTTTTCCTGAGGAATTCCGTGTTTTCCTGAGGAATTCCGTGTTTTTCCCCTGGAATTCCGTGTTTTTCCCCTGGAATTCCGTGTTTTCCTGAGGAATTCCGTGTTTTTCCCCTGGAATTCCGTGTTTTCCTGAGGAATTCCATGTTTTTCCCCTGGAATTCCGTGTTTTTCCCCTGGAATTCCGTGTTTTCCCGAGGAATTCCATGTTTTCCTGAGGAATTCCGTGTTTTCCTGAGGAATTCCGTGTTTTTCCCCTGGAATTCCGTGTTTTCCTGAGGAATTCCGTGTTTTTCCCCTGGAATTCCGTGTTTTTCCCCTGGAATTCCGTGTTTTCCTGAGGAATTCCGTGTTTTCCTGAGGAATTCCGTGTTTTTCCCCTGGAATTCCGTGTTTTTCCTGAGGAATTCCGTGTTTTCCCGAGGAATTCCGTGTTTTTCCCCTGGAATTCCGTGTTTTCCCCTGGAATTCCGTGTTTTCCTGAGGAATTCCGTGTTTTTCCCCTGGAATTCCGTGTTTTCCTGAGGAATTCCGTGTTTTCCCGAGGAATTCCGTGTTTTCCCGAGGAATTCCGTGTTTTCCTGAGGAATTCCGTGTTTTTCCCCTGGAATTCCATGTTTTTCCCCTGGAATTCCGTGTTTTCCTGAGGAATTCCGTGTTTTTCCCCTGGAATTCCGTGTTTTTCCCCTGGAATTCCGTGTTTTCCTGAGGAATTCCGTGTTTTTCCCGTGGAATTCCGTGTTTTTCCCGTGGAATTCCGTGTTTTCCTGAGGAATTCCGTGTTTTTCCCGTGGAATTCCGTGTTTTCCTGAGGAATTCCGTGTTTTCCTGAGGAATTCCGTGTTTTTCCCGTGGAATTCCGTGTTTTTCCCCTGGAATTCCGTGTTTTCCTGAGGAATTCCGTGTTTTCCTGAGGAATTCCGTGTTTTCCTGAGGAATTCCGTGTTTTCCTGAGGAATTCCGTGTTTTTCCCCTGGAATTCCGTGTTTTTCCCCTGGAATTCCGTGTTTTCCTGAGGAATTCCGTGTTTTTCCGGCAGTACGAGGTTGCCGTGGTGACGGAGCAGGGGGTGGAGCTGGAGGGGCCCCTGACCCTGGAGGCCAATTGGGACATCGCCCATGCTGTCAGGTGACATTCCGGGGAAAAATCGGGATTTGGGAATTCCCAAAGGGTTCTGGGACATCCTGGGGTGATTTCCATGGGAAAATCAGGATTTGGGAATTCCCAGAGGGCTCCTGGGACATCCTGGGGTGACATCTGAGGGATTTCCATGGAAAAATCGGGATTTAGGAATTCCAGGAGGGTTCCTGGGAGATCCCAGGGTGATTTCCATGGGAAAATCGGGATTTGGGAATTCCCAGAGGGTTCCTGGGACATCCCGGGGTGACATCTGAGGGATTTCCAGGGAAAAATCGGGATTTGGGAATTCCGAGGACATCCAGGGTGACATCCAAGAGATTTCCATGGGAAAATCGGGATTTGGGAATTCCCAGAGGGTTCTGGGATATCCTGGGGGTGACATCCGAGGGATTTCCATGGGAAAATCGGGATTTGGGAATTCCCAAAGGGTTCCTGGGAGATCCCAGGGTGATTTCCATGGGAAAACCGGGATTTGGGAATTCCAGGAAGGCTCTGGGACATCCTGGGGTGACATCTGAGGGATTTCCAGGGAAAAATCGGGATTTGGGAATTCCGAGGACATCCAGGGTGACATCCAAGAGATTTCCATGGGAAAAACGGGATTTAGGAATTCCAGGAAGGTTCAGGGACATCCAAGAGTGACATCCAAGAGATTTCTGTGGGAAAATCGGGATTTAGGAATTCCAGAAGGGTTCCTGGGAGATCCCAGGGTGATTTCCATGGGAAAATCGGGATTTGGGAATTCCCAGAGGGTTCCTGGGATATCCTGGGGGTGACATCTGAGAGAATTCCATGGGAAAATCGGGATTTGGGAATTCCAAGAGGGCTCTGGAACATCTGGGGTGATTTCCATGGGAAAATCGGGATTTGGGAATTCTGGGAAGGTTCTGGGACATCCTGGAGTGACAAGTGAGGGATTTCCATAGGAAAATCGGGATTTGGGAATTCCAGGAGGGCTCTGGAACATCCTGGGGTGACATCCAAGAGATTTCCATGGAAAAATCGGGATTTGGGAATTCCCAAAGGGTTCTGGGACATCCCAGGGTGATTTCCATGGGAAAAATTGGGATTTGGGAGTATCTGAGGGGGTTCTGGGACATCCCAGGTGACATCTGAGGGATTTCCATGGGAAAATCGGGATTTGGGAATTCCGAGGACATCCAGGGTGACATCCAAGAGATTCCATGGGAAAAATGGGATTTGGGAATTCCCAGAAGGTTCCTGGGACATCCTGGGGTGACATCCGAGGGATTTCCATGGGAAAATCGGGATTTGGGAATTCCGAGGACATCCAGGGATCACATCTGAGGGATTTCCATGGGAAAATCGGGATTTGGGAATTCCCAGAGGGTTCTGGGACATCCCGGGGTGATTTCTATGGGAAAAATGGGATTTGGGAATTCCCAGAGGGTTCCTGGGAGACCCAGAGGTGACATCCAAGAGATTTCCATGGGAAAAATGGGATTTGGGAATTCCCAAAGGGTTCCTGGGACATCCCGGGGTGACATCTGAGGGATTTCCATGGGAAAATCGGGATTTGGGAATTCCGGGAGGGTTCAGGGACATCCAAGAGTGACATCCAAGAGATTTCTGTGGGAAAATCGGGATTTAGGAATTCCAGAAGGGTTCCTGGGAGATCCCAGGGTGATTTCCATGGGAAAATCGGGATTTGGGAATTCCCAGAGGGTTCTGGAACATCCTGGGGTGATTTCTATGGGAAAAATGGGATTTGGGAATTCCCAGAGGGTTCCTGGGACATCCTGGGGTGACATCTGAGGGATTTCCATGGGAAAACTGGGATTTGGGAATTCCGAGGACATCCAGGGTGACATCCAAGAGATTCCATGGGAAAAATCGGGATTTGGGAATTCCCAAAGGGTTCCTGGGAGATCCCGGGGTGACATCCAAGAGATTTCCATGGGAAAAATCGGGATTTGGGAATTCCCAGAGGGCTCTGGGACATCCTGGGGTGACATCCGAGAGATTCCATGGGAAAAATGGGATTTGGGAATTCTGAGGGGGTTCTGGGACATCCTGGGGTGACATCTGAGACATTCCATGGGAAAATCGGGATTTGGGAATTCCAGGAGGGCTCTGGGACATCCCAGGGGTGACATCCAAGAGATTCCATGGGAAAATCAGGATTTGGGAATTCCCAGAGGGTTCCAGGGACATCCAGGGTGACATCCAAGAGATTTCCATGGGAAAAATCGGGATTTGGGAATTCTGGGAGGGTTCCTGGGAGATCCCGGGGTGACATCCAAGAGATTCCATGGGAAAACCGGGATTTGGGAATTCCGAGGGTGTATCCAGGTGTTCCCAGGTGTATCCAGGTGTCCCCAGATGTTCCCAGGGTGTATCCAGGTGTTCCAAGGGCCCATCCAGGTGTATCCAGGTGTTCCCAGGTGTATCCAGGTGTTCCTGGGTGTATCCAGCTGTTCCCAGGTGTTCCCAGGCATATCCAGGTGTTCCTGGAGTATCCAGGTGTATCCAGCTGTTCCCAGGTGTTCCCGAGGGTATCCAGGTGTTCCCAGGTGTATCCAGGTGTTCCTGGGTGTATCCAGCTGTTCCCAGGTGTATCCAGGTGTATCCAGCTGTTCCCAGGGTGTATCCAGCTGTTCCCAGGGTGTATCCAGGTGTTCCTGGGGCCCATCCAGGTGTTCCCGAGGGTATCCAGGTGTTCCTGGCTGTATCCAGATGTTCCCAGGGCCCATCCAGGTGTTCCCAGGTGTTCCCAGGTGTATCCAGGTGTATCCAGGTGTTCCAGGTGTATCCAGCTGTTCCCAGGTGTACCCAGGTGTTCCAAGGGCCCATCCAGGTGTATCCAGGTGTTCCCAGGGTGTATCCAAGTGTCCCCAGGTGTATCCAGGTGTTCCCAGGTGTTCCCAGGTGTATCCAGGTGTATCCTGGGTGTATCCAGGTGTATCCAGGTGTTCCTGAGGGTATCCAGGTGTTCCTGGGGCCCATCCAGGTGTATCCAGGTGTATCCAGCTGTTCCCAGGTGTATCCAGGTGTGTCCAGGTGTATCCAGCTGTTCCCAGGGTGTATCCAGGTGTTCCCGAGGGTATCCAGGTGTTCCCAGGGTGTATCCAGCTGTTCCCAGGGTGTATCCAGCTGTTCCCAGGGTGTATCCAGCTGTTCCCAGGTGTATCCAGCTGTTCCTGGCTGTATCCAGCTGTTCCAGCTGTTTTTCCAGCCCCTCTCACCCCCGTTTTTCCCACTTTTCCCGTTTTTCCAGCGGTTTCGAGTGATCTCCGGGAGCTGCTCCGGCCTCAGCCTCGTCCTCCTCCAATCCCTGCATTTTCCCATCCCTTTTTTCCCCTCTGGAATGGCCAATCCGGCTTTTTTTTGGGAATAAAATCCGTCGTTTCCAGACCCATCCGTGTCTGTTCGTTCTTTGGGATTCCTCAATAAAAAAAACTTGGGAATTCTCCCCCCAAAAACGCCGGAATTCGGGAATTCTGTGGCTCCAAATCCCAGTTTTTACCAAAATCATGGAATTCTTGAGGTGGGAAAAGCCCCTTTTGGGGATGGAACCTTGGAATTCCAAAGGTTTTTGAGAATCCTCAAAAAAAGTGGGAATTTTCACCCCAAAACCACTGGAATTCGGGAATTCTGTGGCTCCAAATCCCGATTTTTACCAAAATCCCGGAATTTTTGAGGTGGGAAAAGCCCTTTTGGGATGGATCCTGGGAATTCCAAAGGTTTTTGAGAATCCTCAAAAAATTCGGGAATTCTGTGGCTCCAAATCCCAATTTTTACCAAAATCATGGAATTCTTGAGGTGGGAAAAGCCCTTTTGGGGATGGAACCTTGGGATTCCAAAGGTTTTTGAGAATCGTCGAAAAAAGTGGGAATTTTCACCCCAAAAACACCGGAATTCGGGAATTCTGTGGCTCCAAATCCCGGTTTTTACCAAAATCATGGAATTTTTGAGGTGGGAAAAGCCCTTTTGGGATGGATCCCGGGAATTCCAAAGGTTTTTGAGAATCCTCAAAAAATTCGGGAATTCTGTGGCTCCAAATCCCGGTTTTTACCAAAATCCTGGAATTTTTGAGGTGGGAAAAGCCCCTCTTGGGGATGGAACCTTGGAATTCCAAAGGTTTTTGAGAATCCTCAAAAAAACTGGGAATTCTACCCCCAAAAACGCCGGAATTCGGGAATTCTGTGGCTCCAAATCCCGGTTTTTACCAAAATCCCGGAATTCTTGAGGTGGGAAAAGCCCCTTTTGGGGATGGAACCTTGGAATTCCAAAGGTTTTTGAGAATCCTCAAAAAAAGTGGGAATTATCCCAAAAAAATGGAGATTTCAGGGAATTCCAGGTGAATTCTGTGGCTCCAAATCCCGATTTTTACCAAAATCCTGGAATTCTTGAGGTGGGAAAAGCCCCTTTTGGGGATGGAACCTTGGAATTCCAAAGGTTTTTGAGAATCCTCAAAAAATTTGGGAATTCTGTGGCTCCAAATCCCGATTTTTACCAAAATCCTGGAATTTTTGAGGTGGGAAAAGCCCTTTTTGGGGATGGAACCTTGGAATTCCAAAGGTTTTTGAGAATCCTCAAAAAAAGTGGGAATTATCCCAAGAAAATGGAGATTTCAGGGAATTCCAGGTGAATTCTGTGGCTCCAAATCCTGATTTTTACCAAAATCCTGGAATTTTTGAGGTGGGAAAAGCCCTTTTGGGATGGATCCCGGGAATTCCAAAGGTTTTTGAGAATCCTCAAAAAACTTGGGAATTCTACCCCCAAAAACGCCGGAATTTGGGAATTCTGTGGCTCCAAATCCCGATTTTTACCAAAATCATGGAATTTTTGAGGTGGGAAAAGCCCTTTTGGGGATGGATCCCGGGAATTCCAAAGGTTTTTGAGAATCCTCAAAAAAACTGGGAATTTTCACCCCAAAAACGCCGGAATTCGGGAATTCTGTGGCTCCAAATCCCGATTTTTACCAAAATCCTGGAATTTTTGAGGTGGGAAAAGCCCTTTTGGGATGGATCCCGGGAATTCCGAAACCCTGGCCAGGATTTTTGGGAATTCCATGGAATTTTTCCCCAAAAAATCCCAAATTTTCCCCAAATCCGACTTTCCCGCTCTTTTTCCGGGATTTTCCGGGAATTCTGGAATGATCCCAATATTCCTTTGGAAAGGGAGGGGAAAAAAAACCGGGAATAAATTGGGTTAAAATCCCGATTTTTGGGGATTTTTGGTGCTCTGAGTGGACCTGGGAATTCCTGGGAATTCTGGGATTATGGAATTTGGAATGAAATATTGGAATATTTCATTAAAATATTGGAATATTTCAATAAAAGAATGAAATTTGGAATAAAATATTGGAATATTTCAATTAAATAATAGAAAGTTCAATAAAATATTGGAATTTCTAATAAAATATTGGAATTTTTTGAATAAAATATTGGAATATTCCAATAAAATAATGAAATTTTGAATAAAATCCTGGAATATTTCAATAAAATAATGAAGTATTTCAATAAAATAATGAAATTTCTAATAAAATATTGGAATATTTCAATAAAATATTAGAATATTTCAATAAAATAATGGAATTTGGAATAAAATATTGGAATATTCCAATAAAATAATGAAAATTCGAATAAAATCTTGGAATATTTCAATAAAAGAAGGAAATTTTGAATAGAATATTGGAATATTTCAATAAAAGAATGAAATTTTGAATAAAATATTGGAATATTTCATTAAAATAATTAAATAGTTCAATAAAATAATGAAGTTTCTAATAAAATATTGGAATATTTGGAATAAAATATTGGAATATTTCAATAAAATACTGAAATTTGGAATAAAATATTGGAATATTTCAATAAAATAATGAAATTTGGAATAAAATATTGGAATATTTCATTAAAATAATTAAATAGCTCAATAAAATATTAGAATATTTCAATAAAATAATGAAATATTTCAATAAAGTAATGAAAAACTTCAATAAAATAATGAAATTTGGAATAAAATATTAAGATAGGTCAATAAAATATTGGAATATTCCAATAAAATAATGAAATAGTTCAATGAAATATTGAAATTTGGAATAAAATACTGGAATGTTTCAATAAAATAATGAAATTTGGAATAAAATACTGGAATATTTCAATAAAATAATGAAATTTGGAATAAAATATTGGAATATTTCAATAAAATAATGAAATTTGGAATAAAATATTGGAATATTTCAATAAAATAATTAAATAGTTCAATAAAATAATGAAATTTGGAATAAAATATTGGAATATTTCAATAAAATAATAGAAAGTTCAATAAAATATTGGAATTTTTAATAAAATATTGGAATTTTTTGAATAAAATATTGGAATATTCCAATAAAAGAATGGAATTTGGAATAAAATATTGGAATATTCCAATAAAAGAATGGAATTTGGAATAAAATATTGGAATGTTTCAATAAAATAATTAAACAGTTCAATAAAAGAATGAAATTTGGAATAAAATACTGGAATATTTCATTAAAATTCTGAAATAGTTCAATAAAATATTGGAATTTCTAATAAAATATTGGAATATTTTGAATAAAATATTGGAATATTTCAATAAAATAATGAAATAGTTCAATAAAATAATGAAATTTCTAATAAAATATTGGAATATTTCTATAAAATATTGGAATATTTTGAATAAAATATTGGAATATTTCAATAAAATAATTAAATAGTTCAATAAAATAATGGAATTTGGAATAAAATATTGGAATATTTCAATAAAATACTGAAATAATTCAATAAAATGGAATTTCTAATAAAATATTGGAATATTTCAATAAAATAATGAAATTTGGAATAAAATATTGGAATATTTCTATAAAATAATTAAATAGTTCAATAAAAGAATGGAATTTGGAATAAAATAATGAAATATTTCAATAAAATATTGAAATAGTTCAATAAAATAATGAAGTTTCTAATAAAATATTGGAATATTTCTATAAAATAATGAAATATTTCAATAAAATAATAAAATTTCTAATAAAATATTGGAATATTTTGAATAAAATATTGGAATATTTCAATAAAATAATAGAAAGGTCAATAAAATATTGGAATTTGGAATAAAATATTGGAATATTTCAATAAAAGAATGAAATACTTCAATAAAATAATGAAATTTGGAATAAAATCTTGGAATATTTGAATATAAAGAAGGGAATTTCACTAAAATCTTGGAATATTTTAATAATCAAAGCCACAAAAATCCAATTAAAATGGAATTTTTTCCCCCTCCCCACTCCCAGCAGCTTTTCCTTAAAAAAACCCAGGAATTTTCCATGAAAAATCCCCAATTCTGACCTTGAAAAATGGAATTAAAAATTGAATTAAAACCCCCAAGATTCCCACCCAAATCCCACGGAAATGAAGGAATTTTTTGATTTTCCACAATAAAAACACAGTTTATTTATAAATCCATTTCCCTGTTTTTATTCCATGTTTTCCACTCCTGTACAATTCCAAGCTGATCCATAATTTTATTTTTTTTATTCATTTTTATTTATTTTGAATTTTTTTTTAATCCTTTTTTTTTTTAATTATTTTTATTTTTTTTTCCTGTTTTCCTTTGGGAAAAAAAACCAAAAAAAAAACAAAAAAAAAATCCCAAAACTCCACAAATCCTACGGAAAAACAGGAATTTTGGGAATTCCAAGAAGATTTTCAAATTAAAAAAAAAACCAAAATATTTTTCCCAAAAAACATGCAAATTCCGGTAAAAAATCGGAGCTGGCAGTGAAAAATCCAATTTTTTTTGACGGATTTTTCCGGGTTTTTCATCATTTTTTATTCCCAAATCCCGGATTTTCCCATCCTAAGGAAGGCAGAGTTTTCCAGGATTTTTTTTTTAAATAAAAAAGGAGAAATCCAAATAAAAATTTGGGGTTTTTTTGCCCCTCCAGAATTTTTTTTGGGGGAAAAAATGGGAAAATCCCAAAAATTTGGGTGTGGAATGTTGGCTTCACAATTCCCAAGCCAAATTCCCTAAAATTCCACCAAAATTCCCGATTTTCGTTAAAAAAACCCCAAAAGAAACCAAAATTTTGGTGGAAAATCTGAATTTTCTGTTAAAAAAATGAGAATTTTTTTGGGGTTAAATTAATAAAAAAATAAAGAAAAATTCCAAATTTTTTTTTTTTAAATCCAGGGATTTTTTTTGTTTTTTTGGAAAATAAAATTGGGCAAAAACGAATTTTCACTGTTAAAAAAATCAGGAATTATGGTACAAGTGAGGGAAAGAAAATTCCCAAAAAATATTCAGCCACGAGAGAGAATTCCAAGGAAATATCAACAAAGTGAATCCAAAATTTTTCCTTTTTTTCCGTTTTTTTTTCCATTTTGAAGTTTTAAAAAATCCAAAAATAGGAAAAAAAACAACAACAACAAAAAAAAATTCTCCCCGAAAAATCTGGAATTCCAAATCCCAAAAAATCCGCTGGGAATTTGGGATCTGGTGTGTTTGGAAAATTGGGAATGTCATCTGGTTTGGGGCTGAAAATTGGGAATATTCGTGAATTTTTGGGGTTAAAAATTGGGAATTATCATTGAATTTTTGGAGTTAAAAATTGGGAATTATCATTGAATTTTTTGGATTAAAAATTGGGAATTATCATTGAATTTTTGGAGTCAAAAAATTGGGAATATCCTTGAATTTTTGGGGTTAAAAATTGGGAATTATCCTTGAATTTTTGGAGTTAAAAATTGGGAATATTCTTGAATTTTTTGAGCAAAAAATTGGGAATATCTTTGAATTTTTTGAGCTAAAAATTGGGAATATTCTTGAATTTTTTGAGCAAAAAATTGGGAATATCTTTGAATTTTTGGGGCTAAAAATTGGGAATATCCTTGAATTTTTTGAGCTAAAAATTGGGAATATTCTTGAATTTTTGGGGTTAAAAATTGGGAATATCCTTGAATTTTTGGGGTTAAAAATTTGGAATATCCTTGAATTTTTGGAGTTAAAAATTGGGAATATCCTTGAATTTTTGGAGTTAAAAATTGGGAATATCCTTGAATTTTTGGGGTTAAAAAATTGGGAATATCCTTGAATTTTTGGAGCTAAAAATTGGGAATTATCCTTGAATTTTTGGGGTTAAAAATTGGGAATATCTTTGAATTTTTGGGGTTAAAAATTGGGAATTATCCTTGAATTTTTTGGATTAAAAATTGGGAATTATCCTTGAATTTTTTGAGCTAAAAATTTGGAATATTCTTGAATTTTTTGAGCAAAAAATTGGGAATATCCTTGAATTTTTGGAGCTAAAAAATTGGGAATATCCTTGAATTTTTGGGGTTAAAAATTGGGAATTATCCTTGAATTTTTGGAGCTAAAAATTGGGAATTATCATTGAATTTTTGGAGTCAAAAAATTGGGAATATCCTTGAATTTTTGGGGTTAAAAATTGGGAATATCTTTGAATTATTGGGGCTAAAAATTGGGAATATCCTTGAAATTTTGGGGTTAAAAATTGGGAATTATCCTTGAATTTTTGGAGTTAAAAATTGGGAATATCCTTGAATTTTTTGAGCTAAAAATTAGGAATTATCCTTGAATTTTTGGAGCTAAAAATTGGGAATTATCCCTGAATTTTTGGGGCTAAAAAATTGGGAATATTCTTGAATTTTTGGGGTTAAAAATTGGGAATATCCTTAAATTTTTGGAGTTAAAAAATTGGGAATATCCTTGAATTTTTGGGGTTAAAAATTGGGAATATCCTTGAATTTTTGGAGTTAAAAATTGGGAATTATCCTTGAATTTTTGGGGTTAAAAAATTGGGAATATCCTTGAATTTTTGGAGTCAGAAATTGGGAATATCCTTGAATTTTTGGGGTTAAAAATTGGGAATTATCATTGAATTTTTGGGGTTAAAAATTTGAAATTATCCTTGAATTTTTGGGGTTAAAAAATTGGGAATATCTTTGAATTTTTGGAGCTAAAAATTGGGAATATTCTTGAATTTTTGGAGTCAGAAATTGGGAATTATCCTTGAATTTTTGGGGCTAAAAATTGGGAATTATCATTGAATTTTTTGGATTAAAAATTGGGAATATCCTTGAACTTTTGGAGCTAAAAATTGGGAATATCCTTGAATTTTTGGGGTCAAAAACCGGGAATATTCTTCAATTTCTGGAGACAAAAATTGGGAATATCCTTGAATTTCTGGGTTGAGTTTGGATCTCCAAAAATTGGGAATATCCTTCAATTTCTGGGGTCAAATCCTGGGAATATCCTTCAATTTCTGGGTCAAAAATTTGGAATATTCTTCAATTTCTGGGGCCAAAAATTGGGAATATCCTTCAATTTTTGGGGTAAAAAATTGGGAATATCTTTGAATTTCTGGGGTGACTTTGGATCTCCAAAAACCGGGAATATCCTTCAATTTCTGGGGTAAAAAATTGGGAATATCCTTCAATTTCTGGGCAAAAAATTGGGAATATCCTTTAATTTTTGGAGTTAAAAATTGGGAATATCCTTTAATTTTTGGGGGCAAAAATTAGGAATATCCTTCAATTTTTGGGTTGAGATCTCCAAAAATTGGGAATATCCTTCAATTTCTGGGGGCAAAAACTGGGAATATCCTTCAATTTCTGGGGCAAAAAATTGTGAATATCCTTCAATTTCTGGGGGCAAATCCTGGGAATATCCTTCAATTTCTGGGTTGAGTTTGGATCTCCAAAAATTGGGAATATCCTTCAATTTCTGGGGGCAAAAAATTGGAATATTCTTCAATTTCTGGTTTGAGTTTGGACTTCCAAAAACTGGGAATATCCTTCAATTTCTGGGGTAAAAAATTGGGAATATCCTTGAATTTCTGGGGGCAAAAAATTGGGAATATCCTTCAATTTCTGGGGGAAAAAATTGGGAATATCCTTCAATTTCTGGGGGCAAAAAATTGGAATATTCTTCAATTTCTGGGGCCAAAAATTGGGAATATCCTTGAATTTCTGTGGCAAAAAATTGGGAATATTCTTCAATTTTTGGGGTCAAAAAATTGGGAATATCCTTGAATTTCTGGGGTGACTTTGGATCTCCAAAAATTGGGAATATCCTTCAATTTCTGGGGGAAAAAAATTGGGAATATCCTTCAATTTTGGGGGGCAATAAATTGGGAATACTCTTAAATTTTTGGGGGCAAAAACTGGGAATATTCTTCAATTTCTGGGGTCAAAAATTGGGAATATCCTTGAATTTCTGTGGCAAAAAATTGGGAATATCCTTGAATTTCTGGGTTGACTTTGGATCTCCAAAAATTGGGAATATCCTCTAATTTCTGGGGCAAAAAATTGGGAATATCCTTCAATTTTCAGTCCCAAAACCCGGGAACATCCCTTCGATTCCCGCTTTTCCTTCCCCTTTCCCAAACCTCAGCGTTTCCGGGATGAATCCGTCCTGTTTTTATTATTTTCATGATTTGAAACTCATTTCCCCCCTCCCTCACCTGGGGGAACTCCTCAACCTTCCATCAGCTCCAAATCCGCCTCCTCGAATCCGTAGAACGACTCCACCTCGCTCTCCCCCTCGAAGAGCCGCTGCAGGATTTCGGGATCGGCCTCGTCGTCGTCGTTTTCCGGGAATTCCGGGAATTCCGGGGAGGATTCCCCGCTTTGGGCGATCCTCATCCTCTCCTCCATGGCGGCGATCAGCTCCTCCTGCTCGTCGCCGTTGCGCCGCGGCGACGCCGAATTCCCGGCCGGCGCCGGCAGGACGCTGGCCAGCAGGAAAGATTTCCGGATCAACTCCGGGCAATTCCCGAGGATCTCCAGAGCTTCTCCCAACCACCCCAGCAGCAGCTGGAGCAGCGCGGAGGAGTCGGAATCCGTCAGGTCCTTGGCTCGTTCTTTCCATTTTTTATGGAGGAAATTTTTCAGGGATCTCTTGACGCAGACGTCCAGGGGTTGGGCGCGGGAGCTGCATCCCGCCGGGATCACCGCCGGAAGCGTCCCGGCCGCGCTGAGCACGGCCAGCACCTCCTCGGAGAGATGCGTCCGGTGACAATCCAGGACCAACATCCCTTTGGAAGCTCCTCCTCCTCCTCCTCCTCCTCCTCCTCCTCCTCGGCACTCCGTGTGTTTCCTCCACACCATGGCCGCCCACAGCTCCATGATCTCGTCGTCGCCGCATCCGTCCTCCTTGGATTCCAGCAGGATGGATTTGGGAACGGCGGCGGGAGAGGGGAGGTGACCCCTGGAGATGAGCAGGGCGGGGAGGACGCTGCCGTCGGCCAACACCGTCACCACCAGCTCGCACCAAGGTTCTCCGTTCCCCACCGTCTGCAGCGCGTTCTCCTTGCGCTCGTCGCTGCCCAAAACCTCGGCGTCCAGGAACAGCGAGATCTCATCCACGGCGGCGATCATGGAGAGCGGCAGCTCCTGAGTGTGGATCTGCCGCTGCACGAACTCGATGAAAGCTCCGGCGTTCCCTTGGATCTCCTTGGGGAGAGGGTGGGAAACTCCCCGGCGGGTGTGGGTGCTGAGGTGGTGCCGCAGCATGAACCTCACCGCCCACTCGTAGGAGATCTGGAACCCTCCTTCCAAAGATCTCCCGATTTTCGTGGCTTTCTGGAACAGCGTCTCCTCGTTCACCGGCAGCTGCTGCTCCCGCTGCGTCAAAACCCACTCCGCCAACTTCTCCTCGGCTTCCAAGCTGAGATATTTCCCCTCGGAAAGTTCCGGATGGTCGTCCTGGAAGGCTTGGAAGCGCCGGAGCCAGCGGCGGATGCGGCGCGGAGGGTTCCGGAAATGCTCGGCCGCCTGCTCCGTGCTGGAGCAGAGGGCGAAGAGAACCACGCGGAGTTTTTTGACGGAAAGTTGCTCTTTTTTGGTGTTTTCGGCCTCTTTTTGGGGGCTCCGGGGTGGGTTTGGGGTGGGGGAAGGGTTTGGGGTTTCTGGGGGGGGAAGGGTCGGGGTCGCTCGGGGTTCTTGGGGGGTTTGGGGTTTGGGAGGGGAGGGGGGGGGGAAAGGGGGTTGAGCGTCCTGGATGTGCCTGGGGAGAGAAAAATGGGGGGGTTGGGGGTGAAAAGGGGATTTTTGGGGGGGAAAAAAATGAATTTTGGGGGGTTTGGGGGGAAAAAGTGGATTTTGGGGAGGAAAAAGTGAATTTTGGGGGTGAAAAGGGAATTTTGGGGGGGAAAAAGGGAATTTTTTGGGGGAAAAAGGGAATTTTGGGGGGGAAAAGGGAATTTTGGGGGGGGAAAAGGGAATTTTGGGGGGTTTGGGGGTGAAAAGTGAATTTTGGGGGTGAAAAAAATTTTGGGGGGGGAAAAGGGAGTTTTGGGGGAAAAAGTGAATTTTGGGGGGAAAAAGTGAATTTTGGGGGGGAAAAGTGAATTTTTTTGGGGAAAAAGTGAGGTTTGGGGGGTTTGGGGGGATAAAAAGTGAATTTTGGGGGGTTTGGGGGAAAAAAAAGTGAATTTTTGGGGAAAAAAGTGAATTTTGGGGGAAAAAAAGTGAATTTTGTGGATTTTTTTGGGGGGGAAAAGTGAATTTTGGGGGGGTTTGGGGGGATAAAAAGTGAATTTTGGGAGGGAAAAAAGTGAATTTTTGGGGAAAAAGTGGATTTTGGGGGGTTTGGGGGAAAAAAAGTGAATTTTGTGGGGGTTTTTGGGAGTTGGGGGAAAAAATGAGGGGAAAAACGGGGGAAAGAGGGAAAATAAAGGGAAAAAATGGAAAAAATGGAAAGGGGGGAAGGGAGAAAAAGTGGGAAAAAAAAGGAGGAAAAAGGGAAAAGGGGAGGGAGGAAAAGGGAAAAAAAACAGGGAAAAAAGATGGAGAAATGGGGAGAAAAAAGGAAAAAAAAGGAGGAAAAAGGAGAGGGAAAAATGGATAAAAATGTGAGGAAAAGGAAGAAAGAATGGAGGAAAAAAAAAGGGAAATGGGGGGAAAAAAAAGGTGGAAAATGGGAAAAAAAATTCCCAATCCCATGGATTGGGAGGGATGAGGATAAAAAGGAATTTTTTGGTTTACCTGGAATGTGATATCCAAGATGAGCCTGGAATAAAACAGATTATTTTAGGTTTTTATTGGGATTGATTTATTTTAAAAGCTTTTTTATTGGGATTTCTTTCATTTCTGAGGAATTTGGGATCGCTGGGATTCCTGGAAAAGCCGGAATCAACCCCAGCTCCCTCAGGAATGAATTTTAAATTTCCATTTTGGGGAAAATTTCCTATTTTTTGGGGGAATAAAAAGGGAAATAAATTCCATTTATTCCCAGCCTGAGGAATTGGAAGTTTTATTGGGTTTTGGGCTGGAATTCCGGGTTTTTTTCCCGTTTTTCCAGGTTTTTTACCTTGGACAATGATGTTGCTGGACTCGTGGGAGGGGTTGAACACCAAATGTTTGGCCATGGAGTCGCCCTCGGAGGTGACGAAGAGGCAGGAGGAGCAGGAGAGCCTCAGCCCGCTGGAAATGGGGGAAAAACGGGGGGAAAATGGGAAAAAAGGGGGAAAAAGAGGGGGAAAAGGGGGAAAAAGGGGAGAAATGGGGGAGAAGGGGGAGAAATGGAAAAAGGGGGAGAAAAAAGGGGGAAAAAGGGGGGAAAATGGGAAAAAAGGGGGGGAAAGGGGGAAAATGGGGGAAAAAGGGGGGGAAAAGGGGAAAAAGGGGGAGAGAAAAAGGGGGGAAAAGGGGGGAAAATGGGAAAAAGAGGGAAAAAAGAGGGGGAAAGGGGGAAAAGGGGGAAAAAAAAGGGGAAAAAGGGGGGAAAAAGAAGAATAATGGGTGGAATAGGGGGGAAAAGAGGGGGAAAATGGGGGGAAAAAGGGGGGGAAAAGGGGAAATAGAGGGAGAAAAAAGGGGGAAAATGGGAAAAAAAGGGGGGAAAGGGGAGAAATGGGAAAAAGGGGGGAAAAAGGGGGGGGAAAAAAGGGGTGAGAAGGGGGGAAAATGGGGAAAAAGGGGGAGAAAAAAGGGGAAAAAGGGGGGGAAATGGGAAAAGGGGGAAAAAGAGGGGAAAAAGGGGGAAAATGGGGAAAAACGGGGGAAAATGGGAAAAAAGGGAAAAAAGAGGGGGAAAAAGGGGGGAAAAGGGAAAAAGGGGGAAAAAGAGGGGGAAAAGGGGGGAAAAGGGGAAAAGGGGAGAAAAAAAGGGGAAAAAGGGGGGAAAATGGGAAAAGGGGGGGAAAAAAGAGGGGGAAAAGGGGGAAAAGGGAAAAAGGGGCAAAAGAGGGGGGAAAAGGGGGAAAAGGGGAAAAGGGGAGAAAAAAAGAGAAAAGGGGGAAAAAGGGGGAAAAAATGGGGAAAAAGGGGGGAAAATGGGAAAAGGGGGACAAAAGGGGGAGAAAAAAGGGGGAAAAAGGGGGGAAAATGGGAAAAGGAGGGGAAAAAGAGAAGAATAAAGGGTGGAATAGGGGGGAAAAGACGGAAAATGGGGGGAAAAAGGGGGAAAAATGGGAAAAAGGGGGGAAAAATGGGGAAAAAAGGGGGGAAAAAGAGGGGGAAAGGGGGGAAATGGGGGAAAATGGGAAAGGGGGGAAAAAAGAGGGGGAAAAGGGGGAAAATGTGAAAAAGGGGGAGAAAAAAGGGAGAAAAAGGGGGGAAAATGGGAAAAAGGGGGAGAAAAAAGGGGGAAAAAGGGGGGGAAATGGGGAAAAAAGAGGGGAGAAAACGGGGAAAAAGGGGGGGGGAAAAAGGGGGGAAAATGGGAAAAAGGGGAAAATGGGAAAAAAGGGGGAAAAAAAGAGGGGGAACAAGGGGGGAAAATGGGAAAAAGGGGGAAACATGGGGAAAAAGGGGGGAAAATGGGACAAAAGGGGGGGGACAAAAGAGGGGGAAAAGGGGACAAAAAGGGGGAAAAGGGGGAGAAAAAAAACGGGGGCAAATGGGACAAAAGGGGGGAAAAAGAGGGGGAAGGGGGAAAATGGGGGAAAAAGGGGGGGAAAATGGGGAAAAAAGGGGGAAAAGGGGGAGAAAAAAGGGAGAAAAAGGGGGAAAATGGGGAACAGGGGGAAAAAAAGGGGAAAAGGGGGAGCAAAAAAGGGGAGAAAAAAGGGGGAAAAAGGGGGAAAAAATGGGGAAAAAGGGGGGAAAATGGGGAAAAAGGGGGGAAAAGAGGGGGAAAGGGGGAAAATGGGGGAACAAAGGGGGGAAAAAGAGGGGGGAAAGGGGAAAAGGGGGAAAAAGGGGAAAAGAGGGAGAACAAAAGGGGGGAAAATGGACAAAAGGGGGGGATAAAGAGGGGGAACAGGGGGAAACTGGGGGAAAACAGAGGGGGAAACGGGAAAAAGGGGGAAAAAAAGAGGGGGAAAAGGGGGAGGGAAATGGGAAAAAAGGGGGAAAAAAACGGGGGGGAAAATGGGGAAACAGGGGGGAAAAAAAGGGGGAAAGGGGGAAATGGAAAAGGGGGGAAAAGGGGGGAAAAGGGGGAAAAGGGGGGAAAAAGGAAAAAGGGGAAAGATGAGGGGGAGAAATGGGGAAAAGGGGAATGGAAAAGGGGGGAACAAAAGAGGGGGGACAAGGCGAGAAAAAAGAGGGGGAAAGACGGGGGG